>JAPDVU010000006.1:153499641-154699641 GCA_026230045.1 Corynorhinus townsendii
GTAAGAGGCCTCAGCCTCAGCCAGCCCTTGGGTTCCCCTCTATGACCCACATTGTCTCCTTGAGTTCTCTGCTGCAATTTTTGTTTTGAGGCAGGATGTTCTGTGGTGCATTGTACAGCAGCCGGTCCCTGAGCACACGCTGCTGAGGAAAGCCACCCCCACAACCCTCGCTTTCACAGCATCTGCCTTGCCAATTATTAGTACAATGGGCCAATTTTCATCCTGTGTTGCTCTTGGGGAAAATATGCAGGCTAGGGAACTGGCCTAGATTAGAAATGGAACAGCAGAAGTTGCCAATTAACATGAGTTCCTTTTTTGCATCCCCTAAAGAAGTTAGTCTCTAGGGAGAATTTATAAAAGGCATGATCCCAGGCCCTCTAGGAACTCCTTAGATGACTCGAATCTCTTGGAGTTGGGACAAATGTCAAAAGTCACTTGGTATAACTCTCTGTCCAGTGCTTGAATCCCTTAGATGACCTCGTCAGATTCTTCCCGAATACCTTCATGTTTGAGGAACTCACCATGTCCATGGCAGGGCATTCCATGTTTGGACAGTGGAAAGGTCTTCCTTTAGTTGAATCAAATCCACCTTCCCATAGCTTCCTCACTTTGACCCTAGCTAGAGAGTAAGCCTAGCCAGCCACTCAACCTTCACTCCCAGGAAATAACCAATCATCAGAAAAATGGCTCATTGCCCAAACCATTAAGTGTTGGAAAAGCACAAAAGAAATCCCATTATAGCAGAGAGGTTAATAGATGGAAGAGGGGCTGGGCTTTCCTCATGGCCATGAAAGGCAAAGTCTGGTTCCAGAGTTAGCAGGATGAAGGCTTGCAGCAGCCCCTAAAACTCTAGTTGTACACATATCAGAAAATGTGTAGAAATCCTGTGGAATGTAGAGAGGGGCATAAGTTGCAGCCTTTGCTATGTAGGAGTTCACACTCTCACCAGGAATATAAGACGGAATGGAAGCATTTGGAGAACCATGAAACTTAGTCCTTATTTAGCAGGCCTTAGGTAAGGGGCAGCACAGTCTCGGTGTGGGGATGTGTTATGGCCAAAGGCCTTGACTTCTCCCTAAAACTTTCTACCTAAGTCATTTCAAAACCTCCAATTTTATCTGCCTCAGGCCTGACTCAAACCTCCTCACAAAGACTCACAACAGACACACATTCTTGGAAGGGATGTTGGCTCAGAAACACAGAGGGAGTCTGGGACAGTCCCCCATTATGTGGGAAGAACACAGAAAAATATGAAAAAGAAAATAATCTCCTTCCATGTGACAGAAGCAGCAAATAAGAAAACAGATGAAAGGAGGGCTCATCACCATAACAACAAGCCCAACAATTCAGAAATATAGAATTTTTGTTTTTCTTTTCACCTGTCATTCTTCTCAGTACTGTCACTCTCTTTCCCCCTTCCTGGTGGAAGACAAGTTGTGACTTTTTCACTCCCACCAACAAGCTGCCTGGCTTTGGGGAATGCAGCTGCTATGGATGGGAGATAAATGTGGTTCCCCAGAGGGGTTCTCAGAAGATTCAAATTCCAGCTTGCCCCTTTCCCTGGTCATAGCTGGGAAGCTTGTAACCTGCCTGTGAAGCATGAATATAGCTGTTTGTATTCAAGTCTGTGAGGAAGTACCCTCTTGTAGGAACATGATGGACTAAAGGAGGAATCAGAGGTCTGGTCCTCAAATAAAAGGGATTGTTGTTTATCTCTTAAAATACCTCATCATATTCCAACTAAGTGAGTCAAAGAGTCAATAAGGGCAAATTAACAGAATACCAGGGCCTTGGGCCTTCTTTGAAAGAATTAAATTCGATGCTATCAAAAAGCTAATGGCACACATAAGCGACATCATAAAACCATATCTACATGTAAACTCCTCAACCATATGGGCTAAGATGACACCAACACCAGCCCTTCATTCCACACCCTATCAAATTGTGTCAAATTTGGACAATTGTGCTAATCTAAGTTTGCCTTCTGATATTGGTGGTGATAGGACTCAGGTGCCCTGTTCATTCCAGAGTCTTCCCTGACCCCTGCTACTACAAAAGTGAGTTGGCATAGAGAAGGATCAATCCCTAACTGGTTTGGCTCAGTGGATAGAGCATCTGCCTGCAGACTGAAGGGTCCCAGGTTCAATTCCCCTTTAGTGCATGGTGCTGTGTTGCGGGCTTGATCCCCGGTAGGAGTCGAACGGGAGGCAGCCAATCAATGATTCTCTCTCATCATTGATGTTTCTATCTCTTTCTCCTTCTCCCTTCCTCGCTGAAATCAATAAAAATATTTTTTTAAAAAGAAGGATCAATGGCACTGTGTGCTCTACAAGATGTGGTAGTCCCAATACCATCTACTTTACTCCTTTGTTTGTATGGGATGTGCCCCCCGCCAAACACACACACACACACACACACACACACACACACACACACACACACACACACGTCTCCATGGGCCAGAGACCTCCTTCGGGAGTGAGGGATATTCTCCATATCCAGACATAAGCAAATGCTCAGTCACTGGGCCTTCCTCCTTCTGCAGTTATATAGACTATGCCCTCAAACTCCACTTCCATGTGAATATCTAGCCCTACTTCCTTCCCAGATATACCAGAAGTGGGCACTCCACCTTCTACAGCCAGGAAGGCAGATGCTCTCTTAGTTTTTGTGTGTGTTTTCTAAGAATAGTAACGAAAGAAGATGCCCACCATTCTCTTATCCTTGAAGGCTATCCACACCAAGGTGAACTTGAAAAGACCATGAGGAAGGAAACAGAAAGCGCCTTGGTGATCCAGAGATGCATGTTGTACTTCAGCTAATGAAAGGCTGGTCAGCTTGTGAAGTCAGCAGGACTTTTTCTTTTCCTTACAGCCTTTTGTCTGCCACCTTCCCCCAGGCCTGTTCTTCATCCACTCCCTCTGAGCATCATTGTCACTACACTTCTTTTCTAAGGTGTGAGCTGATAATACATTAACATGCCTCCCTACCACAATCCTATCCCTATCCACACAGAAAAGTTTTATGGGAACTTCTGCTAACCATGATTACTCCAAGGACTCTAAATTACTATCCAGAAGCAGAATTACAAACCTCCTGAACAACAAACATGGAGATATTTTGAGTGTTCTAAAATGTCATGCCATGTGGGATTTGCTTGTTCAACCAACTCTTGAACCAAGCACGATACTCATTTTTACACATTTCCTTTATCAGACCATTCTACCAGAGCAGATGAAATTCTACTCCTTTGAATAACCATTTCCACTTCTCCCAAAACCAGAATATGCCTTTCCAAGTGTAACCCATATTCAAGGGCCATCTGCTTTACCAATATAGGAAGACTCCAAAGGGGTGTGCTTTAGATAACTCTGCTGGATAAGGATGCTTCTGGGGAGGGAAGACATGCTGCTATTTGCCAGCTGCAGTCCCCTAGATCAGCCCTGCTGAATCCTGTACAATGCACCAAGTGAACTAGGGGAGAAGTAAATGACTTGGTCAGCAACAGACCCCTTTCCACATGCCCGGATTCTAATTGGCAGATGTCAAAGGAGTCCCTAGGGCAAGACAGTTCACCCTTTGTGTGATTCACCTACACTCCACTTGAAAAAAAAAACAAAAAACCATACACACACACAGAGAGATGTAAAAGTTGTATCTATCCAGTGCCAATTGTGGCATATGCCTGTGCCATCTGGGTGTGCATTGTATGTATTTCAATGAGAAACTTGTACCTGAGCAAACACTATAAGCAAAGGTGGCAGAGCCATCATGACATCTGGGCATGGGTATTCTTTCAGGACTTAAAGATGTTCTCTTGCCTGTGTCAAGAATTTCACTAAGCAGATTCCTCTCTCCCTGAGCCACCAGTTTTGTTTGATTATTCTCACCACTTGGGAAGGTGTTGTCCCCTCAGTCCCCACCTTTTTCAGGCTCCACAAAGCAAGCTATGTCACCTCCTACTGGACATGGGTACTTATCCCCAAGCCCTTAGAAATTATGCACCTTGCGCCATGACCCTCATCCAAAGCCAGTGCAAGATCTTTTACCTCAGGCAACAGATTTTTAAATTCAGCCACCTGAGTCTTTCTACAGTGGTTTTTAGAAAGCACCTCCAACATAAAAATGACACTAATTAAGCATAATTATTAGGATTTAATAGAGCCATATTTCTACTTCACCGCCTTTTTACTATTCCAAGCCCCCAGTTTTTTCCCTAAATTAGAACTCAAAGCAGTAAGTTAAATGTATACATTGGTAGATCTTTTATTATATGTACAATAACTGCCTTATTAAATTGAAATCAAATGCACATATAAGGGTTCATTTTAAGTACCAACTCACAGAAAAATGCCCAGAGACATAATAAGCAAGGCAAATGTGTTGCTGAGCAACAGAAACTGAGCTGGAAATTAAGGGACAATTTTCTGAAAGAATGGGATAAACTCAAAAGTACTGATCTTATAGAAGCTGCCCTAAATTTCTTGTGGCATCACCCCTCCCACAGATCAGGCATGGTGGGGAGGGGAAGTGGAATGTAATTATAAATTAAACATATTCATGGATGCTTGGAAAATTGTTATACCACACATACACACATTTTTCTGGGGAATGTTTAATACTCTGTCAGTGAATAAAAAGCCTTTCCTACTATTATGAATATTAAAGAGGGTGATGGGGTTGAGCGTATGCGTGTAAAATATTGTTACTTAGATGGTCTCTAGTCTCTTGGCTCACTTTACTCTGTTCCCCTCCCCCCTTTCCCTTCTCCTCTTCCTAGGACAAGACAAGCGCTCTGAGCCTCAGCAATGTGGCGGGCGTGTTCTACATCCTGATTGGAGGACTTGGACTGGCCATGCTGGTTGCCTTAATCGAGTTCTGCTACAAATCCCGTAGCGAGTCCAAGCGGATGAAGGTGGCATCATCTTCCCAGGCCTTTTCCCCTAACCTGTTGTATTACACAGCTGTGTTTCCTGGGATTCTCTCTATTAGAAAGGGTGGGAGTGACAGGAGGTTGAGGTCAGCCCAAGACAGGGTGCAGAAAGCTGCTATGAGGAAGGTGACATGGAAAGGGGGAAGGAAAGGAAGGAAGGGAAGGGAAGGGAAAGGAAGGGGAGGGGAGGGGAGGGAAGGGAAGGGGAGGGAAGGGGGGGAGGGGAAAGAAGGGGAGGAAGGAGGGGAAGAGGGAAGGGAGGTGAGGGAAGAGGGGAGGGAGGGAAGGAGGGACCAAGGGAGGAAGGGAAGGAGGGAGGGAAGGGAAGGGGAAGGGAAGAAAATGGTAAACATAAAGCCCAAGAAAATAACTACTTCAGCCAAAGATGGGATAGTGAGATTAAAAGTTAAGAGTTGAAGTGGACAGTGAACACAGCATGAGGCAAGAGTGATGGCTACTAAGGTAGATTCTTGCTGAGCTTGCATTAATAGAAACGTAGCTCCCAATATAGGGGAGAGGGTGTCCACCCTCTGCAAAATGGATGATCTTCTCATGCTTGGTGAATTAGGTCTTTTCTTAGCTAATACATTGTAAGACAAGCTTTGGCAAAGAACATCATGCACAGAAAAGGCTAAAAAGATTCACTAGATAACCCCAAACCACATCAAATATAGCTGAAGGCAACTGACTGGAGAAGAGAAGAATTATGGAGGAAATGAGAATTACCTGTAAAAATATGAAGACTTTTCAAGTGGGAAAGGAAACAAACTAGTTCTGTGGGATCCGAAAGTGTACAAGAACTAATGATCAAAAGCTATGGAGAGCAGATGTTAGCACAATAAGAGAGATCTACTTTCTTTCAGAGTTATCCAGAAATCGGATGGACTGTCCCAATAAGTAGCATGCACCCCATAACTGGAGGCATACAAGTAGAGGCTAAATAACTCTTAGCAAGAATATAGACTGAAGTATACAAAGGGGTTGAATTACATGACCTTCAAGGCCCCTCACATTTCATCATTTAGCTTCAATAAGAAAATATTTATGGAAGTGGTAATAATGGGAATAAAACCATGAGCAAGACATCCTGAGGAGACAGAGAGGACTTTAGATGCAACCTGTGGCCTTCAGCACCTTCAACGAAGACTGACACAGAAAAATTACTCAGAGAAGCAACCTATGGTATAGATAGGAAGGCCTATAGCAATATAGAAGAAAAAGAAATTAGAGAAATCTTCCAGGAAGAGGCAGAAATTAAGAGGGAGCACAAGTAGGATTCAAACCAACAGAAATAGAGACAAGCATAGTCACTCTGAGCTATGTACCCTAGGCTGTTGCCTTGACTTGACTAGACTAAAAAGACTCATTGGTAGCGTTGACTCTCCTAGAATGCACACTAAGGTGCCCATTTTACAATATGCAAGTGCTACCAAGCTCAGCACACCCACTATTAAATCACGACCATAGACTTCTGCTATCAGCCTTACACATAGCTCTAAGATCATTATTAGAGAAGATATTGCTGGACATTTATTTCCCTTGTTTGGAAACTCTGTATTCAGTTCTGTGTACAGAAACTGTAGGTTTGGGGAGGAGGGCCTTCTGTCCTGGCATTCAGCATTTCCATGTCATGAACTCCATCCTAGTTTCCCTTTCCAGGCAATCTGCTCTCCTTACATACTCCATACTCCAGCTACCCACCTATGCTTTCCACCCATGTGCCTTTACACAAGCTCTTCCCATCTGCTGCCCTATAGGGCCCATTCAAAAGGTGACTTTCCTAAGATATAATGACAGGAACAGTTAAGGGATGGCAGTGTGATAGTATTTGGTCAAAGGTCCTAGAAACCCCTTAATCCTACCTTTAACCAATTCACCTACTACCAGGTTCAAGAACAAAACATAGCAAAAGCATGGGCCTTCGACCCTAAACCTAGTCTAGATTTCCAAAGGGTTTGGCTAAACACAACAAGGTCTCCTAGAACCTACACAAAGCTTCCTTTGCCTATTACATCCAGAACATAAAGACTCCCCTAACTTACCCTTCAAAGTGACGAAAGTCTACTCAAGAGGCAACAAGGGGAACAGGAGAAGAGTTAGGTGAGTTGCAGCCTTTATAACTCCCCAAAATCCTCCCATGGACCATAACCCAAACCACTGGGTTTGGGATTGCCCAGTACCCATCACAGCAGCCCTTTCTCACTGCTCCCTTAGGACACAGTGCAGTATAATGGTCTAAAGCACAGGCTCCGGAGTCTGAATGTCTGAATATAATCCCACTTGCTCTATTTATTAACTGTGTCATCTTAGATAAGTTTCAATAGCTCTTTGATCCTCATTTTCTGTAAAATGGAGCTAGTGGTAGTTCATACCTCATAAAATTATTGTGACGATTATATGAAAAAAAATGGACATAAAGAGCTTGGCAATATGTCTGGACCATAGTAAGCCCTCCATAATAACCATATGCTAGTCATTGCTCAGCATTGGTGATGCAGTTGGGAACAAAACAGACACAGTGTCTGCTCTCAGGACACTGAGAGTTTGATGAAGAAGACAGAAAATAAGCAAATACACATATCCAATGAGTGTTACAAAGAAAAATGCCCAGTGCAGTCAAGTTGTGATCAGGAAATGGTGGCTGGGCAGGTCAGAAAAGCTTCCTTGAGAAAGCAATGTTTAACATCTGAAGTATGAAAGAAATTCATGGAAAGAGAGTTGCCAGGAAATGTTGTACAAGTGTGAGAGACCCAAACACCAGAACTCTTGCCCAGAAATCAGAATAAGGCCAGGGTGACCAGGATACAGGAAGACTGAGGGAAGAGAAAAAATATAAGAGTTGGGAACTCAGAGACGGATTTGGGCAACCAGAACAGTTGTGTCTAATTTAAATTGTCATAAAGCAGCAAAGTATAACCTAAGACAAACTCCAAATTGGATTCTCCACTTCTCACATCTACCACTTTTTCCTCTGCCTGGAAAATAGATCAGAACCTGAGTTCTTAGCTGCTCCCAAAGGAAAATAACCCCCAGCTCTCCCACCCCCAGAAAGCTGCTGACCTTTCATAATTGCATGTGGCTATACTAACACAGGCCATGTTTAAGCCACCACAATTGAGGCTTTGCACATTTCTGTGGAATTAATGAGCAGCTGAGAGACCTGGTAATGCTGGAAGGGGGGAGGGGGAAAGGTGCATCCATCCCAGCAGGCGGTCACTCTGGCTCTTAGCACACGTGCTAGGATAAGGTCATTACTGAGATTTGAGCTTGTATTAGGGTGCTCTATGATGTGTGGAGTCTGGGCAGACTTTTCTTAGAAAACAAGCAGTTGAGAAGTTGGGATGCAATCACCGTTAGAGAAATGAAATGAGTCTCTGAAGAGCCAACTTTGAACTTTTCACTCACCCTTTTCTCCCTGAGTATCAATTCAAAACAATCTCTCTAAGGATGACATTTAAAAACAGCTGGTATGTCAAAACTGGACAAGGGAAAACCACATTTCCCCAAGGCAAAAAGGGAAACTGCTTCTGCTTATGACAGATTAGCTATAGGGGTAGAGGGGGAGGGGGCGGAAGAACCATAGTTAAAAGGCACTAGACCCCATAACTGTAAGTTTAAGCAAGTCAGTCATAAGTCCTCAGTTTCTCTATAAAGTGAATGAAATTACCTAGATCAGTGTATATCAACCTTGCTTATATAACTAAATCACCTGGGGAGTTTTTAAAACTCAAGATATCCAGGCCCCACACTACCCTATCAAGTCAACATCTTTGGGATTAGGTCTCAGGCTTCAGTGCTGTTGTTTGTTGTTGTTTATCAAAATTGCCCAAGTGATTCCAATGTGCAGTCAAGTTTGAACTAGTGAGCTAGTCATTTTTAGCATTGCTTTCCACTCCAAAGTTTGGGCTCTCTTCATCTCTTCTCCTGAGAGCCATAAAAGTGTTAGAAAGGAAACCAGTTATCAGGCAGTACCCACTACCAATAGATGTATGGAGTCACGGACCTCTGAGAAGCCTCAGCTTCCTTGAAAACCAATGCTCAATGACATGACGTTAGCGGGTTTTAACTACATGTTGGGCTATGTTCTCTCACACTTTGATAGGCAGCAATGCTGACTGTGCCACCAATCTTTTCCTTTAATATAAACTGAACAAGTACCACCAACTTCAATGGGAATGTGTGAGACCTTTTCAGAAACAAAGCCCAAGGTCATTAGAATGAACTTTAAACTTTTTGTTTTTAATTAAAGGGATGAGACAGAGAAAAAATAATAGGAGGTAGACATTTCAAGTTAACCTATAGACGTGTCCATATTTTACAGCCAACTTACAGACACATACAAAGTTATTTTCTTTTCAACATTTTTAGGTGAGAATAAGTAACCATTAATTCTTCATGTTTTCATTTCACATTTCCCCCATAGAGCATTACAGCGGTATTTATTTGGCCTTGACTTAGAAGAATGCAATCCAAACTTCCTCTTCAGTGGAGGACAACCAAGACAGAATATAAATAAATCAACTCTGAGGGTTTAAGGAAGAGACAAAACCAGTGTGGGTGGAACATCATATGGGGCAAATTTGTCTGAATCTTTGATTTTAAAAAGAAATAACATTGAAAAACATTGACAGAATTGCCAGTAATAAGAAGATATTGCCAACAAAGTATTGCAGAAAGAACAAAAATTGGGTCAAAACTGCCCTGGTTAGTCAGTCTGGCCAAAGTAGGTAGACATTCTTCTCGGGCCACTAGAATATAATGATATGCAAAGGAGAAAGCCATACAATTTTTAAGAAGGATCCTAGGAGGTTGGGTTTTCTTAGACAAAATTCAAGAATATCGATTAAGCATCTTACTATAAGCTGGAAACTCTGGGAGATAGTTAAGGAATGAAAAGATTTGGCCCTTGCCTCTCTCCAGATAGCTCCCTTAAAGAAGATGAAACTTACATACCTGAAGCAGAACTGTTACAAGAGAATGCATAATGTATGAGTACTAAGGTGAGGGGGTCCAGCACTTGCTGGTACAGTCTAGGATGGCTTCAAAATAAATGTGAGAATGGAATACAGGATGAGTAGGGTTGGCCTTCAAGAAAGAAACCTCTCAACTTATAGATAATTCTTCTTTATGTTGATTCCCACCAAAAAAAAAAAAAGCCCCACCTCAAAAATTCTATGAGGATAATTTAATGGGAAGTTACAGTGAGAGGAAGAAATACGGGTTTGGAATTCATATCATGAAGTTTCTTTCTCCAAAGGAATTCAGAACAGAACCCTTCTTCTTGTCTAGTAGGATATGGTTTTAACTCCATATTGTGTTCTTGAACATTCCCCCTAACTCATCTGATCTCAGGGTGATTATTGGAGTCCTTTTCATATCTGGAATTCCAACAATCTAGAAATCACAAAGCTTATTAGCACTGATCTGAAGTCAACCTGGAATTGCAGGTGATATGTGTTGATGGGAAGCACTTGACAGATAACGATCCTTGCAATGCATTCACATTTTCTTTAGCACATGCCCCTTTACAATTACATTTTGCCTATTGTATTATTCAACTAAGTCCTACATTCCCTTAACACATGCTGCCAGCAGTAGGATAGCATTTTCCCTGAAGTAAAGCAGAGAAAGTTTTTTATTTTAATCCAATAACACAGCCTTAATTTTTAACATTTTAAATAATTGTTCACATAGTGGCATCACTCTTGCTAATAAAAGCCTGTAGGTACATAGATAATCATATTTCATAAACCTGGAGATTTAAATGGTCTAGAGAGGTAAGGAGATATGCGCAGGGTCACGTTAATAGTTGATATCAGAACTAGAACTAAAATCCAAGTTTTCTAAACCCCATTTCCAGAGCTTTTCCATTTGGTTCATGTTGCTACATTATCATCAATACAACCATAGAACTATTCCACCTTTAGAAAACAGAATATAAGAACCAGAAAGGATCTTAGAGATCACCCAGTCCACCAAACCTCATTAAACAGAGAACTTAAGGTCCAGACAGGTGATCAGACATTTCCAGAGCCGTGCAATAGTTTTGTGAGGTCATGGGAAGTCAAAATTAGCATTACAGAATAGGAAGGGAGTTGGATGGGTAAAAGGATAGGGGTGACATTTTAAGTCCAGTGTTGACTCTTTCTCCTTGCCAATCATTGCCAAGGACCTGGGGAAGAACCCCATGGTCCTCCTGAAAAGGGTTTCTGTTTGATCCCACAGCAATCCATCAATGAAGCCATACGGACATCGACACTCCCCCGAAACAGTGGGGCAGGAGCCAGTGGTGGTGGTGGTAGTGGAGAGAATGGCCGAGTGGTCAGCCATGACTTCCCCAAGTCCATGCAATCAATTCCCTGCATGAGTCACAGTTCAGGGATGCCCTTGGGAGCCACAGGATTATAACTGGAACAGATGGAGTCCCCTTGGGGAGCAGGCTCGGGCTCCTCCAACCCCATCCCAAGCCCTTCAGTGCCAAAAACAACAAAATGAAACGCAAACCGCCACCAACCACTATGACCACAAGGAGGAGGATTCAACAGATTTTCCTGAAGAACTGAAAACCATTCAGCTATCCCTTTTCCTTTTTTGATGTTCTTTCACCCTTTTCCGTTGCTAAGTAAGGATGATAAATCACACTGCACTGCAATAAGGGGAAATAACCCTATCTAAAAGAGCCTGTGTCTCTGACAATAGTGTCATCAGAACACTAATGAGGAAACTGTACTGTTTTCTTTTAATTCATTTGTTAATGTGTCTTAGTGTGTGCAATTTTTTTCTTACTAATACTTGTGGTTTGCAGGTTCTGTTAGGCCCCTTCCTTCTTACTTCTTATTCCCAACTCCTTACCCACCCCTCTTCAGTTTTCAGATGGGAGATTACAGGTTTGTTCCACTTACAAGCAAGCAAAAGGAAAAAAGCAACTTTTGAACTAATTCGCATTGGAGCTCTCCAAGTTACCCTCCAGCCTATGGCTCCAAGCCCTGGATGGAGATGGAGGTCATTGAAGGAGGGAGTTGCCTTCCCCAGACAGAGCACTGCCTAAACACTGATTTAGCTGAGAATGCGTGTGAAAAGCAAGTGAGACCAAGGGTGGCGGAGAGGGCAAAGGCAGGTGTGCACTCAGAGGAGGACTCATGGAGTTATTGCTGGAAGCCCCGATAAAGCTTCCTTTAATGTGTAAGAGCCATACCATAGGCCTTAGGTGGAATGGTATATTTCTTCACAGAGTCAACCTCAGCCCTGAGAAGTATGTCCTTCTGACTACATTCAAGCCCAAAGGCACTCTGGTGGCTGAAAGGCAATTAGCCTCCTGTGCCAAATAGAGACTTGGGAACAGCTGGCAGCCAGGAAGATAGCACCCATGATTTTCGCTTCTCATTTGCTTAACATCTGAGCAGGAGCCCCACTGAGGAATAGACTCTTTCTCTTTGGAGCCTCTGATATGAGGGAAAATGCTATGCAAGCTAAGTGCAAAAGGAAGGTAATGAAAGAATTTTGGAAAAGGAAGCTTCACGGAAGCCCAAAAGCAATAGAACCTTCCATGATGTGCCCTCTCGTTGGTGAGAGGCTGAATATGACGCTTAGGGTTTCGCTGACCAAGAGAACTTGGGTTTTCATGTCCATATAAAAGTGTTATTTTAGCATGTGGCCAGACAACTTTCTATAAAGTAAAATACCCAATGCTGAATTATTTGGAGGATGAAACGGAGATGGATTAAATTGATAATGACACTGGGGTCCTTAAGATCCCTGGCCCCAACTTTTAAGCCAAGGAGGCAGACCTTCCCCCTGGTTAAAACAGAATGGAGATATTATATTCTGGTGACCAGAATCAATACACGCAAGATCGTGACTACAAAGCTGAACTAAAGCAAGACTGGAGAGGTGACAGGGCTTGTGGAGAGAAGCCCAGGCAGACTGCAACTTTGGTTGGGAGGGTGCAGTTCCTAGCACATGGCTTTCTTGGAGATTCCAACTCTCATTCTTGGTGCAATTGGCTTCCAGCTCTCCAGCAGCCATCTCCTAGGTGCATGATTCAGTGTGTGCCATGTGTCATTAGCTTTTATTGATAACCATATTCTGGCTGTCCCCTTATCCCCAAATTCTATCCAGTCTTCTCTGGTAGGGGTTATCATTAGCAATTTGCAAACTCAAGGTTTTGAAGCCTGCCTACAAGTAGGCAGCATGATTGGTTTCATCTGTAGATTCTCTCAGTGGACACCCACCACCTCTATGTCCCTCCCATTCTTCTTTCATCAGCCATAGCAAAGAATCATTCCAAAATCAAATTCTTTGCCCTTTCAACTCAAATGTTGTTGTTCAGCCTCTCACATGTCAATGTGGGAATGATATGTGAAGCAAGACCCTTGAGGTGGATTATCACTTTCCACTACTGCCAGCTGATGCCCTCCCCAGTCCCTGCCCTCTTGACAGATTTTTCTCAGCCCTTATCCTACCACTGCAGAATCTGGTATGACCCGCCATTAGGGAACCTGCATTTCAGAGGAGTTGGAAATAACCCTGTACCATTAACATGCTTCAAAGACCTCTTGCCTTTGGCCTGGTAGAATGCCTCTCCAGCTACTGAGCTCACCAGTACCATGATCTGATGGTGAGAGGCCATCTGTGCTAGAAATGAGGGTCTATGCTAAGTGGGGGTCCAAGACCCCAATGGAAGATATTTTTTTGTCAATGGAGAAGTGACAGGGAAAACAAAAGCAAGGGGGGGAGGGGAAAGTTAACTTGTATTATGTATTTTTACTACACTTTTCTTAAACATAGAACAATGGGAAAACTGAAAGATTGACATTTTTCTCAACAGGAACCATACTTAACAGTTCTAGCTTTCATTAAATTTTGCTCTTTGGTACCTGGGCCTTTTATTTAACATCTATATTTGTTTTAACTCTCTTGGCAGATGTGTGAAAGGATTTTTGCTTGATCAAACACTAAATATTTTTTGGGTTTCTGTTGGTTTTTTCCCAAGTAGCCAGGTTTATTTTTTTTTCTTTTTGCATTTGCATAAACTGAAAATATCACCGAGAATTAAATCACTGTGGATCCATTATCTACTTTTCATATTTGTTCATTCCATTGTGCCATTTCTGAAGCCAGAGCTCTAGGGCTTATGTGATTTCCTTATTGTGGAACCGAAGTCCAGTACAATTTTTAATGGTGGTCACTATGCATGACTCACAAACAGATCTCAAACAAGTCATTTCAGCTGAACTGGGTTGTTGTAAGTTATTCATCCAAATAGGATAGCAAAAAACAAGAACAAAATAAAAAAGACAGAGAGTGGTATTTTATTTTCAAGGGCTATAGTTACAATTGCATAAGGAGCCACTTGCAATAGTCATAGTACCTCTAGGGAACTGGTTGGCTCACAGGGAATGTCTCTCAGACATCCCCAAACTGGAGGCCAAGTGACGTGCAGAGAATCACAAGAAAACCAAATCTAGACTAGGTTTCTAAGTAGATAATCTTGGTCCTCAGACCACATGACCCTCATTCTTGCCTGAAAGCTTTTCTTTTACTCAAAAAAGAGGGCTTCCTGTGAAGAATCTGACATTTGTTGACACTTCAATAGTGAACAGCTTCAAATCTTTTCTTTCCTAAGGAATGCTACATATTAATATGGGTCAAAACTTTAAAATAAATGAAGAAAGCTCTAACAGTGGCTTTTCAGGCAGCAACTACCATGATAGAAAAGGGTTGGGGGAAGGAAAAGAAACTAACAGACTTGTGAGTAGCTCCAGGCATTGTCCACACCCACTGCAGTCGCTGCCATTCAGGGTGACATTGAATAAAGAAGCAGGTAACACCAACTAACATGAGGAGAAAACTGATCTCTGTCACCCTACCATCAAATAGTTGGGACAGTTATCATAATGGCTATAAGAGCACTTATTGAGGACTTACTATATTAAGCACACTAAATACCCTTTTATATCATGACAAGGGTCCTCTAAGGTAGGGCCTTACAAAAGAGGAACTCAGATTTAAAGAGATGACATTAACTTGCTCAAAGTCCTGTGACAGAGCCAGGATTTGAACTGGATCTGCTCAAATCCAAAGCCTTTATGTTACCCACCTCTCTATTAACCAGGCCATGATGCATGATGGTTAGGAAAATAGTAGGCAAATAGTTTTCTACCTTCCTGTTATGCCAAGGTAACTGAAAATGGCTAAAGCTACACTTGTCACACCTTTGGGAAGGTCAGCCTATTCTGTTGGGCATAAGAGATCACTAATCCAGACAAAATTGCCACAAGAGAAGAAGAGGAAAAAGAGTTTCTTTAGCCCCTTTAAAAGAGATCCAGGCCAGGAGGCAGCAAGGAAGATGGGGAACTGAAAAGCAGGTCCCTTGCAGAATAATTGATTCAGCCTGGGGAAGGATTCTCAAGGCTATTCTGAAGAAATAAAGCTATATGTCTGTGTGTACAAGACCAGGATCAGTTCTGGGGGTTACAGGCCAATGCACTTACACTCAGCTAAAGAAAGGAGTTCCTAAATAAAAGCAAATAAAATAAATAAATAAATAAATAAATAAATAAATAAAATGGAGTTCCTAACAATCAGTTTCCCCATAATAGTATTAGATTAACCCTGGAGTTGGGACAAACCCCTATCAAGGAGACTCTGCCGGTGTGAAAGTTGATACACACATCCTCTACTTTTCTTTATCTTGCATATTTTATAGCCCTATTCAGGTTATCTGATCAGTAGCATTCTGATATATACTAAGAGGGAGTCATCAAAGCCCTACAGAAATGACAATGGATATCTTTCACTGAAATAATGTCAAAAATCAACTTATCCTAATTGAGAGACAAGATGGCAAGTTCCTTTCTTACCAAATGCTAATGTTCTAAGAAAGAATGTCTATGGAAGTCCACTATTATCCCACTTTACAGATAAGAAAACTGAGGTTCTTGAATAAGAAGCTACTTCCCCCAAGATCACCTTGTGAGTAGAGAAGCAATGTGGTACCGTGGAAAGGCCATTAGATTAGGGTTCACAGTACCTGGCTTCTCCTTATTCATGTCAACTTTGAGCAAGAAAATTAAATACTCTGAGCCTCATTTTCCTTATCAAAGAATTGGGACATCTGAATAGGCAGTGATTCTCTTTCCTAACTGCATACCGGAATCAACTAGGGAACTTTAAACAAAACCACCAACACCCAAGATCCTTCTCCAAATATAGTTTGCCTGAATGAAGGCATAGTTGTTTTATTGCTGCTTCATTTGTTTTGAACAATCATATTATTATAATGTGCAGTCAGAATTGACAACCACTAAAATTGGGCCATCCAAAGAAAATGCTCATGAAAACATCATTGGAAACTACAAAGCACTATTATTAGTGGTATTTTACCAACACCAGAAACCAGGTTACCTGATGACAGGCAAATCTCCATGGTCCCAAAAGAGAAAACGCCTTTATAGTCATCTGATAAAAAAGAAAAAAAGTACACAGGCCCCCAACTTGGGCTCTGAATGCTCCTTTACCAATTAGGTATGTTTGTAATAACATTCTGTTGGGGGAAGACAGAGACACAAGACATTAGAGATAAAATACAATAATCAGAGGTACAACCTCAGGAAAGGGAAGGTTCAACTTTGTGAAATGAGTCAGCCTTCAACACAGCCAGTTATTTTCCAAACTATTTGGCTTTTTCCATTAGAGTCACCAAATCCCACCACCTGCATTTTAAACAGTCTATCAGAAAGCATTGCCTATCAGCTTCTTCTTTCATGGGTACTGTGAATCCCACTGGTGACACCTTTAACTTCTCTTTGATTCTATGCTAGGATTTCATATACCTTTCATTTAGCCCTCAAAACAATACTGTGAGGTGGGGATTTATTACCCCCATTTACATACAAGGAAATGAAAGTTCAAAGAGGTTCAGAAACCAAGGTCATTCAGCCAACCAATGACTTGGCCTAGATATTAATCCAAATCTGTCTCTCTCCAAAATCACTGCCTTTCCACCTTTTGACCGCCTCCTAAGGAGATTTCACCACCCTTCCTCCCTTGATCACTCTTTTCCAGCTACCCCAGCTTCTGTCATGTTCCTCAAACATGCCACAATTAGTTCTATCCCAAGGCCCTTGCACCTGCTGTCTCCTTTGCTTGAAACTCTCTTCAACCAGATCTTTGTGAAACCGGCTTCTTATCAACTATGTCTCAGCTCAAGATGCCATCTGCCCAGAACAGCCTTCCCTCTCCATCTTATCCAGATTATCTCTGAAGTCACTTTCTCACATTATTCATCACCACCTAATAATATCTTATTTGCTTATTATCTCCCTCTTTCCATCTAGAATATACATTTACGAGACCAGGAACATTGTCTGCTCAAGCATAATAGATCCTCAATCAATATTTGTTGAATGACTTGAATGAGAGAGGTGTCCAGAGGAGGGGAGGTCATTTCTGCCTGGGGAAATAAGGGAAGGAGGTGATGACATTTGTGTGTTGCCTTGAGGTTATGTAGATATTACACTTCCAGAGAAGTAAAATCATTCAGAGAAGGGGAAACAGAACAACTCGGGGCATGAAGGACAGAATAGGCAAGGCCTATTGGGAAAGAGCAACCCAATGTAACTGGCACCATATTGGTCAACCAAATTAGTGAAGAGAAGGCTGGGCTGGGCATGGGAAGCTATTGATCCATTGTGAATAGGAGTTGAAGGTGTTTTTTAAGTGGGGGGTGCTGAGGAAGAAATGCATTCAGATATTATGTATTGAATTTAGCAGGAAACTAATATTTTAGGCCTCTACTATGTACCAAGCACTATGATAGGCACTTTATACACTACTCTCTAATCCTCATGGCAATAACCCTAGAGATAAAATACCATCCCAATTTTATACCTGAGCAAACTGAGACTCAGAGGTAGATCTTTAGCTGCCTAGAATTTGCATATTCCCACAACAAAGGAATTCCCATAACAGATCAGAGGAAGCCATCTGTCCTCATGACAGTTTCCAGTACAAAGCCCCAGAAAGATACTACCAGATGGGCACAGACTGCCCCCTGTAGATGGCACTTGCTTGAATATAAAAGAACTCACCATAGAAGGAGCCAGGGATACCAATGGGTATTGTACCACCAGAGACACATGAGGAGAAGAATTCTGGGCTCTACAAATAAAGGGGAACCATAAGGGTTCATAAATCAAGTCATGAGCACAAGATGAAGAAGGAGAGCTGCTTTGCAACCTCTTCACCATTCCTGCTATGGTAAAGCATTCTCCTCCATTCCTGAAGGACTGTAGGCTTTGGCCAATGGAAAATGTTGACAACAGTATCATATATATATCACATGGTAAAGAATCCTTGGATGTACATAAGGATTGTGTGTGTGTGTGTGTGTGTGTGTGTGTGTGTGTGTGTGTGTGTGTTTGGACTATTGCCACAGTAAAGCTGCTGTTACCAAAAAAGAAAACAGCACATAAAATCAGTTCATAAACACCAAATTAAGAAACTATGTAGTGTAAAAATCATTAGCATTACCAAAATAAGCACTGCCACTGGCATTTGTTAAACATCTGCTCTGGGCTGGGCATTTTATATGCATTATCTGATTTCATGCTCATATCTCATTGGGGAGAGATAGTTGCATTTCCACTGGATAAATGTTTTACATAAATAAATGAAAATAGACATTTTAAGAGTTGAAGAGAGCTTAGAAATCATCAAATATTTTTACTCAAGTATATTTTATAAATAAGTGAACTTGAGGCCATAGAGAATAAGTGAATTGCTCAAGGTTACATAAATTTCTGGTTAAACTAAGACTAGTTAGAAGCTAGCTCTCCTGGCTCACAGTCCATAGATCTTCCTACACTTAACCCTAAAACTCAATGTCTGGCTTTTTCCTAGCCTCGTAAAGCTAGTCAAGTGTATCTAGATAAATTGGACAATGACCTGAGGAAGAATTTTTGGATTGAGGTAGCTGAAAACTGTAATCAAGACCAGTCTCAAATCTAAATAAAGTATTCACACGCCTAGATAATGGGACTTCAGACCTGGCATAAAAATTTCCCTCAACCCACCAAAAATGAAAGGGGTTAAGAAATACCAATTGCCAGTTATAAAAATCATCACTGGTATGTAAAGTACAGCATAGGGAATATAGTCAATAATATTGTAATAACTATGTATGATATCAGATGGGTACTAGATATATTGGAGTGATCACTTCATCAAGTTATATAAACACCTAATCACTATGTTGTGCACCTGAAACTAATATAACATGATATAGTATGTCAAATATAATTGAAAAAGAAAAATTTCCCCCAACCAAAAATATTCCCTTGATGTGTACTGTATCCCCAAAATTCCTTATCTAGGACAAAGCCTTTGATTCCATAAAGTTGTTAAGCTTCTTTGTAAATGCTCTTGGTAGAAAAAAAAATCTGGCAAAGTCAAACTGAGTTTAAATTCCTGTTATAAGGTTCTTTCTTGACAACAGCATTGGACAGGAATAGTAAAGAGACACCTGAAGGGTGATATAGTCATACATGGGGGGGAAGCAAAGAATTCAGAAGGGAAAATTAGAGAATATTGAAGACAAATATCATGATTTTACAATTAGGAAGCCTTGTTTTATGTAAATCCCTGAAAAGTGTCATAAAGAGATAGTAGAAATTCATTATGCACAAAACCTGATGTTGGATGTACCAGTATTTGAAGTGGATGTTATCTAAGCAATTCCAGGGGGAAAAATGATTTTTTTAAAAACTTAATTACCTAGATATTTTAGACAAACAAAATAATCCATTGTCCTTTTCTTTATCTTGTCTCAAAGCCATAATCAGGGGGAAAAAATCATTTTGATTTTTTGTTTTAAATAGAGAGGTCTTTACACACAAACTCATTTGTTTAGTAAGGTGGGAAAAAGAAGCTGTTAATTTAATTGAGTAATCAGATTAATGAACTATATAGAAACCATTTAGCAATAATATTATAAAAAAACTTCCAAGCCATTGGAAAACCATTAGAAAAAAAACAACAGTATAGTAAGTAGTAGTAGACATTTCTGGGTTTTGACAACCTGGCATCCCTTCCTTTGGGGAACTTCCCCTACTACCCTGTAATCTTGTCCTGGTTGTGCTGCCAACCTTAGTATCCTGTCCTTCCCCACACCTCTAGACCAAGCAATTATAGTCCCTTTTTACCCCGGACACAATTGGCTAGAACTCATCTTGTGACCCAAGTCTGGCCAATTAGAATTCTTCCCTGGGATTTTTTTAAATGTAGAGTTTGAATAAGAGAGGGGCCTTACATTTTGAGTCCAAGTTAAAGTTATCCAAGGGCTATCTTTTGAATCATGTAGAGAAAGTTTGTCTATAGTAGAAGAGAATAAAGCCAACTCACCCAAATCACGATACATGATGAAGGGAAAGGGTCCTAAATGTCATGAGTCCCTGGACCCAGTTCCAAAAGCCAGCCTTTACCCAGACCTCCCAGGGGTAAGAGCTAATCAATTGCCTCTTTTGCCTAAGCTACTTTGAATTAGATTTCCATCTCTAAACACCAGAGGAATTCTTATTCATCAATCAGGGACCAGCGAGAAACCATATAATAATTAAGAAAAAAAAGTCAGTAATTGAGCTCTAACCAGTTGTTTCTGTGTCTAGCCACTGGTCTCAAACAGGTATAACCAAATTCAAATGTTTCATGTTCAAACCCATTTGCATGTATTCAGGCACTACTGTCACCATCCTGACATCTGTCAGCCTCCATTTTCTCCTCTGCTGTCAAGGAAAAGAATGTTTTTATTAACCTGTTTGGGGTGGGGGTGAGAGGGGTTATAAGTGTTAACTCATAAATAACAAAAGCTCTCTGAACAAGATTTTGTATTAAGGGAGTAATAAATAACACTTCAAAGGGGTATATTTCTGTCCATAAAATTTTATTTTCTTCATCCTTTGGAAAAGAGTATTATTAGCAGAGGTTCTCTCCATTTTCTCTCTCCACATTCTCTCTTTCTTTGCATCATTTCAGGGAAAGAAAGAAAGCTTTTATTGTTCATGTTTACTTTTGTCCTGCAACAGAGATTGGATACCTGTGGTTGGCTATAACTTTGCATTAAATGTATTGTCTTGGGTAGAAAAAAAATATACTAAATGCATAAATTCCATGAGGACCTGAGGGAGATTGTGCAGAAAAATTAGCTTATATAAAGACAATTGATAGAAGCAAACCATACTGATATACAGGCCAGGTAGGCCAAGCAGCAGTTTGGTGCTTCCAGAAGTCCCTGAAAAATCTATTCTCACCCTGTTGCCTCATACACAAAATTCCACTCACTGTTTTGAATGCTTTTACTTAGAGTGATGGTTGCTCTGGAATAATAATCTTTCACATTGCCACTGAATTCTGTAGCTGCAAAGGTATTTCATAACTATGACCTGTCTTGATCCACAGCAATGTCCTGAATGGTAGACAGAGTAGAGATGATCACCCCATTTTATAAATTAAAACCTCGGGTTTAGGAAGATAAAGAGACTTGCTCAATATCACATAAGCAAAAGTGGGAGACCAGGGCCTAGAATATGAACCTTCTCACTCATGATCTTAGTACTCTATCAAATGAGAACCCCAGACAGTTGCTGGTCATGTGATACCCCTTAGGAGGAGGGGGAAAGGAAAAGCACGTGTCCACTAACTTGAGGATGTAACTGGCCAAGGGCTGGCCCTACACAAAAGAGTGAGAAGAAGGAACTAATGATATATTTTGCAGGCGGAGCCTAACTAAAAGGTGGTCTGACAGATCAGATGTTTTTCTTGCCATCACTAGAATTTTAAGGATGTGGGGGAAATTCTGCTCACCAGAATGCCTCAAAGAGAGCTCTCTAATAGTTGCAGTGCATGCCTTCTAGGAGATAGCCAAGAGCCTTTGGGTTCCTATGTGAGACATGCAAACACAGGCGGTGTTGCCATTTATCCTAATGCCATGCCCCCTCTGCCCACCATGTAATGATGAAAAAATGTAAAGACTATCAATGGGAAAAGTTTCAGATTATTCACCTTATAGCACACCAAGAGGTCTCTGTCAAGCACACATAACTTTCTATAAGTTGGTCACTGGGCCTAATGGCATTGCATATACTCTCTCTTTCAATGCCCATAAAAAATAATCCAAAAGGCAGGCGTTATTATCTTTGTTTTCACTTGAGATGCTCAGAGAAGTTAAACAACGTGCCCATTACAGAACTGCCAGTTGGTGGAGCTAGGTCTGCATTGCAGAGTTGTCCAAACGTCCCTGTATCCCAGTCTAGAAGAAAGATAAACACTAAATCTTAAGAACCCAGAATCAAGACCTTATAAACTAGCTCCCAGTTTATTTTTTAGAGATATGGATTTGGAATGAAAATTGGGTTCCTTACCACCCTCTCTTTTCTCCCATACCTGCCAAAGAAAGAGTTGCTACAGGGCCAGTTTGCAAAATGTCTGCCACACAAGTGGCCTCATTCTAGCCTCACAATACTAAAGGGGCACAGGGTAGGCACTGGTACCCCCATTTTACGCATGAATAAATAGAGACTCAGAAGGATTTAATGGGTTGCCCCCAAGGCCAACCTGGGACTTTTAACTACAGCCCCAGAAATCTTCCCACTCCATTATCTCACCAAGCCTAGCATATGTTAAGTACTCAACAAATTAATGAATTAATGGATTATATAATTAATGAGTTAATAATACTCAATTCCAGGACTATATCTCAGAAGGATTATGCTTTCAAATTCTCTACATGCAGCTCTTGTCTTCTTGCCACATAAAACCGAGACTCATTAAATGGTCAAATCTGCAGAAGCTCTTTCTCCCTGGGTCCCCCAAGACAGGTATCCTCAGTGACATTTCAACTTGGCTTCCCCGGGCCCCCAAAGCTCCATCAGCCTGCCTGCAGTTGCGACCATTTGCTCTTTTCTCACCTGTCCTACCACTTGCTCCTTCCCCACTGGCTGATGTTCTGCCAGAGCCCACACTTCCCATTGCTCCCTGCCTATGGCATGGGCATAATGAGCCATTTCTGCCCACCTCTCCCTCAGTCAAGTGCAGCAGGATCAATAATGGCAAGAAGCATATGTGGAATTCAAGTTGGAAGATTGCTAGCAGACCAGACTCCCTGACTCAAACTCACAGATGGGAAATTCTTGCTGTTCTAATCTGATTATGAAGGTGGCAGCCATGCCTGTGCCAGGGAGGGAAAGGAGAAGTCACAGCTGTCCAAGAAACTTTGGATTATCATTTGCTACCTGTTGAGTTAATCATGTGCAATTTCACAGAGTCCTAGACTCTCACAGTTAAGACAGCTTGAAGGCTGGATGGGATGGTGATTATCATCTGACACATGCCTCTTGCTTGCATACTTCCATGAATGTGGGTACTCACCACCTCCTCCAGGTAGCTGTGTCACACTCAGCCTGATCTGACCTTAAAAATAAAGCATATGGCCCTGGCAGGATGGCTCGGTTGGTTGGAGCATCATCCTATATATCAAAAGTCAAGGCACAGACCTAGGTTGCAGGTTCCATCCCCAGTCTGGGGAGCACACAGGAGGCAAAAACCGATCAATGTTTCTCTCTCTCTTTCTTCTTCTCTTTCTAAAAATCAGTTAAAAACAAACAAACATAACATATCCTTTGGTGAGGATTTTTTAAAAATGCAGCATATGGCTTGGCTGGCATGGTTCAGTGGTTGAGCATCTGACCCAGGAACCAAGAGGTGGTGGATTCAATTCCCAGTCAGGGCACATGCCTGGGTTGTGGGCTCAGTCCCCAGTGGGGGTGCGTGCAGGAGGCAGCCAATTGGTGATGTCTCTCTCTCATCGATGATTCTCTCTATATATCCCTCTCCCTTCCTCTCTCTCTAAAAATCAATTAAAACATTTTTTTTAAATGCAGCGTATGAACTACAGACATGTTGCTAGGCATTGGTTCTTGTTTTGTACCTTCAAGTGTCCCCCCTCTTCACAGAGATCAAGGTAATTCTCACTTCCTTTTATTCTGTACCCCTCTCCATGGGCTTCCATAATACATCATGTGATATGGTTTCCTTACTCCCCAGGGTCATGTCAAGGATCAACTAAGGCTATATATGTATATGTGTATTGTGTGCGTGTTAGAAACTGCAATGTGCTATACTAGCTGTAAGGGAGCATTACTGTTATCATTACATCCATGCTTTGTGTTCCTTCTCTGCATCCTAGTGACAACCCAGCTTATCACTTTGCCCCAAAGGTACAACCCCAGACATCCCAATATCACTAACTTCCTCATCTTCAAGATGAGAAAGAAGATAGCATCTCCTATTCAATGAGCACAGTGTTAAGTATTTTGCATTGTTATGCCACTTAATCTTCACAAGAACCCTGTGCTCTACAGAGACTGTGATTGTCCTATTATAAATAAGGAAACTGTGCCAAGAGAAAATAAGTACCTTGCCCAAAATTAAAAGTTAAAAATGGCAGAGTCAAAACTAGAGTCCAAGTGTTTGAGACTCCAAAGCCTAACGGTCTAACTATGATGCTAAAGATGTTTCCCAGGTTGAAAGGCCATAATCCTGTTCTGCCCATTCAGGAGTTGAGGTCTTTGAGAAAGGGTTGCTGTCCTCAAGCAGAAAGTGGTCTGGGAAATGGGGAAGGAGTGAAGCAGGTGATCAATCACAGGGAGCCTCTGTTACTGTTGTTCTCAGGGGCTGGATCTCAGCCAGGACACAAAGTGCTGAGGAAGCCCCACTTCTGCACGTGGCCCAGATGGGGTGTTTTGTTTTGTTTTTTTTGTTTTGAGGGGCCAGGAATTGGTGATCAATGAAAGTATAAAGGCCTGACATCCACTCTGTTGAGTCCCAGCTCTTCTCCAAGGCCACTGATGGACTCAGTTTTGAAGATGAGGGTTCCACAAAATCTCAAAATCACAGAACATAAGCTCTAGAAATGGTCTTCATGCTTGGGATGAGCTGACAGCAGGACAGCATGGTTAGTAAAAATGGGGAATACGGCATCGTGTGTTCAAATCCTGGCAGCTGGAGAACACTGGGCAGTTAGTTAACTTCTCAAGTTGGTGACAGAGTCAAGAACTGCTATAGCCTTCCCTGACATTTTTCCCCAAGGCCCAAAATCCTTGAAGGGAATGAGGGAAAAAAGGACCATGGAGAATCAACACCCTTCCCCCAACAATCAAGGCAGTTTGACTGCATTACACAGGCTGCTTCTGCAAGGGCAGAGTGCCCCACAGAGGCCACCAGGGATATGGGTATTGGAGTTCAGAGTGCAGAAACTGTTCTCTCTCCTCCTGGGTCCCTCAGACTAACATCAAGAAAGTCAATGGCAATATCCAAAAGGTAAAGTGAGTTTTATGCTAAAGCCAGGACAAATTCAGATCTCCTAGATATTCTAATCCAGGGATTTAGCAACCTAGACTGCTGCTCTGTCTTTGTATTTTTTAAAGACTTTATTTCTTAGAGTATTTTTAGGCTCATAGCAAAATTAAACAGAAGATACAGATTCCTCATATACCCCCTGGATTCCCCATTATCAACTTCCTTACCAGAGTGGTACATTTTTTACAATAGATGAACCTACATTGACATGTCACAATCAGCACAAGTCCATAGTTTCCCTTAGGGCTCACACTTGGTGGTATACATTCTATGAGTTTGGACAAATGGTATAATGACATGTATCCACCATTAATTATAGTATCATACAGAATAGTTTCACTGCCCTAAATATTTTCTGTGCCCTGCCTATTCATACCTCCCTCCACCCCCAACCCCAACCCCATTACTACCCTTGCAACCACTAATCCTTTCATACTATCTTCATAGTTTTGCCTTTTCTAGAATGTTATGTAGTTAGAATCATACAGTGTGTAGCTTTTCAAAATGTCTTTTGCTGCTCTGTTTTTATTGCTGTGTAACAAACTGTACTAAAATTCAGTGACTTAAAACAGATTCTGTGGATCAGGAATTGAACAGGGTGCAGCAGGGATAGCTCTTCTCTGCTCCAGGATGTTTGGAACCTCCAGTGGGAAGGCTCGCAGGGAGGGCGCTGGAATCATGTAGAGGTTCCTTTAACCTCTTATCTGGCACCTGCATTAGGTCTTAGAGAGCCTATACATGGCCTCTCCATATGGTTTGGGCTTCTTCATAGCATGCTGGTTCCCAGATAGTCATGGTGGTTCAGGCTCCAACCCAAGTGTTATAAAAGCATTTCCTTTTATAACCCTCCCTCAGAAATCACGTGGCATCACTCTCACCATTCTCTGTCAGTTAAAGCACTTAACAGAGTCCAGAAGGGGAGAGGAACACAGATGTCACACCTCAATGTGTGTCAAAGAATTTGCAGGCAATTTTTTAATGGCACAGTTGCCTCTTTCGTATATGCCTGAAAATGCCCTTAAGCTCCTTGAGGTCAGGACTATATCTTAAACCTCCTCTCTCTTCAACTCTAAGCAAGGAGCAGGGACTCTATGCTTAAATGAAATTAACATTTTAATCTTAGCCCCATCCTTGCCTGTGGCTCCCTGGTAGGGCTCTAGTCAAGTTTGACTGCTTAGTTCATTAACATCATTCCTATTCTCATCTACTCCATTGAAGTTCTTCTTTAAATATATTGGGAATCCTTTACCTTCTTCCCATCCCATGAAGACAGCTTCAACAGAGCACATAACTCTCCTGCTAAAAATCTCTCACTGAGACTCACTGCTCTTAGAGTAAAATCTAAGTTTCAGACCCACAAGATGGTTGCTCTGTAGCAGCTGGCCATGCCTACTCCTCTGACCTCATTCATCTCATCTACCCTTCACTGGCTAAGCTCCAGCCTCATCAGCCTCACCAGCCTCACCAGCCTCTTCTCTCTCCCTCCAATGCACTAAGTCCTTCCCATCATCAAACCTTTATAATTGCCTCTCCTCTCGGAATGCCCTTCCCCAGTTATTTGCACACCTGCTCATTCTCATCCTCCAGGTGTCAGCTTCAATGTCTCCTCTTCAGAAAGGCTACCTGAGTACCCTCTCTGCATATAGCTTTGGTCTCTTCATGCCAGTTATTCTGACCTGTGATGACTGCAGTGTTTTTATCTGTTTTCGGTCTTGTTTCTGGCAAGTGCAAGGGCCTTGTCACTCTTGTTCATTGCACTGCCCTCTGCACCTAGAATCCTCTCTGGCACGGATACTTATCGAGTATGTGCTCGATAAGTATCTGTGAAATGAATGATCTGATGCAATGCTGCATCACTTCTGGGAGCAGACAAAATGAGCCCATAACTTTACTTACTCTTGAGAAGCCAATTATAGTGGTCTCCTGCCCTTGCCAGTGATCTGCTGGTTGACACGGGCTGCACTTTATAAGATAGAACACAAAGAATTGGAGAATATTTGTGCTTTGGGCAGGGCCATTGAAGATCGTGTAATTCCTCATTTTGTAAATGAGAAAACCAGAACCCGCAGAGGCCACGGGATTTTACCCAAGACCATATCCATTTCTTTGTAATACAATATTTCTAGGTGTTTAATTTCTTTAATTAAACAATCAATTTTCCACTGGAAAAAAAATAAGAACTGTATAAAAATAAGTCTCATAAAGACTAGAGTTCCCCCTTTCCCACTCCCTTCTCCAGGAAAGACCACTGTTTCTTCTTTGAAGTGAATCCTTCCAGGCCTTTTTGCATGTGCTTATAAATAAATACATGTATTTATATATCTGTTGCTTCACAATAACACTTAGCTACCTTGAAAATTAGCCTAAATTTATAAATAAAAAGTTTTCTTTACAAATTTAATTTTAAAAACATCACCAACTACAGAGGTTTCAAGGAAAGGGATTCATTTCTGTGCTACCCGGTAAAAGAGTGAGGCCCTGGGTGCACTAGGGTGGCTGAATGGGCTCTGAGCAGTTGACCACACAGGAGTCAGGGGAAAAATGAACTTTGTCCTCTTCAACTAAGAACCAGTTGATTTGAGTGGTAAGTTAGAATCTAAAGCTTCCTGGTAACCAAGCACTGGCTAATATACAGAAATTGACTCAAGAGCTGAATAATCTCCTATGCCTTTGATGGTGGGAGTCAAAACAAAAAGAAGGAGAACTATTTCAAAAGGAAAGTAATAGAAGGGAGCCAGAAAGAGCAGAGAAATTAGTTTACCAGTTAAGAATGGGAGGGTTGGAGTCAGACTGGTTGGGCTCAAAACTTAAGGCCTCACCGAGCCTTAGTTTCTTCACCTATAAAGCGTGACTAACAGTACTAGTGGCATGGTACATACACACCACCCTGCCATGGAAGTTATTTTAAAGTGAACACATGGTAATGACTATGCTGGATGCCTTCTCTATTTCATTTTATTGATTAGGTGAGACAGTTATTGGACCTGGATGAGAGTCATAAATATTCAAGATCTTGAAAAAAAATAAAAATTGTTGTCCTGGCCTGATGGCTCAGTAGTTTGCAGTGTCATCCTGCACGCCAAAAGATTGCTAGCTTGGTTACAGTCAGGACACATACCTAGGTTGTGGTTTGATCCCTCCCCAGTCAGGGCACAAATTGGAGGCAGCTGATTGATGTTTCTTTCTCACATAGATGTCTGCCTGTCTGTCTGTCTGTCTGTCTGTCTCTCTCTCTCTCTCTCTCTCGGATTAAAAATAATTATAATAAAATAAAAACTGTTCATTATACTAGGCTCAAGGAGGTACAGGGACCAGGAAGTGGCATAACAAAACATGTTCTCTGTAGCAAGAGAAGTATGGAGAAACCCCATGCCCAGCTCTCTAAGTCCAAATTGGAATGTCTGTGAAATGAACATAAATCTTGCCTAACCCCTAAGGACCAAGTAGGGTCTTGGATACGGTATTGTAGTGTGTCCGACATAGCATAGGTGTCACTAATTATGGAATATGTGAGTAAATTAATCAATGGAAAAGTCATAACATATGAAAAGAGTGACCCAGGCTCTGTCACTTGCCTACCAAATATCCTTACCTACCGAACACTGACACCCTAAGTTTTCTTATCTATGATTTGGAGTTATCATATCCTGTCAATTCTAAGACACATATTTTCCATTTTTAACATCTCTGATAGGGACAGTGGGGAAATTCAGCCCAGTCAGGCCCCGCTTATTCATTAGGCACAGTGGATGCAGTGTCCAGGGTCCACAATATTTTTAGTAGCCTATAGAAATGTGTTTAATTGCTTTTAAAATCAGAAGTTTAAAAAATGAACTTTTGGCCAAATAAAATTTTCTAATATAAAATATTAATATATTCATCTGTACACCAATCCATTCATAAAATATAATTTTTTACATGTTTTATGGAGGAAGAGACCTCAGAAGTCATAACATGACCCTGACTCAGCCCTCCTCTTGGGCCAAGTGGTGAAAGTAGAGACCTTTTTGCAGGGCCCTAGAACTCCATAGTACACTGCCTGAGAATCACTCCACTGTCCTAGGGATCTATAATAATAAAAGCATAATATGCTAATTAGACCAGACAGCCGAACGACCAACCTTCCAGACAAAGCCTGGGCTGCAAGGGCCGAGGCAAGCCCCCGTGGCTGCGAGGGCCGAGCCCCTTGCACAAATTTTGTGCATCAGGCCTCTAGTTTTTACATAAAAGAGGGAACAGACTTGTTTTGAGTGACCCCAAAGAACAGAACTTAGATGACTATTCAAGATGCTGCAGAGGAAACTCCTGGAGTGAAGGTCAGTTTGCATCCCCTTCCAATGCCAATTGCCTATGATTGTAAATAGTTATTGAATTTGTGTCTTAACTACTAAACACAAATCCCAATGTTTTCTAACTAGATGTTCCTTCCTCATTGAGGGTGAGATGACAGACAGCCCAACAAGAAATTGAAATATTCTGAGAAAATCTCCTTGGGACTCATCTATAAATTAAGGGCAATAAAATTTTAGGGTTTTTTCCAACCTATTAAATTCTTTGATTTAAATAAGAAAGAAAAAAGGGAAATGAGTTGTATGAAAGTGTATAAAATAAGAGGTTACTTTTCAAAATAATGTCTCCCATATTTTAGAAAATAGCAAAATATTTTATACTATGATATCTCAATAAGCAAAATTTTCATTTCTAGATTTCTTATTTCAAAATAATGGCAGAGATTAAAAGCTGCTCACCAAAATCCCTGTTCTGTTCATCCTAGACACATATCTAGTCTTCATTTCCCAATATTCCTTGCATGTGTTAGAGATGTGGCCATGTGACTGAGCCTAGCCAATGAAAGATGAGAGGAGATAAGATCAGAAAGAGAGAAAGTGTGTGTGTGTGTGTGTGTGTGTGTGTGTGTGTGTGTGTGTGTGTGCGCCTGTAAAGTAGACAATCTTGGAACGGGGGTGTGGTAGATCATTTTGAAGGCTGTATGGTGAAGTAGAATGGAACTATCAAGAAATTCATTTTCCACCAATTTAGAACCTATTTAGCTAATTCCATTGGTCATTTCAATTCCCTTCAGACATATTAGGATAGGGTTGATATTCCACATGTACACACCAATACAGCTAGAGTCTATTCTAAAGGGTTGGTGCACATACATACTAGTTGTTCAGTATTTTGAATATCATCCTTGCATTAGAGTCAACAATGTGATAAGCACAGAATTATACATCAGTGCATGGAAGGGAGAAGAGAAGCATAATAAACATCCCTTATCCTCTGCAGTCCGCAATCAAGTTAGGTAATAAAGACATATATGAATAATTTAACTAACATCAAAGTCTTTCTTGTATTAGCAATAGAAATAAAGTGCTTTCTAAACAAGAGGAAAGGAAACATGAGGAATTGGGAAAGGAATCTTGGCAGAGGCAAGATTCTAAACTGGGACTCGAAACTGTGAAGGGATGATAGAGTGCAGAGGGTAAAACAGCAGAGGAAAAAGCCTGAGCAGAAATATAGGGTCTATATCCAGTGACAGAAGAGATAAGGCTAGAAGTCTAAACTGGGACAAGATCATGAGGGCTATGAATGTCAGCCTCAGTTCACACTTTCCGCTGTCAGCAACAGCAAGCATTTGAGACACAGAATTGTATATAAAGTATAGATTGGCCTTCACCACTTTCCAACCATTTGAGGTGGGAAAATCTTTTGTTCTGAGTCAGTTTCCTCGTCAGTAAAACTGACAATATACCAAACTTCACAGGGTTGATGAGATGAGCTAACAAATGTGAGAGCCTGGTATACAGTAAGTAATAAATACTGGTAGTGTTTACTGATATGGAAGATGTCTGATGAGGGAACTGACATAGACTTGAAACCTGAAGTTTAAGACTAACTAGAAATGGATGCCATTTTTGCTGCCTCCAATTAGGGTGACCAGCATTACAAGCCACCTTTACCCCCAAGCTAACATTTGTGAAGCTTGAGGTCCACAATTAATTTATATCTGAACCTAAGTCTTATAGGTTCAGAGAACAGCCCCTAGACCTGCGACAGTTCATCCCTGTTTGATGCTAATCACATGTGAATGCTTGAGTTAGGAAGACATCATTAAAAGTGCATTAAGTTTAATTATGCCAGCAGCATCAGGCAGGGAGAAGTGTAGCTTGATACAGAAGGCATAATTAGATAAGACTTAATCCATTAGATTCTTATTTGTTAACAAAATGTGTCTCATCTATAAATGTCACCACAGTAGTGTCTGGGAAACCACCTCCCAGGTGAGTACATTTCCACCACCCATGTGGCCTTCCATGATATATGTACTACTATGAGATACTGACATCAAAATATTACCAACTCCCACAGTGAGCCATCCCTGGGGGCGGGCTTCAGGATCTCAGGGGACAAGAGTGTGGCTTCCTTCTGTCCTTTGCATAACATGACAGGAGTCCTAGCAAACAAGTCAAGAGACTGGGGCTCTATTACCACCCCATTCACTTCCTAGCTGTGTGATATTTGAGAAGGTTATTTAACATTTATGTACTTGGTTTCCTCATCTACAAAATAAAGTTAATGGGAATGTGGGGAAAAGGGAACCCTTGTGCACTGCTGGTAGGAATGTAAATGAATGCAGCCACTATGGAAAACAGTATTAAAATTAAAAATAGAATTACTACATAATCCAGCAATCCCACTTCTGAGACTATATCTAAAGGAAACAAAATCAATATTTCAAAGAAAATGATGATCATAGCAGTATTATTTACAAGAGCCAAGGTATGGAAACAATTTAAGTTTCTGTCATATAATGGAATATTATCCAGCCTTTAAAAAGGAGGAAATCATGTCACCTGTGACAACATGGATAAAACTGGAGGGTGTTATGCTAAATGAAATAATCCACACAGAGAAAGACAAATACTGCATTATATCATTTACATGTGTAATTTTAAATTTTTAAAAGTCAAACTCAAAGAAACAGAGAGTAGAAAAGTGGTTACTAGGGGCTGGGGATGGGGGAAATAGCAGGCTTGTAAAAATGTGCAAACTTTCAGCAATAGGATGAATAAGCTCTGAGGATCTAATGAGTAACATGGTGACTATAGTTAACAGCACTGTACTGTCTACTGGTCATTTAAATTTGCTAAGGAAGGGAGTAGAACTTAAATGTTCTTACCAAAAAAAGAAAAAAGAAAAACGGTAAATATGTGAAGTGATGGGTGTGCTAATCAACTCAATGGTGGGGGGATCTTTTCACAGTGTATACTTATATCAAATCATCATGTTGTATACTTTAAATATCTTGCAAGTTTATTTGTCAATTATACCTCAATAAAGCTAAAAAATAAGCAGTTAGTTGTAATTGCCTCATAGGGTTGATGTGAGAACTAAATGAAACAAATCAGAGCAGTGCTGGAATGTGTTATATACTCAGTAAATGGTGGTTACTGCTGCCATCAACATTCCTGGCAGTAGCAGCAGTAGCAATACTGTTATTATTCCATCACCACCACTATATGAGGACCCTCCTTCTCTACCTATCCTACCCAGTGTTGATGGCCTACTTCTAAGTCTTTTATCTATGTCCTTGCTCCCTGAATGATCTCAAACAATACTATGACTTTAAGTACCACTATAAGATGACAACATTTAAACTTTAACTCCAGCTCTAGGCCTACTTTGGTGTCTTAGGCATAGACTCTTCACACATAACCAGCCCAAAGCAGGACTTGTGACCCCAGCTTCCATCACCATCCAGTCCCTCCCGAGTCTTCCCCATCTCTTTAAGTCATACTACCATCTACTCAGTATTTCAAGTCATTAATTGGTGAACCATTCTCTTTTTCCCTTGAACACCTACATCCAATTTATTTGTGAATTTTTTAGATTTTGCCTCCAAACTATATCTCAATTATGTCATTTCTCTCTACCTCCCCTGCTACTCCACTTCACCAAATCCACACCATCATCTCCTCCTTAAACCACAATAGCCTCTTCAAAGGTGTTCCAAATCCTGTTCTTGCTCTGCTCCAATTTACTCTCTACACAGCATCAGAGTGATAAGCCAAAAGTGTGAGTCAATCTTCTATTCAAAACTTTCAGTACCTCCCCAGTGCCCTCAAGAATACAATACAGCAATAACAGGATGTCTCAAATGCATACATCTGTATTCTTCCATGACTGTGTTCGGTTACTAGAACCACTCTTCAGTTCTAAAACCACCACTAGTGTGTATGCAAAGAATTTTGGCGCCAGGAAGCCAAAGGTCTACTTAGGGTATGAGCCTCTTATAGGGCGTCAGATAGACACATTACAGCTGCATGTCCAACCTCTACTGTCACTCTAGAGTCACTACTCTTGGCTTCTGGGCTGCTGAGTGAAGGATGAATTGGAATTTAGGGGCAGAGGGTGGGGCACACAGCAGGGAGGCCAGTTGGCAGCTTACTCAACAGTCCATGCAAGAGATAATGGTGGACTGATCCAGTGCCGTCAGGGTGGGATGTGAGAAAGGTTAGATTCTAGATATAGTTCCAAGAAGAAGGATTTGCTGCTGGGTTGAATGTGGAATATAAGGGAAAGAAAGGAGAGAGGGATGAAATCAAGAATGTGGATGGAGGCCCTAGCTGGTTTTGCTCAATGGATAGAGCATTGGCCTGCGGACTGAAGGGTCCTGGGTTCGATTCCAGTCAAGGGCACATACCTCCGTTGCAGACTCCTCCCCCGCCAGGCGCTGTTTGGGGGGTGTGCAGGAAGCAACCAATACATGTGTTTCTCTCACATCAATATTTCTGTTTCTCCCCCTCTCTCTTTCACTCTCTCTAAAAATCAATGGAAAAAATCCTTGGGTGAGGATTAAAAAAAAAAAAGAATGTGGATGGAGGAGAAAGGGCTCTTACAAGAAGACAAGAGGGACTTGTACGCATGCATATAAGCACAACCAATGGATACAAGACACTGGGGCGCGGGAGAGGGCGAGCAGGTGAAGGCATGTACTGGGGGTTAGGGGAGGTCGGGGGGAGGTCAATGGGGGGAAGAAAAGGAGACATATGTACTATTATTTGTAATACTTAAAACAATAAAAAAAAAGAGAGAGAATCTGGGCTTTAATCCTTGGCCCTGCTTCTGACCTGCCATATATCCCACACCCCTCTGTGTGTTGGAAGACAAACCTTTAAAGTAAGATTAACCATACCTGACATGTCTCTGAGAACCATGTAAAGATTAAATCAAGCTCAACATGCTTTTTAAAAGCAGCAGCACAGACCACTGAAAGGTTATCCTTCATTCATCCCCAAACAAAAATCTCCACAAACTGCTGTTGCTGCTTCTCTGCCTGCCCTGTCTTCCCTTCTCCCCAGGATGCAGTGATGCAATCAATCATAAATAATGCTGACAAGAAACCATCACTGTCTTGGGGGTGGACAGCATGCAGCACCCTGTGATGACAGCCTGGCAACCAGCTTCAGATGGCTCAGGAGGATGAACTGCTCACTTTCCTGGCATGGGTGTTGCTAAAAATGACCAAGGGAGGAGGATCATGGGCTTTCTCAGGACACTCTCTACCTCTAGCTGTCCCCTCATAAAATAGCTATAGCACAGCATGCTGTGTGCTTTATTGTAATATGCTCCTGATCTTCAGGGCAAGGAGTCTTGGCACTCATGGGGAAAATCTAATTTCAACTCAAGTAAAGCAGAAGTGGTCCCCTGCACTCCCTGTCCCTGCTTTATTTCTCTCCATACGCCTATCACCACCTTACATACAATACATTTTGCTTGTTAATTGTCTATCACCCCTGCCTATAAAATATAAGCTCCTTGAGAACAGAGACTTCTGCCTGCTGTGTCCACTGCCCCGTCCAAATGCCCGGAAAAGGGCCTGACCTGTCGAAGAAGCACAATCAATCTGTTCAATTAATTGATGGATGACTTTTTGAAAAGTCTTTAGTCATTTCTGGAGATCACATTAAATATTTTCTTTCTTAAAAATATGAATGATATAGACATTCACAAAATTTTGGCATACAAAACTCACAGGATTACAGAAACCCGAAAATCCATCTTAGAGTCAATCCCCTCAATTAAAAATCCATTTTTTAAAATGCAGAGAACTTGAACCCAAGCCCCAGATTCTAGATTCTAGCTTCAGCAATGCCTTGCTATGTGGCTATTGACAAGTCATTTCTACAATCTGGGCCTCACTCTTCAGAATTGTCAAACAGCTAGAATGGGCAAGGTGATCTAGAATGTTCCTTTCAGATCTAAAATTATAAATCCTCTAGTGCTGTATAATTAGAGTTCTCTAATTTGCACATTTCACTGTGCATATGGGAAAATTAAGAAAGAGAGAAAAAGGCACTTAGCCTATCCAAATGAAACCCATTCCAAACCATTGCTTTGGACTTTTCTGACTGAAACACACACACACACTTTTGTGCATCCGGTGTGTTTGCGAATGCATTTCCCTTGCTGCCATACCTCCTATTTCTAAATGAGCCCCTAAGCCTGGTGAGCAAAACGTGGTGAAATTTTTTGCAGGCCTTGCTGCTAGGCAAAAGATGTTCTTAGAAATCCAAAGGGCTTTCTCCTGGGCTGCAGAGCTCCCAGTCCCCTTCATGCTCCTCTTCTCCCCTTTATTCTGCCTTCCTTTGATCATTCCCAGCTCCTCAGCCTGGATTAGATTGTACTAATGTGGCTAAATGTTTTCAATTAGTAGTCATTGCCCCCAGGTTGACTCTGTTTTGGAATTTTCCCATTACCCAAGGCCCTGGGTCTTCCCATGCCTCCATTACCAAGATGTTGGTTCCAGCTCAAGGCTTAAGTCAACCAATGTTTTTTATTGATTTAATCTACTTCCAGAGCCATGGAAAGTTGGCCTGTTATGGTTGATGGGGGGGGGGGGGGGGAGGGGGGAAGAAAAGGCATGGCAGTCTCCTTATGAATTTAGCTATACTTATCAAGCCCATTATTTTGTATTTTCTTATTCCAGAAGCTCATCTACCAGATATACATTCAAGATCATATCTAGATGAGGAAGGTTGAATTTATATGGAAGAAGGTATTTTGGAAAAGGGAAAATCTAAGAGTCAATGCCTAGATACTCCAGGATGAGCTCCTCATCTCAAGATTCTTAATCACGTCTTCAAAGAATTTTTTTCCAAATAAAGTAACACTTACAGGTTTCAGGAATCAGGACGTGGACATATCTTTGTGAGGCGGACATTTGTTAGCTTACCACAGTTACATTCAGGGATGCTCTCCCAAGACAGCTGGCTTAGGCAGTAACACCCCTGTCCCCACTGTTACTTAGGTCTGAAGAGAGAACCTTCCTGTTTTATTATTCTTCTTGAATGTTGTTTTGGAAAGTTACTTCAATTCTTCTTACCACTATTAATATTATCATTCTTGCTCTTATTTTTTTTGGTATTTTTAATTTTTTAAAATCTATTGTTGAAAGTATAACATTAGTCTCCTTTTTCCCCCCATTGACCTCTTTCTGCCTGTTCCCACTCCCAACCCCAGGCCTTCCCCCTATTGGCTGTGTTCCTGAGTTATGCATATATGCATACAAGTTCATTGGTTGATCTCCTCCTATCTGCTCACTCTCCCCTGCCTTCCCTCTGAGTTTTCACCCTCTGTTCGGTGTTTGTATGTCTTTGGATCTATTTTTGTTCATCAGTTTATGTTATTATTATTTTAGGAGAGAAGAGAATGACGGAAGGGACTACTTCCTCCCTTCTGGTGCAAGAGCAAACTATCTCATGCTGGTAGAAATCAGACTCACAGACTTTATTACTAAAATAAAGTCTGTGAGTAGAGCATGGAAGGAGAGACAAGTAAGAGTCCCAAGAAGTCACTGGGAAAAACTGGAAATAAAATAATGGGGAAGGCTCTTGGAACCAATTTTTTAGAGAATTTCAGGAACTTTTTATAATGTGCCCAGTTTTTCACGATCAACTTCTCTTTATATAAAAAATATAAACTCCTAATCTCAGGCCAGGCTCCTTCCCTGATGGGACAAGTGGCCCACTAACAAGTCTAATTATGGTGCCCATACCACCTTATCCAGCCCCACCTCTTCTGGCCAGCTCTGTGCCCTGGCTACAGAACCTCAATGGGAACCCACCAAGTGGCCCAGGAAGCAGGATAGAGGCAGAAGTGGGGAAAAAAGATGCCTTAGAATCTGCCTTGATACCACCATATGTCCCTGTAAGTGAGAAGAGTAAAAAGGAAATCACAGATGAAACAAGAAAAACTTCAAAGTGGAAAGTTGCCCCAGATTTGTGGCCTTGCATTAAATGCACTGCATTTGCTGTGCAAGTTCCCTTAATTGGCTAAGAAATCACACAGCTGGGGCTTTCGCTCAGCTCAGGGAGATGGAAATGACTTGTAGTCCCCACACACAGAGGTTTTTCATGTCTCTCCCCAGGGTAACCTGAATATTTGCTGCTACACAGAGTATATTACTGCCCTAATTTGTCCTTTTTATATTCTTCAGGAGACAGGATGCCACTGGAAAACATTCCTCCCTTACAGATGCCATATGTGTTCTCCTACTGGTCTGTTACAAAGACTTCTTGCCACATTCTTTCTCTCAGATGTCCCCTCTTCCCACGTCTCACTACCAAGAGCCAAGAAGGCCCACTTCCTTTTTAACCTGGATCATTGAAATAGGCTTCTCATTGATAACCCTGCTCCATCCTCACCTCTAGTCCATCTTGCATATCCTAAGAGTGTATGTTTCATCATGTCACATATATGATGGACATGATGTTTCTCCCATTGCCAACCACTATAGCTCTGCAATGTGGGCAGTTCACATCAACTGTCAGGTTTAGTAATAAGAATTATCACATAAAAAATAGTTAAGCTACTGAAGATTGCAAACAATATATTCATTTCACAATTGGGCTAAATTCAAGGGGTATCTTTATAATACAGTCATTGTTGTTAAATCATCCTGATATTCTTTCTCAAATTAAGTGGACTTTTTAGTGGGAATTTCATATAACACATGACCTCCTACCTATATTCTTCATTTTGTGACCATTATGAATTACTGAAATGATACCGATTTGATTTTACAGCGACTTCCAATTTTTAGAGTTTTACTCACAGGTTAAGCCATTTTCTTAAATTTGTTTGTTACCTCATTTCATAAGAATAGCTTGATAAATTTCACCTAATTTAAATGTTTGTGATAGTGGGTCTTAAAATATAGGAAATGAGAGGACTCAAAAGCCAATTCAGGTACAAGATATTGGCCAAAGTTACCTCACTGAATGATCAGAAGGACATGCATCTCCATTAAACTGCCAGTCACAGAGAAAATTCACTGTGGTTTTAAACATGAGGCTCAAGCCCAAAGTCACAAGAGCAACATTTGTTACAATTAAGCTGCTTTTCATTCTGGCCACTCTACATAGCAGGCTCAACATGGGGATTTATGGATTTTTTTCAATGGCTAAGAAATCAACTGAACTACACTGAGATCAGCTAACACTTAATATTTTTTTTAAAAAAGCAGGGATAGATGAGAGAAGAATGAGCACTTTGTCTCTCTCTTCTTTGCATGTGGATAAGAATACTCTAAGAAACATCCATAGCATCAACACAATCATTATTTCAAATGCAAAGTCATGATAGAAGCAAATTTTGTAATAACATATGCATACCAATTATATGTCAGGTATCATTGCCATATTGATACCAGTCAAAACTGGCAAACCCTATATTCTTTAACAACATCACTGGATTTATTTATGCTTATTTTTTCATAAAACAGTCTTGCTTTTACAGAAGTACAGTGGATATCTAAGGAAAAATACCCTAAAACTTATTCTCTAAGATAAAAAGTAATTGCAAAAGGTTTAAATTAGTCAATTTAGTTTCCTTACAAATGACAATGTTTTCAAAACTTAGTGGTTCATTTTAAGACAAGAACATGCATTCATTGCTTTATTTCCTGAACATGTATTTGTATCTGTTGAGTAGAGGGTGAATTGGGAGATGGTATCAAAAAACACACACGTGCTTATGACAGTGTTCTGTGCACATAAATATCAAATTCATATATATCTCATGACACAAACTTTCTAAAGTAGAGAACTCTTAGGTTTTCACTCTCATGTCTCAGTCAATCTTTTCAGTCTATCATCCACATTCCCCAACTGGTATCATTTGTTCCATCCAAATTGCTTTTCTCACTGCCCACAGATGGGCCTTGCTCCACACCTCTCTACCTGGAAAGCCCTTCATGCTCTTCTCCATCTTTTAGTACTAAAATGAGTTCCTGCCTCATCATGAAGCCTCCCCAGGAGACCAGCACCTCTCAGACTTCAGTGTACTTAAAGGGGCGGAGGCGAGCATACCCCCAGAGATTTTGACTTAATATATCCTGGAAGGGGGTATAGGTAGTCCACAAACCATTTAAGCATCACTGTGGTGATCTTGCCCTCTACCACTTCTGAATACTGATTCAGTTAAACATTATTCCCAGCCAGGCCCCTATAGTGTTCGCAAACAGACTGTCTTCCTTCTTTTGAACTTCCTGCCCATGGAAAGTGTACACAATAAACCTAAGTTGGTGTTGATGATACTGAACACGATATTAATAGGCTTTCTGAATTGTCATCAATTTCAGGACCCTCAGATGTCACATTTGATAGAGAATCTCAGGCTCTGAAGTGCCTCTTCCCACAGATGGCACGTCTCCTTCCTTCCTCATGATCTAGTCATGGTTCATTCCCTACTGCAGATCATCATAGCAACTCTGCAGGGTATGCAGAAAAGAAACATACCACCCTGCTGGAGAAGGCTGAGGCTAGATTTAATATAACTTCACTGTGGTGGCTGAAAGATAATGTCCAATTGATTTCCCCAAAGATGGCATACACACAAAAATATTACATTTTCCAGAAAGGGTGATTTAAATTAAACATACCAATACATCCCTAACTAGAATGGTAATCAGGCTGGGATTTGATATAGAGACGCATCCCATCTCTGGAGAATCAGAGACTGTCAGAGCTGGAGGAAATGTAGCAATCAGCAATCTTGATTTAGGGGGAAATGAGTGTGTGTGTGTGTGTGTGTGTGGCTAGGTCTCTAGGAGCCCGGGATCCACTCTAATCTTTGCCTTCTGAAAACTTGCTCTATCAATAATATCCTTATTCATTTTTTTTAATTGAGTGTATTTTGAGATAATAATAATATACACAGGATTTTTTTAATTTCTTTATTAAGGTATTACATATGTGTCCTTATTCTCCCATTACCCCCCACGTCCCATTCATGCCCCCACAACCCTGTTGTCTGTTCCATTCATTAGGCTTACATGCATGCATATAAGTCCTTTGACTGATCTCTCTCCCCTAACCCCACCCTCCCCTACCTTCCCTGAGATTTGATTTTCTGATTGATCTTTCTCTGTCTCTGGATCTATTTTTGTTCATCAGTTTATGTTGTTCATTATATTCCAAAAATGAGTGAGATAATGTGATATTTATCTTTCTCTGCCTGGCTTATTTCACTTAGCATAATGCTCTCCATCTCCATCCATGTTGTTGCAAATGGCAAGAACTCCTTTTTTACCGCAGCATAGTATTCCATTGTGTAGATGTACCACAGTTTTTTAATCCACTCATCTGTTGATGGGCACTTAGGCTGTATCCAAATCTTAGCTATGGTGAATTGTGCTGCTATGACCATAGGGGTGCATATATCCTTTCTGATTCCTGTTTCTAGTTTCTTAGGATATACTCCTAGAAGTGGGATCACTGGGTCAAATAGGAGTTCCACTTTTAGTTTTTTGAGGAAACTCCATACTGTTCGCCACAGTGGCTGCACCAGTCTGCATTCCCACCAGCAGTGCAGAGGGTTCCTTTTTCTCCGCATGCTCACCAGCACTTGTCATTTGTTGATTTGTTGATAATAGCCATTCTGACAGGTGTGAGATGGTACCTCATTGTTGTTTTGATTTGCATATCTCTGATGATTAGTGACTTTGAGCAGGTTTTCATATGTCTCTTGGCCTTCCTTCTGTCTTCTTTCGAAAAGTGTCTATTTAGATCAGTTGCCCATTTTTTATTGGGTTGTTTATCTTTTTTGTTAAGCTGCACGAGTTCCCTGTAAATGATGGAGATTAAACCCTTATCTTGATATCATTGGCAAATATGTTCTCCCATGCACTGGGCTTTCTTATTGTTTTATTGATGGTCTCCTTTGCTATGCAAAAGCTTTTTATTTTGATGTAGTCCCATTTGTCTATTTTCTCTTTAGTTTCCATTGCCCTAGGAGCAGTATGTGAAGAAATTGCTTCGGCATATGTCTGAAATTTTTCTGCCTGTGGATCCCTGTAGTATTTTTATGGTTTCTCGTCGTATGATTAAGTCCTTGATCCATTTTGAGTTGATTTTTGTGTATGGTATAAGTTGGTGGTCTAGTTTCATTTTTTTACAGGTATCTGTCCAATTTTCCCAACACCATTTATTGAAGAGACTGTCTTGACTCCATTGTATGTTCATGCTTCCTTTGTCAAATATTAATTGAGCATAGTGATTTGGGTCAATTTCTGGGTTCTCCATTCTATTCCATTGATCTATGTCTGTTCTTGTGCCAGTACCAGCCAGTTTTGAGAACAGTGGCTTTGTAATACAGCTTGAAATCTGGTATTGAGAGCCCACCTACTTTGTTCTTCTTTCTCAGTATTGCTGTGGCTATTCGGGGTCTTTTTTATTCCTGATGAATTTTTGGAGAGTTCTTTCTAGATCTGTGAAATATGCAGTTGGTATTTTAATGGGGAGTGCATTGAATCTATAGATTGCTTTGGGTAGTATGGACATTTTAATGATGTTGATTCTCCCAATCCATGTACATGGTATGTTCTTCCATCTGTTTACATCTTCCTCTATCTCTTTTTTCAGTGTCCTGTAGTTTTCCACGTATAGGTCTTCTACCTCCTAAGTTTATTCCTAGGTATAAACTTAATTTTTTTGGTACAATGGTAAATGGGATTGCTTTTTTAGTCTCTCTTCCTGTAAGTTCACGATGGGTGTATAGAAATGCCATTGACATCTTGGCATTAATTTTGTATCCTGCTACATTGCCAAAATCATTTAATTAAGTCTACTAGTTTTTTGATGAAGTCTTTCAGGTTTTTTATGTACAATATCATGTCATCTGCAAATAAGGACAGCTTTACTTCTCCTTTTCCAATTTGGATGCCTTTTATTCTTCTTGTCTAACTGCAATGGCTAATACTTCCAGTACTATGTCGTACAGGAGTGGTAAGAGTGGACATCCCTGTCTTGTTTGTGTTGTTAGGGGAAATGGTGTTTGGCCATTGAGTATGATATTAGCTGTGGGTTTATCATATATAGCTTTTATTATGTTGAGGTATGATCCTTCTATTTCCACATTGCTGAGAGCTTTTATCAAGAAAGGGTGTTGGATTTTGTCAAATGCTTTTTCTGCATCAATTGATATGACTATGTGATTTTTATCCCTCAATTTGTTTATGTGATGTATCACGTTTATTGACTTGTGGATATTGTACCATCCTTGCATTCCTGGGATAAATCCGACTTGGTCATGGTGCATGATCTTTCTGATGTACTGCTGGATCCGATTTGCTAGAATTTTGTTGAGGAGTTTGGCATCTATGTTCATGAGGGATATTGGCTGGTAATTATCTTTCTTTGTGTTGTCTTTATCTGGTTTTAGTATTAGGGTGATACTGGCTTCATCAAAGGAGCTTGGAAGTGTTCCTTCCTATTGAATTTTTTGGAATAGTCTGAGGAGGATAGGTTTTAGTTCTTCCTTGAATGTTTGGTAAAACTCCCCTGTGAAGCAGACTGGCACCGGGCTTTTCTTTGCTTTAAGCTTTTTGACGACTGCTTCAATTTCTTCCATAGTTATTGGCCTATTGAGATGTTTAGATTCTTCCTGATTGAGTTTTGGAAGGTTATATTTTTCTAGGAATATGTCCATTTCCTCCAAGTTGTCCGGTTTGTTGGAATAGAGTTGTTCACAGTATTTTTTAACAATCCTTTGTATTTCTGTGGGGTCTGTTGTTATTTCACCTCTTTCATTTCTGATTTTATTTGGGTCCTCTCTCTTAGCTTATTGGTGAGCCTGGCTAGAGGTTCATCAATCTTGTTTATCCTTTCAAAGAACCAGCTCTTAGTTTTGCTGATCTTTTGTAATGCTCTTTTGGTCTCAATGTTGTTTATCTCCGCTCTGATCTTTATAATTTCCTTCCTTCTGCTTACACTGGGCTTTTCTTGTTGCTCTCTTTCTAACCCTACTCCTTGTAGAGGTAGGTAATTTATTACCATTGTTTCTTATTTTTTGCAGTAGACTTGTAGAGCTATGAACTTCCCTCTCAAAACTGCTTTCACTGTGTCCCAGACTGCTTTCGCGGTGTCCCATAGATTTAGGATTGTTGTGTTTTCATTGTCATTTGTTGCCATGATGTTTTTTATTTCTTCCTTGATCTCTCTGGTAACCCAGTCGTTGTTCAATAGCATGCTGTTTAGTCTCCATGTGTTTGATTTTTTTGGATTTTTATTGCAGTTGATTTCCAGTTTTATGCCACTGTGATCTGAGAAGATACTTGATATGATTTCTATCTTCTTGAATTTGAAGAGACTTTGCCTATGACACAACATATGGTCTGTCTTTGGAAATGACCCATGTGCACTTGAGAAGAATGTATATGCTGTGGCTTTGGGGTGAAATGTTCTAAAGATGTCAATTAATTCCATCTGGTCTAGCGAGTCATTTAGGATTGATGTTTCTTTGCTGATTTTTTGTTTAGAGGATTTGTCCAATGGTGATAGTGTGATTGTATTGCTGTCGATCTCTCCTTTGGTATCCTCTAGGAGTTTTTTTATGTATTTGGGTGCTCCTGTATTGGGTGTGTATATGTTTACCAGAGTTATTTCTTCTTGTTGGATTGTTCCCTTTAGTATTATGAAGGGGTCTTCTTTATCTCTTGTAATGTCCTTCACTTTGAGATCTAATTTGTCAGATATAAGTTTTGCTACCCCAGCTTTTTAATTTCCATTTGCCTAAAAAAACCTTTTTCCATCCCTTCACCCTTAGTCTGTATGCATCTTTTTTTCTGAGGTGGGTTTCTTGTAGATAGCAGATATATGGGTCATGTTTTCTTATCCAATCCGTTACCCTATGTCTTTTGATTGGGGCATTTAATCCATTTATATTTAAAGTTATTATTGATAGGTACTTATTTGTTGACATTTTTATTCTTTACCCCTGTGTTCCTCCGCTTCCTATTTCTTTTTTCTTCTTTTTTTTATAGCAGACCCTTTAGCATTTCTTGCGTTGCTGGTTTGATAGTAATAAATTCCCTTAGTCCTTTTTTGTCTGTGAAGCTCCTGATTTCACCTTCAATTTTGATTGATAGCCTTGCTGGGTACAGTATTCTTGGATTCAGACCATTCCTTTGCATGACTTTGTGTATTTCATTCCATTCCCTTCTGGACTGATGAGTTTCTGTTGAGAAATCAGTTGCTAGTCTGATGGGGGTTCCTTTGTAGGTAACATTCTGTCTCTCTCTGGCCAATTTAAAGAATTCTTTGTCGTTGGTGTTTGCCAATTTAATTATAATGTGCCTTGGCATCGGTCTTTTGGGGTTCATTTTGCTTGGGACTCTGTGAGCTTCTTGGATTTGTGTGGGTTTTTTCTTCCCTATATCAGGGAAGTTTTCTGTCATTATTTATTCAAACAGGTTTTCTATTCCTTGCTCAGTTTCCTCTCCTTCTGGAACCCCTATTATGCAGATGTTGTTTTGTTTCATATTGTCCCAAAGTTCCTTTAGGCCCTCCTCCTGCTTTTTAATTTTTTTTTCTAGAAGCTGCTCTACTTGGGTATTTTTTCCTACCTTGTTTTCTAGCTCACTGATGTGGTTCTCTGCTTCTTCTAGTTTACTCTTGATGCTTTCTATTGAGTTCTTTACAGCCGCGATGTCATTTTTCATTCTTCTTGGTTCTTCTTCATTTCCTCTTGGTTCTTACTCATATTGTCGAATTTGTCTTCCATTCTTTTCAGCCACCTTATGACCATTTCTCTGAATTCTTTCTCTGGCAGGTTGCTTGCCTCCATTTCATTTACTTCCTTTTCTGGTGATGCCTGCTTTTCTTTCATATGTGGGCTGTTTCTTTGTCTCCGCATGGTCTCTCTTCTCTGGGTGTCTAGTTATGTAGTTCTCTCTCTCCTGTGTTGATTTAAAGGCACAAAATACGACACAACCAGGTACAACACACAAGGCACTGAACAGAAATGTATTCACGATATTAATAACCCCAAATAAAGGTGACCACTAGAGAAAGGCAAATTAGGGGATAGGAGAGAAAGAAGAAGAGAAAAAAAAAAAGGAGTGCCAAAATGAAATTGGGAAAAAGAAAAAAAAGCAACAAAAGAAAGAATAAGAAAGAAAAGGGGAACAAACTATATATATGGGGAGAAAACTCTAATAGAACAGCCACTAATCTCAGCAAATGCCAGCAACAAGTACCTGGAGATGAATACAAACTACAAACAACAATATCAAGCGAAGTGAGGAAAAACAGATGCAAAAAACAAACAAAAACAAAGCAAACTAAAAAACAAAAACAAAAAACAAAAAGAATAAGCAAAACAATCTCACAAACAAGCATAAAAAATCTATATAATCAACACTGAAGCAAACAACAACAAAAGGACAGAGAGAAAAACAATTTTTTGGATAGTGAAGACAGAGAAGAGAGAGATGTGTATGAACTCAGAGCAGGGGATTGGAAATTAGATATATAAGTAGAGTGAAATTTTAACAGGGGGTAAAAAGAAAGAATAGTGAAAATCTGAAGCAGGAAAAGCGTAAGAGAAACAGGACAACAAGAGGGCAAAAGTTAGGAAGAGAATGATGGCATAAAGGTAGAGTTGAGATAGAGTAGAATGATGCCAAAGGAAAGATGAAAATAGAATGTAGAACACTAATCTCAAAGTCAAAAAAGAAAAAAATGACACTTTTTTTTAAAAAAAAAAAAAAGGTAAAATAGTAGTAATAATACTGATTGAAAATAAAAATGTAATAATTAAAAAGGTAAAATCAAGTGAGGAAAAAGAAATAGTTTCTTATGTAAAAGACAAAAAAGAAAAAAATAATAAAAATACAATAAAAAACAAAAATAAAATGTGCAGTAGTGAAGGTCATTCACTTCCTCTATTGTTCTGTTTGGCATGCCTGTTTCCCCGTCAGTACAGTGTTGCAGTTCCCTGCGTTCCACTGCTTCTCAGTGTTGTAAGCCAGTCCTGATTTTTAAGCAGGCGGTGTGTCTTACTTCCTTGTATTCCTTTATTTGTGATTACACAAGAGTTAATTTGTGATTCAGCCCCTGGGTGGCAGTGTTTCTGGGTTGACCTCCAGGTCTATAAGTCCTCTCTAGCCTGTGCTTAGATCCTGCTTTCCCTGTGGCACTCAATACCAGTTTTTGGGAGTGGGCTGCCCCAGAGCTGGTTTTCTGACAGTCACTCCCCGCTCTGATCCCCAGGTTCCAGAAAAACAACTTTCCCCTGAAGTCTCCTAGGGTGCCCCCAACTGGGTGATCCTATATATTGGGCTCAGTAATCAGAAACAAGGATTCAAAGAGGAGAAAGCGCAAGTGTGTGAACTCTGGGTCTGCACGCAAGCCTGCGCAATCCTCTTTGTGTCCAAGCAGCTGGCACACTCCCAAAATTTTTAGGCTGTCCTTCTGTGTCAGATCAAAATGGGTTGCTTTTTAGAGATCTCCTCTGTTAGCAGCTCTGAGGACCCCCTTCCACATTCACGGATCATGCCAGCCCCAACAGCCACATATTTTTCTAGGTGCAGACTTCCCCTGGTCCTCCAGCTGCCACAGTATACATGTTTCTCTGTCCTGCCGGGACCAGAGACCTCACCTTATCCCAGGTGAAATCTGACCTTTCCGTGGTGGAGTGTAGAGCTCCTCTGAATCCGCGTGTTTGCACAAATTGGGGACTGGTGCTCTGGGGTTCACAGCTGTTTGGTGGGTGCCGCAGTTGTAGATTTTCAGTCTTCAGATAACTTCCACTTTCCCCTTCAAGATGGCGCGGTCTCCGCATCCGAGCTGGTGGCTCTGGGAGGGAACCCAGCAGCAGTGAGGGCTGCCCAGTCAGGGCACCCCCATACGGCCGTCCCCCACTTTCTCCTGGAGTATAGCTGTCCCTTAACTCTCCAACAGACACTCCCCGTGCAACAATCATCTGTTCTTTCTATCTGCTTTGGGACAAGGCTCGGGACACTCTATCTATTCCGCTGCCATTTTTCCACTTCGGATCTTTTCTTTCAGCTCCCATGAGGCTGGGAGAGGCAACCTGGCCAAGAAGTCACTCTGGGGAAATGGGCTAGAAGATGGGCCCTAGAGACATTAGATGCATCCTGAATCAAGATAAGCTGTGCTTTTTTACTAGTAGTTTAAATGAGCCATAAGTTTCCTTCCTTCCTTCCTTCCTTCCTTATTTATTTATTTATTTATTTTAATCCTCACCTAAGGATATTTTTCCATTGCTTTTTAGAGAGCATGGAAAAGAGGGGAAATGAAGAAAGAAATATCGATGTGAGAAAAACACATCAATTGGTGCTTCCTGCATGTGCCCTGACCAGGGCCTAGGCTGGGGAGGAGCTTGCAACCAAGGTACGGGCCCTTGACTGGAATCGAACCCAGGACCCTTTGGTCCACAGGCCAACACTCTATCCACTGAGCCAAACCGGGTAGGGCAAGTTTCCTTTTTTAAAAATATGTAAATTCATGGATGAAATATTAGAAACAAACAGAAAAGTACAAAGATAAAATGTTCATAAACCCACTCTCTGAGGTAATATTAGAATACAGTATGTCTTTTCAGTATTTGCTTTATGAACGTATAAATTTCTAGATTTTACAAATACTATCATAATAAAAAGCCTGTGAAACATAATTGTTCCAAATTTCGATAATTTATCATGAATATTTTCTTGATATATTGATATATGTTCTTTTATGAATTATTAACCACTACATAGTATTCCAATATGGAAGACCAATCAATAGTATTCCAATAATTTATTTAACCAATCAACTTTTTCACTATTCTAAAAATATTTTTTATATTCAGGGGCAATAGCTCTGAATATTTCTTTAAGATAAATTCCTGAAGGTGACATTGCTGGGTTACAAGAGGTACCTTTTTCAAAGGCTTTTAGCACACCTTCTCTCTCCCTTAATTTCCTCTCAATGTCCCACAAGAATGATCAGTTCTGCTATAACACTTGTTTTTGAAAGCCTAATTTGTTACAATATGACTGATATATAGGATATACAACATATATTTGAGCATAATGCAAACTTCACATTTGCTTATGCATAATTTTTCTGTAAGAAACAAAGTGCACACGTGATATCATCTCAAGCAACTATCAGCTGCCTCAATTCACCATGTGTGTTCTGAGCTATATGCACATGGAGTATAACAACTTTCCTCTGATTTCAGACAACCCTCCCTCCACTTCACAATAACATATAAGTGCCATCTTTCCAATGCCCACTTCCACAAGCAAAACATCATGTCTCCTGCAAGGTAAAGTGCCATATGTACTACAATTTTAATGTATTTCTTAACCATTTCACATTCATAGAACTTTGCTACCATTTTTTTGTGAAGTTCCTAACTTTACTATAACACTGACAAATGTTTAAGTGTTATACCCATAACCCTATTTCTTTCTCCTAAGCTCTGTGGTTTTTATTGCATGATTTTGAATATCACAGTGATATTTAGAAACATATATGTCCCATTATAACAGAACTGACTGTACTTGAAACAAGTTTGATTCATAATTGCCCTACAACCCTCTTCATTTTCCCATATCATCTTAGAAAATGCTATCAACATCCACTGTTACCAAGAAGCCTGGTAACTCAACAGTCCTTGGATTAGAGAAGGAGATTGGGAAGCAATTGCCCTAATAATAAGTTCCCACTGATTTTTCTCAAATACTCACAAGCATGAGACTTCTGTGCCCTGACTTCTCCTGAGGACACCAGGACCTGAGATCTGAGCCACTGCACATGTGGTGGCAACACAACTAGCCCCAAAGTAATGGGGTTGGGAAAAGAGCAGAACTTTATTTGGGGAAGTTGAAGTTTCTCAGTGCCACTCAGAGTTTTAAACATAATAGGAATGTGGGGATTGGTATTTTTCATATGGCTACTCTAAGAGCTGCAGATTTAGAAGAAGCAATGAAATAGAATTAGAGTCATTATAAATAACTAGAGGTCCAGTGTATGAAAATCATGCACGGGGGTGGAGGGGGGAGGGTCCCTCAGCCTGGCCTGCACCCTCTCGCAGTTGTGACCCCTCAGGGGATGTCTGCCTGGGGATTGGGCCTAAGCCGGCAGTCAGATATCCCTCTCGCAGTCTGGGGCTCTCACAGTCCAGGACCCCTTGCTCCTTATCACCTGCCTGCAGCGGAAGCGGGAGAGGCTCCCACCACCACCATTGCGCTTGCTAGCCAGAAGCCAGGCCCACTGCTCCTTAGTGCTGCCAGAGGCCTGAGAGGCTCCCACTGTCCGCACCAGCCATGAACCCGGCTTCTGCAATGAGCATCTGCACCCTGATGGCCAGTGCACGTCAGAGTGACTGGTCATTCTGCAGGTCGTTCTGCCATTCAGTTGATTTGTATATTAGGGTTTTATTATACAAGATAAGACTTTACAGCCAAGTGAATCTAACTTCCCAGAACAGGCAACCCTCATTTTGATGGGAATGCCAGAGGAGAGGCAAGGAGAGAAAAATTTAGAAATCTCAGATTTCTGTAAGAGTCCACTAGAAATAGAGAAGGAACCATGAAAATCTTAGGAAAATAACTACCTACTTCACTTGCTTCTTCTTCATTAACTCACATATCTTTAAGTGATAATACTGAACTTCACAAAGAAAATGGAGAGACTGTGCCAAATGCAAGGAAGGGGCCACAGAATAGTTTCCAAATTATGAGCATAAATATGTCTAGCTGTTCCTTCTCCTGCCCACTTCTGATTAGTCCTGTGGACAGTTAGTCCTTTCTACAAACAATGTCACCTTCCAGAATGCTTCTCTGCACCTCTTCAAACAAAATATTGTCCATACTCAGTAATAACAGTTAATCATAATTTTTCACTGATTTTTTTAGAGAGTGGAAGGAAGGGAGGGAAGAAGAGAGAAAGAGTAAGAAAGAAAAACATTGATATGAAAGAGAGAGATAGAGTGGTTGCCTCCTGCACACACTCCAACTGGGGCCAGGAGGAAAACCTGCAACCCTTCAGATACATGCCCTTCACTGGATACTGTAACCACTGAGAAACACCAGAAGACTAATCATAATTTTTAAATTGATAGTAGAAAGTCTATATTGAGGAAGGCACTGTGCTAAACATTCACAGGGATAAATTTCTTACAATAATACTGTTAATTTGGTACTATGATTATCTCCATTTTACAATTGAGTAGCAAAGATTAGAAGGGTAAGCAACTTGCCAAAGGTCATATAGTCAATATGCAATGGAGCTGGGCTTCTAATTCAGGCAGGTCAACAGTGGAGTATGACCTCTGCAAGTTCATCCTACCTTTCCTGGAAGCCCAAAACAAAAGTGTGTGCCCCACATGTTTTACTGCTTATCTGTGGTTAGTATATCATTTGATCTATTCATTTCTATTCTAATATTAAATTCTCAGGCATGTAATGTTTCTCTAATGAGATTATTAGACTCATAGGAGACAGAAGCTGAGCCACTAACATTTGTTTATCTCACATGGAGCACTAGGCAAATAGAAGCTGCTGAATGCTTATTTGTTAAAATTGAGTCAACTATAATCAAAATTAGTGAAATTTCAGTGTGCAGAGGATAATATAAGTCCACTTGTGAATAAGTAACTTATGGCATCAGTTGAAAAACTGTCCACTAGGTAATACTTATGTCTATGAAATGCCATGTGATTTTACATGTCTTCCCACACATGATCTCCATTGCAAGTCAAACATCATTAGATATCCAAACAATAATTGGTATTTACATTTTACAAATCAGAATGTCAGGGCGCAGAGAAGTGATTGACCAAATTCATGCCTCTAATAACTAATTTCTGTATGAGGGTAGTGAATGGTACAGAGATTTGGAGCCCAAAAGATTTCGATTCAGACCCATAACAGGGCCATTTATGTTCTCAATACTCTTGAAAAAGAGACTTTAACTCTGAGTTCAGTTTCCACAGCTGTAAGATAAAGATAACATCTTTTTGAAAGATCTCATTTGGAAAGCAACTAACACTGTTTGGCATCTAATAGGCACTCAATACATAGTTCCCATTATGGTAAGAATGTAGTAAGTATAGTGGATAAGAACATAAGATTTGAAGTCAGAACCATGTATGTTTGTTTAAATCCCAGCTCTGCTATTTGCAATCTATTTGACCTTGGGCAATTTACACAAGTTCTCTAAACTTTCATTTCTTCACTTAAAACTGAGATAACTTCATGCTCTATCTTGATAGAGTATTATCTACTGAATTATCTCTCCTGCCAAATACAACCATAAAGGCTGCAAAACATATGTAAAAAATAATATTTGAAGTCATTGTAGAACAATCAATACAGGCAGAATATGAGGGACTATGATTTTAGAGAGATTCTAGAAAGGAGCTATTTGTCCTGGATTTTTTCTCAGAGAGCATTTTCCAATTTATAGCATAGATCAATAGATCTCAAGAAGAAAATAGCAGTCTCCCTGGGTTGAATTGAAAAAAAAAAAAGTCAGCACTCGAGGCTAACAACGCAGCTGGAATTTGAGGGCAAAAATCCAAGAGAAAATAGGACCTGGGCATTAGGCACAAATTCTTCTCAAATTATAGCTCATTTCTTAAGACGTATTATGCAGAGAAAGACTCCAAGACACCCAGAGGAGAAAAAAAGCACCTAGAAACCTAAAAATCTGAACAGATATTTATTTCAGTTATCACATAGTGCTAAAAGGATGAAGTTTGGGGTTCAAATCCAATCAAGGTGAACAGATCATTATAAGTATCCTAAGGTACCATAAGGGCCTACCCTAGGAAAAAGAGCCACACCCTTGGAGTAAGGGCAAAATTGAAATAGTCCAATCATAAGAGCAAAATTGAAATAGTCCAATCATAAGAGAGCCTAAGACAAGATCAAGTTGATTCACCTGTGCTCTATCTACTTGCTACCTCTTTGGAGAAAGATAAATTCATCCAGAACTTCTACAACTTTTATCCACAACATCCATTATCCAAAATAAAATTAAAAAAGAAAACAATGATAAAGCATTCTTTAAAAACATAGCACCAACTGACTGAAAATTAAGGGCCAATAGAAACAGACCAACAGATAGATGATTGTAGTAGTAAATAAGAACTTTAAAGTAACTATGATAAATATGTTCAAAATAATAAATAAACATATAGATGCTCACCAAAGACCTAGAGTCTATTTTAAAATCAAATGAAGTTTTTAGAACTCAAAATACCATAACTAACATTAAGAATGTGAAATATAGATTTAATAGAAGGTTAGATAAGGGAGAAAAGCATAATTGGGATTTTTGTGGGTTTAAAAATATATATGTAGACTTCCAGGCTTCCAAAACTAAAATAAAATATATCTAGACTCAAAATATATGACAATAGTAGCACAAAAGATGTGATGGTAGACAGAGTTAAACTGTAAGGTCTTTGTATCACTTGGGAAGTGGTAAAAGTACTCATCTAAGACAGTCTATAATAAATCCAGGAAGAGTAATGTACTAGTAATTTCTAGGGAAACCACTAAAGGAATAATAAAACACTGTCTAGTTAAAAAGCTAATACAAAGAAAAAAGTAGTAATAAAAATAATTGATTATTTTTTAAAAGAAACAAAGAAAAGTCAAATAGAATTTCTCAGTACTTGAAGGTAAATTGACTAAATATTCCAATTAAGAGACATTGGTTGTCAGACTGGATTAAAAACAAGGCAAAATCTAATTATATACTGTTTATAAGACACACTATATATAAAGACACAAAAGGTTTATAGTAGAGAATACATAAAATATATCTTCAAAAGAAATAAATCAAAATCTAACAAACTAAAAGAAAAGATAAAAATTCATAATCATAGCTGGAAATTATAGCAACCCTTTCTCAAGTAGCTGATAAACTAAGCTGATAAAAAATGAGTAAGGATAGAGAAGTCAATGGCATGATAGTCATAATTAATATGTAGAACACTACGTACGTCCAATAACTGCAAAATACACATTCTTTTCAAGTGCATGTAGAATATTTACCAAAACAAACCTGATAAACTATGGAAATGATGCCTCTGAGGCCCAGGACTGTCTGAGCAACCATATCCATCCACATGGTTTCAACAGTTCCCCTGCTCAGATGCTCCCAGACCTTGGTGTCTTCAGATTCTTTCTTTCTTGCTTTCTCTCTCTCTCTCTCTCTCTCTCTCTCTCTCTCTCTCTCTCTCTCTCTCTCTCTCTTTCTCTTCCCCCCCCCTCACTTCCCCCCCGCTCTTGTTTATGAAAACAAACTCTTAGCTGGCTTTATCTGTCTCCTTTTCTCTCCAATTCAGTCCCCTTTCCACATTGTTGATCCTAGCATATCTATGCTTAACTATTAATGGGAAGTCTTACTGGGAACACAGTCAATTAACACATAATTTGTATGTTATATGTATTATATACTGTATTCTTAAAATAAAGCTAGAGAAAAGAAAAGGTTTATTAAGAAAATCATAAGAGAAAATACATTTACAATACTGTACATAGGTATTTTAAAAATCCACATATAAGTGGATTTATACAGTCAACTGTACATGTAAAAAATAATAGCTGGGAAGAGATTATTTTAAATATGTTCTTTTTAAATGAGAGCCAAGAACCACTAAAACAGCAGAGGAGATAATAGAGACAAGTGGTATGGGACCTGAGCAGATGGCATAAACCAAAGGAACCAAGAACACAGAGTGCTCAGAATTCATAGCAGTGAGGTGTTAAGGAGATAATTAACACTACATAGCTGAATATAATTAGAAACAGATGGGGCTCAATAGCTATGAAAAGACCAAAGATGAAATTAAAGATAAACAAGAAAATATTTAGAGTAAAGATACTATATAATTAGTAACACTATGCTCAATTTGTACTAGGGGTTTCATTTTCTTTAACACTTGCTCCAACTCAGTTACTCCAGGATTCGTGACAAGACAGTACTCTATGCATAGTATGAATGGTTTCTTAGCACCAACAATGTATTACATGCTTGTTATATGCCAAACACTGGATACAGGTTATATAAATTAATCCTCTTTGTGGTAGATACTAGCCCTATTATATAGATCAGGTTGCTGATGCTCAAAGTGGCTAGTACCTGATTCAAATTTACATGGTTGGGAAAAGATTAAGTTAACATTTGAACTGTTCTGACTCTAGAACCTTACTTCCTACCAGTATACTATCATGGCAACTAACAAACATTTATGGAATAATAAATATTATTGTACAGATTGTCTAATATTATGTGTCCTTGTGTGAAAATAAATGTTTAAAAATTAAACATCCTATATAATAAAAGGGTAATATGCAAATTGACCCTAATGGGGGAATGACCAGAATGACTGGTCGCTATGACGTGCACTGACCACCAGGGGGCAGACGCTCAATGCAGGAGCTGCCCCCTGATGGTCAGTGTGCTCCCACAGGTGGAGCTCTGCTGCGAGCGCAGCAACCTCCTCAGCAGTGCTAAGGATGTCCGACTGCAGCGTAGGCCCGCTCCCCAGCCTTCAGTTGGACATCCCCCAAGGGCTCTCGGGCTGCCAGAGGGATGTCTGACTAACAGCTTAATCCTGATCCCCTGGGAAGCAGACCTAAGCTGACAGGTGGACATCCCCCAAGGGGTCCCGGACTGCGAGAGGGCACAGACTGGGCTGAGGGACACCCCTACCCCCAATGCATGAATTTTCATGCATCAGGCCTCTAGTAAGGTAATAATTAGCTAAAAATACCTCCTCACTCTTTATTACCCTTGAAGTCTAAGCATGGTTGGTCAGAAATAAACGCAATTATTGAATGAGTATCCCTGATGAAAGGCAAGTCAGAGCTTCTCAGAGGACAGAAGAGAGAAAACCTGGGGCTTGGAAATCTGGACAAATGGTAAGTTAGATAAATATGTTTTCAGGGTTCAGAGTTAGTGGGTTCCAATGAGGGATCACCTATTATTTAGTGGACCTGATGACAACTGTCTAGAATGGATGTAAAGATCACAGCCTAAACTCAAGCCCTGTTTATAGATAAGTATGAGTTAAGGAGTAAATCAAACCAGATAGAAATTGGAATAGAAGAGTATCTGCCTTTTCGGGAAAGCAGCTTTAGAAACAGTGGGGATGAGTGAGGTAGACAGAAACATCATGTACCTCTTCTCTGTCTCAAAGCCGTTACTCCCAGGCAACTTCTTCCCAAAGGGACAGATTTTAAATGTGCTCAAAATGAAATGCAAACCACCCAGAGAAAAAGAGAATGAAGCATTCTGGTGACTACACAAAATTCAGAAGGGACTAGTGCATCCTGGACCACACCTTCTTATTTACAATGAATTAACTGGCTGCCTTCGTCAAACACATCCCTAGCCTGGAGAACAGCACCAGGGAGGAAAGCCTGGCCAGGGAAGTCTTCCTATTCCTGCTGTAGCTACTCTGAACGGCAATCACATGGGTGACTCACAGCACTACCAGATCCCCTGGCTCCAGCAAAGATGGTGCTTGGAACAACATCCACGACAATTGTCACTGAAAGCTATTTGTAGACCGAGCTTGCTCTTGGCTGAGACATGCAGAGAAGGAGCAGGGCAGAGAAGAACTTCATTTGTAGGGAAATAAAAAGGTGGCTTTAGGACCCTGGGAGCCAGCTGGCTTTTAAGCAATTAAGCTCACTTTGGAAAATAAAAAGTTACAGCTTCCTATGCTTTCTACCATTGTAGTCCCAACTGAGGTTTTCTAAGTTTCTATTTGGTGCTAGATTTGGCTCTAATGTAATGCTTGAAGACATATTGTGCCATTTAGAAGATTTTGTGATCAAGAAGCCACAGGAGAACAAATTGATGACCTCATCTACCTAACTGGACTATAACTCAAAAAACTGGTATATAGTCCCACTAAGTATATATGTATCCTCACCACTGTATTCTCTTCACTGAGCCTGACACAGAGGTGGTGAATGAATGAATGAATGAATGATAAATACTAACTTTCTAAAAATACCCTAGAATCTCAGGATGGAAACTGTGACCTGAGAAAACAAATACTTCAGCCTCCATAAAATTAGAGACCTCCTTTAACAACATTCTTGATAAGGATACCTCCCATATCAACCAATTCACTACCTCTACCTAACTCTAGAAAATCTATTTTTAAATGGATGTGCTTTTTTATTCACCCTTACCCTGAACAAGAATCTTTCTTTCTTTCTGAAAGTTAGAGCCATTGGCCCTCATTCTTACATCTGAGATTCCTCCACCACACCCTCAAAAAAAGTCAGACCTTTTTAATAAGACATCCCTTTGGGTATCAAACCCTATGTTGGTTCTAACTGAAGTTCAATATCTCCAGTTCCTTTAACAATATTCGAGAACTGGGCTGCTTTGTGAGTGAGCCACTCCCTTAGTGTGTTCAGGAGTTTTATGTCCACTGCCAGGACTACTGCAAAGAGGGTTTACACATCCTAAGGGAGATTAGACTGGATGTTTTTAAACGATGAGCTCCTGGCTGGAGTGGCCCCAGTCCAGTGAGCATGGGAACACTAGAACCCTGGTGAGGTGTTTCCTCCTCCAATAAATTCACAACATACAATTAGTTTCTCTGCTCCAGAAGAACTGTCTCAATGCCCTCAGCAATGAGATCTTGCTAATTGAAAACACTTCCCTCTGTCTTCCTAAGAGGATTGGACTAAACTAGGCTACTTAAATGTAGCACATGGGTGGGAGGGAGCCTAACTGGGCCAGGGGAGAAACAGTAGAACACAAGCACAGACGTCTAGTCTGGAGCTGGGGGCAGGGATAAGGGATGTGTTTCATTTCAGCTTTAGAAAGGCTGAAACTTCTAGTCTTCAGAGAATGCATTTTAGCAGAAAATGGGTCTGCTCAGGTTAGGGGTAATTTTCTCCCCTTTGACCTTGGAATGATTTATGCTAGTGCAACAGCAATTGTAAAAATAGGACCTCTCTACCTGCTTATATGGATACCAAATTTTGACCCAACTGTCTTGTTTCTGAAAGAGGCATCCATTGGTATGTGAACTGTGGATGGTAATTTTAAGACCTCATCCAGGTAAGAGGAGTACACACCAGAATTCAAGGTGGCAGCAGCAACAGCAGCATCAGTGGCAGAAAACACCAGCAATAGAAGCAGCTATTTATTAAACACCCTGTGCTGGAGTCTGTGTGAACATTGCCTTTTTTTTAAGAGGTTTCTTTTATAAAATATATTTTTATTGATTTCGGGGAGAGAGAGAGAAGCATCAATGATAAGAATCATTGATTGGCTGCTTCCTGCATGCCCCCTACTGGAGATAAAGCCTGCAACCTGGGCATGTGTCCTGGCCAGGAATCAAAACCATGACCTCCTGGTTTATAGGTCGACACTCATTCACTGAGCCACATTGGCGGGGCAGCATTGCCTCTTTTGATACTCATAATTCCATGAACATGAAATTATGACTCCAATTTACAGATGAGAAAATGTAGGCTCTGGAGTTAAGAGGCTTACCCAGGATCACTAGGCTAGTAAGTGGCAGAGGGAAGTAGGCCCCTGATCTGCATCCAGAGGCAATGCTCTGAGCTCTGGAGCCAGGAAGAAGCCAATCAAACATCCCCCCAAGCCTACCTGAGACTACTGCTCAAGCCTGCATGGGAGTTTTTGGGAAAAAATCCAAAGCCCAGAATACAGGCATTAATTTTTTTTATGAAAAAGATAAATTTTTGTAAATAATGTCTTCTGGTGATCCTGTATGGTCACTTTTCCCATAAATTCTTCCCAACTGTGATGGTTACTTTTATGTTACTTTGGCTTGGCCATAATGCCAACATTTACTTAAACACTATTCTGGATGTTTCTGTAAGGGTGTTTGCAAATGAGATTTACATTTAAATTGGACTTTGAGTAAAGCAAATTGAATGATCCTCCTCCAATCAGTTGAAGGCCTGAATAGAACAGAATGCTGACAACCTCCAAACATGAGAAAATTCTGCCAGCAGAATACCTTCAGATTTCATCTATGTTATGGATTGAACTTTTCTGTCCATGCCCCCAAATTCCTATCCTGAAACCTGACCCCTCAATATAATGGTATTAGAAGGTAGAGCCTTTGGGAACTGATTAGGTTTAGATAAAAAATCAAGAGGGTGGAGCCCTCTGAATGGGATTAGTGCCTTCAAAAGATTCAGGAGACAGCTTGCTTCCTCTTTCTGCAGTCACCCTATATAATAAAGAGGTAATATGCAAATTAACCCTCACACCATCACCAGATGGCTGTGCCCACAGCAGAGGTAAGGTTCCTGTAACGAGCGATCAGCAGGGACCTGAGGCTGTGTGTCCCCCAGCAGGGCTTGATGGGGGACCTCAGGCTGCACCCCTCATCCAGCAGGGCTTGACAGGGGACCTCAAGGCACGCCCTCTGCCCCGGCCTGGGCTGGGGAAGCTCAGGCCACACCCCCTCCCTGGTGCAGGGCCGGGGGACCTCAGACCACACCCTTTGCCCTGGGCAGAGGACCTGAGGCTGCAACCCCTTCCCAGTGGGGCTTGACAGGGGACCTGAGGCTGCACCCCCTTCCCAGTGTGACTTGACGGGTTTGGGCTGGATGGGTCTGGGTGTGGGTCTCGCGTGATTTCGAGGCACACTCAGGTGGGCGGGGACTTGACTCTGGGTCCCACAGCATACCCAGACTCTGACAGGAGGAAGATTTTCATATACATTTTAATAATTTTCTTTCATCTCTGACACTTCTATTATAGAGAAAGGGCAAATAGCAATATTAACATATTTCCTCTGGTTAATTCCCTTGCCACTAGTATAAAGATAAAATGAGAAGTTTTGGACTTACCAGAATACAACCATACTGATCTTAGACTTCCAGCCTCCAGAACTCAGAGATAAATCTCTGTTGTTTATAAGTCACCCAGTTATAGCCATCTGAAATAAAATAATCCACAACATCAGCTCTTTCTGGTCTGCCAGCAGGCTGCCTTTAGACACATCTCTCTTTGTGTGTCTCTGCCTCTGTCTCTGCCTCTCTCTCTCTCTCTTTCTTTCTCCCCATATATACTATGTATATATACATATACTGTATACATATGTGTGTGTATCTTATTAATTCTATTTCTCTGGAAAACCCAGACCAATACACAAACCTAACTTTCTGATTGCAGAAGAATTCACATGTTTCATCCAACAAGTTTTTAACAAATCGAATCATTTATTCACTTGTGCCAACTATATGTTGGGTCTTGCAGGACCACACTACTCAAACTTAAATGTGCTCAGAAATCTCCCTCAGAACCTGTAAAAGTGTAGATTCAAATGCAGCAGGTCTAAGGCAGGGCCTGAGCGTCTGTATTTCTACTGTGTTCTAAGGTAATGCTTCTGTGCTGACCCATGAACCACACTTTGAGTAGCAAGATTGTAGGGACAAAAGCAAACACAACACCTGAGTGTCCCCAAGAATTTTCTTAACCTACCAATAAGTCACACAGATATAGATAGATAGATAGATAGATAGATAGATAGATAGATATTTTTTTTAATCTAGTTTGTTTTCTGGTTCAATCCCTGTCTTGGAGACATTAGCTCTTAAATGTTATAACCTGCCACTCACCTAACCCCCATCTCCCATTTCCACTTAAAAAGAGACCAGCACTTGACAATCCTATATAATAAAAGGCTAATATGCAAATTGATCAAACCTTGGAACGACGAGTTGCTATGACACACACTGACCATCAGAGGGCAGACTCTCAATGCAAGAGCTGCCCCCTGGTGATCAGTGGGCTCCCACAGGGGGAACGCTGCTCATCCAGAAGCGCAACAGTTGGACATCCCCTGAGGGCTCCCAGACTGCAAGAGGGCACAGGCCAGGCTGAGGGCTCCCCCCCCCCCTCACTACCAAGTGCACAAATTTTGTGCACCAGGCCTCTAGTATACAAGAAAAACACAAACCTCAAAGAACAAACTACCATGGTCATTTCAATCAGAATCAGCAGCTGCTAAAAGTGGGCAAATTTAAAGCTGCAATACCAGTGGAAACAGTGAATTCTCAATTGTGATCAAAGGCTTTATTTAGCAAGCTGAAAGCAAGCATGAGCTTAATTGAACAAGAGAGAGATCACCTCTAAAGCATCCAGGCATAATCAAATAGTCTTGAAAAATATAATACATCAAATAAAGGGGAATTAGCCCTGGGCTCCAAATGCCCTCGCCTTGCTTAATAGATCCCCCACCAACAGCAAGGAGAGACCTCAGAGGTCGCCTGGTTCCACTCCTCATCTCATGTGAGAATTCACTTTAGACCAGGGATTTTAAAATCTTTGGCTAAAATGCACAGAAATACACTTACATGCAATCCAGTGTACACACAGCATAGTAAAAGCTTCATAAAATAATACATATCATTTCCATGTGTAGAGTACTCCAAAACGTGATCTTCTTTTTCTAATTTTTAAATGCTGTCAAAAGTCACAAAATTGATTTTAAGACCCACTAAGGGATATTGACCCACAGTTTGAATTTATACCTTTTTATTTAGCAATTTGTTAACTAAGGTGTCCTTGTTAATTAGCCAACCAACCTCTTCATCTAATAATTGGATGCTCACCACCATCTTTCAAGCTCTGGAGACATAACATCAAACTTACAGACAGTTTGAGCAGACAGGTATTAAACAAATGATCACACAAATAATATTTAAAACTACAAATTGAGGCAAATATGAAAAAGGAAGAAAAATTATGCAATAATAAAACTTAATAGCCCTGGCCTGTGTGGCTCAGTTGGTTGGGCATCATCCCATGCACTGCAAGGTTGCTGGTGCAATTCCAGTCAAGACACATGCACAGCTTGTGGGTTTGATCCTGGTAGGGGGCATGCAGGAAACAGCTGATCAATGTTTCACTCTCACATTGATGTTTCTCTCTTCCTCTCCCTCTCAAAATCAATAAAAATATTGGAGGGAGGTGCATAATACTTTGGACCAGGAGGATGTCTAGGATGGATGAGGTAAAGCCTCTCTTAGAAGAACTTTAAGAGGGACTAAAGGATGTACGTAGTATAGCCAGGCAAAGGGAGGCGGGTAGCTCTTAAACATTTCTTGGGCTGGGAAATGCATGATTGTCTATGGCCATGGTCAGCAAACTGCAGCTTACGAGCTACATGCGGCTCTTTGGCCCCTTGAGTGTGATTTTTCCACAAAATACCATGGCCTGGGTGAGTCTATTTTGAAGAAGTTTAAGTTTAAAAAATGTGGCTCTCAAAAGAAATTTCAATCATTGTACTGTTGATATTTGGCTCTGTTGACTAATGAGTTTGCCGACCACTGGTCTATGGCAACCTCAAGTGGTAATAATGGCAGTATCTGCCCGAGCCAGGTTCATCAAATTGTCACCATTTGTCAAACCCTGTGCCAAGCATTTCACAGTACTACTAGCTCAATGGAATCCAACTGCTGGATTACTATTCCAGCTCCACCTCTTATAAGCTCTGTAATATGGGGCAAGTTAGTTCTGTTTCCTCATCTGTAGAGAAGGGATTATTCATGGTGCCAGCCTCATCGCATTGTTGCTAGAATTAAGTGAGCTAACACAATGAAAGCTCTTAGAAAAATGTCTGGTACACGGTAAGTAAAAAACAAATTGCTAAATAAAGAGACATAGACTCAAAATACTTAACAACTTTCTTCAGGCAAGCACCATCTGTCTATTGACACATGAAAAGAAAACCATTTGCCATCCTGAACTAACTGAATTCCAAAAAGGTTAATTTTGTTTTCCATGCTAATATTCTAAATGTAAAGGAACAGAGGGCTGAAGTCCTCAACTCCATAGGGCCCTACACACAAAAGAGAGGAGAAGCAGACTGACTCCCTGCCCCTAACTGCCATCTCTGGGTCTGCATATACCACCACTCTCCAGGCTGATGAATTTTCCAGTTCAGCACCAAGGACAGAGTTGATTTCTCCAGAGAGCTATAATAATGGAATTATAGTTTACTTGATGCAGAAAACCTCTGGCTACATTGCCTCACAATGTTGAAAAATCTTCAAGTTTTTAAGAGCTCTAAACAGATCCAAAATGCCAGGTTCAAGTCACATCAATAATTAAAATTAAATTATTGTGCTGAACTGAAAGTCATCTCCAATACAACATGCTTTAAATGGTTCTCCAAAGATAAACTCAATCATGGCTTCAGGAAGGTATCTATCATAAACCCACAGTATCTGAGACAGAGGAGCAAGCTGCTCCCATTGTGTGCCTGCTACATCTAATTCCCAAGGATGGGCAACAGCAGGGAGGCTTGGTGGGCATTACAAAACAACGGTTTCTAGGAAGAGGTAATAAAAATGAGGGCAGGCCTGATGTTTGTAGGATTTGCTGTGGCTTCCTATTCATATCCATCTTCTCAGTTTGTGAGGTTTCTCTGTAAGGTAGGTAGGGCAGTGATTTTCAGTCTCATTACACAGGGTAGGAAACTGAGGCTTAGAGAGCTAAAGTGACTGTAGTCACGATATGTGGTCAGTAAGTGGCATGGATGGGATGAAAACTCAGGCTTCCAGGAGTACAGAAATAAAAGAGAGAATGGAAAGCACTAAGGGAAAGGGAGAAACAGCAGAAAAAATGATATAAAGTTTAAAAGCAAAAGACATGTTGGGAGAAACTCTGAGCAAATTTACACAAAAAAAGAGTGGCTGTTAAAATTATGCTCATTCCTATGCACTATCAGAAGAAGCTGATGCTATTATTATACTGTTATTGACATAAATACTAGTAAAGTTACCACTAGCCAACAATTTACCATGGGTTAAGGATTTGTCTACATACATCACATGTATAATAATCCCCACTTAATCCTCACGGTAACTTTAAAGAGTAGAAATTATCATTTCACAGTTGAAAACTTGGGTTTAGAGAAATAGATTATTTGCTGACGCTCACACAGCTAGTAAAGAGTAAATATCAGACTTGACCTCAGTCTGATTGCCAAGCAAACTCCCTTAATCACTTCAACATGCTGCCTCATAGATACCCAGTGCTAAGTATTATTTGGACCAAGCTGTAAGAGATTAGTTAATCCATATCAACTAAGGCCGTGGTCAGCAAACTGTGGCTCAGGAGTACACATGCAGCTCTTTGGCCCCTTGAGTGTGGCTCTTCCACAAAATACCACAGCCTGGGCAAGACTATTTTGAAGAAGTCGTGTTGGAAGAAGTTTAAAAAATTTGGCTCTCAAAAGAAATTTCAATCGTTGTACTGTTGATATTTGGCTCTGTTGACTAATGAGTTTGCCAACCACTGAACTAAGGATTAAACTGAATTGGGCTAATAAAATTGTCACTTCTGTTGTTCACCTGACAAATATTTATTAAGCACCCATTTTATGTGTCAAGCACTGTGCTTAACACGAGGAATATAACAGTGAGTAAATTAATAAGCATCCCTGTCCTCATTAAACATCTATTTGATGCAGGAACAGGCAAGAAATGTAGTGTATTTTTTCAATCTTTATTTCTGAAAGTATTAAATATTTTATTAAGTTCTGCAGAGAAAATCAAATAAAGCAAGGATGGTGAGATACAATTTTTAAAAGAATTACCAGGGAAGGCCTCACTGAGAAAAAAGTTTGTCTTTGGGTAAAATCCTGAAGCAAGTGATTCAGTAAGCCACTGAATGTAGATGTCTAGGGGAAGAACATTTCAGGTGTCATGAAGAGCATGGGCAAAGGCCCTGAGGTGGGAAGAACAGGAGGAAATTGTGGCTCGACACAGTAATTACCAACCCTTCAGACCTCATGGACCACAGGCTGGTGACCACTGGAGAGTTATAGGAAATGAGGTCAGAGGTCACAGGGCCCGGTGATGTGGAGCCTTGCTAGTTATTATTGGGACTTGGGCTTTGAGTGAGATAAGAGCTTTGGAGATTTAGTAGAGCAGTGACAAAATCTAAGATCTAATTCACATTTAGAAGGTAACTCTGGTCAGTTAGACAGTAGATTCAGTGGGCAACAGTGGAAGTAGGAAGGCCAATTAGGATGTGAGAGATGATGGTGGCTTATTACTAATAATTATACTACTATAGTCCTTCACTATTTACCAATGCCTCTGCATAAATTATTTCACTTAATGTTCACAAAAACCCTCAGAGTATGTTTATTATCCCCTCCTAGATAAAGAAACAGATTTGGGCTTGCATAAGTGGCTTGTTAAGTGGCTTGCTTAAAGTCCCCCAGCGAGTTAGTGACAGTGTTAAATCCAGGATGTTTTTCTTCCTCATCCAGCGTTTAAATCCTTTCCTATGCAATTGCCTTGCCTGTATGACTCCTGAAGTATCAGATGATATCCATTTGACCATCATGGCCACATGACCTGACTAAATGATGTTGATATGTATCTGGTAACACAGATCCCAAACAACTCAGGCAACAGAATTTAACAAAAGAAAAAGCCATTGAGATCCATCCACACAGCAGCATAAGCTTCTTGAACAATGTGTAATGAGAAGGGAGGGCAGGAGGCTCTTAGGATATAAATTGAGTGTTTATTCGGCGTGTCTATGTGCCCAGAAAAATATTGGATGCCATGTAGGGGAAAGGAAGAAATAAAAGTCTCTGTTGTCAAGGAGATTATAGTGCAGTGGAGAAAGAATACATGCACCTGTGGGTAGGAAATGTAACTGAGAGGATCTGAGTAGCACAGACAGAGCATCCAGGGGCTCAGTAAGGATGGAGGAGATTAGGCAAGTCTTCAGAGAAGGGAGCTTGATCTCCAAATTCTGTAGTCATCTGTATTTTCAGAGGTGTCTTTACAACCATCTCAAGAAAGCTTTCAAAGGTTGTTTGTAACCTGTTGGCATGCCATGCAGCTTTCATGAGTCTATATTCCTTTCCACACTCTTTGAGAGTCCCAAACATACATCCTTCCAGGAATGGGGTTTTCATCAGTAAAGCCAAGAAACCAAGCCAAAAAAGGCTCCATAAAAGGAGACCATGAAGGATTTAAAACTCCGATGCTATGATGGTCTCTAGCGGCCTTCCAGTCCAGGGGTTAGGAACTATGGCTGGCACCTGGTTTTGTAAATAAAATTTTATTATAACAGAGTGCCCTTTGGTTTACATGTTGTCTCTGTCTGCTTTCGGAATGCACAGGCAGAGGTGGGTACTTGGGACAAAGATGATATGACCTGCAAAGCCTAAAATACTCTCTTTAAAAACACTTGCTGACCCCTGTTCTCTTCCAGCACCCTCATTCAAGAGGTAGGAAAACTAAGGCCAAAGGAGGTTCAGGAAATTTGGCAAGGTTTTTCAATGAGATTGAGTATCACCCAGTCAGGAACAGAGCAAGTCACATGAGGATTGGCCATCCTCCAGTCATTTGGTTGTTCACTCAACAAGCATTTTGTTTATCGTCATCATCATCATGTGTCAGGCAATAGGTGGAGATACCGCCTCCACCAATTGCCTGGGAAGAAAACATATAAAGCCCCTGCCTACACTTAAGGGAAGAAGGGAATCAAGAACATTAAAAGAGTGAAGAGAATAACTACAAAGTATGCAGACTCCTAAGAAGGGAACTAATAGAATGATGAGACAGAGTGTGGCTTGGGGAGAGAGGGAAATATTTTGGACATGGAGTCAGAATATTTCAAGGAGGTAATGATTGAGCTGGGCCATAAGGATGAAGCCATAAAAAGGAAGCAGAAGAGCATTCATGCAGAGGGAACAGCAACTGCAAAGTCCTTGACATAGCAACAAGCTTGGCATGTGCATGGAAGCACAAGAAGGTGATGTGGCCAGAGCACAAAGGAAGAGGAGCGTGCATAAACCAAGGTGAGAGGTGAACCAGTGCCTGTATGCCCATGGCAATGCATATGCATGACCAACTCTCCCCTGAACATATTTTTCTTGTAGTGATATTATCATCATCTTCTTCATTAGTCCCATAATGGGTTTGAATCCCAGTTCTACCAGTGTGGCCTCACATAAGTAACTTATGTGTTTCTGAACCCCCAGGAAATGGGGATAATTACATCTATCTCCTTGGGTTGTTTAGGGAATTAGATAAAAACAAGGTGGGTAGAGCTTAGCCTTTGCACCATGCCAGGCACATGTTGAACAATTTGATAAGTAGTCATTATTAGTGAGCTACATGAAGGTAGAACTTGCCAAAGAATCTCAATCATTATGTGCCAAAGACATCATGTTGTCAATGTACGCAGAAAACTAAATTAGAAGCCAAATGACTAACCTAAGGTCACAGAGCAATTAAAGAGAAGAATCACAGAGTAACACATCCCTTCAGTGCCCACCTGGCTGCTCATCACATTTTACCAACATGGCAGCCTCACTGATACTTGGACCACTAACCTTTAGGCAAATGCACTGCACTGTGACAATATGGGTAGGGAGGGGATGTAAGGGATTCTTGAAGCATCCCTGCAGAATTCAGCGAGAGACCTGATGAAGTACCTGCCACATATGGGTACAGAGTTAAATCATCTATGCTCAATGTAGCCTTAAGGAACTCACAGGTTTGTAGAGAAGACAATTATGCAAGCAATCATAATCTTGAGGGACACAACTTTACTAGAGTCACCAGCAGGTGAGGGAATTATTTACACTACACAGGGGGTCAGGAAAGGCTTCCGCAAGGATGTGATACCTGAGCTGACCCTTGAAAGGTGTTGAGGAAACCAGCAATGAGTTTGGTTAGGCTGAGCAAATAGGGCAAGAGACAATGGTAAGGCTGGCATGATGACACAATTCACAGAGAGCCCCAGAGCCCAGAATCCAGGAGCTTGGACTTGGTGGGCAAAGGAGAGGTACCGGCTCAGAGTGATGGTACCGGGCGGCAAGATCACTCTGGTCAGGGAAGAAGTATTTGAGAGACTGGAATCAGAATGACCAGTTTGGAGCCTCCAATCTGAGACCCAACCTAAGCTATGACAACACTGAAAAGGAAGGAAGAAGGAGACAATTGTGGGGCTGCTGGGGAGGAGACTCAGCAACATGTAATGACAGTTGGAATCTTGGGACAAGAAGAGATGAGCCAAAAAGGGGGAATCCAGAGAAGGAGCAGATGGAACAGGAAGGGTGTGATGAGTTCAGCGCACAGCAATAACAGTCATCAAGCACAGGGGTTTTCAACAGTGTTATTTCTTTTCCACTCTGTGAGAATGTCTTTCCAAACCTTCATAACATTATCAGATAACATCAGAACCACTCCAGGTAGGGGAGAAGAAAGAACAGACCCCTCTGCTCCCCATCACCCCCAGGAAAGTGAAACTCCTTCAATCCACAAGTCTTTGACCCAATGACCAGGAGAATACAATTCAAAAACCATGGCTGTGGCATGCTAGCCAACAGGCACCAGAGAGAGAGAAGGGCCTGGAGCCAAGACCTATTGCAGATGCAACCAAATCGGATTAGATCTGGGGCCTCTGGTGCTTCTCTGCTCTCTGCCACCCAATACAGTAGTACATTGTTTATCTGCTCCTATATCTCACCATGAAACTTATGTAACTGGTAGAATTCAAACCTACACTACAGAAGAGGCTGGAGTCCAGAGTAAGAGCTTCATCTCTCGCCCCCACCCACCAGGCAGGGGCCGATGCTGTGTCTCCCTCACGCTGCCCAGGCTGCCTTCCTCTCTTCCCCAGGCCTGATTATTTTAAGCTGCCTTAGAGGCCCCACAGGGCTGTGCCCAGCGTTATCTCCAATGCACAGTCACCGCCTTGTTAAAAGGCAATCAGAGGAGTTGACTTTAATAAATGTTAAGATCCTCAGTGTGAAGTCTGGCAATTAAAACTCCTTGCCAAGACCTCTAAAACAGGTCTGTGGAAAATCCCCCATCTTAATAAGCTCCTGTCACCAGAGGACACAGAGAAAGGAGAGATGAAACAGAGGCATTAGAGCCTTCAAAAGGGAGGGAAGCAACCAGGAAAGGTCCTTTCCCCCAGTTCTCACCCCTCTCTCTAAGAATCCCACACAAGGTCCATGTCATCCAACAGGACATATAAGCAAACAGGCATTCACTGTTAGGGTTGCCGAAGGAGGAATGCACAAGGCCAAAAGAGGTAAAGAATTATAAATGTATTGTTGCATCTGCTAGCAAAAGGGCTGAGCCAAAACAGCATCAGCGGGGCAGAGTAGGGGGAGTGAGATATTTATGTCTCTTGCAAGGGTCAGTCAGAGTAACCGTGGGACCAGGTGCAGGTGGAGGCCAGGTATAGGTGGTCCACTAGAAACTGGGAAAGGCAGGTTTGTGAAAGCCATGAGACCTATAATGAGAATAACAGGACAATCGCTGGGAGGGGCAAGAGCCCCAAGCAGAGCATAATGAAGCACAAGAATTTGCCTAACAGTCAAGGCTGGGAGATTGTAGAGATCATCTAGTTCCTCGGTTTTCAGGCTCTGGTGTGCATTTGACTTGCCTAGAGCAGTGGTCGGCAAACTGCGGCTCTGTTGACTAATGAGTTTGCTGACCACTGGAATAGGGGCTTAATCACAAGGAACAACAACAGCCTGTAATTATTAGAATCAAGAGTCTAGGTCAGTGGTCAGCAAACTCATTAGTCAACAGAGCGGCAAACCGCAGTTTGTGAGCCGCATGTAGCTCGCGAGCCGCAGTTTGCCGACCACTGGCCTAGAGGGCTTGTTAAAACATAGATTTCCTGACACCATCCTAGAGTTTCTGACTCAATGGGCCTGGGGTAGGGTATGAGAATGTGCATGTCTATCAAGTTCCCTGGTGATGCCAACACTGCTGTTCCAGGGACCACGGTTTGAAAACCAAAGATCTCGCCCAGTGAACCTCACTTTACAGATGGGGAAAGCAGAGAGAGATAGGGACTTGCCCAAGATCTCATGACTAGTTAGTACAGCCCCCACTGGAAAAGACCTAAGCAGGCCTCTTGAGAGTGAGCCCCAAACATGTGTTTTAAATTCATCCCCACCCCCAAGGTACATTATGTTTATTAAGAGTCATCATCACGATCATCATCATTACCCAAAAATGAGATCTTTGGAAGTCAATGGAAGAAAAAGTCAGTGGTTGACAAGCTGAGGAATGGACAGCCTGTCTTATCAATACACATGGAACCAAGTGGGAAAGGAGCTCACCTAAGTGAGTTCCTTGTATTTCTGCAAATGGCAAGATTTTTTTGTTTCTTCTCCCTTTAGATCAGATTAGAGAAGAGATTTTTCAGAGCCCTTAGACATTGTCTAATCAAACCTTTGCAGTGAGACCCAGAGAGAGCAGGTTTTCCCAAGATCACACAGCAGGGTGACTGGCAGGGTAGCACCCTAGTTCTCAGTCCAGTACGTCCTCATATTTGTGGTCCTCCTGGGCTTCTCAAGCATCAGAATTCTCCAGTCTAGTCACTGTCCCAAAACTCAGCCTCTCTGGAGTGAGGGAGTGAGGAGCTGTCTGTCCCCTTAGCCACAGGCATCGATCACACTGGCTGAGGCTGCAAGGCTGCATTTGCCTCTACCTCCAAAGCGCTCTCCTTCCGCCCCTACCCTAGCCAGCAACACCTAACTGGACAACTGCTTGGCCTCTCTCACCTGTTAGCTGTCACAATGGAATTCACAGGGGTTTGTTATTCCTTCTGTCTGGAACTTATCATTTAAATCCTCTCAGGATAGAAACTAAGATCTAAGAAACAGGAGGCAGTGCCACAGAGTCGTTAAGAATATGGGCTTGTGTATTCATTTCCTAGGGCTGCCGTAACAAGGTACCACACACTGGGTGGCTTCAACAACAGAAATTCACTGTCTCACAGTTCTGGAAGCTACAAGTCTGAAATCAAGGTGCTGGCAGCAGGCATTCTTTCTTAAGGCTGTGAGGGAGAATCTGCTCCATGCCTCTCTCCTAGCTTAGGGGGGTTTCTGGCCTTCCAGGGCTTGTAGATGATCACCCCAATCTCTGCCTTTACTTTCACATGGCATTCTCCTGTGTGCACGTCTGTGTCCAGATTTCTCTTTTATAAGAACATCCATCATATTGGATTATAGGTCTCATTTTAACTTAACTAATTATCTCTGCAATAACCCTAGTCCCAAATGAGGTCACATTCTGAGGTCCTAGGACTAGGATTTCAACATGCGGATTTTCGGGGACACCATTCAATCCATAACAGCTTGAATCACACGCACCTGAGTTTGCTTCCCATTTCTCCCACCTGCCAGCTCCAAGACCCAGAGGACATCCTAACCACTCTGAGCCTCGTTTTTCTCAGCTACAAAAATTGATTGTTAAGGAACAAATAGTCACAAATGGCATGCACCCCTATGCCAAGCTGGCAAATCTGGGGGGAGGATGAAGGCGATGCTTGGGCCCTGATTCCACTGCTTGCTAGTTTTGTGGCCATGGGTGTTTTAATGTATCTTTAACATCAGTGTTCACTTTTTCTCTAAAGAAAAATGGGAATAACAATCTGAATCCACAAAAGAATACAGAAATATTTCATGAGAAAAGCTCCTGCTGGGGAAAGGGGACAGATGTGGGGAGGCAGCAGCTTCCTGGAAGGCCAATCCCAGCAGTTTGGGAATAAACCCCATATCCCTGGGGTGAGGCAAATCTGATGGTGCCAGGGCAGGGGTGGGACCTCACTCTTTTGAGAACCTGCAGGAATTAGTATTAAGAACCTGGGATTCAGAGTAAACAGTTTGTTTACTGAACTACCAAGCAAAATAGAGACAGGCTCATAGATAGAGAGCAGGTAGACAGCTTTTTCTTTGGGCGGGGGGTGGGGGGGAGCGGGAGAGGGAGAGAGTGGAGGGGCAGTTGGGGGAGGGGTGGGTAGATTAATCAAAAAAGAAAAAAGAGAACTCATAGTCTTGAAAGACAGTGTGGTGATGGTGGGAGGGGGGAGGTGGAAGAGGGCATAGAAGGGATAAATGGTATTGGAAAAAAATTAATTTAATTTAAAAAAACAAACACCTTTAGGGATATAGCAGAGAAAATCAACAGATAAGGATTACTGCCTCCATGGCACTGACCTCCAGCAGGAAGAGACAGATGGTAAAACATAATAAATATTTATAAATATTTGGTATGTTTAAAAATGATATGGTGATGGGAAATGCAGAGAGCAGGCTAACAGAACTGAGAACATAGGCAGCAGAGGGAAGTTGGCAAGGGAGTCCTCACTGAGTAGGAGAGATTCGACTAGGAGGTGAAGGAGTTACCCAAGGAAGACATCTGGGTCAAAGGGAACAGCTAGACAACAAGTTCTAAGGGGTTAGCTAAGTTGAAATTCTGGCTTCACTGCTTACCAGCTGGGTGGCTTCAGGAAGTTACTGCATCTTTCTGAGCCTCAGTTTCCTCATCTGCCAAGAGGGGATCATGACAGTGCCCACCCCAAAGCCCCATTAGAGCGATGAAGAGGAAAGAAGGGACAGATGGCAGAGTGAGGTTCTCAGAGAACTCCCTCTTCCTCTAAAGCAGGAAAATGTGGGCAAAACCTTTACAAACAACCATTTCAGAACTCTTTTAATTACCTAAAGCCAAACAATGATCTGAAATTCCTCTGTCCAAGAAAAAGTACCATGCCTCAGCTAGAGAGGAGAGCCTGTGACATTCTAACTTGGGGCTATTTCCATCCCTCCCCAGAGCAGGGTCCTAGTGTCCAAAAGCCAGTAGCACGGTGGACAACAAAGAGATGTGACTGCATTGGGGGCTCCACTAAAAACACAACAAATCAAAACTTACAGAATGCAGGAAAGGCAGTGATTAGAAGGAAATCTGTAGCTATAAATACCTATGTTTAAAAAAAAAAGATCCCAAATAAATACCCTAAATTTCCACTTTAAGGATCTGGGGAAAAAACGAACAAACCAAAACCAAAGCAAGCAGAAGGAAGGAAACAATAAAGGTTAGAGTTGAAATACATGCAACAGAATGGGGGAGGGGGAGGGAGGATAGAGAAAAACAATATAACCAAAAGTTTGTTATGGAAAATATCAGCAAAATTGGCAAACCTGTAGCCAGTCAAAGTAATAAAAAAGAGGAAAGAAAGGGGGACTCAAATTACTTAAATCAGGCATGAAAGAAAGGATATTACTACTGACATTTCAGAAATAAAAAAGTACAATGGAGGCTGTTTATCCTCTGTCACTAACCAGTCCTGGAACCTTAGGAACATTCCCTCTGAGATCTAAAGCACCCTCCAACTCTAACAATATTCAAAGACTGGATGTCACAACTAAATGTAAATTAGATCATGGCATCCAGCTGGTTGCTCTTGTCTGTAAGGACCTCAATTATTTGGCTTCTTCTACTCTCAGCCTCATCTTGATTACTCTCTCCTCTTTGACCTTCTGTTCCTTACACACTCCAAGCCAGTTTCTCACCTTCGAGCCTTGGCATTCACAGCTCTCCCTGCCTGGAGCATGCCTCCCCCAGCCCTTCCACAACTTGCTCCTTCTCATCACTCAAGTGTCAGCTCACATGCTGCCTCCTCAGTGCTGACCCCCTGAGCGCCCAAACAAAACACCTTGCATCATATCATTCTGACCATATATCAGGTTCTGAAATTCATATTTATTTGTTTTCTTGCTTCCTAGCAACCTACTCTACTAAAGCACAGCATCCACAAGAGCATGGATGTTCTTACAACAGGGCCTGACACAGGTTTTTAGCTATGGAAGAATTCATTTGTCTGACGAATTTATTGACTCAGCAGGAAGCCAAGTCCTGAGGACACCAGCTGGGTAAGATTCACTCAAGTGGTAGGTAGGAAAGTTAGCCTAGAATTCAGGTCCCAGGAAGCAGCAGAAAATGTTTTGTTTGTTGTGTTTTTAGTGGAGCCCCCAATGTAGTCAGATCTATTTGTTTGCTAGCAGGGGAAAGAGATACTAAGGACCCATCCCAGACTCTGCAACACACACAAAGGAACACACACGCGAACACACTCTCTCAAACTCTGCCTCCCAAGAAAAACAGCTTAGCAGCTGAGCTCCCCAAATCTCAGACAGGCACCTATGGAGAGCAGGGAAGTGAGCCGATCACAGCAGACGGCTTATTACATTATGCACAGCACCCACTTAATGAGCATTCCAAATGGCTTTCTTTCTTTTCCCTCCTTTTCTTTTATCCATGGGTTTTTAATGTTTGCTTTCCTCTCTGCGTTTAGGCTTCCCTGAGGTGCTTTCCTTCTGCCAGCTGCTGTCTTTTATCATCCACCTCCCTGAACCCTGTATGTAGTTTGGGGGATACAGCAAGAGTCACGCTGCAGACTGGACCCAGCTTTTGAAATTAGAAGACCCACATCTAAATCTCGGTTCTTCTGTGCAATCCTGGGCAAACTACAGACTTCTCTGAGGCAGGTTTCCTGAGAGGTGAAATACGGGTCATCGATGACACAACCACCTTGTCACCCAGATGGGGCAGTTTAGAGAAGATAACACATATCAGCCTGCCTTTCAAACTGCAGAAAGAGGAAACAATCGTAAAGAACTGCCAGGACCTCGTCAGCTGGATCTTTGCCCTTCATCTAAGACACAAGATTATTTCACAAGTGCTGGGAAGAGGTCCTCTGCCTCCAGTTAGCGCTACAGAAATGCTCCTCGAAAGAGCTTTTTACTTTTATTAAGGGGCATCCACTTCGACAATGTAAACACATTGTTACAAAATACACTGGGTCTAGCTACCAGTCTTTCTCCCTTTAGTGTGAATCTGATTAAAAGCATTGTTTTCTTTGAAAAGGATAGATGAGTCTTGTCTGGATGAGGGAATGAATCTTTTGGTAGAGTTGGGGCAGGTAGGAAGGAATGTTAGAGCCTGGGAAGACTACAAAAGGGAGTTAGGGACTCGTGACACTCACATCACCCAGAATTTCTCAGCACCGACCTTTTTTTTTTTTTTTTTTTTAATCTACAAAATAAAAGGCTCAGAGATACTGGTAAAGAGGAGAAATAGACATGCTTAGTAATTTGACTTTCTGTCACTATTTGGACACAGCAAAGTCTGAAATATTACCTGGTTCATTTAGAAAACTTTTTGAAACCTCACTATCTTTATCTGTAAAAAGGGGAGTAATAATAACTACAACTCAATGAATTTTTAAGAGGATTAAACAAATCAAACTTTATAAAGCACTTAACACATATTAATAAGCCTGGCTTCTAAGTCTTAGCACAGAAGTGTTAGCTATTATTAAAGATCAAAAAGTTGGAATTTGAAACAATTCATACAGAAAACAGATTGATTGTTCTTAAGAACACCCTGTGTTATAACCAGTGAAAGTTAAAGATGGAGAAAATATCAAGGGGTGGAGAAGAGGAAAGATGCTTTAGCCCTGGACAGTGTGACTCAGTTGGTTAGAACATTGTCCTGTGCACCAAAGGGTCAGGAGTTCTATTCCTGGTCAGGACACATACCCAGGTTGCAGGTTCAAGTCCCCAGTTGGGGCATGTACGGGATGCAACAGATTGATCTCTCTCTCTCTCTCTCTCTCTCTCTCTCTCTCTCTCTCTCTCTCTCTCTCCTCTCTCTAGAACCAATGAAAATCATATCCTTGGATAAGAATTAAAAAAAAAGAGGAACGATCTTTAAATATTTTTGAGCAACCTTTTTAAGCTTTTCACGTGGAGGAGATGGGAGCTTATGTAGCATTTCCAAAGTTCAGTCCGTCGTGAAGGAGGTGGGGAAAGAGGGTTGGTATCACCGATGGTAGGGAAGGGCATGAGTGGGTCTAGAAAATGTGACCAGTCTGAAGGGCAGGAAGGATGGGTGATTATGGGGCAGAGAGCGCTCTGTCACACTCGCCCAGACCACACAGTGAAGCAGATGGCGTTTTGAGTGTCCTCCAGCTCTGACAGTGTCTGCTCCTCCATTAGCAGAGGCTCTTTGGATTACCAGCAACAGACCCTGCCTTTGATGTCTCAAATCACAAAGGGAACTAAGTGGAAAGATATTGACATTATCAAGAGAGGATGGAAGGGCAGGGGCCTTCTTACCAGAGTGTTGCCATTATGGGAACTCAGCTTCAGGAACCACCAGTCCAAAGTCTTTTCATGCCATGCTTCCAACTCTGTGCCTTGCTCTGGATTAATCAGCTACAGCCAGGGGCGCAGGGTTTGGTGGTACTCAAGTAGCTGCTATTAGCCCATCCCATTTGAAGGCGCTGCTGTGGCGAGTTAGGCAGTTAACTCACAATGTATTATTCAGTTGTGGCTTTGGGCCCCAGCTCTGAGTTTCTACAACTCCTCACCTGAAATTTGTATGCCTTACTCAGCTAAGACCCATCAGCAAAACTATCTACACCAAAGCCGAGCCTTGCTGAGGGGGGAGACTTAGCAGTTCCAGACTTTGAAGAGACAGAGAATGAGGCAAAAAGCACCATAAGGAGGTGGGGGTGTCTCGCCCTGGAATAAGGCTCTCAGCAGCTCCCTCCTTCTCCCTCCCCATTGTCACAAAAACTGACCTGCACTGGGTTGGGGGCCAGGGGACGGGGAGAAGACATTTAATCATGAAAATATGTTTCCTATCCATCTACCATGTGCCGGATGGTATGTTTGGCGCTGCAGACACAGAAATGAATAGATGCTCTGTTTCATGGCAGACAATGTGCTTGGTGGTTAAGACTCCAACTGGGAATGACAGAGACCAGGGTTCGAAATCCAGTTCTACCTCTTCTATACTGTGTAACCTTGGCTTTGCGTCCTCAGCTGCAGTGATATTTGTCTAATAATTGGCCTACCTTACAGGTAATTACAAGGCTTAAATGAGAGAAGGTAAGTCAAGCGTTCACACAGTGCCTTGTACCTAGTAAGCCCTGCATTTACATGGCTATGACTCTCACGATAACAGAAGAAAAAAGGTCATCCTGGTCACTTTCACCCATCAGTGCCAGAGGAGGCTGTAATCACTATTTCAGGGTAAAGACCAAAACTGCTATTAGCCCATCCCATTTGAAGGCGCTGCTGTGGCGAGTTAGGCAGTTAACTCACAATGTATTATTCAGTTGTGGCTTTGGGCCCCAGCTCTGAGTTTCTACAACTCCTCACCTGAAATTTGTATGCCTTACTCAGCTAAGACCCATCAGCAAAACTATCTACACCAAAGCCGAGCCTTGCTGAGGGGGGAGACTTAGCAGTTCCAGACTTTGAAGAGACAGAGAATGAGGCAAAAAGCACCATAAGGAGGTGGGGGTGTCTCGCCCTGGAATAAGGCTCTCAGCAGCTCCCTCCTTCTCCCTCCCCATTGTCACAAAAACTGACCTGCACTGGGTTGGGGGCCAGGGGACGGGGAGAAGACATTTAATCATGAAAATATGTTTCCTATCCATCTACCATGTGCCGGATGGTATGTTTGGCGCTGCAGACACAGAAATGAATAGATGCTCTGTTTCATGGCAGACAATGTGCTTGGTGGTTAAGACTCCAACTGGGAATGACAGAGACCAGGGTTCGAAATCCAGTTCTACCTCTTCTATACTGTGTAACCTTGGCTTTGCGTCCTCAGCTGCAGTGATATTTGTCTAATAATTGGCCTACCTTACAGGTAATTACAAGGCTTAAATGAGAGAAGGTAAGTCAAGCGTTCACACAGTGCCTTGTACCTAGTAAGCCCTGCATTTACATGGCTATGACTCTCACGATAACAGAAGAAAAAAGGTCATCCTGGTCACTTTCACCCATCAGTGCCAGAGGAGGCTGTAATCACTATTTCAGGGTAAAGACCAAAACTGACTTCCTGCCCACAAACATCAGAATCACCTGGGGAAACCTGTTAACAGTGCAGCCCCCAGCCTTACTCCCACAACATCTGACTCTCCCTACAAAACCATTCACCCTTTCCCACAGCACGTGGGCTCTCTGAGCCCTCACAGTCCCTGCCCCAAAATATTAACTAAGATCCTCATCATTTCAGCAGTCACACCTAGTAAATTGGGAATCAGAGCCCCTAAAGGCCACCAACTTAGATCTATGTGCTTATTTTCACAATGGGATATGGGGGAACAGCTTTTTTAGTCACCTTAACCAGATCTTAAGATTAATTTAAAATTACATAAAGTGCATTTAGTTCCTTAGAGATAGAGATGTTTTAAATAAGTAGTTTATTATCAAAACAGATAAATAGTTAAGACAAAACTAGCTCTAGCTTGGAGATGGGGAGGCAGGGCATTCTTCCCTATTACATTCTTAGTCCTTTGATTCCTGCCTCTTTTTATCTGGAGTCCACAGACTAAGGGTCATGTTCTGAGGCTGAAGCTTTCAAATGACCCAAGTTCCAACATAGCTTTCCTCAGCTTAACCAGTAGCCTTTATCGCACTCTGCACCTAGTTCTATAATTTTAAGCCATCATATCCAAATGCAAAGGAACCTAGAGAAAGTCATGTAAGATGTTCTCCCATCCTCTGAAGAACTTTAAGGGGACTTTTGAAACTTTCCCCTCAAAGATAAGAAAAGCAACAACCAAAAGGTACCAGTCAAGGGAAAAGGGACTCCTCCCACAGTCCTTCTGTGTCAGTAACTAGGACTGTTACTGTCACTGAACCCACTATACTACTACCTCCCGAAGATAAAATCATGAAGGATAAAGGTCTGTGGACTCCTATGAATCAGGGGGGCAGGGGGTTACTTTAGTGCCCCAAACTAAATGAGCTAGAGTTCAAGGATGGCAGGGTAAACATGTAGGAATTGACCTAAGTATCGGTAGAGGAAGCAGAACACGCAGCAAATATTTTCAAGGAAAAAATAGGAAACAAATGGTAAGTTCAATAGAACAAGTCGGAATCTGAGGAGATGCCAATGCAAACATTTAAAACAAAGTTTGGGAATCATTAATAGAAATGAAACAATTATGCATTTGCTTTATTGACATACTAGGCTTAAGATTCTGGTTAAACCTGGGGTTAGGACCAACCACAAATTAAGGTGGGCTGTCAAATGTAGTGTGTTTCCATAACTTCCTGTTTTTCCCCCAGAAGAAAACAATAAATATTTTATTCAAATGCAAAAAATAATAAAAATCAGAATCTGCCATTTAAGCTGCCTCAAAATCTAGCAATTCTGATACACAATTACTATGAGCACCAGTGTCATAAACTAGAAAATCCTCTTACTGAAAGGTCAGGAAACTGACAACTATACAAAGGAAATAATTCAACTGCACAGTGAGAATTACTAAGCATACTAGTTTTATATTGCTGCACAGAAAATTACCACAAATTCAGCAGCTTAAAACAACACAAATGTGTTATCTCAGTTTCAGTAGGTAAAACGTCCAGACACATCATGGCTGAGCTCTCTGCTCACTGTCTCATCAGAGGGAGATGAAGGTGCTACATGGGCTGCCTTCCTTTTTATAGCCCAGGGTCCTCTTTCAAGTTTACATGTCTGGAGGCAGAATTCAATTCCTTGAAGGGACTGGGTGGAAAAGGTGAGTGGATTCAGAAGTACAGCTTGGTAGTTTCTAAATAGTTATGAGGAAGTATAGCATAGGGAACAGAGTCTATAACATTGTCATAATATAGATGGTGCCAGATAGGTACTGGAAATATCGGGAGAAACATTTTGTAAAGTATATGATTATCTAACCAATATGCTATACACCTAAAACTAATACAAAATAATGTTAATGTAAACTGTTATTGAAAAATAAAATTATAAAAAGGGAATACAGTTCCTTGTGGTTATAGGACTGAGGTCCCCATTTCTTGCTAGCTATTGGCCAAGGGTTACTCTCAGTTCCTAGAGGCAGAGAATTTTTTGTCATAATCTTGGATCATAGTCTCAGTGTGGCAGGGAGAATTCAAAAATATCCTTCAGTGACCCTCACTTTTAATGTTCTTGCCATGTGGCCCCCTTTAACTCTGAGGCCAGCGATAGGGAATTTTCCTCACATTTACTCTTCCTCATGCTTTGAACCTCTTCCGCCATTTCTAACCTCTAGATCCAGATTTAAAGAACTCACATGGTTAGATAACATTCATCCTTTTGATTAATTCAAAGTCAACTGATGAGTTACTTTACATGCATCTGCAAAATCCCTTTTGCCATATAACATAGTCAGTGAATGATAACCCATCCTAGTTACACGTTTCATCCACACTCAGGAAATTTTATAAAAGTGAGGGTCATTGAAGGGTCATTTTTTAATTCTCCCTGCCACACTGAGACTATAATCCAAGATTATGACAAAACAGAACCTCACCAATTATGCTGAGATCACTACCCACTCAGATTACAAAGATGTTTTCCTAACTCCTCTTCCTAAATCAACTTTTGTCCCTCCAAATAATACAAAAAAAAGTTCATCAATTTAAAATGTAGCTTATAACTATTAATTCAAGCCTTTCTAAGTATGTAGGTTGTCTATTCCCTCAAAAGACACTTTGCTTGGTGCATTTATGTGAAAAATGGACATTCTAGCTCCCTCACCAACCCTGGCCTGCATCCAGCAAACACACCTAAGATGAATCTTAAACTGAGCATTTGAGCTAACCACTCACAAAATCAAGCACTCCCACAAAATCAGATGGGAAGATAAAGGAACCTAACCTACTGCCCCATCCCAGACCTTCTACATACATTATCCCATTGAGGAGTCAAAGCAGCCTTATGCAATAGACATACTTATCCCCAAATTATAGATGAAGATTTTAAGATTTTTGTTATGTAACTTGTTTGAGAAAAACATACGTAGTAAGAGGTAGCATCAGGATTCAAACCTTGATCACTCCAAACCACATGTTTTATCCACAGACCCAATATTAATAAATGTTGGTTCTTACTTTGTGACTTCAGCCATACGATATCATTAAAAGAAAAGAAAAACCCAACCAGCAAAACAGGGCAGTGTCCTTTATGCAGTCTTAAAATAGTACATTTTGTTCTTGCCCTAAGTATACCTAAATCTCTCCAAAGGTGTCAGATGTATTACTAATTACACAATTACATTCTGCAGTCATGTTGGTAATAAAATTCTTGGAGTGCTTTCAGCAAATTCAAGTTAAAAGAAAATAATGGTTTGCTTTAAAATTATTTACTAAATTAAGCAATTCTTACTCAACATTGTTTTTAATAATTCAAGAACAGGATGTTTCATTATGAACGTTTCCCCAAAACAAGTGTGTGTTTTTTAATTCCATCCTTATTAGCATGTACATGGTGGTTCTAGAAAGGTATTTTTAAAAAACATTTAATTGTCCTGCCTTGCCAGGGACCACAAAGATTTTCACCCTTTTGATTCTTTCAACTGAGATTAAGCTGCCTTTGCCTTCTGCCCCCAGAACTGGCAGAGTTGGAGAGAAAAGGTCACAATTCCACTTTCCTCAGCAGGTGACCACAGATGTTTGTAAATCCTTGGGAGGAAGGAAAAAAAAACCACAACTTACCATGACAGAAACCATTGTCTTTCCAAAGATAACTGCAACATCTCCCATCCCACAAGCTCTTCTGCAAACTAACTTTACCACCCCCTTATCAAAAAAAGTGGGATCTACTTGATCTCCTTGATCCTTGGTGGGGCTGACTGCAGGGGCCAGAAGAATACTGTGAAAGTAAAGGAGCCTCAGCCCTTAATAGGCCTGTCAGCTTCTGCTTCCTTCCTCTTGGAACACAACTGAGATATTCACTCTCAGAGCCCAACCACCATGCTATCAGACATCCAAAGCACACAGAGAGACCAGTGCTGGCACTCTAGTCAGCACCCAACCTCAATTGCCAACCATGTGAGAGAGCTGTCTTGAATATCCAATCCACTCTAGCCTTCAGATGCCTGCAGCCAGAACCACTCAGCTGAGCCCATTCAACCCACAGAAACATGAGAGATGATAAATTGCTGTTTGAAGCCACTGAACTTTGGGGAGGTTTGTTATGCAGCAACAGATAACCAGATATCCCTATTCCAATTAGTCATGTGTGAACCAAGACAACATTGGGTCACTAAGTGAGTGAGTGTGTTTACATGAAGAAACAATTAGAACTTTCTTGCTCTTCTTTGTACCTCAGTTTTCCCATCTAGGAAACACAAAAGAAGGTCTATATCATGGTCACAGCCTGGAGATTACCATGGAGAGAAAATATTTCTGAAAACCTGATAGAAGTTGCACATTTACATGTGAAGAAGCCACACTGGCTAACTAAAAACCGAGTTTCCTTGTTCTGGGCTGTAATTATACAATCCATTGTGTCAACACTGTTTCCTTCTGCTGGTCAGAAACTGGTTATAAGTCACAGATGGCCTTGATACTAAAAGTGAAATAAAGAATTAAGTGCTGCATAATTTGTAAGTTTGTTCAGCATTAAAAAAAAGGGGGGGGGAGTTTTCAGGCTGAAAAGGGTGCTCTCAAGGATGAAAACAGTGGTAATGACTGGGCAATGTGACCTGTAATAATGATAAACCTATTGTGTATTGACCACTACTACAGACCAGCACCACTACAAGAATTAGCTCATCTAATCCTTCAAATAACCCATGAAGTAAATACAATTACCATTCCCATTTGACAGAGGGGAAAAAAGGAGTTAAAAGGGACAAACTATGTTATGTACAGCCACGCAACTAGTAAATGGCTGTGCCAGATTAAAGTTCATCAGATTTCAAAGTCTGCATAATGCTGGCTCCAAAAAAAAATCTGTATTTTTGTCTAACTCCAATTAAATGTCCCCAAAGATTGTTTCTTTCACCTCCCTTCTTCTTCAATAGTCTGTGTCAGGAGGACTGTTGGGTTTTGAATAAGAGTATAGGTCATGGCATGAGTAAAGGGAATTAGGCGTTTCATGGAACTGATTAACATCACTTGGTGAATGATCGCTCACGCACTGCTTGGGGTGAGGGGGAGGTGTAAAGTGTGCAAATTGGTACCAATCTTTTGGAGACTTTACCCAACATTTGATAATGTTGAAGATGAGGCTACACTATGTCCCAACAATCCCTTCCTTAGACATATGCCTCCAAAAACCTCATACCCGGGCAAAATACATTGGTGTTCAATATATTGCCAATTCCACTTGGATGCTGCTAAGATTTTATAATTTTTTCATTGCTTAGAGACCCAACTTCTACACTATATTGGGCTTTTTGGCACTAAGAATCCTCTGGTTATCTATTTCTTTCCTGCATCCACCTTCAAAACCCTAATCAGAATCCCAGGCTTTCCATCAATCAAAAGATAGTATTTGCCCTAGCAGATTTGGCTCAGTAGATAGAACACTGGCCTGCGGACTGAAGAGTCCTGGCTTCTATTCCAGTCAAGGGCACATGCCTGGATTGTGGGCTTGATTCCCGGTAGGGGGCATGCAGGAATCAGCCAATCAATGATTTTTTTCTCATCATTGATGTTTCTCTCTCTCTCCCTCTCCCTTCCTCTCTCAAGTCAATAAAAATATATTTTTTAAAACAAGATGGCATTTACTTTGAGCTTAAAATGCAAATAATCCTAAAATGGTTTTAAAAGAAGACCCAAATGTGTAGGACTTTCAAGACCTAAAATAGTAACTTTAAAAGGAGTAAAATTATTCTCACAGGGTTCTGCTATGCCTCTTCAAAACCACATTTAGTTATTCTATAAATATTTACTGAGTACCTACTAAGTACCAGGGACTCAGACTGACACACCTCCAAAGAAAGATTGTTTCCCTGCAGTTGTGCTCTACAGGCCCTGGGCATCAGGTTCTGTGGGATGCAACAGTGACAGGGCATCAAAGAACCATGCTCTGTTCACATAGGTGACCACTCCAGATAGAACAAGAGAACATTCAGTCATGGATGATCTCAGTTATCCAACTGCTTCATTTTACCAAATGGAGAAACAGAGGCACAGAGAAGGGGGTGGCATTGCCTAAAGCAGATTAAGGAGAAGTCTTATCTCTGGACTAAAAGCTCATGCTCATTTTTCTGCCCTATCCTGTCTCTTTCTACGCTCCATAAGCTGTACCTGAGCATGGTAAATAGATGGAATAAACAAATAAGAAGAAAAAAATAATTCCCTGTGCTTTGTTCCTCAAAATAATGCCACTTCTCTCCCCACGGTCTCCCTTTTAACACCTCCCCTAGCTTTCAGATGCTAAAAGGCTGCAACTGATTCCAATGCTTATCACACCCTTGCTGTAGATCCAGTGTTACCATTAATCACCCACTCTATGAAGCAGGCATCCGTCCCTTTGCAGCAGGCCTCTGAGAACAGCTCTTCCCTAGCAGGTTGGGGAAGCAGGGAAACATGAGGGAGAAAGGAGAGCAGTCCAGGAGGCTGCATTCTCTCTCTAGCTCTGCCATTCACATGCTGGTTGAGCTTGGACAAGGCTTTCCCTTCTCTGGGCCTCCACTTGATGACCACTATCCTAGCTTTCATTAATGATAAATATCACTAATAGCAGTTTACAAGCCTGAGTCATACAATATAACTTGATTATCACTATGACATGCAATATCCTACATCAGTTCCCCATTTTCTGGGAAGTGTACCCTGATTTCCCTTTTGAAAAGCACATTCTCTACTACTTTCAGCCAATAGGCTTTGGGAAAACTTCCACTCCTAACTCCATGTGTGGACCATAGAACCCATCCCCTAACCCAGTGGTCGGCAAACTGCAATTTGCAAGCCACATGCAGCTCGCCAGCCGTGGTTTGCCGCTCTGTTGACTAATGAGTTTGCTGACCACTTCCCTAACACAATCAGACCATGCTATTCCCCCTTAACACAGCAATTGGTTCAGAGATGTATATGTGTTCCAAACAGAGCCAGTGAGAGAAACTGCCCTTTGCTGGGAATACTGAAGTGAAGGTAATGTTCTTCCTTGCTGGGTATAAAGCTGACAAGATGGTAGGACTTGAGTTTCTGTTCCCATCTTGGAGGCTGAATTCAAGCTTAAGCAGCAAAAAGTAGAGCCAAGAGATGGAGAGAAATAAATTGGTTCCCAAAGATATGATTTGAACCTGAGTTTTAAACCGTCTCTGAAGCCACCCCTATTCCTGCACTTTAAGTTTCCCGAACCATTACATTTTCTTCCTTAGTTACAAGCATACCTCATTTTATCATGCTTCCCTTCATTGCTCTTCACAGATGCTGCGTTGAAAGCAAGACCCTCAACCAACAAAAAGATTACAACTCTAAGTGTGGTAATCTAGAACCAAACCCACAGTATCTTCGAGATATGCCTGTACTTAAGATGAGTTTTCTATCACTTACAATTGAAGGAATCCTGAATGACATCTTCTATTTGTCTTCAGCAGTGGGGAGCACTCTACCCATTGGCATTTTTTTCCAAGCTATTGTTTCCTTGATCTCCAAGCCAATCCAAGGGAGACAGAAGGCAGCTAAGAGAAGAGAGAATAAATGACAGATGTGAAAAGTGAGACCATCCACAGCTGCAGGGCTGGCCGACATTTATGGGAAGAGTTAAATCACTAGGGTTTTCCAGATTGTTTAATATCATATATTGATTTGCTTTTGTTTCCCTGAAGGGATGAAAGATTTGACTAACAGCGAATGTTCCCATGAGAGCAAGTGCCAGAAGGGTTTTACTAAACACAGAAGAATGAAAAGCCAGGAAAGAAAAGAAAAGGTAAGAATGATAGGTTGTGAAATTGGAAAATAATACATCCTTCACTGGGACTGACACAACCCTGAACAAGCAGGTGAAGAAGGTGAAATTTATCTTGGGCATCTTGCCATCTCCTCTAATAGAATCTACAACATCTTTCTCACTTCATTACTCCACTCTCCAAGGGGGGGGCCTTCTTTATATGTCCAGAAAACAAATGTAATCAGAGCTGCTCTTAAATGCTTTACTTTTTCTTTTCTTTTCATTTTAAATTTCTGTATTGATTAAGGTATTACATATGTGTCCTTATTCCCCCATTACCCACCACCTCCCATTCACACCCCCACCCCCCTGTTGTCTGTGTCCATTGATTAGGCTTACATGCATGTATGTAAGTCCTTTGGTTGATCTCTTTCCTCTACCCCCACCCTCCCCTACCTTCCCTGAGGTTTGACATTCTAATTGATGTTTCTCTATGTCTGGATCTATTTTTGTTCATCAGTTTATGTTGTTCATTATATTCCACAAATGAGTGAGATCATGTGATATTTATCTTTCTCTGCCTGGCTTATTTCACTTAGCATAATGCTCTCCATCTCCATCCATGTTGTTGCAAATGTTAAGAACTCCTTTTTTACTGCAGCGTAGTATTCCATTGTGTAGATGTACAACAGTTTTTAATCCACTCATCTGCTGATGGGCACTTAGGCTGTTTCCAAATCTTAGCTATGGTGAATTATGCTGCTATGAACATAGGGGTGCATATATCCTTTCTGATTCGTGTTTCTAGTTTCCTAGGATATATTCCTAGAAGTGGGATCACTAGGTCAAATGGGAGTTCCATTTTTAGATTTTTGAGAAAACTCCATACTGTTCTCCACAGTGGCTGCACCAGTCTACACGCCCACCAGCAGAGCAGGAGGGTTCCTGTTCTCTGCATCCTCACCAGCACTTGTCATTTGTTGATTTGTTGATAATAGCCATTCTGACAGGTGTGAGATGGTAGCGCATTGTTGATTTGATTTGCATCTCTCTGATGATTAGTGACTTTGAGCAGGTTTTCATATGTCTCTTGGCCTTCCTTCTGTCTTCTTTCGAAAAGTGTCTATTTAGATCAGTTGCTCCTTTTTGATTGGGTTGTTTATCTTCTTTTTGTTAAGCTGCATGAGTTCCCTGTAATTATGGAGATTAAACCCTTATCTTGATATCATTGGCAAATATGTTCTCCCATGCACTGGGCTTTTTTGTTGTTTTATTGATGGTCTCCTTTGCTGTGCAAAAGCTTTTTATTTTGATGTAGTCCCGTTTGTTTATTTTCTCTTTAGTTTCCATTGCCCTAGGAGCAGTATTAGTGAAGAAATTGCTTCGGCATATGTCTGAGATTTTTCTGCCTGTGGATTCCTCTAGTATTTTTATGGTTTCTCGTGATATGTTTAAGTCCTTGATCCATTTTGAGTTGATTTTTGTGTATGGTATAAGTTGGTGGTCTAGTTTCATTTTTTTACAGGTATCTGTCCAATTTTCCCAACACCATTTATTGAAGAGACTGTCTTGACTCCACTGTATGTTCATGCCTCCTTTGTCAAATATTAATTGAGCATAGTGATTTGGGTCAATTTCTGGGTCTTCTATTCTATTCCATTGATCTCTATGTCTGTTCTTCTGCCAGTACCAGACAGTTTTGAGAACAGTGGCTTTGTAATACAGCTTGAAATCTAGTATTGAGAGCCCACCTACTTTGTTCTCCTTTCTCAGTATTGCTGTGGCTATTCGGGGTCTTGTTTAATCCAGCTGAATTTTGGAGAGTTCTTTCTAGGTCTGTGAAATATTCAGTTGGTATTTTAATGGGGAGTGCATTGAATCTATAGATTGCTTTGGGTAGTATGGACATTTTAATGATGATGATTCTCCCAATCCATGAACATGGTATGTTCTTCCATCTGTTTACATCTTCTTCTATCTCTTTTTTCAGTGTCCTGTAATTTTCCACGTATAGGTCTTTTACTACTTTAGTTAAGTTTATAACTAGGTATCTTAATTTTTTTGGTGCGATGGTAAATGGGATTGCTTTTTTAGTCTCTCTTTCTATAAGTTATGTATAGAAAGAAATTGGTATATAGAAATGCCATATATTTCTTGGTGTAAACTTTGAATCCTGCTACATTGCCTAATTCATTTAAGTCTATAGTTTTTGATGGAGGCTTTCGGGATTTTAATGTACGATATCATGTCATCTGCAAATAAGGACAGCTTTACTTCTTCTTTTCCAATTTCGATGCCTTTTATTCTTCTTCTTGTCTAATTGCAATGGCTAATACTTCCAGTAATATGTCAAACAGGAGTGGTGAGAGTGGGCATCCCTGTCTTGTTCCTTTTCTTAGGGGAAATGGTTTTAGTTTTTGCCCATTGAGTATGATGTTAGCTGTATGTTTGTCACATATGGCTTTTATTATGTTGAGGTACGATCCTTCTATTCCCACCTTGCTAAGAGTTTTTATCAAGAAAGCGTGTTGGATTTTGTCAAATGCTTTTTCTACATCAATTGATAAGACTATGTGATTTTTATCTCTCAATTTGTTTATGTGATGTATCATGTTTATTGACTTATTGATATTGTACCATCCTTGCATTCCTGGGATAAATCCGACTTGGTCATGGTGCATGATCTTTCTGATGTACTGCTGGATCCGATTTGCTAGAATTTTGTTGAGGAGTTTGGCATCTATGTTCATGAGGGATATTGGCCTGTAATTCTCTTTCTTTGTGTTGTCTTTATCTGGTTTTGGTATTAGGGTGATGCTGGCTTCATTGAAGGAGCTTGGAAGTGTTCCTTCCTATTGAATTTTTTGGAATAGTCTGAGGAGGATAGGTTTTAGTTCTTCCTTGAATGTTTGGTAAAACTCCCCTGTGAAGCAGTCTGGCACCGGGCTTTTCTTTTCTGGAAGCTTTATGATGACTGCTTTTCTTCCATAGTTATTGGCCTATTGAGATGTTTAGATTCTTCCTGATTGAGTTTTGGAACGTTATATTTTTCTAGGAATATGTCCATTTCCTCCAGGTTGTCCAGTTTGTTGGAAGAGAGTTGTTCATAGTATTTTTTAACAATCCTTTGTATTTCTGTGGGGTCTGTTGTTATTTCACCTCTTTCATTTCTGATTTTGTTTCTTTGGGTCCTCTCTCTTAGCTTCTTAGTGAGCCTGGCTAGACGTTCAACAATCTTGTTTATCCTTTCAAAGAACCAGCTCTTGGTTTTGTTGATCTTTTGTATTGCTTTTTTGGTCTCAATGTCATTTATCTCCGCTCTGATCTTTATTATTTCCTTCCTTCTGCTTACACTGGGCTTTTCTTGTTGCTCTCTTTCTAACACTTTGAGTTGTAGGGTTAGATAATTTATTACCATTGTTACTTGTTTTTTGCAGTAGACTTGTAGAGCTATGAAATTCCCTCTCAAGACTGCTTTCCCTGTGTCCCATAGATATTGGATTGTTGTGTTTCATTGTCATTTGTTGCCATGATGTTTTTTTATTTCTTCCTTGATATCTCTGGTAACCCAGTCATTGTTTAATAGCATGCTGTTTACTCTCCATGTGTTTGATTTTTTTGGATTGTATTTATTGTCGTTGATTTCCAGTTTTATGCCACTGTGATCTGAGAAGATGCTTGATATGATTTCTATCTTCTTGAATTTGAAGAGACTTTGCCTATGACACAACATATGGTCTATCTTTGGAAATAACGCATGTGCACTTGAGAAGAATGTATATGCTGTGGCTTTGGGGTGAAATGTTCTGAAGATGTCAATTAATTCCATCTGGTCTAGTGAGTCATTTAGGATTGATGTTTCTTTGCTGATTTTTTGTTTAGAGGATTTGTCCAATGGTGATAGTGGGGTATTAAAGTCTCCTACTATGATTGTATTGCTGTCAATCGCTCCTTTGGTATCCTCCAGGAGGTTTTTTTTTATGTATTTGGGTGCTCCTGTATTGGGTGTGTATATGTTTACCAGAGTTATTTCTTCTTGTTGGATTGCTCCCTTTAGTATTATGAAGTGGCCTTCCTTATCTCTTGTTATGTCCTCCACTTTGAGATCTAATTTGTCAAATATAAGTATTGCTACCCCAGCTTTTTTTTCATTTCCATTTGCCTGAAAAACCTTTTTCCATCCCTTCACCCTCAGTTTGTGCACATCTTTTTTTCTGAGGTGGGTTGCTTATAGACAGCAGACATATGGGTCATGTTTTCTTATCCAATCCGTTACCCTATGTCCTTTGATTAGAGCATTTAATCCATTTATATTTAAAGTTATTATTGATAGGTACTTATTTGTTGCCATTTTTATTCTTTACCCCTGTGTTCCTTCTTCGCTTCCTATTTCTTTTTTTTTATATATATATAGCAGACCCTTTAGCATTTCTTGCATTGCTGGTTTGGTGGTAATAAACTCCCTTAGTCCTTTTTTGTCTGTGAAGCTCCGGATTTCACCTTCAATTTTGATTGATAGCCTTGCTGGGTACAGTATTCTTGGATTCAGACCCTTCCTTTGCATGACTTTGTATATTTCATTCTATTACCTTCTGGCCTGATGAGTTTCTGTTGAGAAATCAGTTGCTAGTCTGATGGGGGATTCTTTGTAGATAACATTCTGTCTCTCTCTGGCCGCTTTTAAGATTCTTACTTTGTCATTGGTGTTTGCCAATTTAATTATAATGTGCCTTGACGTTGATCTTTTGGGGTTCATTTAGCTTGGGATACTGTGAGCTTCTTGGATTTGTGTGGGTTTTTTCTTCCCTATATCAGGGAAGTTTTCAATCATTATTTATTCCAACAGGTTTTCTATTCCTTGCTCAGTTTCCTCTCCTTCTGGAACCCCTATTATGTGGATGTTGTTTTGTTTTGTGTTGTCCCAAAGTTCCCTGAGGCTCCCCTCCTGCTTTTTATTTTTTTTCCTAGAAGCTGCTCTACTTGGGTATTTTTTCCTACCTTGTCTTCTAGCTCACTAATGCGGTCCTCTGTTTCTTCTAGTCTACTCTTGATGCTTTCTATTGAGTTCTTTACAGCAGCGATGTCATTTTTCATTTCTTCTTGGTTCTTCTCCATTTCCTCTTGGTTCTTACTCATATTGTCAAATTTGTCTTCCATTCTTTTCAGCCACCTTATGACCATTTCTCTGAATTCTTTCTCTGGCAGGTTGCTTGCCGCCATTTCGTTTACTTCCTTTTCTAGTGATGCCTGCTTTTCTTTCATATGTGGGCTGTTTCTTTGTCTCCCCATGGTCTCTCTTCTCCGGGTATCTGGTTATGTAGTCCTCTCTCTCCTGCGTTGATTTAAAGGCACAAAATACGACACAACCAGGTACAACACACAAGGCACTGAACAGAAATGTATTCATGATATTAATAACCCCAAATAAAGGTGACCACCAGAGATAGGCAAATTAGGGGATAGGAGAGAAAGAAGAAGAGGAAAAAAAGGAAAGGAGTGCCAAAATGAAATTGGGAAAAGGAAAAAAATGTAAGTGAGCAAAGAAAGAGAATAAGAAAGAAAAGGGGAACAAACTATATATATGGGGAGAAAACTCCAATAGAACAGCCACTAATCCCAGGAAATGCCAGCAACAAGTATCTGGAGATGAATACAAACTACAAACAACAATTAATATCAAGCAAGGCAAGGAAAAACAGATGCAAAAAAAAAAAAAAAAAACCAACTCAAACAAAAAAAAACAAACAAACAAAAATAAGCAAAACAATCTCACAAACAAGCATAAAAAATTGATATAATCAACATTGAAGCAAACGACAACAAAAGGACAGAGAAAAAAACAATTTTTTGGATAGTGAAGACAGAGAAGAGAGAGGTGTGTATGAACTAGGAGCAGGGGATTGGAAATTAGATATATAAGTAGGGTGAAATTTTAATTGGGGGTAAAAAGAAAGAATAGGGAAAATCTAAAGCAGGAAAAAGGTAAGAAGGACAAAAGTTAGGAAGAGAGCAATAGCAGAAAGGTAGAGTTGAGATAGAGCAAAATGATGCCAAAGGAAAGATGAAAATAGAATGTAGAACACTAATCTCAAAGTCAAATAAAGAAAAAATAACATGACACTTTTTAAAAAAGGTAAAATAGTAGCAGTAATAATACTGATTGAAAATAAAAATGTAATAATTAAAAAGGTAAAATCAAGTGAGGAAAAAAGAAAAAAATAGTTTCTTAAGTAAAAGATGAAAAAGAAAAAATAATAATAAAAAACAAAAATAAAATGTGCAGTAGTGAAGGTCATTCACTTCCTTTATTGTTCTGTTTGGCATGCCTGTTTCCCAGTCAGGACAGTATTGCAGTTCCCTGCGTTCCACTGCTTCTCAGTGTTGTAAGCCAGTCCTGATTTTTAAGCAGGCGGTGTGTCTTACTTCCTTGTATTCCTTTATTTGTGATTACACAAGAGTCAATTTGTGATTCAGCCCCTGGGTGGCAGTGTTTCTGGGTTGACCTCTGAGTCTATAGGTCCTCTCTAGCCTGTGCTTAGATCCTGCTTTCCCTGTGGCACTCAATATCGGTTTATGGGAGTGGGCTGCCCCAGAGCTGGTTTTCTGACGGTCACTCCCCACTCTGATCCCCAGGTTCCAGAAAAACAACTTTCCCCTGAAGTCTCCTAGGGTGTCCCCAACTTGGTGATCCTATGTATTGGTCTCAGTATCAGAAGCAAGTATTCAAAGAGGAGAAAGCGCAAGTGTGCAAACTCCGGGTCTGCACGCAAGCCTGCACAATCCTCTTTTCCCCCTTGTGTCCAAGCAGCCGGCACACTCCCAAATGTTTTAGGCTGTCCTTCTGCATCAGATCAAAATGGGTTGCTTTTTAGTGATCCCCTGTGTTAGCAGCTCTGAGGACCCCCTTCCACATTCACGGATCACACCAGCCCCAACAGCCACAGATTTTTCTAGGTGCAGACTTCCCCTGGTCCTCCAGCTCCCGCAGTACATGCTTTTCTCTGTCCTGCCAGGACCAGGGACCTCACCTTATCCCAGGCGAAATCTGACCTTTCCGTGGTGGAGTGTAGAGCTCCTCTGAATCCGCGTGTTTGCACCAATTGGGGACTGGTGCTCTGGGGTTCGCAGCTGTTTGGTGGGTGCCGCAGTTGTAGATTTTCAGGCTTCAGATAACATCCACTTTCTCCTTCATGATCACGCGGTCTCTGTGTCCAAGCCAGTGGCTCTGGGAGGGAACTCAGCAGCAGTGAAAGCTGCCCAGTCAGGGGACCCCCATCTGGCAGTCCCCCACCTTCTCCTTGAGTATAGTTGTCCCTTAACTTTCCAACAGACACTCCCCGTGCAACCCTCAGCTGTTCTTTTTATCTTCTCCGGGACAAGGCTCGGGACACGTCTGTCTATTCTGCTGCCATTTATCACACCTCTTAAGTGTTTTTCATACATTCAGTACTTGGTCCATTCATATACTTTCATCTATCTAATAAGTATTTGGTAGGAGTCTATTATATGCCAGGATAATCCTTCTTATTATTGTTGTTCCTTTTAGAACCCAACTTGAATTTGTAATTAAATTTATAGTTATAAATGTATCTAATTTAAATGCCTATTCTTTTCTATTTCTGTGAGCACCTGGTCCTCACAGTATCCCCATGTGGTGAGAAACAAAAGAGACTGTTCTTCCAAACACCAAGGTAGACCAGGATGTCCATTTTATCTCCACACCTAGTTCCGTGCCCAGCATGGAGCAGGCAGCAGGTCACAAATGAATTACACAAACATCCTTTTCACAGAGTAGGAAACAGAAGCTCAAAGAGGAGAATCACCAGCCCTTGTGCAAGTCAGATGGATTAGAACCTGGTTTTTTAATACTTTCTTAAACCAGTACCCTCTCCCTTTATATCCCATCTCATACTACTACACCCACTACACCCACTACACCCACTACACCCACTACAGCTTGCCTGGCTGAAGTTTTACAAAGAGTTAGAAGGATGGCCACCCCAGCTGGGTCTCAGCCTTATTTCCCCCACCCCAACTATAGAGGAAGTAGCATGCCACACAGAAGATACACAATATTTTTTGACAAACCTACAGCCCATGAATGCCACACCAAAGAAAGAGGCTGATAAAGGCAATTTCATTAAGAATCACAGCTTGCAGCAAGCAGCCCGCCCCTGTCCCAGGAGCAGCAGCCTTGCCCCGTCTAAGAAGCAGCAGCCACATGAGCTGCCTGCCCCCGTGAGAGGAATAGCAGCTGTGCACAGCCCACCCACATCTGAGGAGCAGCAGCAAGGCAAGCAGCCCGCCCGCCAGCCAGAGGAGCCACCACTGCTGCAAGCAGCCACGCACACAAGCCATGCCCACCAGAGGAGCTGCCACCAACTGAGAAGCAACCACTGCCATGACCACCCAAGGGGCAGCCACCACCTGAGGAGCCACTGCCGCCCGAGGAGCAGCCCCCAGATGACTCGACACCACAGAGCAGCCCCCACATGACTCGGTGAGAGCAAAAATGGGGAGACAAAGAAACTGCCAAAGGAAAGGAAAGGAGGAATCACTAGAAAAGGAGCTACGTGAAACAGAAGCAAACAATATGTCAGAAAAAGAATTCAGAATAAGGGTCATACAGTTCATAAACCAGATGGTTTAAAAAAAATCAACAACTTATGTAAGAATCAATAAGAAATAAAGAGTGATTAGCTTCAACTAAAAACACTATGGAAAGTTTCAACAGTAGACTAGGAGAAGTGGAGGACCAAATTAGCAAATTAGAAGACAAGGAAGCAAAATGCACCCAAACTGAACTGCAATTGGAGAAAAAAATTAAAAGACAGGAGGAGAGCCTAAGGGAGCTTTGGGACAATATGAAACGAAGCAACATCTGAATAATAGGGGTGCCAGAACGACAGGAAAAGGAACAAGGGTTAGAAAACCAATTTGAAGAAATAATGTCAGAAAACTTCCCTGATGTGGGGAAAAGTCACATGAGCACAGAGAGTCCAAAACAAGATGAACCCAGAAAGACCTACACCAAGACATTTCATAATTACAATGGCAAACATTCAGGACAAAGAGGGAATCTTAAAGGCTGCAAGAGAGAGACAGAAAATTACATACAAGGGATCTCCCATTAGATTATCAAGTGATTTCTCAACAAAAACATATCAGGCCAGAAAAGAATGGAAGGAAGTTTACAAAGTGATGCAAAGCAAGAGACTGAATCCAAGAATACTCTATCCAGCAAGGCTATCATTTAAAATTAAAGGGGAAATAAGGAGCTTCACAGGAAAAAAAAAAGGCTAAGGGAGTTTATCACCACCAATCCAGCAATGCAAGAAATGCTAAAGGGACTGGTGTAAAAAGAAGAAATAAAAAGTGAAGAAGGAACACAAGCACAAAAAATAAAAATAGCTACAAAAAAGTACCTATCGATAATAACTTTAAACATAAACAGACTAAATGCTCCAATCAAAAGACATTGAGTGGCTGAAAGGATAGGAAAACATGACCCATGTATATGCTGTCTAGAAGAGACCCACCTTAGAACAAGGGATGCACACAGACTGAAAGTGAAGGGATGGAAAATATATTCCAGGCAAATGGAAATGAAAGAAGAAAAAAAAAAGATGGGGTAGCAATACTTATATCTCACAAAATAGAGCTCAAAGTGAAGGCCATAACAAGAGATAAGGAAGGCTACTTCATAATACTGAAGAAATGGATACAACAAGAGGATATAACCCTGGTCAACATAGATGCACCCAATGCAGGAGCACCTAGATACATAAAACAACTTCTGGAAGATATCAAGGGAGAGATCAACAACAATAAAAGCATAGTATGGGGACTTTAATACCCCATTGACATCACTGGATAATTCATGTAGACAAAAAATCTGCAAAGAAACAGCAATCCTAAATGACTCAGTAGATCAGGTGGACTTAACTGACATCTTCAGAACTTTTCACCCCAAAGCCGCAGTATATACATTCTTCTCAAGTGTACATGGGACATTTTCAAAAAATAGACCACATATTGGGTCACAAGCAAAGTCTCTTCAAATTCAATAAGACTTAAATCATATCAAGCATCTTCTCAGACCACAATGGCATAATATTAGAAATAAACTACAATAAAAACAATAAAAAAAATTCAAATACTTGGAAGCTGAATAGCATGCTATCAAACAATGATTGGGTTACCAAAGAGACCAAGAAGAAATTAAAAACATCCTGGAAATGAATGAAAATGAGAACACAACAATCCAAAATCTATGGGACACAGTGAAAGCAGTCCTGAGAAGGAAGTTTATAGCTCTACAGGCCTACTTTAAAAAGCAAGAAAAAATGGTAATAAATCATCTAACTCTACAACTTAAAGAATTAGAAAGAGAGCAACAAGAAAGCCCAGAGTGAGCAGAAGGAAGGAGATAATAAAGATCAGAGCAAAAATAAATGACATAGAGACCAAAACAAACAAACAAACAAACTAACAAAAAGATCAACAAAACCAAGAGCTGGTTCTTTGAAAGGATAAACAAGATTGATGAACCCCTAGCCAGGCTCACCAAGAAGCAAAGAGAGAGGACCCAAATAAACAAAATCAGAAATGAAAGAGGAGAAATAACAACAGACCCCACAGAAATACAAAGGGTTGTAAAAAAAATACTATAAACAACTCTATTCCAACAAACTGGAGGAAATGAACATATTCCTAGAAAAACACAACCTTCCAAAACTCAATCAGGAAGACTAAAAATCTCAAAAGGCTGATAACTATAGAGGAAATTGAAGCAGTCATCAAAAAGCTTCCAGCAAACAAAAGCCCGGGGCCAAACAACTTTACAGGGGAGTTTTACCAAACATTCAAAGAAGAACTAAAACCTATCCTCCTCAGACTATTACAAAAAAATTCAAGAAAAAGCAACACTTCCAAGCTCATTCTATGAAGCCAACATTACCCTAATACCAAAACTAGATAAAGACAACACAAAGAAAGAGAATTATAGGCCAATATCCCTCATGAACATAGATGCCAAACTCCTCAACAAAATTCTAGCAAATCGGATCCAGCATTACATAATAAAGATCAAACACCATGACCAAGTAGGGTTTATCCTGCGGGGTGCAAGGATGGTACAATAACCACAAATCAATAAACATGATACATCACATAAATAAATAGAGATAAAAATCACACAGTCATATTAATTGCTACAGAAAAAGCGTTTGATAAAATGAAACACCCTTTCTTGATAAAAACCCTCAGCAAAGTGGGAATAGAGGGATCATACCTCAACGTAATAAAAGCCTTATACAACAAACCTACAGGCAACATCATACTCAATGGGCAAATACTAAAACCATTTCACCTAAGAACAGGAACAAGAAAGGGATACCCACTTTCACCACTCCTGTTCAACATAGTACTGGAAATGCTAGCCATAGCAATTAGACAAGAAGAAGAAATAAAAGGTATCCAAATTGGAAAAGAAGTAAAACTGTCCTTATTCGCAGATGTCATGATACTGTACATAGAAAACCCTAAAAGACTCCTTAAAAAAATTGTTAGACTTAATAATGAATTAAGCAATGTAGCAAGACACAAAATTAATGCCAAGAAAGCTATGACGTTTATATACACCAATAGTGAACTTACTATTACAGAAAGAGAGATTTAAAAAACAATCCCATTTACCACTGCACCAAAAATATTAAGATATCTAGGAATAAACTGAACTAAGTAAGTAAAAGACCTATACTCAGAAAACTACAGGACACTGAAAAAAAAGATAGAGGTAAACATAAACAGATGGAAGAACATACCATGTTCATGGATTGGAAGAATCAACATCATTAAAATATCCATACTACCCTAAGCAATCTATAGATTCAATGCACTCCCCATTAAAATACCAACGGCATATTTCACGGACCTAGAAAGAACTCTCCAAAAATTCATCTGGAATAAAAAAAGACCCCAAATAGCTGCAGCAATCCTGAGAAAGAAGAACAAAGTATGAGGGATCTCAATACCAGATATTAAGGTGTATTACAAAGCCACTGTTCTCAAAACTGCTTGGTACTGGCACAATAACAGATATATAGACCAATGGAATAGAATAGAGAACCCAGAAATCGACCCAAACCACTATGCTCAATATTTGACAAAGGAGGCAAACGCATACAATAGTCAAGACAGTCTCTTCAATAAATGGTGCTGGGAAAATTGGACAGATACATGCAAAAAAAATGAAACTTGACCATCAACTTAGACCATACACAAAAATAAACTCAAAATTGATAAAGGACTTAAACATAAGACGAGAAACCATAATAATCTTAGAGGAATCCACAGGCAGCAAAATCTCAGACATATACCAAAGCATTATCTTCACCAATACAGCTCCTAAGGCAATGGAAACTAAAGAGAAAATAAACAAATGGGACTACATCAAAATAAACAGCTTCTGCACAGCAAAATAAACCATCAACAAACAGCAAGAAAGCCCACTGCATGGGAGAACATATTTGCCAATGTTATCTCCAATAAGGGTTTAATCTCCAACATTTACAGGGAACTCATACAACTTAACAAAAGGAAGATAACCAACCAAACAAAAAATGGGCAACAGACCAAAATAGATACTTTTCGAAAGAGGACATAAGGAAGGCCAAGAGACATATGAAAACATGCTCAAGGTCACTAGTCATCCAAGAGATGCAGATCAAACCAACAATGAGGTACCATCTCACACCTGTCAGAATGGGTATCATCAACAAATCAACAAATGACAAGTGCTGGCAAGGATGCAAAGAAAAAGAAATCCTCATGCATTGCTAGTGGGAATGCAGACTGGTGCAATCACTGTGGAGAACAGTATGGAGTTTCCTCAAAAATCTAAAAATAGAACTCCCATTTGACCCAGTCATTCCACTTCTAGGAATATATCCCAAGAAACTAGAAACACGAATCAGAAAGGATATATGCACCCCTATGTTCATAGCAGCACAATTTACAATAGCTAAGATTTGGAAACAGCCTAAGTGGGGATTAGCAGATGAGTGGATTAAAAAACTGTGGTACATCTACACATGGAATACTATGCTGCTGTAGAAAGGAAGGAACTCTTACCATTTGCAACAGCATGGATGGTCCTGGAGAGCATTATGCTAAGCGAAATAAGCAGTCAGAGAAAGATAAATATCACATGATCTCACTCATTTGTAGAATATAATGAACAACATAAACTAACGAACAAAAACAGATCCAGAGACAGAAAGCATCAATCAGATGCTCAAACCTCAGAGGGAAGGTAGGGAAGGGTGGGGGTAAGGGGGAGAGATCAACCAAAGGACTTGTATGCATACATATAAGCATAACCAATGGACACAGACACCAGGGGGATGAGGGCATGAGCGGGGGCGGGGGGGAGGGGGCAATGAGGAGATAAGGGCACACATATAACACCTTAATCAATAAAGAAAGGGGAAAAAATCGCTGCCTGGTTTCCTTTGACCCATTTCGATGTAAGGCTGATACGATGCTATCTATCAATGTCATTGGTATCATTATCATCATTGCTGATGTTTATTGAGTACTTACTATGTATCAGGCACTGTCACAAGCCCTCTCACATATACCTCATTTAATTCACCAACAGACTTATAAGTCTATGATATAATGATGAATTATTCTTTTTAAATATATTTGTATTGATTTCAGAGAAAGAGGAAGGGAGAGAGAGAAACATTAATAATGAGAAAGAATCATTTATTGACTGGCTCCTGCACACCCCACACTGGGGATCAAGCCCACAACCTGGGCATGTGCCCTGAGCGGGAATCGAACCATGACCTCCTGGTTCATAGGAGGATGCCCAACCACTGAGCCACACCAGGCTGAGCATGAATTATTCTTTATTTGCCAGTGTGAGAACTGAGGCTCAAACTTAGCTGCAAGATTGTTTAGTCACTAATTGGCAGAATCTGAATGTGAATTCAGTCTGTCTTATCTTCCCTCTTCCTCCAGCAGGTCCTGACTAACCAATGGGTAGCTGTTGTTGTTGTTGTTGTTGTTTTTTTAAAAAAAAAAGGACATTATACACTGAGTAGCCACATTATTATGATCTCTGAACGCATAATAATCTGGCCACTCAGTATATATCTATTAGAGGCCCAGTGCATGAATTCATGCATGGGTGGAGTCCGGCCAGCCTGGCCAGGAGGAGGAGACATGGGTGGTTGCCGGCCTGCTTGCTGGTTGAACTCCTGGTTGAGGGGTACAATTTGCATATTAGCTTTTTATTATATAGGATATACACTGAGTGGCCAGATTATTATGCGTTCAGAGATCATAATAATCTGGCCATTCAGTGCATATATATTAGAGGCCCAGTGCATGAATTTGTGCATGGGTGGGGTCCGGCCAGCCTGGCCAGGGGGAGGGGACATAGGCAGTTGGCCAGCCTGCCTGCTGGTCGAACTCCTGATCGAGGGGACAATTTGCATATTAGCTTTTTATGATATAGGATATACACTGAGTGACCAGATTAATATGCGTTGAGATCATAATAATCTGGCTCTCAGTGTATTTTCCAGTGCAGGCTGCCCTTGACTTCTTTCACCTGTGTGATTTCTTTTTCTCTGTAACAAACTTGCTGTGTGACTTTGAGGAAGTCACTTAGTCCCCCTGGGCTTGGATTTATATCTATAGAATAATGAATTTAACTAGAGCTATGTAACCTTGAAGTGTCCTTCCATCTGTGACATTCCATTTTCAGATTCTTTCACTCTTCTGTTGCCCAAATGCCACATTTACCTTTCAGAAATGAAGAATACCATGGTAAAAATGAAAAATACCCAGTGTTTCCCCTTCTCAGAAATTCTTAAGTGAGATTAAAGCATTTTGTTATAGGAAAGCACTGAATGAATACTAGAAAACCAAGAGAACATTCTAGTTATAAATTAATAGCTATCAATCTAATCATATAATCTAATAGCTATCATTTATAAAAACACATTGCTGAGTATCCCATACACTGTTTCACTGAACCCTCAAACAACCCTGTAAAGTCTGTGCTTATACTACCCACATTGTACAAAGGGAAAAACTGAGCAGAGTGCTTAAGGAAACTGCTTAAGGTTGCACCGTTAGTAAGTGGTGAAGCTGAACTTTAAATTCAACTGGCTTTACTCCAAAGCATCTCTCAGAAATTTTCTTACCCAACTGTCTAACCCAGAGCAGAAAGTGTTTCTGAAAATCCCAATTAAAAGGCTCTGCCTGAAGACCTGCAATAGTGAAGAATTTCCAAAATGGGTAGCCTTTTAAAAAATGGAGGCCACAAGCAAACAAAACCTATAGCCAAGTAAAGAGAAAAATATGTGTGTATCTAAAATGATCCACCAAAAGCATAAGGAACTCAATGTTATATCTGCTCATAGCAAAAAGTGTAATAAATATTTTTAAACATTTTTAAAGTGAACCAGTCTCCTATGTGATGTCAACATCATTAGTCTAATCAATGACATAGAAGGCAAACTTGTCATCATCAGGATGACCACTGATAGACCTCTGCATTAGACTGTATTTCTTGCCTCTAAGCAGAGATGTCGATAATGATTTCTATAGCAGCCATCAGAACAGAAGAGCAGCTTATGGAAGAATCTTGCCTCAAAGACCAGGTCTCCCAGACCTCTCCCCAACTTTGGAAACCTGTACATCATTATAAATGCTGCTCTTTTCACTACCTCTCTAAGTCCTATCGGCCCAGACAGTTCCAGTCTTTGTTATAAATCCTCCCTGGAGTTTTCTACCTCCCACTGGCTTAGGCCTTCATTGCATTCTGATCCTCTTGTGGAATAGTTTTACCCATCACCAAAAAATGTGTGGTTCTAATTCTAGCACAGCAATGTGAACTTGCGCTAATCACATTCCCTCTCTGAACCTCTATTCTTCATCTATAACAAAGTGGTTGGGTAAAGAAGAGCAGATTAGTTTTATCTCATGAGCTTCCTCCATTCTTTTACTGGTGGCTGTCTGGAAATTAAATGTTAAGAACGATAATGAGGCCAACTCTGAATTCATCATAAAACACTGTCAATTGATTGGTGATGTCTGCCCTTGTGCTATGTTGTGGCCAATCATGATCTAGATGCTATCTGAGGTTCTTCTGCTCTGATTGTTCATCATTTCTCTTCTTTTGTATCCACAATATCAGAAGTACATTCAATCAAACTTTTTTCAACAAAGTATTCCAAATGGCAGAGGTGAATTAATTGACATGGACTCCCAGGAGACAAAGGGAATAAAGATGTAGAGAAAAGCACAAGAAGGAGTCACTGGTCCTAGACTTACCAGGTCAGTCCCTGCAAGACCATCTAGATTGTATTTCTCACCTTTAGTTGCCTTGAGATTTCCTGCTGTTTTCTCTAATAAGCCTTCCTTTATTTGAGCTAGACTGAGTTGATTACTATTGCTTGCAACCAAATTAACTCTGCTCTTGCCAAGAGCCACTCAGTAAGTCACCACTTACTGAGCACTTACATGTACCAAGCATTGTGCTATGAGCTCAACTTAATTTCATTTAGTCTCTATTACCACCCTATGAAGTAGGTATTGTTACCTCCATTCCACACATGGTGAAATTGAAGGTTAAGTCACTTGCTCAAGCTCATAAGTGCCAAAGCCAGGTTTTGGCACAGTTTTGCCTAACCACAAGAACTATGTTCCTTACCTCTACATTTGCTAAACAGATTCAAAATTATATCCCTGTTAATTTTCATCTTTAAAGGAAGAGGATAAGGTGCCAAGACCAACTGGTACTACAGAACATGTCATGTTTATTCTGTAACCTCACATGCCCCTTGGGCACAGCACGAAGCCAGTTAGAAACACAGAAAATCAAACAGGTCAATCAAAAGTTATTTATGAATGGCTATACTGAGAGCATCTTTTCAGAGAGCATTTTGGTTAATTTTCTGAAATTGCCAGCTCCCCTAGGCTGGGGAACTCAGGCTCCCACTCCATCTCAGCAGTCCATGTCTGGCTGTAGCAATTTGGCTGCCCTCACTGCAGACGTGACCTCCTGGCTTCAAGTCCTCCACTACTCGTGCCCTCTTTCTCAGAAAACCTTTTATCTTCCCAAAAAGTATTTAATGTGCTTAGTTATTTGGGAGCGATTAGGCAGTGGCAATATTTAATTCCTTGTCCCATTTTTTAAATAAAGAGTTTGACTTTTAAGACACCAAATTGGCAAGCTGAACAATAATAGCATGCCCAAGAGTGGAGGAATAGTATGCTATTAAGGCGTGCCTTCAAATTAATCTGAGGATATTTCCAACATGGAAATGCTCCTCTTAACACCCTTATCTTTTTGGGCTCACGCACCTGGCTGTGGAAGAGATTTACACTTGCAAATTCTAAGCTCTAACAGAGTAATAGTTCTGCTTCAACCAAGCTTCAAGCTGTTCTTTAAAAGCAGAAAAAGACTTTGTTGTATTTGCCATTAAGATTTGTTCAGTGCAAAGAGGTGGCATTTGCAGGGATGAAGGAAGAAGGAACATTTAAGGACTAGCATAAAAAACTAGACGAGTCTATCATTTGTGAGACTTCAGAACAGATCCAGTGGGAAGAAAGACTTGTACTTCTACAAATTTAGTTTATTGTTAGTTTTGTTTGGTGAGGCTGAGTTTGGATTTGACCCCAAAAAAAGTCTGCTAGTTCCCTCAAGGTGAGAAGAGGGAAGCATAACAAGAACTACAGGTACAATTACAGCTGTTTATTAAACACTAGAGGCCCAGTGCACAAAATTCATACCCAGAAGGGTGTCCCTCAGCCCAGCCTGCACCCTCTCCAATCCAGGACCTCTCAGACAGACATCCATCTCACAATCCAGGACCACTGGCTCCTACCACTCACCTGCCTGCCTGCCTAATGCCCCCAATGGTCCTCCCCTGGTGACCTGGTCACCCCCAATTGCCCTCCCCTGCTGGCCTGATTGCCTCTAACCCCCTGCCAGCCTGATCTCCCCTAACTGCCTCATCCTCAGCCCCTACCACCATGGCTTCGTCCAAAAGGAAGCCAGACATCCGGAAGATAGCCAGTCAACCCGGTCTAATTAGCATTTACCCTTTTATTAGTATAGATGTGCCATATGCTGAACACTGTGTTAAACTTCCTACTTCATATTATTTCATTTATCTTTAATCCTCTCAGAACTCAGGATGGAAGTCCTATTATTAACACTATTTTATAAGTGATAAAAAATGAGAAGCAGATAGACTCCAAGATTTGCTCAAAGTCACACAGATAGTAAGTGGCAGAGCTGGGGCATTCTGAGCCCAGATTCTGCCTTCTCAGTTGCTCTGTACTTATGCCACTATGAAAAGGTACTCCAAGCCCCAGAAGCAACAATCCTGGGTGACCAAGACCACCTTTCCCAATACTGGAAAGAAGAACATGGTCTTCAGTGTGAGGCCTGCCTGGCCTACTCTGTAGTCTTCTCTATTCCTCCATGAACTCACAGATCTGAGGTCCCTTACAGCTGATAGAGACCTGCAAGACAATCTACTCCCCTTCCCCACTCTATTTTCTCATGAGGTCACTGAGGTCCAGAAAGTCAAAAATAACCTGTGCAAGGTCAGAAGCAAGAACAGTGTCTCCTCACTTATTTCACACCCTGTTCCACCTGGGACTGCCCATCACAGCATATCTACACCCAACTGTACTTCTCTTAAACCCACTCCCTCATCAAACCCATCCATCCAGCATCCCAACACAAGTTTCTGCTACTTGAGTCTTATTATGTTGAAAAAAGGAAAGAACCCTAACATGTCAGAGTAGGAAAGTTTTAAACACATCATCTTATTCATTTCCCTCATTTTAAAGATGGGAAATAGTGTCCCCAGAAAAAAAGGGACTTAGTAGTGCTCATCAACCTCAGGGGGTATACAGAATTGGGGTATAGGAAGAAAATGAATCAGACCCTTTTCATATATTAATTTTTATGTTGAAGTTGATAAATAAATTAACCTTTCCTACTACATAATATGCACACTGACACGTTCTCTAGGTCTGAGGTCAGGAGGTTGTGTGTTACCTATAGTACACAATGGTTCTGAAAGAAAATAATGTGATATATGATGCAGCTCAGAGGAGACGAAAGTGGGCCCTCTCTTGTTCGCTTGTTTTTGCAGTATTACAATGTATTAAAATTTATATGCTCCAGGATGTCACTAAAGCTGTTAATTTATATACAAAATAAAATTGCTAAATAGTGCAATATTGATACTACCCTGTAATGCAGTAGGGAGTAATCATGATAATCTTTTATGCCCCACTGAGATTAGCTTGATTATTTAAGGGTAAATACTGAAGAGTTGTTGAAATTAAAGTAAAGCTACTATTTTATTATAAACATTTAAATCATCAAAATTTGCTTGAAGAAAGAAAGAAAAAAAAAAAATCTCTTGCTATGGAAAGAGCATTTTGGAAAGGATATTGGGAGGGTTTCCCATTGCATATTGCCTAAATTGTGTCCTGGGGTGGGGGGACGGGGAGAACCTCTACTTTCTAACCTGTTTAAAATCTTCTAAATGAAGAACTTCAGTGGTATTAACCCAATTTTAAAAATAAACCAACTAACTGACCTCTGAGAAGATAGAAATGTTACTAGCTAAATTTCAACCAAAACCTTTACATAAAGTGGGTAGAATTTTTAAATGAACATTGTGGTTTACAAAGTACAACTGATTATACTCTCTTCTAACTGAATCAACATATCTCTGTGCAGTATCTGCTTGATTTTGGTAGTAAAAAATCAAGTGTCAAAATAAACTGAATTTGAACAGGGATTCATTAATACCAAAGTCTTAAACCAAGATTTTTTTTCAATACAGTGAAGCATAGTTCAGTCATATTGATCTCTCTAAAAGATTAATAATGTGTAATTATTTTACATGCTATATGAATAGTAATATTTAACTGAGAGCAAATAGGATTTTGCTTTTATTTTTAAATGTTTTCTTTCCATTCTCGTGCTTTTTAAAATTTAACTTGCTGAATGTTTTATAATGGACTAAATATCTAATACAGTAGACCTTGAATGCAATTTTAAAATAACAGTGCATATATTGGAGATGTACGCTCAACAATATTTTACTGAGAGGGGGACTGATCCAGTAAGTTTGGCAGCTTCTGGTCTAAAGGCTCCTCAGAGCCGGGGAAGGTGGGGGGGGGGGGGGGGGGGCAGGGCCCAGAAGCACTCCTGGCCTCCAGTCATCTGTGCCAGAGTCAGAGCCGCACAGCTTCAGATGCCAAGTTCCTGCCATGGCAGCAGCCAGATAAGGACAGCTAAGCCATTTGACTTCCCTGAGTCCAGAGAAAACCCCAAGGGTCGCCCTCCGGCCCTATCTCAAGCCTAATAGGCTACATACTATTTGAAAAGCTTCACAGAGTTTGAAATTTTGTGCCAAGCTGATACACAATCATGTTAATTCTCTTCTTGAAAATCTTCAAAAGTTTCCCCTTGCCTAAAGTTTATAGTCCATGGACCTCTCCCCACTTTCCACTGGGTTTCTCTTACCAAATACGGAATCAATCTTAAAAGAGGAAATTGGTTAAAGATTTTGGGGACATCAATTCAATGGAAATATTAATAGTCATTAAAATAATGAGGTAGATATATGATTATTGATATGACACAGAATTATGTTCATGATCTATTATAAAGTAAAAAATCCTATGTACAGGATATGTGCAAAACATATGTAAAGAATAGCTCCCCTCAACAGACACACACAAAATTGTAGCTACAGTTATCTCTGAATGATGGGTTTAGGAACAATTTATTTTTCTTATTGCTCATGTGTAACTTTTTCTATTAGACACTTGCATCATTTGTGTAAAAAACAAGTTGTGGTTTTTTTAATTTAATTGATCCAAATAGACATCTTCACTGAATAGCTTCTAGTAGAGGTTTTATTTTCAACAATGAAAATAACAACTACCCCTTACGATAGAATGGTAGTTTTGTTTTAAAAAGCCCTTTTTAGTGCATTATCTCCTTCAACCTTTATAATACAGTGATATTGCCAAAGCACCATATAAAATTCTCTCTCCCCTGCTCACAATCCTTTCTAAGCCTACAAATTATATCAGAAAAAAGAAGTCCAAAATAATTTGTATGACATTCAAATCTTTTCTAATCAGGCCTTTTGCTATCACTTCAGCTCTGTTTCGTTCTGTTTTCACCACCACACATATCCTAGCCATCCTGTTGCTGAATTAATTCACCATACATTTTCCTGCCTCTTTTTATGCCTTTCTCTCTAGAATGAACTTTCTGTATGTTCTGCTTTATAAACTCCTGTCAGTTCTTTAAAACACAAAGCAAGTGTTTCTCTATTGAAAAGTCACTACTCGGGCATTCTATTCTCCCTATCCCCATAGTCCTTTCTTTCATTTTTCTTTTGTAGAAAGCTTTCCTGCAAAGAAAAAGCTCTGGTTATTCAATTCTAGATTCTCTAGTACAAGCACAATTCTTGGCGCAGAGGAGGTACTCAATAATTAGTAGCTTCCTTAAGGAAAAGAAAGACACTCCAGCACAAGACAAAGGAAAGAAAAAGATTAAGATAGTATTCCCAAGAGACCCGGCCAGAATGATACTAGAAATCTCAGCATGGTTCAACAATAAGTAACAAAACAGACCCACATGGGGAAAATCTTGCAGCTGCTACATTTGAGCCCTCTCATTCAATCAGGACACCTAAAAGTCTCAACTTCTCATCAGAAGTTGAATCCTTTGCCTGGATGTTAGGCATGCCAAAAGACCTGGTGGGAGCGTTCTGTGGTCCTGAAGCTGTTAAACTCTCATCCACTCATTTCTCTTCACTCACTCAAGAGGGAATTATGACACCAGTCCTCCTGTAATAGGATTGTTCTTGGCTCTAGATTACAAATTCATTGATCAACAAATACATTAATAGTTCTGCCTTCTTTGAATTTACATTCTAGTTGTGAATAAAGACACTAAATAAATTAAAAATATATGCTCAATCCTGATAAAGGCTATACAGAGGATTAAAATAAGGCAGCATGATGGATAAAAAGTGGCTACTTTCAATGGAGTGGCCAAGAAAGTCCTCTCTGAAGTCTGCAGACAAGACTGCCAGCCAAACAAAGGGTATTCCGGGCAGACAAAACACCCTGAAGGAGAAAGAGGTTGGTGTGTTCTAAAAACAGAGACAAAGTCCTGTGGCTGCAGCTTGCTGAGTGAAGGAAACAAGATCTGGGAGAAAAGACAAAGCATAATCAAGTAGGGCTTTTTATACTCTGGAAAAGTATTTCAGTTCTTCCCAAATATGGTGGCCTCGTCTTGCTGAGGAGGACTTTCCAGGCAAGGCCTATGGATGGATGAAGGGCTTTGACCCTCCTCTCAACTAATCCTGAACCTTAATTCTTGGGACTATCCAACCTTGTGATTTCTCTAGTTATGCTCTTGATCCCTAAGAGTGGACTATCTAAAATTGAGTTTAAAAATAAAATTAAAAATTGAGTTTAGCAATCAAGCCAGAGAAAATATGGTAAAAACTACACAGAGGAGAAAGTAGATAATTGTGTCTTTAACAAACATAAAAGCCAGGAAAGTCCAATGGGAAGTTGATAATCAGACCCCTAGAATGTAAGCTTCATGAAGGCAGGGACCTTTTCTGTCTTATTTAAAGCCAGATCTCCATAGCCCACAATAGTATCTGACCATATTAGGTACTCAATATATACCTACTGAATAAACAAGTGAAAAAATATGAACAAAAGATGTGGAGGCTGTGCAAATATACCCTATACATTTTTAACCACAGGGAACATAATTCACCAAGGAACCTGCTAATGATCTCCACCAAGTTCCTCCTGGGCTGCACCCAACCAATGACTGACTATGGCAGGGACACTATAGCATCCCATTCCTGGAGACACATGACTCCAATAGCCTTGCTGAGCTTTCTTTTGACTGCACATCATCTGTGGTGCTTCCTTCCCTCTCCCCTTCATTAGGAGTCAGATTCCTGTTGCCCCCTCCCCATTTTTTCTGCCAGTTGTTTCCACTAAAGAAGTCCTTGGACATTTAATCCCATCTTGGCTTCTGCTTCTTGGAAGTCCCAAACAAAAGCAAACGATTTAGGGTACTGGCAACTGCACTGGCCACTAACAGAATCTCTTGCTCCTGCAGAAGTGCATCTACTTATGCACTTCCTTCCAAGGCAGGAATTAAGCAACCCTGAAGCTAAAGGGGAGGACAAGCAAATAACTGCTCCTAAATGGAAAAGGAAATTAAGATTCTGAAATATCTTCCTTCTATTTTCTCTTATTTTTTACGTATAGGAGCTATTTTATATCCCTAGTTTAAAACCCTAGTAAATTCTGTTTTAGTATCTTTAAAATTAGTTCCTCTATAGCCATAATTTCCGTAATTCAATGTTTGAGCAGAAAGCACATTCTTATCTAGTCTCTTGAATTGAAATTGGTTGATAAAGGAACCAGGGGTTGTGGATTATAAAATATGTACTTTAAGATCTACATATCTCTTACACATCCTTGATCAAAACTTATTCTCCCAACACTTAAATTAAGTGTTATAAGAAATATTAGCCCCATTTCACAAATGAAGTCATTGGCATTTAAAAAGGCAAAATAACTTTTTAGTAAGTTACAGAATACCCAAATCTAGATCTTCTGACTTGGAGCACAGATCTCTTTCTCCAAATCATATTATTGTAGATAGTCCATGAAGTGGACATATTTTTGTGTGTGTGTGCTTCCCCAGTAACCATTCTACTTTCTTCTGATAAGAGTATCTCTTCTCCATTTTCAGATATGTGATAAGGTGAACATGTGACCCAAAAAAGGCCAATTATAACACTGAATCCCCCATGGATAGGCACATAACCCAAGCAGGGCCACTGAGAAACACCTGAAATCCTTGCTGAATCCATTAGGGAAAAACTATTTTCACATGAGTTGCTAAGTTGGCAGGCTGTAAACCATATTATTACTATTGGAAACTCCCTGCTTGGATAAAACAAAACAATAAAAAGTAGGGCTGTGCCTGGCTGGTGTGGTTCAGTGGTAGAGTATCAGCCCATGCACAGAAGGATCTTAGGTTCGATTCCAGGTCAAGGGCACATGCCTGGGTTGTAGGTTCATTCCCCAGCTCCACTTAGGTGTGGATGGGAGGCAATCTATTGATATAACTTTCACATCAATGTGTGTGTCTCTCTCTCCCCTGCCCCTCCTCTCTCCTCTCTCCTCTCTCCTGTCTCTCACTCTCTCTTTTCCTTCCACTTTCTCTAAAAATCAATGGAAAAAAACTTCCTCGGGTGAAGATTAACAAAACAACAAAAGCCTGACCAGTATGGTTCGGTGGTTGAGCATCAACCTATGAACCAGGTTCGATTCCTAGTCAGGGCACATGCCTGGGGTTTTGGGCTTGATCCCCAGTGGGAAGCCTGCAGGAGGCAGCCAGTCAATGATTTTATCTCATCATTGATGTTTCTATTTCTCTCTCCCTTTCCCTTCCTCTCTGAAATCAATAAAAATATTTTTTTTAAAAAGCAGGGCTGAGGGGTTGGGAAACACCTAGTGATTTCATTTGAGCACCTGTATCCAGCTATGCCTGAAGCCATGTACTCTAGACTTTACATTTATGAGAGCCAATAAATGCCCTTTTATTATACTTTTAGTCCTCACCCAAAGGTATGTTTCTATTGATTTTTTTCTCTATTGATTAAGGTATTACATATGTGTCCTTATACCCCCATTGTCCCTCTACCCCAAACCCATTCATGCCCACACACTCCTGGTGTCTGCTTATATGTCCATTGGTTATGCTTATATGCATGCATACAAGTCCTTTGGTTGATCTCTCCCCCTTACCCCCACCCTCCCCTACCTTTCTTCTGATGTTTGAGCATCTGATCAATGCTTCTCTGTCTCTGGATCTGTTTTTGTTCATCAGTTTATGTTGTTCATTATATTCCACAAATGAGTGAGATCATGTGGTATTTATCTTTCTCTCACTGACTTATTTCGCTTAGCATAATGCTCTTCAGCTCCATCCATACTGTTGCAAATTGTAGGAGTTCCTTCCTTTTTACAGTAGCATAGTATTCCATTTTGAGAGAGAGAGAGGAGAGAGAGAGAGAAACATTGATGTGAGAGAGAAACATCGATCACTTGCCTCCTATACATGCCCCAACCTTGGATCAAACCTGCAACCTAGGTATGTGCCCTGACTAGGAATGGAACACACAACCTTTTTAGTGTATAGGACAACACTGCAATCAATAGAGTCACCGGCTAGGGCACCAATAAATGCCCTTTTAAATATTTAGATAACTTTAGTTGTGTATTACTCAATTGTCAAAACCTTGACCAATCAAATCAATATTATATAAGCAGTGATAGAAATAAAGTTACCTTAGAAAGAAAAATATAGTAAGTAAATAATTTTTATGATTTATATATAGAATGTCATGGGGCTTTGTGAAAACCAATGCCTTCACCATCCATTTTTATTTCCCATTTCTACCAATGGCAGAGAATAGACCTGAAATAAAGAAACTTCAAAAGCATTTTTTCTTGAACTTCAAAAAGTCAGTTGGATAATTCTTCCTGGATGTGTTAATGTCTTCACCAGAAAGAATAAAACATAGTATCTGTAATTCCATGAGCGTTAGATTTGTAGGGGAGGGGTGGTTGGTCACTGAGGTAGAGATGAAAAGTGGGGATGGTAAAGGTGTCTCTCTATATGGTTCTCAAAGGAAAAAGAGGGAAAACTTGAGATCACTACTGGATAATGTTCGAATTTTCAAGTAAAGTCTCACCCCAGCACTCACTATTTCACTATCCCCCTTTCTCTATTTTTCTCCATAGCACTTACCACCTGACTTACAACATGTGTATTTGTTTATTTATTGCTCACACTCCCCTCCACTAAAAACGTGGGCTCCATGTAGGTAGTGGCTATGCCTGGTTTTTTTTCTTTATTGATTAAGGTATTACATTATCTCCTCATTGCTTCCCCACCCCACCCCAACTCATGCCCTCACCCGCCCCTGGTGTCTGTGTCCATTGGTTAGGCTTATATGCATGCACACACGTCCCTTGGTTGATCTCTCCCCCTTACCCCTACCCTTCCCTACCTTCCCTCTGAGGTTTGACAGTCTGATCGATGCTTCTCTGTCTCTGGATCTGTTTTTGTTCATCAGTTTATGTTGTTCATTATATTCCACAAATGAGTGAGATCATGTGATATGCCTGGTTTTGTTCATTGCTCTATCTCTAGCTCCTAGAATAATGCTGGTGCTTAGTGAGTACTAACAGATAATGGTTGAATATTTGTTGAAAAGTATTTGCATTTTTACAACTCATTCTAAATTACATTTATAGCAACATTAAAATATTGTAGCATCACCAAGTGGTTATGTTCAAATATTTAAATAGAGAGTTCTATATTCATACAAGAAACAGAAATGTGTGTTATAAGCCACATCTCCATTTACAATACAAATTGGGATCATGGTTGATTAAATCATGAATTGCAGCAGCATTGCCTTTGCAGCAAAAACAATGCAGGAATATCAAATAGGCTGCAGAAATGTCTAACATGTTAATCACCAGCCACAGGTGGCTACTGAGACTTGGTGAGTCTGTACTATGATGTGCTGTAGTATAAAGAAATACATTGGACTTCAAAGCCTGAGTACAAAACATAAGAATGTAAAAGATCTCAATAATTTTCATTTGATTTCATGGTAAAATGACAATATTTATTTGGGTTAAATAAAATAGATTTTTCATAATCTCTCCTGTTTCATTTTCATTTCTTTAATACTACAGGCCCGGTGCACAAAATTCATGCACGGGGTGGAGGGGTGTCCCTCAGCCCAGCCTGCACCCTCTCCAATATAGGACCCCTCAAGGGATGTCCAACTGCCCAGGATCGGGCCTAAATGGGCAGTCAGACATCCCTCTCACAATCTAGGACTGCTGGCTCCCAACTGCTCACCTGCCTGCCTTCCTGATTGCCCCTAACCACTTCTGCCTGCCAGCCTGATCACCCTCTAACTATTCCCCTGCCAGCCTGATTGCCCCTAACTGCCCTCCCCTGCAGGCCTGGTCATCCCTAACTGCCCTCCCCCGCAGGCCTGGTCACCCCTAACTGCCCTCCCCTGAAGGCCTAGTGGCCCCCCAACTTCCCTCCCCTGCATGCCTGGGTCCCCCACAACTGCCCTTCCCTGCAGGCGCAGTTGCCCCCAACTTCCCTCCTCTGCCAGCCTGGTCACCCCTAACTGCCCTCATCTGAAGGCCTAGTGCCCCCCCAACTTCCCTCCCTGCAGGCCTGGGTCCCCCACAACTGCCCTTCCCTGCAGGCGCAGTTGCCCCCAACTTCCCTCCTCTGCCAGCCTGGTCACCCCTAACTGCCCTCATCTTAAGGCCTAGTGCCCCCCCAACTGCCCTCCCCTGCAGGCCTGGGTCCCCCACAACTGCCCTTTTCTGCAGGCACGGTTGCCCCCAACTTCCCTCCTATGCCGGCCTGGTCACCCCTAACTGCCCTCCCTTGCAGACCTGGTCCCTCCCAACTGCCCTCTCCTGCTAGCCATCTTGTGGTGGCCATCTTATGTCCACATGGGGGCAGGATATTTGACCACATGGGGGCAGCCATCTTGTGTGCTGGAGTGATGGTCAATTTGCATATTACTCTTTTATTAGATAGGATAGAGGCCTGGTGCATGGGTGGAGGCCAGCTGGTTTGCCCTGAAGGGTATCCCGGATCAGGGTGGGGGTTCCCTTGGGGTGTGGGGTGGCCTGGGGGAGGGGCCTGTGGTGGTTTGCAGGCTGGCCACACCCCCTGACAACCCAAGTGGAGGCCCTGGAATTTGGGATTTATTTATCTTCTTTTTTTTTAATATATTTTATTGATTTTTTACAGAGAGGAAGGGAGAAGGATAGAGAGTTAGAAACATCGATGAGAAAGAAACATCAATCAGCTGCCTCCTGCACACCCCCTACTGGGGATATGCCCACAACCCAGTTACATGCCCTTGACCGGAATCGAACCTGGGACCCTTGAGTCCCAAGGCCGACGCTCTAGCCACTGAGCAAAACCAGTTAGGGCTTATTTATCTTCTATAATTAAAACTTTGTAGCCTTGAGTGGAGGCCTGGGCCTGCCAGGGTGTGCGGAAAGCTTGGCTTCTTCCATTGCTGGAGAAACCCAAGCATCCTGCTTGCTCCATGGCCGCAGCCATCTTGTTACTCTTATTAGATAGGATGGCTATCAGAAATTTTAAAATGTGAGTTTCATATTTCAGGCTTATGGCTCACATACCAGAAAACTGAAAATCTGAGGCCTGAATTGGTGGCTCACCTCCTATTTCTGGTGAACAGATCACTAGGGATGATAGCTTTACAAACTCAAGCCAGGAAAGTCAAGTGAGGGACCCTGAAGTCCCTCTCTGTCCTCTGGCTTGATCATTCCAGGAAGCATTAAGAGCCATTGCTATAATAAAACTTTCTCTTGCCTACACTCTTTTTTTCCTGAGCCAACTGTTTAAAGTCTTCACAAGGTAGTGCATTTGTTGTGCCAAGGATTTCCAGTAGCGGAATTCCTGACAAAGCAAATGCTGCAGGAAGTAGCCACAATGTGCCCCTGGGTACATGAAATCTTTGACTCATTCATTTTGATGCCACAGACAGTCTGATATCTCTCTGTTTAAAAATCTACCACATCAAATCAGCAACAATGCAAAAAAAATTTAAAGAAGCTTCTCTTAATCCTCACTCCCTTGCTACATTATGGTTCATAATATTCTCTCTTCTTGGGATTCCTATTTACTTTTTCATCAGTTTCACCTGTTTTCTCATCCAGTCACATTAACAGAGAGACTTTAATTGTTGCCTAACTATCTTGGTGTCTATTTATTTCATCTCTTGTCTCAGACAGTGGGATTAAATTAGGATTCGCATTGCACTTCTCTTTAACCCAGCAATGCTCTCAGAGACAAGGCCTTCTAATTCTTTGTTTCAATCCTGGTTCTCAAGAGAAAATAGTTAAAATGAATGAATGAATCCTCCTCAGCTCCCAGGAATACTACCTACATTGTTCAGGTGATTTCTCAAAACCAAAAGAAACCCAGCAGAACTGCTCTGATTTCCTATAATTCAAGGTTTAGATGCTACCCATGACCCCTTTCCGGCTTTCTCATGCCAAGTCTACTGGCTAGATTTGTTTATATGAGGACTGGGAGGCAGGGAGAACAGGTGGTATGGTCCTCAGACCAGGCACTTCACAATCACCTCCAGTATCAAACTGTGATGATGCGTGAAATGTTGACATTAGAGAATCAGCACCTATGGTCTTTGTTTGGGGCTGCTCATGTAGGACCCCTCTGTGTAGCACATATCAAAATTCCAGACTCCCAGAAGGAAAGCAAGTATGTAGTATAAACCACGTCATTTGTACAAATCGTTTATGAACAATGAGGGAATCAGAGAATGATGAGAACCTCCCAAAATCTAAGTTTCCAGACACCAGCCAAGGATCCATCTTGCAAGCGGACCTCTCCAAGGATAGCTTTCTCAAGCTTGCTCTTTTAACCTGTTTCTGCACCTACCTACCAGGTCCATGATGAGAATTAGGAAAAAGAAAAGATTTCCATTTCAGGAAGGGATGTAGAAAAAATAAAACTCAGTCACAAAAGGTTGGACCAAGAAGTGGGTTTTTATCTACCACAATATAAGGAGCTAGAGATATGCTGCCCTCAGTGCAGAAGTCTGTAGAGGGTCAGAGTGGTACCAACTATTTCAATGAGCACACAAGGTAGGTGGCAACTTTCTAACTCTGAGAGCATGTGGCTGCTCAGCCAGAACAAGTTGACAGAAATCACATGGTCCTCACTGAAAGATTCCTATGTCCAGAGGTACTGTCCACACTCATGTCCATTCCAGCAGAATGCAAAATACTGATTGCTCATAAGGACTATCTGCAGGGGGTTGAGCAGAACTGAGTCTCCTCCCAGATCCAGTGAAAAATATGAACTGACGTTACTGGGTTGTAGCAGGTAGAAGGAGCAAAACTACCAAACACTCGCAATTGAGTGAACCGATCCTTAGGATGTGACTATTTAACTATTCATTGCACATAAGTTCTAACGGTGTTAGATAAAGCAGTGTTGGCTGTTACTACAGTTTCTTTGGTCATACAGAAAATGAAATTAAAAACTCACTTGTATCCCTGGCCAGTGTGGCTCAGTTGGTTGGAACATTGTCCCATACATTGAAAGATCGTGCATTCAATTCCCAGTCAGGGGACATACCTAGGTTGGAGGTTTGGTCCCTGATTGGGGCATGTATGAGAGGCAACCAGTCGATGTTTCTCTCTCACATGGATGTTTCTCTTTCTCTCTCACTCTTTCTCTGTTCCTCGCTCTAAAATCAGTAAACATATCCTTGGGAGAGGATTTAAAAAAAAAAACTCACTTGCAATTCAAGGAGCATTTGCAGAAATATTTTTGCTTTGTTCGGTCATGAGGTTAGAACTACAAATGTGTATCATATGTTAGAGGAAAACTATCCTTAAATCAACAGCACTGTAAAGCAGAGATCTTAGGAGCAAAAAACATCCTCTGGTAGTATACACCCACCCTTGCCTTAGAATTGGGTTGTGGGTATTTAGGTGATGGTTTTCTTTTTAAAGAAAATGTTTTAAAAGTAATTGCCTGAAAATTTTTGGTATCATCTGAGAATAACCTCAAGGACAAAGAGGAAATCTAAATGCAAAAATGCCTTGGGTAGCATTGATAGCCCTCCATATCAGGACTGAAGAGCTTTGCTATGCATATGTCCCAGTGGTCTTTGCATTTTAGCTACAGGAACATTTCTTTTAAACAAGTGTCTGTTATAATCAGAAAAATCCTTCAGATATCAACCCCAGGGGAAGATTGAAAAGCAAGGTTGGCCCATCTTGATTGCAAGCACTGGGAGCCTGGAAAGGCATAAACAATGTCTTCCAAAGAGCATCTTACTCCCCTCTCTGATTCTATTATACCGATAGTCATCTATTAGCAATTTTCTTTTTAAAAGGCTAAGAAATTGAATTCTGACATCAAAGGGAGCCACCATCTTTGTTAGGTTACACAGGAACCTAGGGAATTGGGAAAAAGACATGAAAGTTCTGCCTCAGCCTATGAATGATGAAGGCGTCTGTCCAGAGATGTAATCATCCAGTAAATAGTGCTTTGTCCCACGCTCATGGAAACGATGCTCTAAAAGCTTTCAATTGCAGGCATCTTGTGTCTTCCCCCATCTTCCTTATCACTAACAAGTGGTAAAAACTTTTGTATGTGGTATTTACCTTTGGGTGGAAATCTTGTTATGCTAAATGCACTTGACAATTCTTTCAGAAATCTGAATGTAAAAAACACAAACAGGGAGGAAGGAAACTAAATTGTGTTCCTGCTGAAAAGCAGTGGGTGGGTGCAGAGATGCCGATCAACTTATCTTCATCCTTCAGTGAGGCTGGGGGAAGGACAGTTTTTCCCATCACCCTCTTGGTTCCCAAATTGTATTAAACATCTTCCTGGCTGTCTATAATTTCTCCCCCTTATCAGATTTTTTAGTTGCATTAGACAAAATGAATCAAGCCTAGCATACTCTCACATTCTAGAATGATTGTGACCAGAAATCTATTAGCTTTCTTGTGAAAAAAAATTTCAGGACACAGTTAGGATGCAATATGGTATAGTGTCATGGTTACCCAAGTGGGTCCCCCCCCATACTCCATAGTTTTTGGAGGTACTCTAAAGGGGTGAAAGGAAAACCAGAATGGTAGAGCTGCCTATCACGCTTACTTTAATTAGAGCCAGTCCACCCTTATCTGTATGTGTGTCCACACATGTTCATGTATATATGTAGATACATGTGGATATGTATCTACATATGTGTGTATGTATATATAAACACTAGAGGCCTGGTGCACAAAATTCGTGCATGGGGGGAGGGAGGGGTGTTCCTCAGCCCAGCCTGCACCTCTGCAATCTGGGACCCGTTGAGGGACGTCCAACTGCCCGTTTAGGCCCGATCCCATTGGGCTCACAATCCAGGACTGCTGTCTCCCAACTGCTCACCTGCCTGCCTTCCTGACTACCCCTAACTGCTTCTGCCTGCCAGCCTGATCACCCCCTAACCACTCCCCTGCCAGCCTGATTGATACCTAACTGCTCCCCCTGACAGCCTGATTGCCCCTAACTGCCCTCCCCTGCAGGCCTGGTCACCCCCAACTGCCCTCCCCTGCAGGCCTGGTCAAGCCTAACTGCTCTCCCCTGAAGGCCTGGTTCCCCCCAATATCCCTCCTCTGCTGGCCTGGTCACCCCTAACTGCCCTCCCCTGCAGGCTTGATCACCCCCAACTGCCCTCCCTTGCAGGCCTGGTCCCTCCCAACTGCCCTCCCCTGCTGGCCTGATCGCCCACAACTGCCTTCCCTTGCAGGCCTGGTCCCTCCCAACTTCCCTCCCCTGCTGGCCATCTTGTGTCCACATGGGGGTAGCCATCTTTGACCACATGGGGGCAGCCATCTTGTGTGTTGGAGTGATGGTCAATTTGCATATTACTCTTATTAGATAAGATATTACATGATTGATTTTTTAAAAAAAATAGTTGTAAACAATAAAAATGCATAAACCATTTATAGAGACAATGAATTAGTAGACTAGCAATCAAAAGATTAAATTCCTATGTGGCCTCAGGCAAGTCACTTCACCTCTCTAAACCATTTTACCCTGATCGGCTAAATGAAAGGGGTAGCTTTTCTGATTTCCAAAGTTCCCTCTAGCTCTGGAAGTTTATGATGCTTTGGTGGTGGAGAAAGCAGACAGAGGGGAGGAATCAAACCATCATGAGCATAAAGAACTCTCCCTGGAAATCAGAGCAGCCATAAACCCCTCAGAAGAAATGAATTGCCTCTCCTATATTATATCAAATATAAAATTTGGCCAAAATGCCACTCCAAGTCAAGTCTGAGTTCCCAGACACTTCCTGAGGTAGCTGCAGGGGTAGAGAAAACAGTGGTCCACACCTCACATTAAATGTAATGGCTTTTCTTCCCTGAAGACTCCACTTTGCTTTCATGCCCCCTCCCCCTCACTGATGTGTCCAGCACTAGTATAGCTATACACAAGAAAACCCCACAGCATCCTGGAACATTCAGAGGGCCAAGAGCTGAGATTTGAGACTAATTTCTGCCAAATCTCTGGAGAGAGTCAGCCTATCAGCAAATCATATATAAAGTCAAAGTAACTTGCACCCATCAGCCACACTTTCTGGAACTTTCCCTCTTGAACTCTTCAAGTACAGGGTATCAACTGTGTAATGCTCTGCCAGAAGCCAATGTTACAGAGATGAGTAAACACGATCCCCACTTTGAGGAACCCCTGACCTGTGGGTAGTCAAAGAACTACCACTCATTTATAGTGCTGAGAACTCTGACAGGTGATGCAGGGATGTTTTGGGCATAACTTTCTACTCAGTCTCTAGTAAAATGCCTGGTACTCAATAAATAGTAAGTGCTCAATAAAGGTTTGTGAAATGAATGAGTCTATGGGGATGTAGAAAAGGATGCAGTTAGTGTTGACTGGGTTTTGAGTGGAAGAGAACACAATTGAAACTTCTCTACTTAATCATAGGGAGACTCTGATAAGGTATAAAATGCCTTATCATTCATCTTATCAGGATGCAGGAAACTTTCGGTCAAATATTAAAATGAGAAGAGTTTCTGAGAGATGCTTTGTTTAGCTTTTTGGGTAGAAAAGAGAACACTGAAATGTTCAGCCTCAGTTCTAATATTTACCCCATGGAGCTACCCATTTTGCATTTCCCTCACCCCTGCGTTCCAGGAGTATGTACCCAAGGTAATCAAGGACTTATAAGTTAATGCCCTAAACATACTAGTTTAATTGAGAGGTACCAAAACACTAGATCCTTTTAAAAATATGATTAATATACTTCAACTTACTCAAAACTTTTTCTCCAATTATAATTAATGGTGTTGGGATTAGGATTGTCAAATAAAATACCAGACATCCAGTTAAATTATAATTTCAAACAAACAATATATATATTTTTTTAGTATGGGAATGTCTTAAATATAACATGGAACATACATAAAACCACAGACTGGTTAAATCTGACAACCATCGTTGCAGGGAGAATAGTTAAAGTGTACAGGGTAAAGGGTGTCCTTAAAAGATACCATTAATTTTGAAGCTCGTGTGCTAAAATTGTTCCATATTTTTCATATGGTCCCATTTCGTGAAATTCCATTAGTCCTACAAACATTTTTCCTCTTATGGATATTCTTGTGTGATTCTTGATCGAAATGGATTGAGATACACAGAATACTCTAAGAGAAAGCTCAGTATTGTTTGGTTGGAAAAGACAGCCTGTTCTCCCCAGCCCAAGGCCAAGCTCATCTAACTATAAATCCCTTCATAGTATCTGCAAAGCCCCCTGAGGGTACAGCTTGACCCTGCTCCCAAGTCACAGTTGCTAGTCCCCTTTCTTTTGGAAATGGGACTGAGAAATTCTAATTCAGTCTAGGTCATTTTCCTTGAATAGAGGAGATACAAATTCAGGAGCTATGACAAGGCTATAATCTGGCATTCCTGGGGTCCAAGAAGAAAGGAAAACTGATTTGGGGTTTATAAAAAAAAAAAAAGGGCAGAACAAACTTGAGCAGACATTCAGAAGGAAAAAAAGCCCAGAGACTGAAAAGTCTCAGTCTTCACTCCAGCCCCTTCCAGTGTTCAGCTGAATCTCTGCCTGTGATTTCCATGAAAAAATAAATAACTTCCTGCTTTCACTTAATCTAGTTCAAGTCTTTTTTTGGTTTCTTATTGACAGAGTCCCAGCTAATACTGCCATCAATTCATTTTTTAACCTGTCTCCATCTACAAGGGATGTCAGGAACCAATGAACAAAGAATGGATGGTCAGATGGATGGAGGACAGACTCCTTTCTTCCTGAGAGGGCAATAGCAGATGGGCAAAAGAGCTAAACCACTCACACTTTTCTTCCAATGCATCTCTTTATTTTAAAATATATCAGCTACTCAGTTGTAGAATTTTTTGTGGTAGGTGATCAAAGATCCACCTTCCTAGAGCTGTGTGTGTGTACACATACATACACACACACATGCACGCACACACATCCAATATAGCTATAATCCTATATGATGCTAGGGGAGAAAAGGAGCCAAGTTCAAATACAAAATATGTTTCAAAGGAAGAAACTGAAGATGATGACACACTGAATAAATGGAATGAAAAAATAGATAAAAAGGCACTTTCCATGACCATTGTCCAGGAGAATAAAGGTGCCACTTAACAAATTAGGAAATACTAAAACTAATCTGTTATACTCCATACACAATACAACTATTTCTATTGCTCTCTCAAAATTATCACCCTTCTTCTTTCAACAAATCCATATTCTCCCCAAATTTCAAAGAGGTAATTCAAGAACTACCTCCTCAAATATAATCAGAAAAAAGGAAAAGATTCACAGGAATAAAAACTGATAGAATTGACTATCTATATATATATATATATCAAAAGGCAGCAACCAGAACACCAGAACGACCAGAATGACCAGTCGCTATGATGACCACTGCAGCCAGCAAACAGGGGATGGCCAACCTCCCACGGCCCCTCCCCCAGCTGGCCCCGCCCCTGATGGGCCTCTCCCACCCTGATCAAGGGCGGGTCGGCCTGCCAAGCCCCCCCCACAACCCTTCCCCCTGGCTGGTCCCACCCCAATCGGCCCACAGCCTCTCCCCCTGGCTGGCCCCACCCCAGATTGCCCCCCCCACCCTGATCAGGGGCAGGGCCAGTTGGCCAACCACCCATGGCACCTACTCCCTGCCACTGGCCCCCGATTGGCTCCTCTAACCCCATTCAGGGGCAGGGCAGCTGGCCCAACACCCACAGCCCCTCCCCACAGCCAGCCCTACCCCTGTTCAGCCCCCATCACCCCAATCAGTCCACAGCCCCTCTCCCCAGCCAGCTCCGCCCCCAATTGACCCCCACTCCAATCAGGGGCAGGGCCAGCTGGCCAACCACCCATGGCCCCTCCCCCAGGCCACTGGCCCCTGATCAGCCCCCTCCACCCCATTCAGGGGTGGGGCCTACCCGCCAATCGCCCACGGCCCCTCCCCCCAGCTGGGCCAGCCCCAATTGGGGTAGGCCTCGATCAGACTGTCGGTCATCTCCTCCTACCGACAGGCCCAGCCCTGATCCACCAATTGGGGGTGGGCCGGCCAGATCAACCCATGCACAAATTTGTGGACTAAGCCTCTAGTTTTATATATATACTAGAGGCCCAATGCATGAAGATTCATGCAAGAATGGGCCTTCCTTCTCCTGGCTGCCTTTCCACTCTGCCCAGAGCCGCCTTTCTGCCTTCCCATGCTTCCCAGAGGCTCGGAGTGGCTGGGGTGGTGTGGAATGTCCCCGGCCGCTCGGCATCTGCATATGCAAATTAACCCGCCATCTTTGTTGGGTTAATTTGCATACTCACTCCTGATTGGCTGGTGGGTGTTGCAAAGGTACAATCAATTAGCATGTTACTCTTTTATTAGTGTAGATATGGAGTTTATAAACAAGGATAAATATCTCAGTGTAAATATCCCAAAAGAAAACCACATATGGACAAAGAAATATAAAGTAGCTAGTTGGTAAATTTAAAGTCTCTTTATCTCTCTAGTAACCAAAAAAAAAAAAGCAAATAAAAATAAGAAACTTATCTTTCACCTATCAGATTGACAAAGGTATAAAAGAACAGTAACACTCAGCATTGGTGATATAGCAGATAACACACTATGGTGAGCAGAAGTGAGGATTCTTAACACCTCACAGAGGAGGAGGAAATGGGAGACATCTGTAATACTATCAACAATAAAATAAAAACAAAACCACATCAACTATGTTCACCCTGTGATTCAGCAATTTCACTTCTCAGAATTATTCCTCAGGAAATAGGAGGACAGTGACATATAGTAATTACTACAATATATTCACTGAAGATATGTTTAAAGTAGGAAAAAATACAAACTTTTCAACTTAACTTTCAATCATTAATCTGAGGATTGATCAAATAAACGAGGTATATGTCTGTACAATGAAATACTACCCAAATAGCAAAGATGATAAAGTAGGTATATATTACATTTATTGGCATGGAAAATATGTCTACAATCTATTATATATAACAAAGCAGTTGCAAAACAGCATGAAATTTGTAGTCCACTTTTCCTCATTTTTGACATATAAATCTCTATGTGCATATATGTGATCAGAAGAAAAATTCTAAGGATATTCACTATAACATCAACACTGCTTATTTCTGGTGCTTCAATTATGACTGATATATACTGTCTTTTTTTAAATGTAACTTCATTTTCTAATTTTTAAAAAAGAGAAACCTTGTTATCAGAAAAAAATAACCATTAAAATTATTACTATATAAAAAGCTCACTTAATAAGAAAAATACTAATTTCAATAGAAATAAGTGGCCCAAAGATATCAGTGAGCAATACATAAAAATTTAACTAACATACAAACATATGTAAAAATATTCAGCTTCACAAGTAATCAAAGAAATGAAAATTAAAATATTTACATCTTTCAATTTAGCAAAGAGTTTTTGCTTGTTTGTTTAGAATACACAGTACAGTCAAGGAATATTTAGATAAATATGATCAAACACTGTTAATGGACATTATAGTGGTACCACACTTTTGGGAAGCAATTTTTCAGTATTTTCCAAAAATCTTAAATTTTTTAATTTATTCATACACTTTGATACAATATTTCTACTTTGGGTAGTATCCTGTCTAATAAAGAGGGAATATGCTAATTGACCCTCACACTGTCACAAAGATGTCGGTGCCCACAGCCCATAAGGAGGGAATATGCTAATTGACTGCCCCACCCTCAAAGATGGCAGCGCCCACAGCCACAAGATGGTGGCACCCAGTCCCCTCAGCCCCACTGGGGCAGCAGGCATGAGGCTGCCTCCAGAGTCCCCCTGTCCCCTGAGCCCCCCAGCTGCCCAGAGCCGGCCCGAGGTGCAGGCAAGCCTCAGCTGTTGCCTGCCCAGCCACCCAGGGCCACCTGAGGCTCAGGTAACCAGGGCCGGCCGAGGCTTGCACTGCCGGCAGTGGCAGCAGCAAAGGTGTGATGGGACATCACCTTCCCCTAATTGCCAGGTCCCCTCCCACCCCTGAGGTCTCCCAGACTGTGAGAGTGGGCAGGCTGGGCTGAGATACCTCCCTCCAGTGCATGAATTCTCATGCACCAGGTCTCTAGTTCTATTATAAACTGGGCAGCCGCCATCCAAGGCTTGCCTGCGCCTCGAGCCAGCCCTAGGCGGCTGGGCAGCCGACATCTGAGGCTTGCCTGCACCTTGGTTGTCAGCTGGGCAGCTGCCATCCGAGGCTTGCCTACACTGCAGGCTGGCCCTGCATGGCTGGGGGGCTGAGGGGATTGGGGGACTCCAGGAAATGTGCTGGATAAAATAGATATGGATTTGATTTACCAAATGCAGAATGTTTTCTTCCTTTAAATTAAAAAAAAAATAGGCAAGATGCTGCAAGTCCATTCTCAGCCCACTGATTGTCTGATTAGGCACTACTCCTGAGTAGGAGTTGGGTCACAACTGGGTGACTGCCTGAGTCTCCCTGGAGCAAGCATTTTCAGGCAAGCTGCCTCCCATGTCAACCAGCATAGGAGGCAGCAGGGGTGTGGGAGTAAACATCAGGCTGGTAATCAGGAGACCAGGACTCTAGGCCCATTAACAACTGGATGACGGTGGCAAGTCCCTTTACCTCCCTGGGCCTCAATTTTCCCAAATTTAAATCCAAGGGCTTCAGACTATAATCTGTTTTTAAAAGTCCTCACCAATGGATATGTTTTTATTGATTTTTTTTATAGAGAGGCAGAGAGAGACATCAATATGAGAGAGCAATATCCATCTGCTGCCTTCCATACACACCTCGACTGGGGATGGGACCGGCAGCCTTTTGATATATGGGATGATACTCCAACTGAGTCACCCAGCCAAGGCTTCAGACTATAATCTTCATCATATAATCTCAAGACTCCTTTCCAGGTCTAATTCTCCATAATCCTTTGGTGTGCCTCTGGAGAGCGCCACCTGGGAGTTGGAGGCTCTGGCACTCTTCATCCTTGGAGCACACTGGACACCATGCAGTCAGCCTCAGAACACTCGTGAGTTTGCAAAGAGAACCAGTGCTAAGGTAGCTTCTGGTGCCATGTAGATAGGCTACAGATGCTTTCCCACCCCTGAACTTCATCAGTAGAGGGCCCACAACACACTCCCTTCCCCAAACCTTGAGTGTTTCTGGATCAGAATGACTTCTCTCTTGGCTTCCACTTGGGAAAAGCCTAACCTCACTGAGGTGCTGTATTAGTCTTCCAGGGTTGTCATAACAAAACAGCACAGGTTGTGTGGCTTAAACAACAGAAAGTTGTTTTCTCACAGTCCTGGAGGCTGGAAGTCCAAGGTCAAGGTGTCATCAGGGCTGGGTTTTGGTGAGGCCTCTTCTAGACTTGCAGATGGGCTGCCTTCTCTGTGTATCTTCACTTGGTCCCTTCTCTATGCCCACATATCACTGGTGTCTCTTCCTCTTCATACAAGATGCCAATCCTATCAGATTAGGCCCCACCCTTAACACCATACATTTAACTTTAATTACCTCCTTAAAGGCCCCATTTCCAAATATAGTCATATAACATTGGGGTTAGGGCTTCAACCTACAAGTTTTCAGTCCATAATATGCGGGAGGAGGAGTTTCTCTGATCATTACAGAGAGGGAAGGCAAGAGGTGAGTTTGGAAGTCTAAGAAGCTGAAAGCATCAGAGGAGGAAGAAACAGAACATGTCCTCCAGGGCTTTTGCATTCAAGGACAGTGGTCTACAGGTGTCTCCTGCCCCCTTGCTGAGCTGGGAGGTGCTAGAAAATCAAAGGGGACACCTTGTGGCACTTCTGGAGAGGCTGTGCCGTGTCTCCATGTGTGATGCCCAGGGGTCACCAGCCAGCAAGGTCATGTAGACTTGCACAAGAAGGGTGTCAGCTGTGACGGTGTGGACACAAGGTTCCAGCTGCCCACTAAGTGCACAAGACCTCATTTTCCCCTGCTCAGGGACAAAGAAGAGTCCCAAGGTGACAAATTGAATTCCCTACCACCCAGAACAATCGTGCAGCAGATTCTACTTGTTTTAGAGTACACTTAACACGTTAAGCACCCAGCCTATTTTGTCTTCCAGACAGAAAGTATAGTGTCAGTCACCAGTGACTGACTGGGCACTTAACATGTGAATACCCGACACTCGTGACGTTGCTGGCTATGAGTAGGGGTATACTCCACATGGAGCAGAGTGGGAGGCAAGGCCAAGAAGGGCTGTTCCAGGCTCTGGTGAAAAAGATTTGAGGGATTCTCAGCAAAGGTGGACCCCCTAATGCTCATTACACAGGATTTGCAATGATACGTAATATAGTTGTTCCTGACCCCTTCAGGACAACTGGGCCACAGTAATTGACCCTGGCTTAGCCCCTTTCATTGACTTGGTGGGAGGCACCTTAGTTTCCTGTAATAACAACTTACCACAAACTCAATGGCTGAAAACAGGAATTTATTGTTTAACAATTCTGGAAACCGGAAGTCTTGGGTCAAGGTGTTGGCAGAGTCAGATTCCCTCTAGAGGCGCTAGGAGAGAATTTATCTGATCTTTACCTCTTCCAGCTTCTGGCGGCTGCAGACATTCCTGGCTGGAGGCCACATCACTCCAATCATGACCTCCTTCTTCATATTGTCTTCTTCTCTTCCGTGCATCTGTCTCAGAACTCCCTTGCTGAGAGTCCATGCTGAGAATGGACTTGCAGCATCTTGCCTCTCTTATAAGAATACATGTGATTGCCTTTAGTGTCCACCACACAACCCAGGATGAACACCTTCCTCTCAAGATCCTTAACTTAGCCCTGGCTGGTTGGCTCAGTTGGTTGGAGCATCGTCCCATACACCATAAGGTTGCAGGTTCAATTCCTGGTCAGGGACCTTACCTAGGTTGTAGGTTCAATCCCAGTCAGGGTGTGTAGAGGAGGTAACTGACAGATATTTCTCTCACACATTGATATTTCTCTATCTCTCCCTTCCTCTCTCTCTAAAAATCAATTTAAAAATACATATTCTTGGGTGAGAATTAAAAAACAAAATGATCCTTAACTTAATCACAATATTTGTAAAACAGGGCACATTTACAGGTTCCAGAGATTAGAAAATCGATATCTTTTGGGAGGCATTTCAGCCTTTCACAGGAGGGTCAAGAACTTTGGCAGCTTGACCAAGTACGACCCATCCCACCACCAGCCAGGCCCATACCACAGCTCCTGGTACAAGGCCTGGAACCATGAGCTCTTGAGATTTGTCGAACGGAGAGTTTTAAAGCCAATATGAGAGGTTAAAAGCCAATATGGTAAGAACTAAAACTGGGACTTACCCAGTAGATCGTAATTTTTTTTATTTTTGTTGACTAGGTAAACTTACAACCAAACACAAACAGGACAGGGATACACTGAAAGATACCCACTTCCAGATTTTTAGATTGCCAAGTGAGGAGAGTGAAGGAAAATGCCATTTACTTGCAAAATCATTTCATATGAGAAAAAAACGTTTTAACACCAAAAGGAAGGTCATTGCCTCAGAATAAAGAACAGTCCTTAAAATTAAATAAGCCTAGCCTCATTAAAAATTCACTTCACAGTCCTTTCTTTTCTCCTCAGTTTGCCACAGACAAATGAAAATTCCATCACAGACCTACACTAGTTTGCAAATGGACACTTAAAAACAATCCTCATTCCTAGGATTAAGTGGCTGGAAGAAAAAAGCCACTTAATCCTAGGAATGAGGGAATGAGCAACTGTTGTGCAGAGAGCCTCCCTCTCCCCCAAACGCCCCAAACTGGTCATCAGAGTCTATGGCATCAGCCTAACTGTGACTTTCCCTGCCATGAAGCAGTCGCTGCAGCCTCCTGCCAAGACACACTGAGAGTGAACACAGGAAGCTCCTGAGGAATGCTACCTATGACTTTAGACCTGCTGAGATCAAACCACCTGGGCCCCTCCCTCCAGCCTGTGCCCTCAGATTTCTTCCCTCTCATGACCAACTCAATCTCTGCCCATTTCTGCCTCTCACAAGTGCTCCCCTTTCATACTGCTACAATGTCCCAAAGGCCTTTCCCAATTCAGAGCCTGTCACTTATCCTCTACAGCCTCTCCAGCTAGGCCTATGGTATGCAAGGGCTCCCATGCATACGTGTGCACCCTTCAGAGCATCTTCCCTCATCAAGGAGTCATCCTAGGGCTTTTCCAGCAGCATCTGTGTCCTAAAGACCTAAAACGTGTCTGTTCCCCATCACCAGGCCCAAGTGAGGTGAGCTCCAGGAAGGAGGCACATTCTGCCAGGTACTATAGTACCAGAGGATTTCACTGCTGGACTCCATGAAGCTTTCAGGACATCTCGCAGAAATAAGCCACTAAATTCCTAACTCCAAGCTGGTGACGCCCCTAGAGCTAGACAAATAGTCCACTTAGGACTCTCCTGTACTGCTAATAGACTTGAAGGACCTGAAATGCGCACAATGGTCTGGAGGACAAAACAACAAGTATCTTAAAAACAAGCCAGACCAGGGCTGGAGAGAGGGAGATATGAAATGTGCTGTTCAATGAGTGTAAAAATTTCAGTTTTGCAAAATTGTGCCTATAGGTAACAATATTGTATGTACACTTAAAATTTTGTTAAAAGGGTAGATTCATGTTATCTGCTCTTAACAATAAAAATAAATAAATAAAATACATTTTTTATAAGTACAGAGCCTTTGACCCTGTAAACCCACTGCTAGGAATTCTAAGAAAACATCAAAGACCCATCCACATTTTAGGTATAAGAATGTTTTTTGGAGTTGTATATAACAGTAAAACACTGGGAAAATTGGATATATCCACATATCTGGTTGTCTTGCAGCTAATAGAAATTACCCTGTAAAAGAATTCTTAATGGCATTTAAAAAATAGTCACTGTATAATAATAAGTTGAGATATGTGTTGGTGTTTGTTGCCACTGTGAAGAATCAAAGAATCGAGAACTATTGAGTTTTCAGATCTCCCACTCAAGCCAAGACTGTGCTCACTGGCCTCACAGGAGATTTGTGTTGCAAGGCAACCTCCCTTCTGGGTTCTAGTTTTTATAAATTCATTGGGGAAATTTGCAGGGGGGAGGGAGAAGCTGTTGATGGAGAGAGAAGGAAGAGAGAGAAACCTCTCCCCCTCAGGGTTTGCAGGAACCTGCTCCTTTTCCATTCCTATCCCTTTGCTGCTGTCTCCCTTCTCCATCCACCCCTTCTCCAGACTGTGCCACGAGCAGATGGTGGTCCTCAAGGGAATGGTGGCAGCATGCTTCAGGGGGCTCTACCCAAGTTCCAGCACTGTCCTGCCCCATCTTAACAGAGATCCCCTTGCCAAACCTGGTAGAAAACCTGTAGCAGCGTCCCCATCAAGGGACCTCACACATTTGACAATGAATTCATGTCATGCAAAGGACCTGAGACAAGGCTGTCACTATTTCTAGGCCAGTTCTGGGGAGATCAAGGGGTGGACATGGAGAGAGTCCTCCAGTGAGGCAGGGTGTATGTACATTTCATTTAAAGAGCTAATGCCCAGATTTATAGGAAAAAATCTATACCAACTATAGGAGCAAAGTAAGAAAAGAAAAACACATATCACCAAATGATGTGGTATGCACTATTCAGTGAGGAAGGTAATGCCATTATTCTCATTTCACAGATCAGGAAACTGAGGCACAAGGATACCAAGTAGCTACCAAGCATCCATATAACTCAGGTCACTGAACTCTAGAGGGTCCCTCACCACCCACTGCCCCACTGTCCATTCACACCCATGTATCTGCACCACAACAGAGAAAACCCCCAGAGCATCTATATATATATATATAAAAGCCTAATATGCAGTATCCCCTCAGAAGTTCAACCAACTGGGAGTTCACTCGCTCTCTATGATGTACGCTGACCACCAGGGGGTGGTGCGGAATGAAGGCCAGCAGCCGGCAGCCCCTGGGGATCCTACCCATGCACGAATTTTTTGCATTGGGCCTCTAGTATATACTAAAAGGCTCACAGCATAACCTTGGTAGTAATAATTTTTCTGTGTTCTTGTCCATAGATTCTGTAACGAACTTGTGTTTCTTTCATAATTAGAAAAAAATTAACTTGTATTTATAACAGAATAGAAAGGCCTCTTTCTGTATTCCCTGAGGCAGGGAGAGGGCTGAGAAGTTGTGGAAGCTCAGAACAGCCCCAAGGGAGAGAGATCAAGTCCTCCTTGTAGCACAGCCCCCAGGACTGAGTTCCCGACCTTGCTCCTGGCCCAACAGGACTGAGACCAGCTGCCACTATGGAGCCCAGGGGAGGGAGCCACATAGACACAGGAGTCAGCTGAGTAACCTTCCTCCCTCATTCAGAAATTCTTAAAGGAACCCCAAAAGGCAGCTGTGGGGCTTGTTTCCCACTCCCCAGAAGCCCCCATTCTCAGGATCCCCTCGCTCACTGGGTGGCAGGCTCCTGGGGGCTGTCAGGCTACAGAAGAAGCTGCCCTCTAACTCCTTTCTAACTTGTTCCAAAAGGTTCTCTCTCCTCTCCTCGATGTGTAGTCTGACTTAAGCACTTCATTTCAGGAGTTCCAGGAGCATGAAAGCCCTTGCCTGCCTCAGGGCATTTGCACTTGCTATACCCTTTGATCACCCCTTCTAGGACAAGCTGGGCCTTCAGGTCTCAACTTGGAGTCACTGCTTCTGGAGTCTCCTGACCTCACTAAGTCCCGAGCTCAGCACTCCCAGGCCAAAGGTCACAGACTCAAAAGAAGGAAACTGGGCCAGTGTAGGTGGCTGAATGGTTATGGTGCTGGACTTCTGGGCTGGACAGTGATGGGAAGAATGGGTGCCCTGTCCAAAAGGGGAGCTACTGTGCAGCCCCAGTCGGGGTGCTGCCTTGCGAAAATGTTGGCTGTGCTGCTGAATGTCTAGTTTTCCAAGAGAAGCCAGAAACCTGGATTTCCATGCAACCTACTTAAATTGTTCATATCACCTTCCAAACACGGCCATAGGCACCAGCATGTTGCCAGGTCTCTCCTTGGAGTCCCTGTGGAGGTCTACCCACTGCAGCTTGACCATCTCTTGCCCATCTCCTGGTTCCCCACCCCCACAGCAGAACTCAGAACTTACCCCTCTCATGCCTGTCCTCAGTTCACGCCCACCCCCAGGATGAGCCTAGAGTTCAGGCTCTGACCTTATGACTTCACTGCCCAGAAGGCAAAGTTGTGACCCCACCACTAACCCAGCAGAAGGAAAGTGTCTGGACCCCCTCGGGGTTTTTCAAAGGCTTCCAACCGCATGTGAGTGCCCGGCATCCTCCGTTGCCAAATCACCAGGGAACACAGACAAATGCCACCCCGCCCCTAGAGTTGGTGAGCTATTTTCCACCACATCCTGTCCTCCCACCCACAATCTGCAAACCAACATGTGTGCCTCCATTTCACTAATTGCTGGCTGACTGATGGAGCTGAAACAGCTTTCTGGCTCCTGGTACCAGCAAGCAGGAGCCAGACCCGAGCCTTGGGAAGACAGGCACTGCCTAGACCCAGGTGGGCCGGGACAGGGATCTGACTGCTGCCCAGTTCCATGAGTCTGGGACCCTGACTCTCGCAGTCTGGGACTGAACCCACATGTTTCTAGCTCAGGGCTCAGTTCCCTTCCTCCTAGGAACAGCCTCCCGATCTCCTCAGGCCCCTCCTCCACTAATCTACATGGAGGTGGCCTGAGTCCAGGTGTGCTGACACAGCCGGCCGGCCAAGAGATGGTGTGACCCTCCCCAGCTGGTCAGTCAGGCATGGAGATGCCCCATCCCCAATGCCGGCTTCCAGGCTGGAATCATTCACTAGTTCAACACCTGTGACCAACCCACTGGCCGTGGCTGAGCAGGGACCTGGCACCAGGGACTGAGTATATATTAGCTCATTGGTGAGGCTAGTACTACAAATCCTTTTCACAGGCCAGGAAACTGAGGCACAGAGTGGTTCAGTAACTTCCCCAAAGTTGCAAGGCTAATAAGCAGCAGAATTGGTATTGAAACCCAGCCAGTGAGACTCCAAAGCCTTAACTGCTGCACTGTCCTTGTCAAGAATCTACTGTGGCTGTTGTAGATGTGTATTTATTCACACGGAAACATGCTCACTATCTATTATAAAGTGGAAAATGTGTCAAAAGAATACACAGAGTACAATCCCTTTGGGAGAAGAAACATTTAGGAAGATGTAGTTGCAGAGACTGGGACGTGAAAAGCCATGTCACAAGGATGCAGTGGTGAAGGACGTGGTGACCTCAGCGGAACCCAGGCTACTTCACTCCTTACCCACGTGGCTTCCTCCCGCAAGTCATTTACCCTTACACAATCTCAGTTTCCTCATTTGTAAAGGAGAAGCTGTGCCTGACATCATCAGTGTCTGGATTAAACACAAAGACCCCCTAGTGTATTGTTTCATTTACATGAAATGTCCAGAAAAGGCAAAATTTCTCAGACAGCAAAAGATAGTGGGTGCTGGGGGCTGAGGGTTGAGAATAGGGCTTAACTATAACTGGGCCTGAGGGGTTTTATTGGAGAGATGGAAATATTCTAAAACTGGACTATGCTGATGGTTGCACAGCTGGGTAAATTTACTGAAAATCTTTGCATTAAGCCCTGGGCAGGCAGCTCAGTTGGTTGTAGCATTGTCCTATTCACCAAAGGATTGTGGGTTTGATTCCTTATCAGGGCACATACCTAGGTTGTGGGTTTGATCCCCAGTCAGGGCACATACAAGAGGTAACTAATTGATGTCTCTCACCAAAAAAAAATTTTTTTAAAAATCAATAAAAACATATCCTTGGTCCATTTGACCCAGTGATCCCACTTCTAGGACTATAGCCCAAGAAACTAAAAACACCAGTCAGGAAGGATATATGCACCCCTATGTTCACAGCAGCACAATTCACCATAGCTAAGATTTGGAAACAGCCTAAGTGCCCATCAAGCAGGTAGTGGATTAGAAAACTGTTGTACATCTACATAACAGAATACTATGCTGCTATAAAAAAAGAGGAACTTTTACCATTTGCAACAGCATGGATGGACCTGGAGAGCATTATGCTAAGCGAAACAAGCCAGTCGGAGAAAGATAAATATCACATGATCTCACTCATATGTGGGATATAATGATCAACATAAACTGATGAACAAAAATGGATCCAGAGACAAGGTGGCACTGAGCAGAACGTCCAACATCAGGGAGAAGGCAGGGGAGGAGGGGTTAGAGATCAACCAAAGGACTTGTATGCATGCATATTAGCATGACCAATGGACATAGACACTGGGACGGTGGGGGCTTGCTCTCGGGGGTGGGAGTGGCCAGGGGGGAGGTTAATTGGGGGGGGGGGAGGAGACATGTAATACTTTAAACAATACTATAAAAGTTATTGTTTTAAAAAAAACATATCCTTGGTGAAGATTTTTTAAAAAGATTTGCATTAAAATGATTCATTAATTAAAGTGAATTAAAATAAAATGGGTGGATTTTAGTATATGTAAATTATACCTCAATGAAGTTCTTTTAAAATTATGTAAGGCAGCTAGTATCTAGCAGGCCCTCCACATATATAGAGGTGGTTATTATCATGGTCATTGTTAATGGGATTGTGGACAGGCTTATGAAATGGTATTTCTAGTGAGCTAAAATGTTTTTGCTTATCTGTACGTTTTACATTTGTACGATAGGTATATATTTCTTGCATAATAAAAAGAGAAAGGGGAAAACTCAGTTCCATTAAAATACCATTGAAGAAAGAAATGCTATTATCATGGGGATGATTTTAAATTTCTTCCTTTGGCTTATTTTCTATTTTGCAACAGTGACTGCACTGCTTGGATAGAACAGTAGACTGTTATTTTCATCTGCAGTTTATTTTATGTTCATCCTTGTGCTAGACACCGTGAGGCACACACAGGAACAGAAGAGAGTGTCCCCCAGGGTCCTTCCATCTGGAGTGGAGGCAGGACAGATAAGGACCAATTGATCTGGGAAAGTGAAGAACAAGGAGACAGTTTGTGCTGAGAAACCAAATGCATGCTCCCAGCAGGGCTAGAGGACTCCAAGAATACAGAACACCCACTTGGTAGGGCAGCAAGAGAAGAGGGCCTGAGAAGATAGTCAGAAGAGGGCTGTCCATTCCCTCCCTAAAAAGTGAGTACCGATTGTGTACTCGGCCATGCTAGGAGCTGGGGACATATGGTGACAGGACTGATAAGTTCCCTGATCCCCAATTCCATACTCCCAGCCACCTCAGCCTGGCTCTGGGCACAGCACCTGCCAATTATACTGTGCCGGGAGAAGGTAGGGGGTGGGGATCCTCCCCCAAAGACTCCCTGTTGCCCAGACCCTCATCTATAGCTTCATGAGGTCAGGAGTTAGGGAAGGCCCAGAATTTTGAGAAGACCTAGATTCTTATCCCAGCACTACCACTAAATCCCAGGAATACATCCCTTCCTTCTCCAGGCATCTGTTTGCCCAACTACATAAATGAGAGCATAATGGCTATGTGCACAGCTCTGAGGCCAGAAACTTCTAGATCCAAGCCCCGCTCTGCCACTTAACCAGTTCCTTAACCTCCACCAAGTGCCAGCCTCCTGGAGCGCAGTTTTCCCTTCTGAGCATATGGGTGCAATGATAGCACCTAACCCAGAGAGACTTTGTGGGGTAGAGAAAATGAACCAAGGTAATGCATAGAAAGCACTTAAGGGTGCCAAGCATATACTTGGCAAAGATAAACTATAGTTATAGCTAGCTTCTAAACAATCATCAGATGATGGCTCTAGGGATTTGGAATTCCTGGAGTGTCCGACCTGGAAGATGCTAAGGAACTAAAAAGCACCAGCTCAGCAAATGTAAATCTAACAGCCTAGAATACCTAGAGAGTGGGAGGAAAAAATGCTGTAAAACCAGTTGAGGAAACAAAAGATTATAGTCCTCCAATTGGCATCTCCAGCTCTCTACCCACATAATCTAGTCCAGCACTGCCACCTGCTGGCAGAAGAGAAGCTTTGCAAGAAACGACACCTTTCTCTCTGGCTGGGGATCTGTAACACACCTTTAATTCCAAGGAGAAAAGATGGGGTGAGTCTTAGAAATGGGGGTGAGAAGGTGTGAGGATGATTTCATTGGGAAAGTTAGGTGGAAAGAATTTGAACTGTGGAGCTATGAGATCCGAATTAAAATCCCAGCTTTTCAACTTTGGATAAACTGCGTAACCTCCCCAGGCCTCAGTTTTCTCATCTATAAAATCGGAATAATAATGTCTCCTTCTCGAGGGATGACCCATTTTAAGTGGCTGACAGAGTTGAGGACTCAATAAAAGGTTACTTTTCCCTCTGGACCTCTCCTAACCATCACACCCCCTGGGGTTTAGAAGGTGAGGGGTCCTCGAGCTCTGTTGTGTGTCATCATTCCTAAGCACTTGTCAAAAATACAGATGCTGGAGAGAATCCAAGATGGTGGCGTAGGTAAACACCTAAACTGCTGCCTCGCACAACAATTTCAAAACTTACAACTAAAAGACAAAACGTCTATCACCCAGAACCATGGGAAAGCTGGCTGAGTGGAAGTTCTACAACTAGAAGGAAAGAGAAAAGAGCATTGAGACATGTACAAGTGCTGAAAAGCTGAGGTACGGAGGTGCGTGATCCGGGCTGGCAGCGGGCGTTGCTTTTTTCAACCCAAAGGGAGACAAGCCCCCGATTACTCTGAAATACAGTTTCTGGGGAGACGCGGGGGACCCAAACTCCTACGGGGAGAAGCTGGATTGTCTAACACCGGGTCGGAAAGTGAGGGGGGCCTGCTTGCAGAGCTGCGCACAAGAGTAATTGTTTACTGCGCTGGGGCACAGGACGCAGTTGGAGACACAGAGCCGGCTAACTAGCAGCCATCGCTGTTTGCCACGCCCTAGCCTAGTGATGCCCTGAGACCCCGCCCCACACAACCTACAAACCCACCCAAGCTCCAAGCAGCAGCGTTAGCATAAGAAAGGCCTGCCCTATCGCAGCTTAACCTAACAAACTTGCAGCCCAGGTCAGGCAGCTCCAAAACCTCCAAACCCCAAGCAAAGAGGAGAAAACTGTAGCTCTCACTGTAACTCCTGCTGGGTGGACTCAGACAATAGCTGACCTGCACCCCATTGGAGATCCAGAAGCCAGTGTACCTAGTGGTCAGTGTGAGAAACCAGATTTCAACTCCTCACATCCATAAGTGACACATTCAAGAGGCAGACTCAGCGAGCACCAAAACCCCACTGAAACAAGTCCTGTACCATAAGTGTGTCTCCAGCACAGCAGTTCTTCCATTATAGACACAGCGAGTCCTCACAGCCGATTGGCCTGGAGGTCAATTCCTCCCAGCATACCAACAGCAATTAAGGCTTAACTACACCAAGACTTTGCACTCAGCCCACAAAGGGGTGTACCAAGAGCGTCCACATCAGGTGATTGGGGAGGCTGAGCTACTGCCCCCTATAGGTCACCTACCACACAAAGCTACTCCATCAACACAGGGAAGCAGCCAAAATGCAGAAACAAAGAAACATGTCACGAATGAAAGAAACGGAGGAAATCAAACTACTGGACGACATAGAGTTCAGAACCACATTTATAAGATTACTCAAGAATCTTCTAAAAACCGCCGAGAAACTTGATGACACTTCTGAGGAGCTTAGTGAGACCTTCAAGGACCTTAATGAGAATGCCAAAAAAATGGAAAAGGACCAGTCAGAAATGAAGCATACACTGTCTAAAATAAAGAATATACAGAAACTCAACTGTAGATCAACGTACCCCAAGAATCAAACCAAAGATCTGAAAAATGAGGAAACAAAAAACACCCAACCAGTAAAACAAAAAGAAAAAAGAATCCAAAAATATGAAGATAGTGTAAGGAGCCTCTGGGACAACTTCAAGCGTACCAACACCCAAATTTTTGGGGTGTCAGAAGAAGAGAGAGACCAAAATACTGAAAACCTATTAGAAGAAATAATGACAGAAAACTTTCCCTACCTGGTGAAAGAAATAGACTTACAAGTTCAAGAAGCGCACAGAACCCCAAACAAAAGGAATTCAAAGAGGACCACACCAAGACACATCATAATTAAAATGCCAAGGGCAAAAGACAAAGAGAGAATCTTGAAAGCAGCAAGAGAAAAACGGTTAGTTACCTACAAGGGAGTACCCATACGACTGTCAGCTGATTTCTCAGCAGAAACTATGTAGGCCAGAAGGGAGTGGCAAGAAATATTCAAAGTGATGAACAGGAAAAACCTACAACCAAGATTACTCTACCCAGCAAAGCTATCATTCAGAGTTGAAGGTCAGATAAAGAGCTTCACAGACAAGAAAAAGCTAAAGGAGTTCATCGCCACCAAACCAGGATTACATGAAATGCTGAAGGGTATTCTTTAAGAAGAAGAAAAAGGTAAAGATAAAAATTATGAACAACAAAATGACATCAAATACATACCTACCAACAAGTAAATCTAAAAATCAAGTAAATAAAAAATCTGAAGAACAGAATGGACTGGTGAATATAATAGAATCAGGGACATAGAAAGGGAGTGGACTGACAATTCTCAGGGGGAAGCGGGTGTGAGTGGTGCGGGAAGAGATTGGACAAAAATCTTACTCCTAGGGATGAAGAAAGTGGCGGGGGGTAAGGGCATGGGGTAGGGTGGGGTGGGGAATCAGGTGGAGGGGAGCTATAGGGGGAAAACAAAAAGAGGAACACCTGTAATCTGAACAATAAAGATTTATTAAAAAAAAAAAAAAGACCAAAAAAATACAGATGCTCAGGCCCCGCTCTCTGGGGATTACAGCCTAGGAGCCTGCATTTTGGGAAGCTCCCATGTGATTCTTACGCCACTCCCTTTTGAGAGTCACCTGTGTTGTGCAAAGACCACCAGGGTAGGAGTTCTAGTCCTGTCCTCCCAGTGTCCACTTCCCCAGGTGAAACATGGCCCAGAGTCCTGCCTGGCGTGTGCTTTGGAGGCCAGGATGCCAATGCTGACGTGAACAGCAGGAGTGGGTCAGAACAGCGGGGCTCTCCCCTCCCTGCACTGCTCCCTGGAGAATGAGAAGCTTGGGCACAGATGAAGTCACTGAAGTCAGGGTGGGAATGAAGAGTGGTGATGGGGCAGAGGAGGAACAGGTCCAGCTCCCTCACGCCCCTCCAGCAATGGCCAGAAAGCCCAGGGGCTGAATGTGCAGGGCAGGGAGCCCAGCCCTCCACACCAACAGGAGCTCGTCACCTGTAAGCTATGTAACCTGTCCCAGCAAGAAAAACGGAAGGAGAGAGAATTCTGGCTATGGGACCCACAGCAGCTACCGCCATAGGCTGGTCCCTTCTGAGAAGCCAGGGGCGGGTTGGGGTAGGAATCCTGGTTGTGCCTAAAGCTGCAGCCCCTCCATTCCTCCGGGGCCCTCCAAGTCCCCTAGCTCTCCCCTCTGGCGGCTGCATCCTGGCCAGACTCACAGCCTTCCTGCATCCTGGAAAAGGATAGGCTCTCCATTCTTCCGACAGGAAAATCAAGGCCCAGAGAGGAGAAGGGGCCCCTTGCCCACATGTCTTAGTGACTCCTGGGCCCAAGGCTCACTAAATCCTCCTGCCAATGTCAGAGCAGTGTCGGGAGGAAAACTTTTCCCTTCCTCCCTCCCAGGCGCTTTGGCGGGTCTAACAACTTAGTTGATGAAAGGCAGATAAAGAGGAGAAAAACAGATTTAATTTCCTATGGGAGCCCCATGAAAAATATGAGACTCAAAAAAGTGATCAAAGCAGGCAGCCTTTCTACCTTTTAGACAAAGAAGCCAATGTGTGAAGAGCTGACAAGAGGAAGAAGGTTGGGCTCGGGGTAGTAAATGAGTGAGGAAGTAACGAGGTTTGTGTGCACAGCTTTCTCTGCCCTAAATTCCCTGTCTCCGGTGATAAGGAGGTCGCCCTGCTGGTACAGGGAGGGCACCTGGCACAGGGGAGACCTATTTCCTGCTTTCAGGGGCACAAAGGAGGTCAGGGTTTCTTAAATAACTTTAATTCAAGATTACCCCATGTGCCCAGGGGCCTGTTTGCGGCCGCCGGGGCAAGCATGGCCGCAGCCGCCCCTGACCACCGAGACGCGGCCCATCGTGTCTGAAACCACCCGCGAGCAGTACCGAACCCTTTACAGACTGTTCTTCCTTCACACACACACCTATGGCAACGTTTAGTTTATACATCAGGCACCGTACGGGATTAACTAATACTAAAATCGAACTATCGTAACAATACACTGTAGTAAAAGTTATGTGCATGTGGTCGCTCACAAAACATCGCATGGTACTGTACTCACCTTTTCACTTAACGCACGTCAGGCTTCTCTTCGGCATCCCTATCCCCCGCTTTGGGACTTCCAGGAGGTCAAGTCAGGAAGACCTCAACACAAGCCCTGGGAGCGGTCCCGAGCGCCCCCATCTGGTCATGAAAATGGCCACCAAGGGCCTAATGGTCGCGGGGAGCGTCTACGTGGAGACGCTGCGTCAAGAAATGATTCTCGCGAAATGGCGTGAGATTTCATCTCGCTGCTCGGAACAGCAGGCTTCTTGAAACGTATGAATTGTTTATTTTTGGAATTTTCCATTTAGTATTTTTGGACTGAAGTTGGAGTTGACTGTGGGTAACTTAAACTACAGAAAACGAAACCGCCGATAAGGGGAAACGACGATATTATGTCCATCACACAGTGGAAGAAACCCAGGTCAGAGAGGGCATGTAACTTACCCAAGAACACACAGCAGAGTTGAGCCTCAGACCAGGTTCTCTTATTCCACCAAGTCTCGCTTTTTTTTTTTTAATATATATTTTATTGGTCTTTTTACAGAGAGGAAGGGAGAGGGGTAGTTAGAAACATCGGTGAGAGAGAAACCTCAATCAGCGGCCTCCTGCACCCTCCCTACTAGGGATGTGCCTGCAACCAAGGTACATGCCCTTGACTGGACTCGAACCTGGGACCCATCAGTCCTCTGCTCTATCCACTGAGCCAAACCGGTTAGGGCCAAGTCTCGCATTTTTATTCCCACTACAGGTAAGAGTTTGGGCCAATGACCCCCACCCCCTTCCCTCTGACTCCAGCTCAACCTTTTATGATTCCAGAGCCCCACCTTATTCTTTTAGGTTGATCTCCCCCTGGTTCCCTCAATGAACCAGCAGCTCAAGCTAAGACAGCCTCCTCTCTGTCCTAAAGCAAACCTCCAGACTTCCATGTGTTTTCTGTTCCAAACTTCTCTCCACCCCATCCACTCTCATACCCACACCTGCATATTGGTGAAAATGCTCGTTCTTCAAAGCCCACCTCAATTCTCACCAGCTCCCAGAAAGCCTGCACTAATCCGCCCAGTGAGAAATAACATCAGCTGGATATGGAGCAGGGCACTGGGGTCAGAAATGCCAGCCATTCTGTGTAGTGCGAGGCAATTACATGTATTGTGTGCATATACATTACATACATGCATATACATTCTCTCACTTATCCTCCATTTGCCCCTTTGGGGCAAAAACCAATAGTACTTCCATCTTGCAGATGTGAAAACCAAGTCTCAGATCACAGCCACAATATCCTTGAGGTTATCTGAAAGGCTGCCATGCTGAAGAGAAAGGCTCAAGGGGAACCCTGGAATGCAGTGTGAAGACAGGGGCGCGTTATAGGGCAGCAGGTCTCAAAGGAACGTAGAAAAGGATGTGGAAGCAAGAAGGGAACTAAAACCCCATGAGTCTGTGGTCCAGGGCCCAGGGGCCAGAAGGCCATGGTGTGGTCATTTTCCTTGTGTGGCATCAGCTAGTTAACTTGTACGGGATTTTGACAAGACTTGTCACCCTTAACGATCTTTTTCATTAGATAGGATTACTAGTCTATGCAAAAAGAATCAGTGTCTATGGTGGGACTGGGACCTGAAGCTGGATTTCTGTGTGCTTCCTCATACATACACAGTTGATATATTATTTATGATGTTACCTAGAAATATATTTATTTATGTATTTATACAGAAGGCTCCCTGGGCTCCTGGCCCTGCCCACTGTCACAGCTGGCTGGGCCACCACTCTGAATATCAACACATCTTCTCAATGCCCATTGGACTCTGACGTCCCAGGACTCTTGCTTCTGTGAAAGTCGGCTTGTGAACCTTCCAGTCTTTTTGCTCTTCCAGAGCTCCATAGGGAAATGAGGCTGCTTCTGGAGTGACTCACTTCAGCAGATTCACAGGAAGGTGCTGAAACCAGGCTCCTGATAAACAGGGCAGACGGGAGAGAAAGGGCTCAGAGGAGGGAGCAGATGTCTGTCCCCTCATTCAGGGAAGGTCTGTTGGACCCTCTGCAGGTGTTGGGGGCACAGTGAAAAGACAAATGCGGGCCCTGCTCCCTGAAGTCCCTGTATAAAGCTTCCTCCCTCCCAAGCTTGCTGAGGGTTAGGCATGAAGGACAGACCACAGGTGAGCACTTCCCACCCTAGGATCAAAGGGGTGGGCACACCCTGGCCCAAGAGTCCCATCTCAGCAGCTGCTTTAGGCTCTACCACTTTCCACAGTCAGGGAGGTGCGAAGGTAGTCAGGACACCTATCAGGGGCTAACCTGCTGCTGCTGCTGCTGCTGCTGCTGCCGCCGCCTCCACCCCCAAGAATTCTGTCCTCCTGACAACAAGCTCTACCTGTCACCTCTTGCCATCTTCCAGGCCCAGCTCTGGGGGCACCTTCCCTGGATGGTCTCCCAGAATCCCACCCCACCACCCCCACCTGGAAGTGAGCTCTCCCTTCTCTCCTGTTCCACAACCCATTTTCTCACCCCTCTCCCTGTGTGTCTATCCCATCCATCCAAACAGACCCCAGGCCAGGGACAGGTTCTGATTGCTCAAGGACCCCTCCTTGGAGATGCTAAAAACACTTTCAAAAGCAATGTGTGAGTGAGTTAGCAAGCAAGTTCAAGCAAGGGCCTAGGGCAAGAAGAGGCCCCTGCTCCATGGTCCTGAGGCTGTAGAGGTAACTGGTTAGTGACAGGGCATCCTGAAGTCCCGGAGAAAGGAAAATGCAGGTGATCTGGCTCAATCCATCTTGTTGATCTGAGAAACCACTTGGCAGGAAAGCCACCAAGTGCAAACAAAGGGCAGCCAGTATGTGTCCACAGGAAGCACTGCTGCACACAGTAATTGTGGGCAGCAGTGGCTTGGTTATCCCATAGGTTCAGGCAGCTTTTCTCAAGGAGGTTTCCATAAAAGCAAATTGAGAGGTGACCCGTAAGAACAGACCTCTGGTTAATTTGTTCGAGTGACTAGGACACATTTCTCTCAGCATGGTAAGGCTCTGAGAGTCATGCCACAAGACAACAGTTCCACCTGGTACTTCCCACATTTAACTTTTTGATTTTTTAAGTAAAACCTACTTAAAGTCCCAAGGAAGTAGCATTCCATCGAACTGCACTTAGAAAATGGGGATGTTCTGGCTCTCAAGGAGGCCACTTATGAAGATCTGGGAGGCCTTCCTTTTGCTCTTCCTCAGCTCTCCTTTCCCCCACCCCCGCAAAAAAAAAAAAAAAAAAAAAAAACTATTATAGGAATTGTAGCCTGAAGATAAAAGGAGAAAGTTCCAACAGTGGGCCTTCAGGTACTGGGCAGTGAAGTGGGAAAGGGGAGGAATCTGCCATGAAATCTCCTTCACCCTCCGTCACCGACTATAGATGTGACCTTGAGCAAGTGACTTTTCTGTGCCCCAGGTTTGTTCTATAAATGGTCATGAGAATCTAATGAGTTACCAGATAACAAGTGCTTAGAACAGCACCTGGAAAATTCACAGCATCCAAATAACGTTCTATATTATGAATAGCTCTTACTTGAAACAGTAGGAAGTTAGTGATTTCCTTTTCCACTCACAAGGTGTGATGGGCTTATAACTTATATAATAGTGCTTTGACATCATTATGGAGCCAGATGCACTAAAGGACAAAGAAGACTATAGGCACTAAGAAAGTTTAGAAAGGGAAGGGCTCATGTGTGCTGCAGGGTTATTGGGAAGGCTCCCTGGAGGAGGGGGGGCTTAGCCTGAGCAGGGAGGACAGCGGGGTCTGTTCCAGGAAGGGAAGAGCATCAAGTGACCAGCAGCCTGGGGGGCCAGTGAGCTCAGGCTGAGCCTCATTACCTCTGCTCTGGATGGGCAGGAAGTCTGCTCCCAGGAAGACTGCCACTGACAAGAGACCAGCCAACCACTAGGAGCTGGCGGCCCTGTTGATGCTCTCCAAGGAACAGAGTCATCTCCAGGTCCTGGAGGTAATGAGAAGTGACGGAGAAGTGACTGTCAAGCAGAATGGAGCATTTGCTTTCCCAGCGTGATGTGCTTCAGGATGGATCTGTGAGTGCCCCAGCCCCTCCCCACACCCCTCCGAGGCAGGGATGGTTGGAAATCACATCTTTGCAAGAGGCGGAAATCCATCATGAAGCTTGCTCAGGTGTAAAGGTGGTTGGGGGAAGATTCATGGGTATTTCAGGGAAGGCAAGGGCAGGGAGGCCAGGTGTGACCCTTTGGAGAAATTGGAAAAATACTGAGTATCAGGACAGCAGCTCTGTCTCTGTCTCCTTTTATCTTTCATCATTCTCTCTCTTTCTCTCTCTCTCTCTCTCTGAGATTCCCACATCTGGTCTGTTTCTTTCTGCAGGCCATCTTTCTGTGCCTGCTCCTCAGCAGGACGGACACGGAGAGCTGGAGTAATTAGAAAAGCATCAATGAGGAGGGGACCCAAAGTGGCCGTTCACCTAGCCTCTGGCTTCAGATTCTGGGGCCTCCTGGCAGAGTCTAGGGTGAAACTCGCTTCTCTGGTCCAGAACCTACTTACTTATGGAAGGTGAGAAGCAGCTTGAGGAAGAGACTGAAATAATTCCCTACTTGGGTCTCAAGTGCTCAGTGCAATAAACAGAACTGACCAGAAGATGGAACCAAACACCCTGGGAACGGAACAGTTTTACTTTGTGGGTTTTCATTTCCAGAGCTACAGGCGCAGAAGGTGAATCACAAAGGCATTGAGAGATATGCTCAAGGTCTCTCTTCACTCAGTGGCAGGGCTTGGACCCAGCCCCCATCTCCTGCAACTAGGACCAGCAAGTATCCTACCCCACACTCCGCTCTGCTATGCCTTGGGATTCTGGTCAAGCTGAGTTAGTTCCAAGATGCCCTGACCTAGTTATAGCTCCCATGTGTTTCCCCTGTGGACAAGCAACATTGGTCAAACATATACCCACCCACCACCCCACAGCCATGTTGACTCTGGGCACGCCTCTTATACTCTCCAGACCTGTTTCTCACCTGCAGTTTAGCATGAAGATACTATGGACCTATTGGGTTGTTTGGGGGGGTGACAATAAACCATTGATAACAAGCTCTGAGCACTGTGACTGTGGTATAAATAGGGGCTCGATAAATATTAGGGTTTTGCTGTAGCTAGGACACTATGTCAAAATAACCTAAATGCAACGATAACCAAGATGAACACGGTAAGCTTGACGAGTGTAAGTAGTAATTTCACTCTGACATTCCTCCTGCACTCCCCCCTCCCGACTGCCCTTTCTCCTGGGCTCCCAAGTCAGTTGATTTCTGCAATTAATTGAAGCGTTTCTTCTTTTCCTTGGTGATCATCTGGTTCTGTGTGACAAGAAGAAAACTCAAACCTTGCCAAGGAGACAAGGCAGAAGGGAAGTGGCAGGGGCTGTAGGGCCAAAGCACCTGGGACACCCCAAGGAGGTCATGGTGACCTCAGACTCAACTCTCTCACACCTGGAATTCCTCCAGAATTCAGTTGCCCTTCCTGCTGTTTTCAATGCCCGCTCCACTCCAGGCGAAACACCCTCATCCCTCCATGCCTCTCTCTCCTGCAGATTTCTCAGACCCAGCCAAGGACTCAGCCTTCCACAGCCACTCCAATCCCTGACTTCCAGCACAGGCTCTGTGGTGTCTGCTTCGCAAGTACCCGTTTCTCCAGAGAGACCCAAAGCTTCCTTCTGCAGACAGAGATGACACTTTCTCCTCCAGCTCAAGGCCAGGAACTCGGTCTGCTGGGGCAGTGGAGGAGACTCTGCTCTGAGGTCTGGCTCTGCTCTGAGCACTCCCTCCAGACACCCTGGGGTGACAGCAGCCCTTCAGCCAGAGACTCCCCTAAGAGATCATTTCTTCACTGGGATTTAGTAGCCCTGGGATCAACTCCACTCGGCTCTGACTCTTGGGGTGACCTCTGGTAAGTCCCTTCCCCTCCAGGACTCAGTTTCCCTGGCATTTCAGTGTGCTGGGAGTCCAAGCCCACAGGCTGGAGCCTCTTACTAGCACTTGTGTAGTCTCCTCATCACTGCTGCTGCTGTTGCTGCTGCCATTCGCGCTGCCTTTGTCCTGCTAGTAAGACACAATGCGAATGTGGGGGTCCGGGTGCTGGGCCAGGTTCTCCCACGGCGTGTTGTGCCCTCACTGCCCTCAGAGGGCCTCCCTTCTCTTTCAGACCCTCAGCTAGATGTGGAATATGCCTAGGGTGCCAAACGAGAAGATGAGCCATTACAGGTAGGTGTGCTGAGCAGCAGTGATGGGGAAGAAACACAACCTGGGGCAGCAGAGACTAGTGAACAGAGACACAGGTTTTAGTCCAAATTCTGACACTGGTTTCTCAAAGGCCATAACTTTGACCTATAAATGGTGGATATCAGATTCTCTCCAGAGAGCCTGCAGAAGGTACAAGGAGAGAGAAAGCCTCCGGGCACCTAGAGGCTACAAGGGGAGGAAGAAGCAACCAGAGGACAATGAGGGGTAGCATCTAAGTGTTCTTACTTGACAACTTCAAGAGCTGCCCAAGGCAGAAGGCAGCTGTATGGATCCATCTGCTGCTGCTTCACAAGCTTCAAAGACCAGTCTGTTTGGAAAGTGAGTTTCCAGGGGTAAAGGAGAAGGTTGGGGGAGGGGGGAGATGCTGCTGCATTAGACAAAGGACCCTTAGATGGAGCTGGCTACCCCCCTAATCAGCTAAGATGAGGCTGTGCAGGGGCTCTGCTCCTCTAACTCACCATTGCCCTGAGGGTCCCACAGTCCCTTTTCCCAGGCCTCAGAGCCCTATTCAGTAATTTATGTAGGTAGGGTTTGAATCCATTCATGTGGCCATTTAACACTGACGCATCCATTCATAAAGTAATGAACTACTTTACAGTTAGCCAACAGCTTTATGGTTGCTTCATAGTTAGCTAACAGCTTTATCCTCTTAACCCTGAGCAGAGCCACCTCCTCTTCATCCCAGGATATTCACCTGCCAGAAGCAGCTCAAATCTGGACAGCACGGTTACCCCAGAGAGTCTCCACATGGGCCTGTGGCCACCTCGTTTCCCGACTGTTCTGACCCAGCCGGTATACAGGAGCCTCGCCATCTGCTCTACTTTTCTTCTGCTGCTCCTCATGCTTACACGGCCTACTCTTCAGCCTCCTTTCTCTTTCTGCTGCTCCTTCTCTGTCATTGTCTTTGCCAAACCCTGGAGGCAGTGGTGGAGAAAAAAAAAAGGCTCAGGTGAGAAGCTGGTTTGATGTTGTGACCTGAAGTTGTCAAAGTCTGCTTCCTCTCATGTTCACCTCTCTCCTGTCCCCTCCTCCTCTTGAATATGCAAGTTTTTTTCAGCTTTCTCAAGGCACTTTCTCATCTGTTGTTCCATTTAAACCCCATTGCCATTTTCAGAAGTAATTTTGGAAGGAACTATGGACCTATTTTACAGAAAGAGAAACTGAGGTCCAGAGCAGTGACATCTCCAAAAATACACAAGGAAATTGATGCCATGATAGGAGTGGAATCTTGGATTGCTTTCTTTCATCCATGGTCCTTCCCCAATCAAGTAGGGCATGACTATGGTTGAGTAAACCTTCCTGCTCCCCCATCAACATTGAGTGGAGGCCTTATAGTTAAGCACTTCCCCCCAGGAAAGACCTGGAGTCTGCTAAGCACTGCACATGCTAGGGTCAGCCTTGGGGCTCCTGCGGGCTGCAGGAAGGGATGTGGGGTGCCTGGTGTATGTATTAAGTGAGTCACCAAATGTGATGTATGTGCACATGACATGCATAAGCTCGTCCATGTGAACTTGAACAACTCACAGATGTGAGTGGCCATTTCTGCTCACAGCTGGCATGGCCTCTGACCCCAGTATTGTTAATCTGTGGCCCCAAATTTCCTGATAAACTGTGTGTGTTTTTTTAATATATTGTTATTGATTTCAGAGAAGAAGGGAGAGGAAGAGAGAGAGAGAAACATCGATGATGAGGGAATCATTGATTGGCTGCCTCCTGCACGTTGGACTGAGCCTGCAACCCAAGCATGTGTCCTTGACCAAAATCGAACCTGGGACCCTTTCAGTCTGCAGGCCGATGCTCTATCCACCGAGCCAAACTGGCTAGGGCTGATAAACATTTTCTTGTCTGTAAATACTAAACAGACCTCTGGTGACTCTGGGGAGAGTTTCCTGCTGAGCTGGCTCCTTCTCCCACCATGCCCCAAGTCACAGCCCCCTGAAGGACATGGCCTGAAGGAAGAAGTTCCATGTAAGCAGGAACTCACACTTTAGGACAGAATCCAGCTTGACTGAGTTATCTTCTGTGCACACCAATCTGAGAACAAACAGAACAGCGGCTGGCATCCGGGCATGTTACAGTTTACAACGCCTGCTTGTGAACCTGTCATTAGGCATGTGAGGTCCATATTGTTAACCCATTGGACAGAGGAAGAAACAAAGGCCCAGACAGGTGACTTTCGCAAGAACCCATATGAAGTCAGTGCTCACATAGTTTCCTTTGCCTAAAACATCATTTATCTCCGCACAAAAGGAGAGAGAGACCCGGTGCAGAATAAGGACCCTTTCACAATCCACAGACCCTCCTTGTTTCCTATTCTGTCTCCCTCAGCAAGGTCCTGGCCTCAAAGAGCCCAGAAACCTAAAGGGAGGTGCCTCCAGCCCAGGAAGCACAGGCTCCAGGGACCCAGAGCCCTGACCATTGTTTCTGAGCAAGAGCAAATGCCACTGGGGCCTCCCCTTCCTTTCTTCATGATCCTTCCTGCCCATCGAAGCCTGGAGCGATTGGACTTTCTCTGCATGGCCTTTAGTGGGTAGATTTAGGAAAAGGTGAAATTTATAAAGTGCCAGATCCCAGATCCACATAAAGCAGAACTTTCTTATAGTCAGAGCTCTTCTAAAATGGAAGAGGCAGTCTCCTGGGGTGGTGGGCTTCCCAACACCTGAGGTGACACTAGAGGCAACCTGCTAGGGATATAATAGAACAGACTTCCTCAATGTGTAGCCTGCATCAGCATGAATGACATGGGGGTAGAAGGGAGAGTGTTCTTAAAGAGACAGATTCCTGGGGCCCACTCAGAATCCATTGAATCAGACTCTGAGCGTGGGCCCAGGAGTTAACCTTTTCAACAAGCCCTAGGTGATTCTGAGGTAGGATTCTGAGTCACAAATGAATGTTTGAGATTTCGGCTCTAGAAAAATACTGCATAGAATTTTATTCCCTGTCATCTCTGCAATTCTTTGGTTCTATCAAGCTATAAAAAACGTATTTGGGTATTTGGGTATATTAGGGGTATCCTAAAGACAAATTACTTTTAATTACTCCATGATGAAAGACAGTTGACAGAGGGGAGATATTTGGGGGCAGACAGACCACAAAGGCAGCTATTAGTCCTATTAGTTCTCCCTGCTCCTCTACCCAATGCACACCTGAAGTAGCAGCCCATTATCACAGTTCCCTGGCTATGCAAGACTCAGTCGTCCCATCCAGTTTCATCTCAACTACCTTGCATGCAAGGCCCAATTCCTTAGTCATAGTAAGAACCAAGGAAGAGAACCGATCTGGAGCTGAGGGCAAATGGCTATCTGTATGGGGTAGCCAATGCTTTCTGGGGCTCTCTCCACAGATTTATTACTCTCGCCCCTTCTGGTTTTCAACCCTGTTGTCCAAAACATCACAGTCAGATTATGACAAATGTTTTTAGCCAGAGCCTAGGGTTCAATCCTACCTTCACCCCACACCCTTCAACCCCCTTGGACTCCCCGTCAGCTGCAGGGCACATCTTCCATAAACTGTGGACACACTTTGTGCCAGCCTTAACAATGCTCTCCCCACAGACCCAGTGATGCAACTTCCAGAAATAATCACTTATATACTCAAAGATGTTTATAAAATGGTATCCACTATAGCATTAGCAAAATAACAGAGCCAACAGAATATTTGCTAACACATACATAATACTTGTTTCATTTCCTAAATACTATTCTTGTGTTAATTTATTAAATCCTCACAATGACCCATGAGCCAGGTACTACATTTATCCCATTTAGAACATGTACAATGCCTTTCAGTAATTGAAAGATAATTGGAAAAAGCCTAAGTGTCTAACGATATGGGATTTGTCAAATAAATAATGGAGCTTCCCTAAAATAGGATATTATGAAACTCATAGTTAAAAATATTTAATGAGCCAAAAAAATTCTTCTAATATTTGGCAATGTAAAAAGCAAAGATAAAACTACATTTCACATGATTAAATTTTGGATGAATATGCATATGAAAAAAAAATACTGTGGAGATGTCCCTGCTAGGAAAAGCTTTCTGGCATTGAGCCAGGGTTTGAAAACCTATGTAGGGGCACGCTGGTCCACAGTGGAAGCTGCGTGAGATGATGCCACTCATAATCCTCAGATTATGAAGCCCAGAGGGGACACTGAACTTGAGACACTTGGCACTGAGTAGTCTAGAGATCACTGTTCACTTCTAACTATCACTGACTACAGGGTGAACATAGCCAAGTCCTATCCCCTCTCTGGCCCTCAGTTTCCCCATTTGTACTTAGGTGGTAATAACACCTTCCCTGACTCTCCTATGAGCCAGGATGGAGATGCAAAGCTCAAATGAGACTTGAGCTATGGGGTTCCTAAGGTTATCAGTGAGTAAAGTGAGGCTCTCCATTGACCATTACTGAGTCCTTGCCATGGGCCACAGTCTATGCTAATGGCCAAAAGCATATTCCAGGCCAGCTTCATTGGCCTGTGATCATTACAATCACTCAAGGTGCATGCTTGGAAGGGCCTAAACTTGGGGGTTTAATGTTCTGTAGTGACCAACTTGAAATGCTTAATAATTCTATCTTTGAATTTAGTTCCTATAAGCAAAGTCAGATGTGACAATAAAACATGTGCTGGGGCTAGAAGCCTCAGCTCTGTTCACTTTATCTCAGGTGGGGCCCCAGTCACCTGTGAAGGTCCCTGTGCCTGAGGTAGCACAGCTTTCAATAGGAATAAAACCCACCATGACAGGCAAAGAAAGGGAACACGGAGCAAGATACAAAACTTTATTCTTGCTTTTTGAACAAGGATCCCACATTCTCATTTTGCACTGAAGCCTGAAAATTAAGTAGCCAACCCTGATAAGTCCAAAACATCCCTCTAAGGAATGTGCTCATATTATTCCATTTCACAGGCGAGTAAGTTGGGCTTAGAAGGGACACGCTGGAAATATCTTAGGCAGAATTTAAACCCTGGTCAGTGTGACCCCAGAGCCTGTGGTCTTACTGCACTGCAGGCAGGGAGGTAACTGCATGGGGGGAGGCCCGCCAGAGTTGTAGACCTGGTGCCCTTCAACCACAGGCAAGGCCGTTGTGACTCACACCAGGGTCGGCCTCTCACCTGGTTGGAAAAAGCAGAGCCCACCGTGGGGGTGCTATTTGTAGTCTCTCCTCTCACATTGGATCTTGGGATCTCCCTTCTACCTTGGCCTTTAGTGCATCCTATCCTGGTTTCTTCCTAGTTTCTTAACAGTACCAGGTGTTTTTCCCAGTGGGCTGTATGTGAACCTGAGTGAGCCAGCACACAGACATGTTATCTCCCCACTGCCTTCATTTTAGGTAATCAAAAGAGACAGGTTATAATATGCATTCAACCAACAGGACTCTAGAGACCCACTCTGTTGGAGATATTTAAAGGGCTTATTTTTCACATTCAATCAGGCTTAGAACAGAAAGTTCTAAGTTCAGTCATGTCCCTTTGAAGGATGGAAAATCATTTATCTGCCCAGGCTTATCTTTTTCCCTGTAGGGCAAGATTGGCAGTTCTTGAATTATTTCTTTACCGCCCCCTGTTAAGTTCAGGTCAGAATTAGCTAATTGGCTCAGCATCCATTGGAGCCATGGAGAATCCAAACCCCTTGGCCCAATCTCCTCTTTTCATGGCTGAGAATCAAGAAGTCAGTGCTGTGGTTATGAAAACAGGCAGAGAATCTGTTCCCCTACCTCACCCTGTATGACCTCAGGCTCATGCCTTAACCAGCAGCAAGTGTCCTCATCTGCAGTTAGAGATAAGAACAGTTCCAACTTTGGGGGGCTGTTGTGAAGATAAACAGAAAAAATGTATTAAATACCTTCAGCACAAAATAACTGCTCAGTTAATGATATCTATTATCATTACTAAGATTAATAGATTGAAAGTGGCTCTATGTCAATTCTGTGAGTTAGTGGCTGAGCCAGAACTAGAATTCAGGGTAGCTGTCATCAAAACCTATTTATGCAATTTGTAATACTTCCTTCCCTTGTGGCTTTAGTAGTGCTGGAAACAGAATTTTCTACTAAATTAGTGGATTTCAATGAAGAATGATGGATCAGAATCACCCAGGAAACCTCTCAAACTCCACCCTACTTTGGAACCTGCTACCAAAGTACCTTATTAAGAGAAGCCAGTTAGAGCTACACTTGCCACCTCTCCTGCTTCCGAGCACCTGCCTAGGGACAAGCACAGGACCCCTAGATGTTTGTTAAATCCAGGAGGTGGGCAGTTTCTTGACTCTTTAGCTCCTTTACCCAACGTCCCCCCCTACTTTTTTTAAAAATAGAAATCATTATTGAGATCTTCGTAAATTCAAATGCAAATATAAGAAACAGAGAGATCCTATGTACCCTGTACCCAATTTCCCCCAATGGTAACATGTTACAAAACTAAAATAAAATTTCACCACCAGAATATTGACAGCAATACAATCCATATCTCATTCAGAGTCCTGTTTTCCTTGCACTCATGTGTGTGTATGTGTATGTGTGCACCTACACATTCAGTTCTATACACTTTATCATAAGTAGGTCTGTGTAGCCACCACCACAGTCAAGGTACTCCATCACCACAAAGATCTCTCCAATTGCCCTTTTAAAACCATACCTACCTACCTCCTCTCCTAGCCCTATTCCTAACCTCTGGCAGCTATTAATCAGTACTACACTTCTCTAATTTTGTCATTTCACTGTTACATAAATGGAACTATATATATTTAGGAACTGGATTTATTTCACTCAGCATAATTCCCTTGAGATTCATCCAAGTTCTTATGTGTATCAATAGTTTGCTCCTTCTAATTGCTGAGTAGTAATGCATGGCATGTATGTACCACAGTTTGTTTAATCATTCACGTTTGAAGGACATCGGCATAGTTTTCCGTTTGGGGCCTTTACAACTAAAGTTATAAACATTGATGTATTGCTCTCTCCTCTTGATCACAGTGAAGTAAGGGCAATACAGATGCCCTTACTTCACTGACATCTTTGTTCGTGCTGTTGCAAACGTGACCTGTCACCACATGTCCTTTTTATGCCAACTCCTAATGACTTTGGATAGTCTGCCCAGATGTTCCCCTAGTTATTTATCACCAAACAGGTACCTCCAAGCTTCCCCTAAAAGAAACAAAATATAACAAACATGAGCCTGGGAGTCAGGCAACCTGGGCTCACACTGCAGGAGCTCTGCCATTTACAGTTGTGAAACCTCAGCAAGTCACTTAACTCTCTAAATCTGTTTCATAAGCATCATAATAAAGTACTAGTAGCTAAGTCGTTAAGATTTCTTTACCAATAGCTTATAGGAGCAGTGCAACATAATGGTAAAAAACAGAAACTCTGGTACTAAACTGCCTGGGTTTGGATCCTGACTCTGCCCTTTGGTGGGTAAGTGACCTCAGGCACATTATTTAACCTCCCTGCCCCTCAGTTTTTCCATCTGTAAATGGGCATGCTCATAGTTTCTATCTCATGATGAGGATTGAATTATTCAAAACCGTGCCTGGCACAGTGTTCACTAAACATTATCTGATTTTGCTATTTTTCTAAACAGTTTACACAGGTTATTCTTTTTAATCCCCTCAGTGACTTCGTAATACGGCGTTATGAGGTCGATTTTACAGATGACAAAACTGCAATTTAAGGGATTAAGGCACTTGCTCATGATCATTGGGCTGGAAAATGAGGGTGCTGAGACTCTATTTCGAGTCTGTCTTTGCTCGTAACATCTACACCATCTTTCAGGTTCCTAAATTGGGGTGTCACTGTCCAGCATCACAGAGCAGTTGAGAAGATTTACAGAAAAAAAGTAGATTCCATGGTGCCTAGTATTAAAGCTGTTCCACCCATGTTAGTGCCCTCTTAACAATTGGTGGTTGATGAGCGATAGATCATTCTGTGGTTCTACATACAGCAGAAGTTGGCCACTTAAGATACAAGCCACTAAAGCAAAAGTAACAATTTGTGGGTTTTGTTGGATGCATCTGCAAACATTTGCAATGCTGACCTGCCTCAACAATCCCAACCATTTTGGGGACAAACCCATGCAACTCAGCCACAAGTCATTACAACAGAGAAGCTGCCTCACTTCCTTTTCCAAAGGGCTTTGCATCTACAGGGCAGAAATTGCTCAGACAGTGGCACCAGTGAGAGCTCCTACAGGACAGAGGCCACACTTTCTGTACTTAGTTCCCAGTCCCAGGGTCTGGAAGCAGCCTCTCAGTAAGTGTGTGCAGAATCCTGTCAGGCTCTGGTGTAACAAAAAGAGAGACCAGACCAGGAATCCAGACTTGCAATCATGTCCCCCCAGAGCCTCCTATCAGCTATGTGACTTCAGGAGAGTCACTTGCTCTCATGAGGTCTATGTCCCTAGCTGTGAAATGAGGGTTTCAACCTTATCTGCCTGAAAGTCCCTTCCAGCTCTATATTCTCTACTAGTAGGACAGCACTAAGCCACCCTTCCCTTCCCTCTCTTTTTCTTCCTTCTTTCAATCAGCCAGCACATATTTCTTATGCGTCGGACCCTAGGCCAGAAGCTGGAAACTCAGGGCAAGCAAAAAAAAGAGGACTTATGTGTTTACTGATTTACTGATGCTATAAATGTGTAAGAATATTGTTCTAATTTGGAAACTTTTGCTTCAACATACACACTAATTATGCAGTTCTTATTACTCTCAAGGATACATGTGGGAAAGGTCAAGGAAGATCAGTTGGACTAAATAGTTAAGAGAAATCCTTCAATTCTGACATAAACAAATACAATTATTATGTAGATAATTCAGGCCTAAGCAGGTTTGGCTGAAATCGCCAAGGTCAGTGCACCAGTTACCCAGGTGAGACTGGCTGGTCAAAACTCTGCCACAAACTACACCCATTCCAACTTAAAAATATGCTTTAAGAAAACTAAGCATACTGGTGCAATCACAATCAGGTTGGGAAAATGACTTCCTCTTTAGAACCAGCTTAAGAGCACAGCAATGGCCAGTGTGTACAGACAGAGATACATGTGGGGCTGACAAGCAGATACAGATGATAATTTCATGCAATATGTATTCTCTGGATATGCCCTTTACAAAAGTTGGCCAGTCAGAAACTTAAAGGTCTAGAAAAGGCAACACTGATGTGCAAGGGTGAATGATTAATCACTGTAGTCTTCCTCTATCTTTAGCTTAAAGGACAAATGAGTTTCAGAGAATATTCTGATTTTTTTTCCTGAAGAGTTGATTAGGGAAGCAATAATTAGACATGAAGGCACTTTGGGATTTGGGCAAATGATGAAATAACAAGAAAGAATGTAATAACAAGGGCCACAAGTAAAACAGGGAGGGACCAGTGGACTAGTGCTTGAGGATTATCAGGGTGCAGCTGGAAAGTGGCACTAGTGAGGAAGTTTTCAAAATTCTCCTCATGTATTAGCCAGAGATCTGGTGACATGATAATTAACAGGTCTATTTTTAGAACTTCATTTTTCAAATGCTTCAAGTTTTTTTATGAAAATAAGTACATTATGTTGTTAAGGCATAGTAAGGGATTCCAATCCTTGACATTTGTGAAATACCATGCTTACTGAGTGCCTACTGTGGGTATAATTTTATTCTGTGTTTTTCCAACATGATGAATATTCTCACCTTTAAAATTCAGAATTCATCTAAAAAATATAGAAAAATGTCTTTCTCAAATGATGACATCAACAGATACTACTTATAAAACATCTCTCCCTCAAACAGGTCTTTGGATAAAAACAAGTACAAAAAGGAGGTCCTCATTCAGGTGGAGGAACCACAAGGTCTTGTTTCCTGATTGTAGGACTGAAAACTTCCCATTTGTGCATTAGCACTAATTTTGGATTTGTGGAAACACCTATAGAATTATTGTATATTTCAGAGTCCTGTCAATCTGGGCATCTGCCTAAAAAAATTATCAAAAGTAAGAAAAAAATAGCTTGTCCAATCTGTTTCCAATGTATTGTATAAAGGAAAAGAAGCCAGGAATTAGTTCATGGAAGTTTCTTATTTCTTTTAGATCAAATTAATGAAGTCTCTTTTAATCATAGCCTTTGAAGATCTCAATAGTAGGAAGAGAAGCATTTACTCCAATAATAACTGAACATATTACCTATCGAGTGTTAACTGGAAAGGGGGTAGCATGTATTAGGACATAATGGTAAATCTTAAACATCAGAAAATTTAAAGGAAATAGCACCAAAAGAGTAGATTTCATCAAGAAACTACACCATGTACCAACCTCAAACAGAATAATGAAGCATGTACCATCCAAAACCATCACCATAATCCAATAGGTTTCAAGATGCCCCCTAAATTTACCTATTCACCTATGAATGAATGTTTATGCTCTTACTTCTCTATCTCTACTGAATCAAATAACTTTTTCTTCATTATATTTTAGGTGTTATTCAGAATTGGTCCTTTTGTCACTTCTAATGGATAGGGGGAAGCTGATGAGAGAAATGAGGCAGCATGTCACATTTGGCTACTGAAAGGTCCAATCTAAAACTGGTCAAATTCAGGACTCCAATCTGGATAGACACATACAGAGAGTTACTATTCTGCCTCCACATCTATAACCCTCTTCTTGAAAGAAAAACGTTAGTCATGTTTCTAGATTAAAGAGTAAAAGCTACAAACTTTCAATTTACAAGAGTCTGAACAGGTAGTAGGCACTGTGACCAGTTCTAAACCCTCCTCAAGGAGTACCTTGCTCAAGGGATCCAGGTTCAGACACAGCAACGGAACTTGAGGCAATAAATCAGAACTGGAACACCAACTTTATTAATCACAGAAACACTTTTTCTGAAAATTCAAAATTTGTCACTTTGGGAAAGATGAAATTTGTCTATATAAAGTAATATTTAAAAATTTTTCTGATCACTTTAGAACAGAATATAGGCAGAGTTTATTTTAGTGTTATTGGTATACTTATTTAGTCAAATCTATTTATTTTCATCCTTGCTTACAAATAGCCTCTTACCCAAATAAGGCGATTACATAGAAACAGTCTTGACATTGATCTATGTTATGACTTTGCTATTTTTTGGGTCTGAGAAAGCTATTGGGGCTCATATTTAGACAAAAGGATCAATTGAAAAAAGTATTACATTCTATTTAAAGGTTTTAGAAGAAGAGTAGCAGAACTCACAAAAGTTACCTAAATCATTAAAAACCATAAGGTTGAAGAACTTTTTTAAAAAGAGTGAATACCAAAATAACTTTTAGGAAAACAATAGCCTTTCAGTCTCTTAAACTGTCAAAGAGAACAAAAAGAAAGCTGAAGATCTAAAGGATAGTTGTAGTTATAAACATGCTAAAGAATACATTAAAACAAAAAGAATGAGGAAAAATATACCATGACTAATAGGTTAAATCCTGTGATAATGAACATCATTACTACGGGACTCCACAACCCACTTCAACAATAGTCAATCAACAAAAAAACCATTACTATAAGCACCTCACACTCCTTTGGAGTTGGCTCTTACCAAATTTATCCTGCATATGGGATATGCATGAAAAACATCTGAAGAGACTCAGAATATCTGCAAACATGGAACTGTTTCTCTAAATGGCACTTATTAGTATTGAATCTAGTTGAGTAGAGGTCAACAACTTGAAACTTGTCAACTTAGAGTGAGAGAGCAATTGTGAGAGCAATTTGAAGCCAAATGACACACTGTTATAGTTAACTCATGTGGCTACAAGTATATTCTATAAGTTTCTCCTCAATGCCAACTATCTGCTGAGAATTAAAAAGCAGATAAAAGTTTCTAACCAATTCCAAGAATTCATGTAATAAAGGGTAATCATTATAGTTTACATATACGCAGCTTCTTAAAGCCATAGATTTTATTAAAGAAAGAAGAAAGTGCATGGCATTAATAGATCAAGCACATCAATTCTAGAATACGAAATTAAATACTTTTTCTCTTGCTTAACAGCCAATTATATCCATGACAAAATTGTTAAGTGTTCTGCACCATCAAAGAAAATACCAATATTTTTACCTGAGTATCCCACTAACCTTTATCTAGAGTTATTATTTTTGAACTTTCTTCTGAAATTTTCTTTTCAAATAATTTATTAATTATAACAACTGGGAAGAGCAGTGTGAGAACCTGAATACTTCAGCCAAGCAGTGAAGGCAACAAACTTCCTATAAAACTGCTACCTGCCTCAATTTTTATATACTAAAATAGCCCTTCTCCTTCACTTCTGCAAGAGTACCCAGAATAGAGTGGCATTTCTTGGCCATCACAAGTCTCAGGTCAATCGTCTCTGTTCTTCAATGTTCTGACAAAGGCCTCTGGCCCTGCAATTCATGCCTCCGGTAACTCAGTCTTGTTTTCAATAAGCGAGATCTCCAGCACAGGTAAGAGTAGCTGAAAGGCATCCTGAATATAGGAAGCACTATTCGATGCCTGTCAGGATTTAAAAAAAGGAAAAGAGTCACTTAAAAGAGAAAATATACCATAAGACAACAACAACAAAAGACTAATTTATATAAATCTAATAGAATCTGTAGCCTGACAAATAAGGGCAGACTTAATCATTTTAGTAAAGTTACAGGGGAAAGAATGATCTAGCTCTTAAGGAAATATGAAAACAGCAACAAAGAATGTCAGCATCTTTTGCCCAACTTGCACAGCAAAAATAATAGGCATTCTTTGGCATCCCGCTCAAATTTGGCATTCAAAGCATTTTGGTCAAATACTCAAAGAGGATTTCAAAGACTATGAATCTTACACCAACAAGATTTCCAGTCCATTGTGGTAACTGTTCTTCCATGTACTCAACACAATCAGTGAACACGAGATAGGTGCTCACAAATGTGAACAGGGGATACTGCTTTTAAAGATGATTACAGTATAGATATATTTCTATCTGACATGTTCTAATCTTCCAGAAGAATAACAACAGAGAGTTCATTACATTAAGATAAAATGTATAATTTCCAGGACAAGTGTTTCAAATCTGTAAGCAAGAACAACCAACTTAAAATAGCAACAGGGAACCTGTATCAAGTGAGTTTACCTATTTTGGATTTACCAATGGCAAGTATTCCTATTTAAACTTCAGTGTGACATTTGATGCCAAATTTTCCAGCCAAAAGAGACCTCAGTGACTATGTAGTGAAATCTCTCATTTTGTAAACAAAGATTATGAGATTGCCAAGAAGGTAACTGCCGGGTATAGAGTCAGCAAATCAGGGAAGATCCAGGACAAGACTGGGCTTCTAGCATGCAAAGTGATCTCATCTAAACATTGTTGCCATCTACTAAATCACAAACAACTTATGTTTTTTAAAACAACTGTTTAAGTGAACAGAATAATTTCCCTGACTATTCAAGGAAAATATGCAGTTAAGGAATTAAAGGCATTTCAATGGTGGTGACTTTAAAGAATTCAAAACTAAAGAACTAACTAAAAGTCCAGGAGCAAAAAAATAAAAAATCTTTTTCAATTCATATTAAAAACTTAACCGATTATCAAATATACTAGAGGTACGGTGCACAAAAATTCGTGCATTCAGGGGGATCCCTCAGCCCAGCCTGCGCCCTCTCGCAGTCCGGGACCCCTTGGGGGATGTCCACCTGCTGGCTTAGGCCCGCTTCCTGGGGGACCAAGCCTAAGCTGGCAGTCAGACATCTCTCAGGCAGCCTGGGAGCCTTTGGGGGATGTCCAACTAAACCATTAGTTGGACATCCTTAGAGCTGCCACGAAAGTGGGAAAGGCTCCCGCCGCTGCCGCTGCACTGGCCAGCCATGAGCTGGCTTCTGGCTGAGCAGCACTCCACCTGTGGAAGCGCACTAACCACCAGAGGGCAGTTCCTGTGTTGAGCGACTGCCCCCTGGTGGTCAGTGCATGTCATAGCAACCAGTCATTCCTGGTCGTTCCACCATTAGGGTCAATTTGCATATTACCCTTTTATTATATAGGATTTCACCCCCTCCAGATTTTCATAAATGTTTTAAATAGATTATCAAATGTCCAATTGTTCACAAAATTAATTTAAAAGATAGAGTTCTTAAAACATGGAATCCAGAAAGCATCACTTATGGGAGCAATATTCCATGATGAGATCCTCTTATATCTTCCTTTTTCATGGATTTAAACAACCCACCTCCTTAAATTTTATGGACTAAGGATTATGTAAACATGACACAACAAAGCAAATTTCCTGACAAGGAAATTATAAAATGTTGTGTGTTGATTCTAACAAATCTCTGCTTAAGCCTTAGTCCTTTAAGAAGCAGTGCTTGCCTGCTTTTCATTTCCAACCCTTCCTGTTTATCCGCTGGTTTCCAGGGGTATTTTGTTATTGAAAATTGTCCATTAACTGCCAAAGGGTAGTACTAAGTAATGACAGCTTCCTACTTCCTGTGCACTTTACCCAGCAGCTTTTTTATATTTTGTAATCAATAAACAGGGAATATGCATCAGATACACACCTTTGGGGTCATATATGCATCAATATGGCTAAACTACCAACCGTGTGGGGGAAAAAAGGCCAAAAAATAAAAAGGAAGTATTAGGAAGAGTTAATACAAAATGCCTAAAAGTTAGAGACTTTAAAAAAATTACTACTAACCTCTAGAAATACTGCAGTAATTAGTGGGTTAAGGACATCTGCCTTTTCTTTGACCTAGAATAAAGAATACAGAGTTAAATGCACACAGTAGATTAAAAAAAACAATAAACATGGTATGATCCCACTTTGAAACATACACACAACATACACATACACACACACCCAAACATAAATGTAAGTATAGAAAAAGTTTGCACTAAGATAGAGCAAAATGTCATATCTGAAGTGCTTTAAACTTTAGCTTTAATTACAACTCTCCTACCTGCTGGCTACAGTCTACTCCTATAATGTGGATGAACCTCAAAAACATTATGCTAAGTGAAAGAAACCAGACACAAAATACTACAGATTGTATGATCTCATTTGTATTAAATTTCCATAATGGGCAAATCTATAGACAGAAAGTAGATTAGTGTTGCTCAGGGATATAAGAGTATAGAGGCAAAGAAATGACTGTTACTAGTATGAGGTTTTCTGGGAAATAATGCAAATGGTCAAAAATTAGATTATGGTGATGGTTGCACAACTCTATAATATACTATGAAACCAAATGATATGGTATGTAAACTATACCTTAATAAAGCTGTTTTCAAAACAAAACAAAACAGACATCAGCCCAAAAAGAGACATGAATTCTTACCCCAGCAGTTGTTAGGCAGGTGGTAAACTCTTTAGACAAAGAGGACAACTCTTTACACAACACAACCGTCATCCTAGAGAAGAAGGGAGAAATGTCAGGATGGTTCCTTCTTTTGTTTTTCTTTCACTCTTTCTCTTAATAAGCTATATTTAACAACTGTCAAAAGAGAACAAATCACTCATGGTACTAAATGTGAAAGAAGAAAGCTTTTAAAGGGAGGAAGTATGCCTGTCAGCTACCGTCTGCATTTGGGGACCCATTTGAATAGGCAACCATGCTACAGGAAGAGAAACATTTTTCTACAAAATCCTCTAGAAAGCAATATACTTTTCAGGAAAATCAAAGGAAATAATGAAAACTACATTTTAAGGCAACAATACTTACAAAATCCTACATTCCATTTAGAAATATAGTTAAAATTCAAACACATTCATTTATTCAACAAATATTTTTTAAAGTCTTCTTTGTGCCAGGTTCTAAGCCCTGGTGATATATCAATAAATAAGCAAAGTCACAGTTTTCATGGATGCTAACTTACTTGCTTATTAAGGGGGGAGACTATATATGTACATACAGATGGACAGATGTGTGTATATGTAGGTATCCTATATAATAAAAGGCTAATATGCAAATTGAACTGCAGAACTGGTCGCTATGACGCACACTGACCACCAGGGGGCAGATGCTCGATGCAGGAGCTGCCCCTTGGTGGTCAGTGTGCTCCCACAGGGGGAGCGCCGCTTAGCCAAAAGCTGGGCTCACAGCTGGCAAGTGCAGTGGCGGTGGCGGGAGCCTCTACCACCTCCGTGGTAGTGCTAACCGACTGCCAGCTTAGGCCCGCTCCCTGCAGGCCTGTCTAAGCCATCAGTTGGACATCCCCTGAGGGCTCCCAGATTGCGAGAGGGCACAGGCTGGGCTGAGGGACCCCCCCACTAAGTGCACCAATTTCATGCACTGGGCCTCTAGTGTATGTATATGTATACTTATATACACAGATATATAAACACATCCATATATTCATTTTCATCCTATAAAATAAAACCCTAATATGCAAACCAACCGAACGGCGGAACGACCAGTCGCTATGATGCGCACTGACCACCAGAGGACAGACACTCAACGCAGGAGCTGCCCCCTGGTGGTCAGTGCTCTCCTACGGGGGGCGGGGGGAAGGGGGGGTACTGCTCAGCCAGAAGCCAGGCTCACGACTGGCAAGCGTAGTGGCAGTAGCAGGATAGCAGGAGTCTCTCCTGCCTCTGCGGAAGCGTTAAGGAGCAGTGAGCTGACCAGTAAGGAGCAGCAAGCAGGCGGTAAGGAGCGAGGGGTCCTGGACTGCGAGAGGGATGTCCTCCAAGGGGTCCCAGACTACGAGAGGGTGCATGCCGGGCTGAGGGGATACCCCCTGCCAAGTGCACGAATTTCATGCACTGGACCTCTAGTATATATAAAAACATATATATACATACACACACCATTTCACTAAATGGTGCTATGAGCTAAGAAAATAAAGCAAGTAAAGGATTAGAAAATAGGAGAAGATACTATTTTAGACTGGGTGGTAAAGAAAGCAGCATTTGAGTGGAAACTTGAATTCTGTGAGGGAGTGAGTCACGAATGAAAGAGCATTCCAAGCAGTAGAAATAGCCATTCTTCCATAGAACAGGCTGGCGTGGAATTCTGAGTTCCCCATCCTAAGGCTGTTCAAGATAAACTCAGCCCCCCCCCCCCCCCCATTACAGAGGGGCATCAAAACCATAGGTGAAGAAGAGGTCTGGAAAATATCAAGGGCCCCTCCCAATCCTAGTACACTGGACACTCTCTCAGACATTTTTTTCCAATGAAAATTCTCATTGTTTAATTAAGAGATTTCTGTATTTACAAATAGGTCTTTTTTTTTCCTCCTGTGACTATCTACATTCTATTATTTTTGAAATTTTTGTTCAAAATCAGCAATAGTGTGAAAGAAGGGCAAATGCAGGAGGCAAGCAGTCAATGTGTCTCTCTCATATCGATGTTTCTCTCTGTCTCCCAGCCTCCATCCATTCCTCCCTTTCACTCTCTCTAAAAATCAATGGGAAAAAAATATCCTCAGGTGAGGATTAACAAAACAAAACAAAAAAATAACCTGGGTAGATAATTTAACCTCTCTTGAGTCTGCATTTTTTCACTTTTAAAGCTGGAACAATCTTTTAGGGTTGTTGTAAAAATTAAAAATGATACATGTAAATCCTTTAGCATGATGCCTGGCGTATAATTAGCACTCAATAACTTAATTATCCAGAAATGAGATTCTTAGAACTACTTTCTGTTTTTACATATGTAAAATTCTATTCCGAGTAGGACCAATAATCTGAGAACTACTTTTCAGAGTATAAAGTAGTTAATAAAAGGGCAGAATTTTAATGTAGTTTTATGGCAGTGAAAAAGAAACATCACACTTGGCTATCCAACTAACTAAAACCCAAAATGAACAATACCTGAAGTATGTGAATAGTACAGTGTGAACAGTATCTTGCTGAAAGTTTTTAAAACTTTGGAAATAAGCCCAGAAAACTCTTTCAGTAATATGCATCACTTACAAGGATACTTATTACACTTACTGGGAAAGGGTTCTGCTTCTTTCTATAGCTGTCACTTCCTGCTTCCGGCCATGCAGAACGAGAGCTGCTGTTTTGTGAAACAATTCAATTGAGCAGGCAGTCATTTCGGCTAGGCTCCGGATTGCAAATGCATGGATATCCTGGATGAAAAAAAAAAAAAGCACAGGTGATTTTTTTTAATCTCAGAGGGAATGACGTCAACTTAACTTCTCTCACACTGAAGGATTCAATACCTTAAAACCTCTTCTTCCATAGTAGTGATATAACTTCACAGCTGGACTCACTGCTGTAAAAACAGAGGCTGCCCTGAAGTTAGATGTGATCATGTGACTAAGTTTTCAACAAAAGATTTAGATAAAAGTGCCTTGTGGCAGCTTCTGGAAACCCTCATAACACCACACATGTACGCTTTATCTCTTTCTTCCCTCTTTTCCGTCCTATAGTCTGGAACTAAGATGTTACAACTTAAAACACAAGGTAGAAATTATGGATAAGAGTGCAACAAAATACAAAGTCCCTGACTGCAATACCCCTGCATCTCAAATCCTTAAAAAAAAAAGAAAAAGAAAAACTTATTTGCTTTGGTTACCTCTATCGAATTTTTATTGATTTGCTCAGTTTTTTCTTCTTCCAACTGTTTTTCTCCTTCCTTCTCTTCTAGTGGCTTCTCCAGAGATGTCCTGACCCATTCATAGGCTGTATTTCTTGCCTAAATAAGAAAAAGATTATCATCCACCAACAATTCGATTCAGCTAACCAAGATTACTGTGCACTGACCAAGAACATGTTAGCATTATAGAAATTGGTGCTTTTGTTCTCATCCGAACACCTAGTTTTTCAGTACTTAACTTACTAGAACTCTCTACACCACCTAACACTGCTGTCCACTCATGCCTTCTGGAATTCTCTCATCCTTAGGCTTTTTTAAAAATGAGGTATAACTTACACATAGCAAAGTGCACAAATCTTCAGAGCACAGCTCAAGAAATGTTTGCATGTACATATGCCTATGTATCTGTGACCCAGGTCAAGATAAAGAACATACCCATCAGCCCCAGCCGGTTTGGCTCAGTGGATAGCGTGTCGGCCTCGGACTGAAGGGTGTTGGGTTCGATTTCGATCAAGGGCACATGCCCGGGTTGTGGGCTCCATCCCCAGTAGGGGGCGTGCAGGAAGCAGCTGGTCAATGATTCTCTCATCATTGATGTTTCTCTCTCCCCCTCTCCCTTCCTCTCTGAAATCAATAAAAATATATATTTTTTAAATAATAATTTTTAAAAATAAAAAACATTTTAAAAACAAAAAGAACATTCCCATCACCCTAACTGGTCCCCCGTACCCCTTCCTAGTCAGTACTGCTCAAAAGGAGTCTCCCTCCCCTCCCCAAAGGAAACCATTCTTCTGTCTCACTATAACTTAATTTTACCTGTTCTTAAAATGCATATAAATGGAATCGTAAGTATGTTCTAATTTGTGTCCAGTTTCTTAAGCAAAGCATACTGCCTGTTAGATTTATCCACGTAGTTGCTTTGTGTATCAGCAGTTCATTCTTATTTATTGCTGTGTAGTATTTCATTTTATACATATACCACAATTTACCAATTCTGATAATGGCCATTTGGGATGTTTCTAATTTTCTTTAACTTTCGTAATACGCTATCTTCTGGTTTTCCCCCACCCTTATCAGCATGTCTCCTTGACCTCCTTTGGCTGCCCCTGGAACATCATTACCTGGCCTTGGCTCTCTTGTCTCACCTCCCCGCCTCCTCTCCACTCACCCTACTGCAGTGATTTTAAATACTCCCTACCTGCTGCTGACTCCTAAATCTTTATTTTCCAGCACTGACTGCTCTTGAAAACAACATATTCCAACTGCCTGCTGGACATTTGAATCAGAATATTCTACAGGCATAACACATATAACATGTACAAAATTTGAATTGCCTTTCTCTCCCAAAAATTTTAATCCTTTTATTCCCCAGAGCTTTAGAGGAACAATGATATATCAGTCACCCAAGCCAAAATATTTGAGCCATCTTAGAATCTTCCCTTCCTAATCGATCACCAAGATGGTCTGATTCTACCCTAACTATTTCTCCAATCAGTCCCTCCTCTTTCTATTACCACCTCTGGATTTCAGATCCACTTTGTGGCTACAGAACTCTGGTCTCCCTGCTTCTGATCTGGCTCATCTTAAATCCATCTTCCATAATGCTACCAGTGACCTACCTGAACCCAGAGCTGACCATTCCTCTTCTCTTCACTGGTTCCCCATCAACCAAATCACACTCTTTCAAATTATTTTAAGAAGTCCCTTTAAGGATCAATACATGGGGCTATCAGCTCTGCCTGACCTGGAAGCAATGTGTACCTGCTGCTAACTGTTCCTGAAATGTTTCTGAGATTGGGAAAGGAGGGTGAAGAAACAGCAAGCAGCCCAAGACCCAGAGAATAGTGTCCCATGAGCTGACACTGACATATATGCTATGTGGGTACTGCTATGGAAACGGCCCTCCCTCCCCACTCTGAACTTTGACTAAAGTCTCTCCATGTTCCAGATATGTAAAGACAGCTCAAGTATCACTGCCTAGGCCATGAACTCTCACATTTACACAAGCTAAATGGTCATTATCTTAGTCACCGTGTTCTAGGAAATGGCAACCTCCAGCTTCCTAAGGGCAGAGGCCACATCCCATTATCTCTAAAACATTCAGAGCCCTGTGGACAGTTAAAACCTCACTAGAGGCTAACCCCTTGGTGTCATAAAGACTGGTGAGCACTGCTGACTTTGGCTGACCAACTCTGTGACCTAATTTAAGTTTTCAGACAATCAAAATATTCCAAATGAAAACAGGTAAAGATGGCAGATGTGTGTGTTCCAGGGGAAGGGAAGGGGCTGCAAATGTGAGTCCAGCATGTTAACATGTGAAAGCAAGAGGCAGGCAAAAGGTGTGGAACTCAAACATACCCTCGATCTTGGTGGCATCCTTGCCAGGAACTTACAATCTTACCTTCTTTAATCCACTTCTAAATCCAAACAAGTTAAAAAAAAAATCACCAAGAAGTAGTCACTTACCCTGACAAGTTTCTCTGGTCTGGAGGAGACATGCAGCTGGGAAAATAGCTCTGTCATCTCTTTGGTAAACTCTTCATCCCCTAAAAAAAGTCCCATGTAAAACACTGCAGAAAGAGGGGTGAGGATCACAGGGACGGGAAGAGGGGTGCACTAGGAGGACAAGAAAAGGAATGTAATAGCAGCAGCAGCATCCTATCTAATAAAGCGGGAATATGCTAATTGACCCTCACACCGTTACAAAGATGGTGGCACCCACAGCCAATTAGGAGGAAATATGCTCATTGACTGTCCTGCCCTCAAAGATGGCGGCGCCCACAGCCACAAGATGGCGGCGCCCAGTCCCCTCAGCCTCCCAGCCACCCAGGTCAGCCCGAAGCATAGGCAAGCCTTGAACGGCAGCTGCCCAGCTGCCCAGGGCCACCCGAGGCTCAGATAACCAGGGCCAGCCGAGGCTTGCGCTGACAGCAGTGGCAGCAGCAGAGGTGTGATGGGGCGTCACCTTCCCCTGATCACTGGGTTGCCTCCCACCTCTGAGGGCTCCCGAACCATGTGATGGGGCAGGCTGGGTTGAGGGACGCGTCCCCCCCACGCCCACCCCGTGCACGAATTTTCATGCATCAGGCCTCTAGTGTGTGTGTGTGTATATATATGTGTGTATATATACGCGCATATGTATATGTATACATATATGTATATATACATATGAAAGAAGAGGGGTACAAAGAAGCTAGGAAGGTAAGCAGGATCCAGGTAATAAAGGGCCTAATAAATCATGGTGAGGTATTCAAACTTAAACGAGACAGATATGTCCAATTTAAATTTCAGAAAAATCACTTTGGCTCCTGAGGGTGGGCAGGGTGAATTGAAAGGGGAACAGGAAGGGAGGAGGTAAGGCTAAGGCAATAATCCGGGATCTGGGTAAAAATTGATGGTGGACAAAAGGCAAGGAAGAGGAAAAGGGATTCCAGAATGCTAGAAGGATGGTAAGGAAGCTGTTGGAAGGGCCTGGCAGGAGATGATAGGGAACATGGAATACTCATACTTGAGAAACATACATGCAAACAGGTGGGTCAAGATCAAAAAACAATCAACACATACAAACAAATGGCAGAAAATGCTCTTTTCCTTTCTACTCATCTAAATCCTACCCACTATCCCCTTGGAAGCCCACCCCAAGGACTCTCTGTACCACAGAAAGCAGAGACAACTCTTGTACACATAAGTCTTCTGGCACCAACAATCTGCATGAGTCTTTCTTAGACAGCATTTCATGTTTCATCAGAGCAAATTATTATTGCTTCATAGAAGCTTCTTCTCCAAAATTCTTAGGAAAAAAATTCTATCTTGGCTTTTCTCTCTCCATCTGTTATTCTTTTGTCCTTCTTTTATCATTCAAGAAAGAGAATTCAAATGCTTTAGTGATCCCAGGTATAATATGGTTTTAGGAAAAGCTGATCTCATTAAATGATACAACGTAAATAATATAAGTCATAAAAACAACTCCTAATCATATCTTACTGTCTAAAAACCTAAAACTTGACTTTTAGGCAGGCATTTTGTTTTCTCAGTTAAAGATCAAATTTATGTAGGTGAATCCATACTGGGATGCATGCACCCCAAGAGGTTCACAAAATAATCCAATAAAAGAGGTGGAACTTTTAATTTATAGACATTTATCTCATTCTTTTTAAAATTCTACTTAGGGTAAACTTTAGAATATAAATAATATATTATTATAGTAGTATCTATGCATAATTTACAAATATTCAAATATAGATATATTAGGTCTAAGTGCTCAAAAAACTCTTATTGCTAAGAGTTGACCAAAAAGTGTTTGGAGATCACTATCATATACTCCCCACAGACCAGAGTATAAAAAGTAGTTGCTGCATTAGAATAAAAGTGTGTAAGGATGGGAAGGAGACAGCTAGTGCTTTGGAGGGACTCAGGAGAAAGGGTAACATTCCCCAAGCAGGAAGTCTCCTTCCAAAGCGGAAGGATCTTTGTGTTAAGATAGAGGAGAGCGCTAAGGATGTTGATAGAAAACAAAAATGACCAATATCACCAGAACCAGGTTCTGTGGTTTTCTCTCCCCTCTGCTACCACCACTTTTTTTTTTTTTTACCAAGTTCATTGAGATATAATTAAATACCAAGGTCAGTGCTGCAATCTCAACCAAATGGGGAGGGCTATTAGGAAGAAGGGCATGCAGCACTCCACTGCTATCTTTGTGGAGTCCTGATCTGTGGCAAAGAGGTAGAAGAGAGAAATAACACATTATATCCTTCTTACTCAGATGCTAGGTTTCCATATTACCTTTTTTATCTTCTTCCTCTTCCTCAGAGAACTCTGGTAGGAAAAATGCTTCTTTCAGCTGCTCCAATTCAAATTTTAGAGTCTCTAATTCTTCTCCACTTAGAGAATTAAGAATAGATTTCACCTGAATCAATACAATATAGTAAGTTGTGGGAGTATAAAAAAGAAAAACATTCTCAAATGGAGAAGAGGCTATAGATCTAATTAAAATCAAAATTATGAGCTCACCAGCCAACACAATCTATTCCTTAAGAACTTTAACACAACAGACTGGTCATTACAGAAAGGTAGAATGTGTACTTCCAAAAATAATATAAGACAGAAATGTCTGGAAATGAAGCAGTCTTGAATTAAAAGCTAATAGGTAACTGTATCCAAATTGGCAGTTTAAGCCAAAGAAACTTAAAAAAAAAAAAAAAGACCAAGGTGAAGAAAAATAGCAAATGTGCTATTAAGAGTTCTTTGTTAATCTCTCTTTTTTTGTTTAAATTTAAAAAAATAACATGGCTTATTCTATTTCCAGCAATTAGTTCAAACATTAGTTTTTAGTCTGTTTTGGCCTGGTATTCTCAGAGTCTCAAGCCTCCATCTGAAACACATTTCATCCTCCAACTGTACAAAAAGAAAAGGAACTATGCAGCATTCCTCTGTTTGGCACTATTCCAGCTGAAATTTTGGTTTAGAATTACCTTTACTTCACTTTCTCGGGAAAGCATCTCCAGAGCTTCTAGATGTGAAAGGCCTTGAAATTCATCAAAGAGTACCCCGTAATGCGTTTTCCTGTCTGTTTCTATGGTAACCTCATTTGTGGTCCACTGCTCTTCCTTCTCCTTCGCTTCTCTTAACACCTGAAGAGATAGAGGCATTACATTGCAAGTAATGAGAGCTCAAGGGTGAGATGGGTAACAGTATAGAGAACTGCTCTTTTTTTCTTGGCACTGTGATTCAAATCTCATAGGCTCAGGAGCAGCAGGGGGAAATGATCACACATAATTTGATCCCAGACAGGGTAAATAACACCCTAGGAACCAGGTGTTTCTCTGAAAGTAGTTTAAACATTAATCTAATAAACACTCTGAAAGGACTTGGCATCTTACACTGCACTGACAGGAGGCCCATGCAGAAAGGAAAGAGGAGAAAAAAAGAGCTGGGAAGTTTTCTAAGCATTAAAGCTCTCCCTTCCCTCTTAACCTCCCCCCTCCCCAAATTTCTGCCCCCCCCCCGACACCATACACACACAAAAATGCCTTAATTTTACAAATCATTACAAATTCTTCAAAAGGAAATGCTAGCAATGTCCCAAGTTACCACAGGCAAAAATATACAGATCAACAAAGAAATAGGAAACAAACAGGCAAAGGCAGTACCTGAGACAGTGTAGAATTGCGGTGCATCAGACCCTTGGTTCTTTTAAATCCAGGATCCCCTTCTGCTATTACATCCATTGTCTTTTTCCCAATGAATTCTAAGGCATCCAAACCCCCACTGATAACCGTCTTTCCCTAGGAAACACATGCAACCTCATTACAATAATCTGGAAAAGACACCTGCATGTTTTGACTACATGAAATAGTGGCTTATACCAAGCATTGGTAAAAAAGTAGAGCAACTGAAACAATCATACAGCGCTTGTATGAATATAAATTGGTATAACCACTTTGGGAAACTGTAATTATCTACTACAGCTGAACCTATGACTATCCTATGATCCAGCAATTCCACATATGGTTACATACTTAACAGAAATTTGTACAGAGGTTCATCAAAAGACATACAAGAATGCTCACAGCAGCCTTTTTGTAAAAGCTAAAAACTAGAAACTACCCCAATACTCACCAACCTGTGGAATGAGTAAATGTGACAGTCACACAACGAAACACAGCAAAGAAAATACAATACTCTACACACACTTTACCATGGATAAATCATACAAACATAATGTTGAGTGAAAGAAGCCAGATCCAACAGAGTATATTCTGTATGATTCCATTTATATAAAGTTTAAGAGCAGGCAAAATTTATCTGGGATGGTAGATGTCAGGATTGTGATTATCTTAGTTGGCAAGAACAGGAGGCACAGATGACTGGGAAACAGAACAGGGGGGACATCTGATGTACCCTCATGTTGTTTCTTAGTCTGAATGTGTTCACACTGTGAAAATCCATACTGAACACTTAGGCCTTCAATTTTCTGTAAATGTGTTATACTTCAATAAAAGTTAAAATTAAAAAGTACTAGCTATCTAAATTCACAAAGAAAAGATATTAAGCTTTAATGTTTCTATCTCTGAGCAGTGTGGTTCAGTTGGTTGAGTGTCATCCTGTACACCAAAAGGTTACTGGTTCAATTCCCAGTCAGGGCACATGTCCAGGTTAAGGGTTTGATGCCTGGTAGGGGGCATGCAGGAGACAGCCTACTGATATATCCTCTCACATTGATGTTTCTCTCCCCATTTTCCTTCCTCTCAAGAATCAATAAAAAAAAATCCTTTTAAAAAGTGTTTCTAATCATATAGTTTTACAAGTATCCATCATAAATATATTTCTCCTTTGCCTAAAAGATGCAATTATGAGACAAATATTTTTGTAAAGCAGAGTTTTCTAGAGCTACCAAACTAAGAATTCCTGTTCCATATAATGTTACACATACTTCCTCTCTGTTACATTTTACCTCCTGCTCCTACCTTTACTCCTTTAAAGTGAGTTTTCAAGTACCTGTAATTCTACCCTTAAGATCAAAGTGATTTGGAATGCCAGTTAGTTCCCATGGCTTTTCAAGGACGAAGGAGAGAGACAAGATTCCATTGTAATCTTGGAAGGAAGCAGGCCACCTTATACTCACTGTGCTCTGAACAGCAGTAGAGATAGTTGAGAATACACCAAGTGCTCCAGTCACCGGGGAGGAGTTTTCATTCTCTTTGGCATTTGTCTCTCCTACAGGAGGTAGAGAAGTGATCCATAAATGGTTTTGCTTTGTTAGCATCTATGTGAATTTTTAAAAAAATTAAGCCCTACTTCCCACATGAAAGGTACTAGTTTTTTTTTGTTTTATTAAACTATATGCCTATTTTAAAATGAAAAGATAGCTTTTTTTTCTTTTTCATTTAATTTTAAAAATAAAATCCTATCTACTACTATATGAGCCCATTTACAGGATCTTCTGGACAAAATAAACTATCGAGTTAGAAAGAGATCAGTGTTTGCCAAGAGCTGAGAGTAGGTGTACACATTAGAGGACTTTGGGGGAAATGATGAAAATACTATTTTATCTTGATTTCCTATATATATAGAAAATATTCTCTATCTGTATAATCACAATGGACTGTGTAAACAGTGTAAACAGGATTGCATGCTTGTCAAAACATATAAAACTATATACCTAAAAAGAGTAAACCTGCCTGGCTGGTATTGCTCAGTGGCTGAGTGTCAACCCATGAATCAGGAGGTCACGGTTTGATTCCTGGTCAGAGCACATGCCCAGGCTGCAGGCTCAATCCCCAGTAGGGGGCATATAGGAGGCAGCCGATCAATAATTCTCTCTCACTGAAGTTTCTATCCCTCTTTCCCTCTCCCTTCCTCTCTCTGAAATCAATAAATACATTTTTTAAGAAGACCCCCACATTTTAAAAATCCAAGCACAAAAATATACACCCCCAAAATAACACATTAAAATATTTTTTCATACCATGATAGTTTCAAAATCAGCTCTTATTGGACTTTTACTAATTGTGCCAAGCAATATGATATGATGGGTAATTTTCACATTCTATGTTCAAGAACTTATTTATTTAAGGTTTATAGAAGTCCTTTGAGATATAAAATATCATCCCATTGCATAAAGTGAAGTGAAGAGACAGATGAGTGGTGAAAAGACGCAGACCTCTGTCAGCCAAAGACTCAACTGCCTTTCTCACCAGTCCCATCACCCCCTGAATATCAGAGGCTCAATAATTTTCTACAAAAAAATGAGCTTAACCACTCCATGTTGATCCATAATTCTATGTCTTACTATTTCCATATACTGACCTGCAGCATACTGGACCTCGTTTGAAATTTCACTGGGACTAGGGATTCCAAGGGAAGTCTCTGCCTTCTCAATGACATTTGAAATACCTTGTCCTAACAAGAAAAACAATAACATTTTTATATTTAAATATTACTTGCAATTAGTCACCAAAACTGAAGAAACACACCAAAAATTAAATCCATACATTTTTAATTTCATACAGCTATAGAACATGTTATTTGGATCTTACATAATCTTTGGGAATGCATCCTTATCAAAAGAGAAAAAAATGATTCATTATCACCAAAGAATAGTTTTATATTAACAAATACTAAACATCAACCTTCTAAGGAGGAAATGCTGTAAACTCTAGTGGCTGTGTAAAACAGCCCATCAATACTAATGCTTCCTCAAACTATAAAGTAAACATAAAAATTACTAACAAATCACTTTTAACCCAGATCTTCAGCAAAACACACATAAAAATTAATAAAAATAACTGATGGCCTTACCTACTGTAGCTACTGTAGCTGAGGCTGAGGAAAGTAAGGACTTGCCCCAGCTGCCCCAATAGCCCCATCCAGTCTGGGGTTCATCTTTGGAAACAGTCTCCTAATTTTCCCAGTAGCCAGAAAAAACAAAAAGCAAAAGAAAATTTTAAAAATTAGAGGAAAATAAGAGTGTACAGACAAGGCATCTAATTTGTAGCCAAACGTATGGGCAAACGAATACACATTATTTGGCTAAAGAAATGTATTGTTTAACTGACAGTGATGAACAGAACCTGCATGTAAGCACCACACCACAAAGACAACTAGTCATAAAGGCATTCATAAACCTGAGAAAATGTTTTATGCTTATAAAAGGAAATAGGTGCAATTCTAAACTGGCATTGATTCTAAATTATTCTTAACCCTAATATTTTTTAACCTCAATTTGTAATAGATACTCTACTTTGCCTGCAGCCTGTGATGCCTGAACAGGAAGAACTTCTGAAGTCTCCTGGTCACTGGAAGGTTTGGACTCTGGTCTTTTCCGAGTAGAAACTATAGGTTCTGGTTTACTCTCTGGCTTGGTACTTTGGTCGACAGACTCAGAATTCTTGGCTGGCTCCGAGTTCTCATCTTCAGGGATGGGGGTTGCTTCAGTTATCACTGGAGTCTCAATATCATCTTTATCTGACATGATTAGATCATTGCCTAGTAAAATAAAAGCCCAAGAACAAATTAATTACATAGGTTTTTCAGGTAAGCTATTTGTTCCAACCTTTTATTTTGAGATTATCATAGACTCACATGCAGGTAAGAAATAATACAAAGAAACCTCATTCAGTTTCCCCCGATGGTTAACAATTAGTATAACTATAGTATAATATCACAACCAGGATATTGATAGAAACAATCAACTGACTTTACTCAGATTTTACCAGTTTTATATGCACTCATTTGTGCATGTGTAATTAGTTCTATTAAAATTTATCACATGTATAGATTTCTGTGACCAGTGGTCGGCAAACTCATTAGTCAACAGAGCCAAATATCAACAGTACAACCATTGAAATTTCTTTTGAGAGCCAAATTTTTTTAACTTAAACTTCTTCTAACGCCACTTCTTCAAAATAGACTTGCCCAGGCTGTGGTATTTTGTGGAAGAGCCACACTCAAGGGGCAATGAGCCTCATGTGGCTCGCGAGCCGCAGTTTGCCGACCACAGTGTGACCATCACCAAGTCAGGATACAGAAACGTTCAATCACAAGGATCACTTGGGTTATTCTTTTTTAGCCACACCCCATCCTCTTCCAATCTCATAGCAATACCCATCTGCTCATCTCTATAATTTTGTCATTTCAAGATGTGATTTAAATGCAATCACAGACTATGTAAGCTTTTGCGATCAAATTTTTTCACTAGCAGACCCTCAAGATTCATTCAAGTTGTTGTATCAATAGCTTCTCCTTTTTATTGCCAAGTAGTATTCCTTAGTAAGGAAGTATCTCAGTTTGTTTCACCATTTACCTGTTGTTTACAGTTTGAGGCTATTACAACCATTGGTACTTATTTAATTTTATAAGAAACTATCATACTCTTTTAAAAATATATTTTATTGATTTTTTTTACAGAGAGGAAGGGAGAGGGATAGAGAGTTAGAAACATCGATGAGAGAGAAACATCGATCAGCTGCCTCCTGCACACCTCCTACTGGGGATGTGCCTGCGACCAAGGTACATGCCCTTGACCGAAATCGAACCTGGGACCTTTCAGTCCGCAGGCTGACGCTCTATCCACTGAGCCAAACCTGTCATACCCTTTTCCAAAATAACATTCCCACCAGCAATGTATGAGTGATCATGTTTCTCTGCACTCTTACCAGAATTTGCTGGTATTATTTTTTTATTTGAACCATTCTGATAGGTGTGTGATACTTTAAGTTGCATTCCTCAAATCAATAATGGTATTGAACATCTTTTCATGTGCTCATTTGCCATCTATATATCCTCTTCAGTGAAATACCTATTTGTATTTTTGTTCATTTTCTAATTGGATTTTTTTTTTTACTGTTGAGTTTTGAGAGCTCCTTTTATATTCTAGATCAAAGTATTCTGTCAGATACATGGTCTGCAAATATTTTAACCCATTTATAGCTTATCTCTTCATCCTCTTTAAAAGCAAAACTTTTCATTTCAATGAGGGCCAATTTATCAACTTTTCCTTTTACTGACTGTCATTTTTTAAAATGTTAGTCATTAATCATTCCTACCATAAATTTTCAGAAAAATTATGAAATCCAAGCCATCAGGTAGTATTTACATCAGGTTAACTACTGAATGGCAATGTTAGCCAATTCAATTCCTTCCAGAAGTATAGCTCTTAGGCAATTAAAACCAAGATATTAGTGTTCTCACAACGAGCAGATGCTGCTCGTTTACAAGATAACCAAATATCACCAGGGAAGATACAAATGTATCCAATATATACATACATATAAACATACACACACATACACACACACACACACACACACACACACATACACACACACACACACATACATATACACACACACACACACAGACCTTACATACCTAAGGTGTGTGTGTGTGTGTGTGTGTGTGTGTGTGTGTGCGCGTGCAGACCCAATCCAGACCATAAAAATGTTCCTAATGTACTAGAAAAGAAAGACATATTAACAATTAAGACAGCTTGGAAGGCCCTAGCCAGTTTGGCTCAATGGATAGAGCGTTGGCCTGTGGACTGAAGGGTCTGATTCCTGTCAAGGGCACCTGCCCAGGTTGTGGGCTCGATCCTCAGTAGGGGGCGTGCAGGAGGCAGCCAATCAATGATTCTCTCTCATCATTCATGTTTCAATCTATCTCTTCCTCTCCCTTTCTCTCTCTGAAATCAAAAAATATATATTTAACTTAATAAAAAAAAAAAAGACAGCTTGAAAGGAGCACTATACTAAAAAAACAGAGAGAACGAAGTCTGCTAGAAACAGGGAATAACATTCATGGACAACATATAAAATAGACATAGAATACTGGCAACAAACTGGGATTTTTGATTGCCAAATACAGCCTACAAATGTTTTTACTTGGCTTGCAGTGTTTAAACAATTGTTAATATTAATTGCTAACATTTAAAACTTAAAGTTTGTGTACAAATAGATTTCTAACTTCCCCCGTCTTGCAACACTGGGCCCACATTCGACCTGGTAATAACTAGCTTATAGCAAATAGTTGCTGGGATATTTTAGACAGGGTCCTGCTTTCTAGTTCTCCACAATCTCCACTGGATTCAATTTGACTGTTTATGTGACCTGATTAACCCCTATAGGCATCTGAGCTTGCAACACCTGCCTGAAAGGGCACTTAGCATTTTGACAGATGAAGATGCCAATGAGAGAATTCAAGGGTATGGAAACAAAACATGGGAAAGCTCAAAGGTCAGAGGTGTGACAGTATGAAATATGCAGTAGTAAATATGGCAGGGAGAAGGTGGGAAGGCATAGGCTAGAAAGGTAGATTTCTACACCACCATGGAGCCTAGATAATAGAGGAGCCTAGAGGCCCGATGCATGAAATTCGTGCAAGAGTAGGCCTTCCTTCCCCCAGCTGGCGACCCCAGCTTCCCTCTGGCACCAGGGACCCCAGCTTCCCACGCAGCCCTGGCTTCGTCCAGAAGGTCGTCCAGAATGTGGGCCCAAAGTATTGCAAGACAAGGGAAGTTAGAAATCTATTTGTACACAAACTTTAAGTTTTAAATGTTAGCAATTAATATTAACAATTGTTTAAACACTGCAAGCCAAGTAAAAACATTTGTAGGCTATATTTGGCAATCAAAAATCCCAGTTTGTTGCCAGTCTGGTCTAATTAGCATATTATGCTTTTATTATTATAGATACATACATTATATATCCCCAAAACACATAGAAAAAAAACAATCTAGATACAACTACCCATAGACATACAAATCAAGTTTGAAATATTCATTCATTCATTTACTTGCAAACACTTAAGTACCTACTAGTTACCAAGTCCTGGAGATTGAGAAATAAAGATACAATTTCTGTACCCCACTTACTCCAATGGTCAAATGGAATGACTACACAGTTCTTGCATAAAATTCAATTAATGTTCTGTGTAGTTGAATATGTACTTTTTAAACTATCTTTTAACTCTCCTTATGCTCTCTCCAAATTGCAACGTATAGTAACAGTAATATATATTTCAAATACAGCATACTATGCATAGTATATATAGTATACATACTACACACAGCATATGTACTACATAATCTATATAATTTTGCAAAAGACTGGAAGGACATACTCTAAAATACTAGACACTGGCTATCGCTACACTTTCTATTGTATATCAAAGACTTAATGATATTTGAGCTAGTTGGAAGAGAAGTTTTTGTGATGCTGGCTGTTCGTGTTTTTGTAAGTTTTCCAAGTATTCTGTAGGAAGTGTTCTATTTGCATAACTGGAGGAGAAAGACTCAAAGGACTGGGACATTACAAGCAAAACTAAATGGCTGAGTCATATATTTTGAAAGTAAAAATGTATACAGCTTATTTATATATATATGTGTGTATATATGTGTGTGTGTGTATATGTACTTCTCCACATTATCTTGGAGAACTTCCAGCCACACAATCACCAAAATGGAAGGAGGTTTGGCTTAGTAACTAAGAGCACGGGCTCTGGAGTTGGAGCGACTTGTTTCCAGCTCCGTACTGCAGTGATTGTGAGAAAGCGAGTTCACCCGTCTGCCTCCGTTTCCTCGTCTGTAAATGCGGCTGGGAATACCTACTGGACAGGGATCCCATAAAGATTAAATGACACGTTGTGTGCGAGGGGCTTGGAACAGAGACTGGCCCATAACCGGTCGTGGGTAACATCTTGCGGTTAGTACTTGTGGTGCTGGTTGTTTACACCATTGCAATGGTTATTAACAGGCTCTTCTAGACGGACAGACGTGCGCGCTCACTTCCTCCCACAAACAAGATCTCCAAAAGGGAGAACTAATGTAAACGCAAGCGCTAAGTTGACGAATTCGTCCACGACCAATTTTCCTCCCACAAACGTAGCGCTTCAATGACCACAGCGCTTCCACAGCCTCAGCGTCCAGTCGCGAGGTGGCCGCCCCCCAGCCGCAGACCGCCTCCCCCCTACCCCAGCGACCCGGGCCGCGCGGTCCAACTCCGGGACCCTGCACCCGACCAGACTCCTCCCGGGAAGCCCCGCACCCCGCCGGCTGCCACCCTCACCGCCGCCACAGCTGCCGACGAGCCGCTCCTACTACCCCGGAAGCACTCCTTCAGCTCGGAGGCAGCCTCGCCTGTCCAGGAACACTTCCGGGTCAAGCCGTTCCAGCCGGAAAAGGGCTCGGTGCTGCTCTGGTGAGTGAGGTCTCGGTGGGGGTCGCTGCTGGGAGGGGTGAAGGGGTGCTGCTGGGGTAACCTAGGCTTGGGTCCGAGCCTGAGGGTTGGGGTAGACTGTATCCGCCGGGTTTGTTTTGAAGGCGTGGCCTGAGCTGCTGGAGTTGGCCATTGTACGTTGGCGGAACAACAACACGCCGGGCACTCCCAGGCGCTAGGGACAGACACGCCCTGCCCTCGAGTAGTTGATATTTTAGTGTGGAAGCCAAACAGAAAACGGGAGGGGGCATTGAGGGGTTGGGTGAATAAAGGATTAAGAAGTACAGATTGGTAGTTACAGAATAGTCATGGGGATGTAAAGTACAGTTTAGGGAACATAGTCATATTAACTAGGTGTGGTGGCAGGTGGTACTGGAAATATGGGGGGAAGGGGGACAGCACACTTTGTAAAGTATGTGATTGTCTAATCACTATGTTGTACACCTGAAACTAATACAAAATAATATCAAACGTAAACTGTAATTGGAAAATATTTTTAAACAAAAATTTAAAAATCACACCTCTTTAAGTGGGTAGTGAGTGCTTTAAAGAAAATTAAACACGATAACGTGACAGACAGGAGTGAGAAATAAGCCTTATAAAGATCTGGAGAACAGCATTAGAGGCAGAAGAAATAGCAAAGCCTTCTTCTGGTGGGAGCAAACTTCGAAAGGTCCAGAAAAGGAAAAGGCCACTGTGACTGAAGCAGAAAAGAGGAAGATGCTGCCAGAGATTTAAACAAGCCAAATCTTGTAGGACAAGCATTTTGACTTTTATTTGGAAAACAATTGAAGGTTTCTATGCAAAGAAATGAAGTGCTCAAATTTATGACTTTAAGTTTACAACGGACCTCTGGTCAGAAAGATGCATCTCCCAGCAGTGTGAATGCATGAAACCCAGATGGACCACAGAAAGAAAGGCATTAGAGACAGCCTCATTATACAGCTGTGAAAAACTAAGTCCCAGCTGGTGAAGGGATTTGGCCTTTTCAGAACCCAAGTCTTTCACTCCATTAAATGTGTTAAGAATCATGGTTTTAATGTCTATATATATGTCACTTCCTAAAACCCTTTAGATAGTTTCCTTTGCTTTTCATGATGGTTCTCTAAATTTAGGGGCATCAGTGTCATGTAGGAACTTGTTAAAAATTCCTATTAAAACAAACAAACCTGTATAAGTATAAAATAGGTTATTTCCTTTGATTTTTCTGTTGTAATAGAAAATGCATAGAATTTGGGATTTAACTATGGAATCTTGGTGAGCTCCTTAACTGTGTTGTAATTTTTAAAATGCTATTGGTAGTAAATATAGCAAAAAGTTGTCAAACTTTTTGGTCTTGGGCTCCCTTTATACTTTTAAAACTTACTGAGAACGTCAAAGAGTTTTTGTTTGTGTGGGTTATAGCTATCAATATCTACCATTTTTGATATCAAAACAAATTTCAAAAAAGTTATTTAAAATTACAAACTCGTATGTTTATATAAATAGCATTTCTATTTGGAAAAAATATTTTCCAAAATAAATTTTTGAAAAGAATGGCATTGTTTCACATTTCTACAAGTCTCTTTAATATCTGGCTTAATAGAAGACAGCTAGATTCTCATATCTCCTGTGTTCTTGTCTTATGATTATCACTAATCATGTAGCCTCTGGAATATTGTACCATATTATGTGAGAATGAAAGTGAGAAAGGCAAATAATGCCCTAGTATTATTATGAGAATTATTTTGAAAAATCATGTTTAAAAAGTCTTAGGGACCCCTCCCCCCAGATCCCTGTACCACACTTTGAAAATCACCAAATTATGATTTTGTTATGACAATCTAAAGAAATAGGAACTTGATATGAAAGTCATTAAAATGCTGATGCTCATGCCTCACCTTTATAGATGTTAAATTAATAAGTCTAAGTGGAGCTAAAAAATTTGCATCTTTAACAAGCACTACAGATTAATTTCATGTAAGTGGTCTAAGAATATCAGTTGGAGAAAAACAGTGATAGGTCCAATTCTAGGGCGTTCTGCCCAATAAAATTTTTTTAAAAGCAACAGCTGTGTATTTATTTCTTCAAGTCTCTCCATTAACAGTTTTCAGAGCCTGAGACTGGAAAGTCAGTAAAAAATTTGTAGCAAGTACCTTTCTGATTAGCAAGTTGATGAGTGTCTAAATGCAAAATGTTGAATCCAATCCTATGCCAAGGACTGACATTTTTAATTGTCATCTGTAAGCTTACAGTTTTCTGGACAGATAACTAATAGAAGGAAAGTGATGAGACTTAGAATCAGGTACTGTCCTCTCAGGGAGCTAGGGGACTGACGCCGAAAAAAATCCATCTAAAATTAAGAGGGTAGAAGTGAGAGTTTAGTTAAAAGGCTTCTTAAGTAAGGTAAAATTTTAGCTGGCTATTGTAAGGAGGGTCATATTTTCACAAGAAGATGTTGGTGTGGAGGGGCAGGAAGTTTCAAACAAAAGGAACAACTAGAACCAGAGCTTTAGACAAGTTATTTGGCGATGACAGAGTGAAACAAGTGTAGTAAAGGCTAAGCCATGACAGGAAAGCTGGGGAGATTTTAGGACTTAAGCAAAGAAAGGAATGAAAATAATAACCTCTAGATAAGGAAACTAAGACCACTAGAAATCATAGCTAATTAGTGACAGATGTAACTAAAGATCTGCCTTCTAAATCCATGTATTCTTTTGGCACGCAATTATTGCACATGCAGGCACTGCTGGGCTCTGTCTAGCTACTTCTGTTCTGCCACCTGACTATTTCTGGAGAATTATGGATGCTACACTAGAATTTGAAGCTTATCTCATGGGTAATGGGAAATCAATCGATTTTGAGATTACCTTGACTTGTTTTGGTTTTGTGTTTAGGACCAATTCTGAGAGGAACAGTGTTTGGGGCATCAAAGGGGTATCCTATCTAATAAAGAGGGGATATGCTAATTGACCATCACTCCATCACAAAGATGGCTGCACCCACAGCTGAGGCCAAGTTCCCTTAAGGAGCCTTAACAAGCAATCTGGGATGGGGGACCTCAGGCTATGCCCCCCATCCTGGCGCCTGGCCAAGGGGCCTGAGGCTGCGGCCCCTGCCTGGCAGGGCTTGACAAGGGTGAGACTCTCTGGGTCTGGATCTAGCCCAGTGCGGGGGGTGGGCGGCCAGATCTGGGTCTCACTCGATTTTGAGGTGCATGTGGGTGGGTGGGGACTTGACTCTAGGTCCCGTGGTGCACCCCAGACTCTGACAGGAGGAAGGTTTTCATATACATTTTACTAATTTTCTTTTATCTCTGACACTTCTATTATAGAGAAAGGGCAAATATCAATATTAAATAATATCCTCTAATCCCCTTTTAATATGCATGAATTTTGTGCACCGGGCCACTAGTAGTTGGTATAATGTGGTATCCACTTAGGTAAAAGACTGTGACTTAGGTTAGGGACATAGAAGTTAATTGAAAAACACCTAGGAAGTGGAATAATAATAATAGCATGTATTTGTAATGTACCCACATTAGTTCACCTCATAGGGTAGCTCACAATTACCCTATGAGGTGGTTACTGTTGATAACCTGATTCAATAGATGTGAAAATTAAGGCCTCTCAAACACACAGCTTCGTCCAGGCTTAGGATCAGGCACCCTTAACTCCAGTGCTCCTAACCACCAAGTCATGATGATCCTGTAACTTTGATCTTCCAAAACTGGAAGAATTGTATTCTTTAACTATCATTCAAGCTATGTATACATTGAACAGGTAGATCTGTGGGTGAGAGTGAGGAGTTCTGTTTTAGTTATGCTGAGTTTGAGATACTGAAGTGGGGGCAGGGGGGGTCAGTCTGTAGAGGAAAAGAAATGAATAAGGAGATCATAAATCAAACTTATTACATCAGTGTTTTTGCCATTTGCATCCAGTAGCTTCAGCCGGTGCTTGTGGCAAAAAGGGTAAGAGTCATAAGTATAACAAATAATCCTGGGTTTAAAACAAAGCCCCAGTGTGCCAGAAAATATGTTGAAGTTTGAGCTGAGTGCCCAAATGCCAGTTAGGAGGTATGTGATGGCTCCAAGATTCTCTTGGGAGCATAGGGGCTGTTTTTTAGAAAATGTCCCTCAAAATGGTCCCTTTTTGAATATTACTAACCCTTTTATGATAAAGACTAGAGGCCCGGTGCACGAAATTGGTGCACATTAAAAGGGGATTCATTAGAGGAAATAATTTAATATTGCTATTTGCCCTTTCTCTATAACAGAAGTGTCAGAGATGAAAGAAAATTAGTAAAATGTATATGAAAACCTTCCTCCTGTCAGAGTCTGGGGCTCACCACAGGACCCAGAGTCAAGTCCCCGCCCACCCACATGCACCTCAAAATGGTGTGAGACCCAGACCCAGCTGCCCAACCCCCACCGCCGGCATTGGGCTAGATCCAGACCTGGCCAGTCCCACCCTTGTCCAGCCCTGCCAGGCAGGGGGCACAGCCTCAGGTACCCCGTCAAGCCCCGCTGGGTGGGGGCATGGCCTGAGTTCCCCCAACCCAGCACTGGGGGTGCACCTTGAGGTCCCCTGTCAAGCCCCGCTGGGAGGGGGCACGGCCTGAGTTCCCCTGTCAAGCCCAGCCAGGCAAGGGGGCGCAGCCTCAGGTCCCTGGCCCAGTGCTTGGGCAGGTGGCACCACCTAAGGTCCCCTGTCAAGCCCCGCCAGGTGGGGGGTGCAGTCTGAGGTACCCTGGCCTGGTGCCGGGGTGGAGGGCACAGCCTAAAGTCCCCTGTCAAGCCCCACCTAGTGGGGGCATGGCCTAAGGTCCCCCAGCCTGGCGCTGGGGCAGGGGGAGCAGCCTGAGGTCCCCTAGCCCAGCACCAGGACGGGAATCCCACCTTAAGGTCTCCTGTCAAGCCCCGCCGGCAGGGGGCACGCAGCCTCAGGTCCCCCATCAAGCCCTGCTGGGCGGGGGGCACGGCCTGAGTTCCCCCAACCCAGCACTGGGGGTGCACCTTGAGGTCCCCTCTCAAGCCCCACCAGGCAGAGAGGCGCATCCTCGGGTCCCCTGGCCTGGTGCCAGGGTGGCGGCGCAGCCTGAAGTCCCCTGTGAAGCCCCACCCGGTGGGGGGCGTGGCCTCAGGTCCCCTGGCCTGGTGCCAAGGCAGGAGGTGGGGCCTGAGGTACCCCAGCCTGATGCCAGGGTTGGGGGCACAGCCTGAGGTCCCCGGTCAAGCCCCAGGGGGACAGGGGAAGGCATAGCCTCAGGTCCCTGCTGATTGCTTGTTAAGGCTCCTTAAGGGAACTTGGCCTCAGCTGTGGGTGCAGCCATCTTTGTGATGGAGTGATGGTCAATTAGCATATTCCCTCTTTATTATATAGGATTACTTTAATAATGCTTCACTATAAGCAAAACCACTTTATGTTTGTTCTTTGCAAAGGATAGAGTAGTGCTGACAATATGCTAACAAAATTGGATCTTCATTTGCTTTTTCTCCTCTTTGCCAATTCAGAATGCTGCTTTGACCATCTGTGTGCCAAGGTTAGGGGGACTTCTTTATTTTTCAAGTGTAACAGTGCGGGCAGAGAAGAGTGAATGAGCTGTAAATACAGCCTAGAACACATTTCATTATAGAGAATGAAGCATTAATATCCCAGTGTACTTGGAGCAAAAGCCAATACCATCTGGGCATCAGTGTTTTCCTCCCTTTGAGTTATCTCAGAACTATTTCTGCAAACAGCAGTTTCCTCAGCCAACTTACTATTGAGCCACGAGAACGGAAATCAGCCACATTACTTCCTTATTTACTTCTGTTGAGAATTGGAACCGAATGCAAATATTTCATAGAAGTTGGCAGGAACAGCAACAAGGCAATCTGTTAAGGATGACAGTTTAGGCACTTTTTTTTAAATGATATAATCAATTTTCAGAATGGTTCTGTAGGATAAAATCATCTGCATTTTTGATTATTCATGAGCTTAGAAAAGCTTACATTTTACTACAACTAAAACATGAAAAATGCATTAGAATAAGCTTGAGTATTACACTTTTCTGTTTTTCTTATTTATGCTGAAGCAAGGTAGTAAAAATACTTCATCCACGTGCATAAGTTATCCCTTTTTAACTTTTTACAGGAAGATGGCACTCTGATTTTCCTTTTTGAACTCTTTCTTCTTACCTCCAAATGTTAGCTGATGCATTGAGAATAGTAGGCATGATATTATGGGAAGTCCCAAACTTACAAGTGAATTGTATTTCTAAAATTCATGAAGTTCTTTCTTGTTTGCATTCATAGCACAATTATACTTCAGTACATCTCACAGTGTGTGTCTGTGTGTCTGTGTGTGTGTGTGTGTGTGTGTGTGTGTGTGTGTGTGTGTTCAGCTGTTTCTGTCTCCAGGCTAGTTTGTAAATTCCTGAGGGCCTGGGACAGTATCTAGTTCATCTGAGCATCCCTTGCAGCCCCTGATTTAGCTAAACTGTTTTAAAATCATTCCAGAATGAGTAGAATGGTTTTAGTCAATGTTGTTTTTGTTGCAAGTAGCAGAAACCAATTCACACTGACTTAAGTAAAAGGAAACTTAATTTGAGGAGATAAGTTGATTCCAAGGTTGATTCGTTCCCTAACTCTCTTGTCTGCTTCTGTTACCTTGAACATATACCTTTGCCAGTGTTTTCCCCCTCCACTGCTTAATAGCCTCTTATCTCCAATGGGTTGTGTCTCTAGTAGCTCATACTAGAAGTCCTTTGTGTTCAGGATGCCTCTGGTATGAGGATGAAGGACCCGGAATGAGCCTGTCTTTATTGACTAGACTATAAGGATATTGTGCGACCTGTTGTTACTCTCCTGGCATAAAGTAGTGTACCAGATTATTTCTGCCACCTTTAACCTAAGAGCAGTTTAAGAGTATTCATAGTATTTTGTAGATCCTGTCTTATAGGTTTCTCTAAACTTCTAGTAGGGGCAATTGGCTATGTCCATACAGATCAGGGAACGTGAAATCTTGACTGCATGGGCCGTTTGTGTGTATACCAGTGTCTAAGGAGATGGGGTACAGATCCATAATGGGGACTTCCTGAAGCTATAGCACAGTTTAGTCACTTTTGCTGAACTTAATCTTTTTTTTTTCCCTTTCTAGCTATTTCTCCATTTTCTTTTCTTGTTTGCACATTCAGTCTATATTTTTGTGCTTTTAATTTTGAATAAAGTTGAATAAAGATGCTTGTTGCTTTAGGGGAGAGATAAAGTTTTATTGGAACCAGGAAGTAGAACTGTGTCAGGAGCCAGAACAGCGGGGGTGAGTCTCTCTTTCTCTTCCTCTCTGCTCCTCTCTGCCGCTTCTCTTTCCCTTCTCCATCCCTATTGTCCTTTCTCTCTGCTTTTCTTTGTATGTGATCCAAACCTAGCTGCCTTAGCCCCCATACTCCTTCTCTTCCTCAAATAGCCCTAACCCATGATGTCTCAATTCCAAGAACAGGTTCTAATTAGATTAGTCAGCCAGTGGGTTGGCTTCCTCCTGGGCGTGAGAAGGGATTAAAGAAAGGGAAACATAGGCTAGGTCAGTGGTTGGCAAACTGTGGCCCATGAGCCACATGCGGCTCTTTGGGCCCTTGAGGGTGGCTCTTCCACAAAATCCCACGTGTGGTGCGCACGTACAATGCGACTGAAACTTCGTGGCTCATGCACAGAAGTCGGTTTTCGGCTCTCAAGAGAAATTTCAATTGTTGTACTGTTGATATTTGGCTCTGTTGACTAATGAGTTTGCTGACCACTGGGCTAGGTAGATTGCAGCAAAGGTTGTCTACCACACACTCAGGATACATAAAAACAATGTTAGCATATTATGGTTGGAGTCCCAGGTTAGTTTGCAATGCCTGTTTGCAAAATACTTATTTGCAGTGAGAAAAAGAAAAATGTGAAATTTAAAATTAAAGATTGAAATTACATATGGAATTCTGGAATCCCCTCCCCCAAGATTTTTAAATGGTTGGTGTTATTCTGAGTAAAAATGTTTTCTTTATCTTAACTAATGGTTTTGCTATAAGGTATAGATTTTAGCACAATATCTGAAAGGACTGTCAATAGTAAAAATAACTGGAGCTTATTCAGTGATTACTGTTGCCAGACTCTGTTATATATACATATTCTATATATATACTGTCTCATGCAGAACTCACAATAGTCCTATGAGAATACATACTATTATTTTCCCTATATTAAAGATGAGGGGACTGAGGCAGAGAGAGGTTAAGTCATTAACAAAAGTTACAAGGCTAGTTAAAATTAGAGCCAGGGTTGGAATCCAGGAAATCTGGCTCCAGAGACTGTACTTTGAACTTCTCTGCTACCCTGCCTTTATTAGAGGCCTGCAATCATGATATTTCAGGGCAATCGTAATTCAAATGGAATGTGAGTGATAGTTGTCTCATATTGGAATTGTTCAGTCTGTAGCACAATTAGGCAGGGCTGTTGTAGAGGAAATAAGGATGTATATTAGTGGTCTCTGGATGCCAGCCTATGGACCCTCTGCCTCAGAATCACTCAGGAGCTAATTTAAAAACATAAGTTCCAAGGTCTAAACCAAGGGGTTCTTATTCTGGGATGAGATCCAGTAATCTATATTTTAACAAGTTCTCTAGATCAGTGGTCGGCAAACTCTTTTTACTAAACTCTTTTGCCGCTCTTTTGACTAATGAGTTTGCCGACCACTGACCTAGACTCTCGATTCCAATAATTACAGGCTGTTGTTGTTTCTTGTGATTAAGCCCCTATCCCAGTGGTCGGCAAACTCATTAGTCAACAGAGCGGCAAACCTCAGCTCGCGAGCCGCAGTTTGCTGACCACTGCTCTAGATGATTGTGATAGTCAACCTGGTTTGAAAACTCTGGACTTGGTAATCTTTTATTTCCAAATTCTGGGCTTGGTAATCTTTTATTCTAGAACAAGATAGTAAATGAAGACTTTGGGTTGGTTCAAGGAACACATTTAGGCATTATGCCTTTAAGTTTTTTCAAGATGGTTAGCATTGTCTCTGTGTCAGAGAATATAGTAAGTGCTAGTAAATTCATGTCAGTTTGAATATTTATGATCCCTGTTACATAACATTCTTCAATTTACAAAGATCCATCACATACTTTATCAAATTTAATCTAATCTCCATCCGTAAGTAGTTATTGAGCGTGTACTAGTTATGAAGTATAGCAATAAAAAATATGGTCTCTGTGCTTACAGCACTCATAGGTGAGATGGGGTAGGCTACCTAGCGGTACAGAGCAGCATGTGCTAGAGCCGCAGTGAGTAACATAGTGGTGAGGGTTACAGGGGTCCAGGAATAGCCGTCCTGCATCCAGGCAGACACTGGATCCATGAGGGAGGAAGAGCCAGGCTTTGAGAGGAGGCTCAGGGAGGCTGCATGAAGAAGGGACTCCACACAACAGTCACTGCCAGGACACTGCTTGCCCCACCCCTCTCTTGGGGGGACTGTTCATCACCCAGAAGCTCCTGCATTTCAAGAGCTAGGAGAGAGTCCATTTCTTCTACTCCCGGTGTCTTCTACCCTAGCTGCCTTGATTTGGGGGGGTACATACCATCCCTGCAGATGATTTACCTTACTCTTGATACTCTCAGTTCTGTGGCCTCTTCATCTTGAACAGGTTATCTTCTTCACTCACGTCAGCCTCACACTCCAGTTCCCAAAGTCCACCTCCACCTTTGCTGTTGGCCCAGACTGCTCCACTCTGGAATCAGGAATCCAACCCAGCACTCTTTGGCCACCGCCTCTCCTTACCACAGCTTGTAACTCTTATTCCTGAACACCGCCTAACCAGTGATCCATCTGCTTTTTCCCTGTCCCTGCCCCTTTACCTAGAACACTTCTCCTCCATTCTCGAATTCTGATTCTCCCTCAGAACCTGTTGCACATCTCACTTTCTCAGAGAGGCTCTCTGCAATGAGGCTAATTTTCCATGTTGGCTGCTCCTGTAGCACCCGGTCCTTTCCCTTAGGTAGCATTTAGTATATTTTGTGTGTATTTAGTTAGTGTCTATGTCCTCTAGCAGACTGAGCTCCATGAAGGCAGAGACCGTGTCTATAGTACAGTAGGTACTATTGAATACGTGAAAAATGTATATCTCTGGTCTAAAATAGGTTCTAAACTCAGTGGTGGGCAAGGGTGGGGAGGAGGGAAATGGCAGGATAAGAAATGTGGTGGTAGTAGAATAAAGAAGTTATGGGGGGTTATTTGTTTTGTTTGTTTTTGTCTTTGTTTTCCCTGCAAAGAGAACAGGCCTCTAGCTCAGAGCCTTCAGCAGATGGCAGTATCTCTGAAAGTTAATAACATTGCCTTGTTTTTATGGTGCTTATGTGTACAGTTACTTTTATCCACAGATGTGATACAGACTTGCCTTCTAAAATAAATGTATGAAAGCAAAATAATGAGTTGATTTAAAGAAAAAGCATAAATAATAACTTGGTACACGGATATAGCATAAAAATTATGGCAGTATAAGGAATGCATGAAATTTGGGAAATGCTGGCTTGGAGGAAGCCACAGGAACACCTCATCAAAGTCGTGGGGAACACCTGCACCCAAGTGCTTTGTTTCCTTTAGTGTCATTTTAGTCGGGTTTGGGGAGGAAATGAAAATAAGCACATGTGTTCCATCTGTTATAACAAAGTATAAAGTTTTCTGTTTTACTCTAAATAGTGTGTTCTTAAATTTGAAAGATATAGAAAGATACAGAAAGTCATTTTCATTATTCAACCATCCTTTCAAGGGCTAATGAAAATTAAATGACATTTATAGTATATCATAATTCAGACTTTGAGGAGTTTAATGGCAAAATACAATGATCCATTGCTTTTAATGTTATCCTAGAGGCCCGATGCACGAAATTCATGCAAAAGTAGGCCTTCCCCCAGCTGCCAGCACCAGCTTCTCTCTGGCACCTGGGACCCAGGCTTTCCTCCAGCTGCCCGCAGGCACCCAGGACCCGGGCTTCCCTCTGGCCACCAGCAGGCACCCAGACCCGGGCTTCCCTCACAGCCCCGGCTTCATCCAGAAGGATGTCTGCTCTAATTAGCATATTATGCTTTTATTATTATAGATGATCAAGAAGCCTTCATAAAAGTGTAAAAGGGGAAGAAATGTCATTTCCAAAACTAACTCTTTAGGGCCCTTTTAAAAAATAAAGCTAGATGTTTCATATTTTATAGAAATAAGAGTTGAAATTTTTCTTTGGCAGTCAATGATTTAAAAGAGGAATCACATTACCAGGACAATGATCATAATCACACACTCTTAGACTGAGATATTATTTTGCTTATTATTTGTGATATTATACTTTTCTTTCAAATTTGTTTGGTAAGCTTTCCCTGTAGTTTATATTTGCATTTCTGCCAACTAGTCATTTAAAATGTCAACTTCTCCCTTAGCTAATTTTACAGACTTGGAGCTAGAAATTTGGTATTCTTACAAACTGTTAAATGTGTACTGTATTTTGTCTCTTGATATTGAAGAAACTATTAAAGGGAATTATTTTGTCTAACATTCTTGCCCAAGGGTGTTATAGCCTCTCAAGTCAGTATATGTATATTTATGTATATACAGTAGTACAATTTTCTTTCTAATTTTAAAACAAAAGAACTACCTCAACTGTCTGCATTATTTATATATAATATATCTATGTACTTGAACTACTCAAATTTTGAGCTCCATGGTTATGATTATGATATACCAGTTGATTTACATTATTAGTATAACAATACATGGTAATGGCACAATTTGGAAAGAAAGACCATTAAGTTAAATATTTTAGCCTTCATTGGTTCCCTGTTGCATAGAATTTTTCAGAAATAGAACCGTAGCATTTCACAACTAGTAGAGTCCTTAAAAATTGTCTTATTTAGTCCCTTATTTGCAGATAAGAAAACAAGCCCAGCTACTTACCAAGGTCGGACAGCTAGTTGGTAGCAAAACTAGGACCAGAATCTAGGTCTGCCGTTTCCCAATTCGGTGCTCTTTCTACCATCCCTATGTGAGATTTTTAGGTGGTGTTCTCTCTATTGCATTCCCAGATGTTGGCACGAGTTATTCTTATCAGGTTTTCATATATTCATTTAGTATAGAATAGAGAGTTTCACCCCACTGTGCATCTTTGTTGGTTAAACTTTACATCTGGTTTTCTTTTAGGTTGGTCTTCACTCACATGTTTCACCTTGAAGACTTCAAAATACATTTGGATCTACTACTTTTCTGGAAAATTCCAATACCAAGCAATAAATTACCCACTGTACTCTCTTTATAGTATAGCAGCTTTTCAGTTCTCCAAATCTAAATAAGATTGTCTCCCCTTTTCCCATGAAGCCACATTGTTGTTTATTCACTTTAGTAGTGAGTGTTACTGTGCCGGCTGCTTTTGTTTTGGAAGATGGAGGCTTCAACCAAATGGACCCACTGGGAGCAAATCATAGTTCTTTCAATGTGTCATTTCTCCCAAGCTTTGAACTCTCAGCAGGCTCCCACTCAGGTGATAATGTTATCATAGCCAAAGAGGGAGCTAGTGTTTCAATCGAGTGTCTTCTCACAGTCAACCACTATGAAGATGTCCATTGGTACAACTCAAAAGGACAGCAACTGGATGACAGAGGCAGAGGTAACTATGCCAGGGTATAATTAATCAAGATTACTTATTTCCTGTTGCTTCTTTCTTCTTGGTTTTATAGCATATTCAACAAGAAATCTCAAAGGTAAGGTACCAGGGTGAATAGTGAAAACTTTTGAAAGGCCTGGAGTATTATACCTATCAGAAAAAAAATTTAATTTTTCAACTTAACCAGAAGAAGAAAAAAAATAAGGAATAGTTATAAATTTAAAAGGTGTTCGTATAATGACTGTGAGCTCATTTCTCTCCTCTTGGTGAGTTGAGTTCCTTTTTTGTTGAAGGTGGGCTTCATCAGGGCTGCTGCATACAGCTGTGCAGGATATGCACTGCACGGGGTCCAGGGAGACCATTCACCTAGACTGTAGTGTGATAGTACAGTTTGGTGGCCCTGTGTGAATATAGCAAGAAGGATTTTGACTAGACTTAAGTAAATTTGTCAAATTTTTTTTAAAAATTTGCTCAGAAATGAGTTACTAAAAATGTTAGAGGAAATCTAAGGTTGTTGGTTTTGAATGATTATAGATCTGCATAAAACTTTAAGTGCCTCTGATAATTAGAAGGGCATTGAGGAGGAGCTCTGTAGACCCTCTAGTTCTTTTTTTTTTTTTTCTATTCTATACACTTAATTTACTTGAAAACAGGAAAGTTTCTCTTGTAATTTTTGTGTCTCCATCTTAAAAATCACACAAATAATGTGACCAAGCTCTACCTTTTGGCAGGTTTTTATTTGATTTTGCTGTTTGTAGACCTATAAACACATCTTAATCAGAATACTGTTTACCGAACTAGTGTTCTGTTGGGAAGATGTTTTTGAAGACCACATGGGTTAAAGCACCTCAAAAAGAAATCACCATGAAAAATCACTGGGATAAAGGTTAAATTTATGATCCTCAGAAGGTATACTTTCAGAAAAGGCCCCTTATCTTTCTTGCTAGAAAGATGGTCTAATCCAGTGGCCGGCAAACTCATTAGTCAACAGAGCCAAATATCAACAGTACAACGATTGAAATTTCTTTTGAGAGCCAAATTTTTTAAACTTAAACTTCTTCAAAATAGACTCACCCAGGCCGTGGTATTTGGTGGAAGAGCCACACTCAAGGGGCCAAAGAGCCACATGTGGCTCACGAGCCACTGTTTGCCGACCACTGGTCTAATCCCTTGGACTATAAAGGATATTTGGTTATTCACATTAGAGTAGGAAACCGAAAAGTAGACAGTGATGTTTCCTTCTAAAGTATATGCTAGACATTTTAACCATCTACACACTGAGTAACTGGCCACTAAGGAATTGAAGTGTTTGAATTATTAGAAAGAAGAGTGTATTTTTAACTAGCTTCTTAAGAATATAGGTCTCTTAATCAGAATCTCTAGAGTGGTGCCCAGAATGTGTATTTTGAACATGATTCGGGGTTCCACAATTGTACTCACTGACCTAGACTCACCTCCTTTGGTCTGTTGGATCCTGACCAAATGCATCTGAGATTTGCATTATTCAATTAATGTGATTAGTACTGACTGACTGCATAAACAAAGCGTAGGTTAAGTTGAGACCAGCCAACTGAAATGCAGTTTTATTTTCCTATTTTGCCTTTACTTTGAAAACCATTAAACTAACATCTATAATTGATACTTTCAACAATAGCTCTAGAAAATTGTATTAAATTTTATGACTCTCAAGAGAGAGGAGTTTAAAGAGCATGCCAGTCTGGTATAAGGTTCATAAGTCTTGAGCTATTATCAGCAAATGAGCTAGAGAGTTTAGATTGTGGTCATAGCTCAGTAGTTGATGATTGGAGTCTATGTACTAGTTCATCAGACCTTGGATTCCTGGGGTAGTCTTTTCATAGCCCAAGTTTAGAAGACAGAAGCTTGAGGAATAATGACTATATTTATAGCTACAGAGTTTCTCCTCTTTTTACACTGGTGAAATGATGGTTCTTAAATATAACTATAGAATTTAGATAAATTTTAATGGTGAAAAACATGGGCACAATCCAAAGTGCTTATTAATTGATGTGCCACTAAAATAATCCAGAACCATAGATTCTCAGGGATTAAAGAGGTCGTGAAGATTAGGATTCGGTTGTTAAGCAGTCATCCAGCCTCCTCTGGGACTCACACCTACACTCCAGGTTAGCCCATTGATCTCATCTTTGAATGTCACAATTTAAGTACAGAGTATGCTGAGAATTTATTGCAAATGTGAGAATTGTGCAGGCAGAGACAAGTTATTAAAGGACATTGAATCAAGGTGGGTGGTCAGTGTGCTTTGCTTTTCTGTATATGTGTTTCCTAAATGAAGACACCTTCATATATGGAAGAGAAGTGACTTGTTTTAGGTGAAAAACAGAAGCTTAGGCATCTTAAAGGCAACTTTATTCTCCTCAAGCTGCACATGTACCCTGACTTGTGAGACATATCTTTTGGCTTGTGCTTCAGTTACTCTTGCCAGAAAGTCAAGATATAATCAACAAATCTTTTCTAACAAAACAAATTCACATGTGGAAGGCATGCCACATTAGCCAGTTAGTAATTGAACAAATTCATTTAATTGTCTATTGTTATAGAAGTTCATTATCGAAAATAAGCACAGTTAAATTAAAAGAAGAAAATCAAAATTATTCATAAGCCATCATCCAGAAATGACCATTGTTTTATATTTGAGACATATTTTTACAGTATATGAAAATGTGTAGGTAGAAATTGTGATGTAGGTACACATACAGGCACACCTGGTTTCATTGTACTTTGCTTTATTGTGCTTCACATATGTTCCTTTTTTTTTTTTTTTACAAATTAAAGGCAAGACCACCAGCAAAATAACTAGATTTTCTTTATTCAAATACTCGCTTTATTTAGGTGGTCTGGAACGGAACCTGCAATATCTCTGAGATATACCTGTATATATATAAACATTTTTTTAAGATTAGTCATGTAGTATTATATAGACCTGTCTCCCTGAAAGGCTTATGACGTTTAGCAGTGAAAAGGTAGCTATGATAATCTTTACTGTCTGCAAGGAAGATCTTTATTTCCTTTTAAGTTCTAGGCTATTTAAATTCTAACCCTGGACGTAACAGTCTGCCCTTTCTTACTGATTTAAACAAATAGCAGAACCTAATAGATGAGTTGAGTTAAAATATTCTCATGAAGAAAAGGAATATTGATAACCCAGTTGGCATATTTAGTAGTAATATTCTTTATGTGGTAATGTTTTTATTTTTGTTGGGTTATCAGGTGGAAAATGGTTGATTTCTGATAACTTCCTGAATATCACCAACGTAGCCTTTGATGACCGTGGGCTCTATACATGTTTCGTCACATCTCCAATTCGTGCCTCCTATTCTGTCACCCTGCGTGTTATCTTCACCTCGGGAGACATGAGTGTCTACTACATGATTGTTTGTCTGATTGCCTTTACGATCACTCTCATCTTGAATGTCACACGGCTCTGCATGATGAGCAGCCATCTTCGTAAGACCGAAAAGGCTATCAATGAATTCTTCAGAACCGAAGGGGCCGAGAAACTTCAGAAGGCCTTTGAGATTGCAAAACGCATCCCCATCATCACCTCAGCTAAGACTCTGGAGCTCGCCAAAGTCACACAGTTTAAGACCATGGAGTTTGCTCGTTACATAGAAGAACTGGCACGAAGCGTCCCTCTTCCACCCCTTATTCTAAACTGCAGGGCATTTGTTGAGGAGATGTTTGAGGCTGTGCGAATGGATGACCCTGATAACTTGGGAGAAAGAATTAAAGAGAGACCTGCCTTGAATGCTCAAGGTGCCATCTATGTCATTAACCCAGAGATGGGACGAAGTAATTCACCAGGAGGAGATTCAGATGATGGTTCTCTGAATGAACCAGGCCAGGAAATAGCAGTTCAGGTTTCTGTTCACCTTCAGTCAGAAACCAAAAGTATTGGCACAGATTCTCAAGACAGCAGTCATTTCAGTCCACCTGACGATATGGGATCTGCAGAGGCCTACTCTAACTACAAAGATGGACCATATGAAAACTGCCAGCTGTGAGCTCCCAGTACCTACAAAAACTGCTCCTGGAATAGGAAACCTGTTTCATACGGGACATAACACTTTTACCAGGACATGACTGGGGTTTCCCCCTTGTTCAAATTAAGCACATCAGAATATACAGTATTGCCAAAATCTTTGTAAAAATGCAGCATTTTTCCTATCTGATATTTCTCAGTCATTTTCCTCAATCTTGAGTAGCTGATAGACATTACGATTTAAAGGAACCTGAGAGGTGCAAGTGATGGGGAAAGTACCACACTAAGAGTTCCATGGCTTCTCTTCTGGTCACAGTTCTTCCAGTGGTGAAGGCTGACATATATCTTGAGGCCTCAGTTTTCCTACCAATAATATAAGGGATTTGCATTAAATAATGTGTTTCTAGCCTTATAAGTTCTTACCCATCACTTTAATCCACTGAAATCTTTAACACGTCTCTAAATAAGCCCGTCTCTGGACTTTTAGTCCCTTTTTGTGGAAAGGACCAAGTTGAGACTTTATTCTGTAGTTTAGATTTCTACACCAGTGCCATAGTGCACAAAGGTATGGGTGTTTTTTGGACATTTTGCCTTGTGGCGTATGCAATTGCATGTGCTAGGTCGAATCTTTTCAGTGTAGCTCAGGTCTGTGTTGTTACAGAGATATCAGAGAGCTAACTGCTCCTTAGTAAACTACTTCCCATGAGTAAATTGGTCCTTTGGGGGGATATATCATGTCTTCTTAACGTACTGAGGTGTCATTGAGCTGGCAGTGATTTCTCAATTGATTTCTAAAAGTGAGCGATTTGTTTCTAAGGAATACCGTATTCAGTGCTTTTAGAATAAGAAACAATGTCAAATCATCTGTCGCTGGTAAATCATGGATTTTGACACTTCTAAGAGAATTTCTCAGGCTTTTCTCAGTACTTTTCCAAAGTACTGGACTCAACAAGAGGGTTCTGTGTTTGGGATCCCCTTCCCAGGGGAAACCCAGAGCTGGATTCCTCTTCAAATCTCTGTCAACCCTCTTGCCCTCCGTGGTCTTAAATATGGTGCTAACAGTTGCATGACTGCCTCCTTATCTTGTTTGTTTTGTTTATGTTTTATTGTTGTTGAGGTTTTTATTTTTGTATACTTCAGATAAAGAATTGAGCTAGGGCTGCTTTTGTGGCCTCTCTGGGATGTACTAACCTGAAATGAGATTAGATAATGGTGTGTGATGTATGTTACTATATTAAATAGATTAAATAGATATGCATATATAGATAGAGATATATACACATACATACAAGTAATCAAGATATAAAGAAAGAGAAAAATTATGGGTGATGCCACCTGATTCAACGGTGTAATAAACACTTAAGACACTAGTTCTTGTCTGGCTGAGATCTGACATAATGGATTGTAAATACTCTTTAGAATAATTTACTTGCTATAGGAAGCTTGGTGTCACATAATTTTAAAAACTTGGCAGTGGAGCTCCATTTGGTACTTCACGTTTTCTTCATTTGGCTTCTGATTATTGAAGCGTTATTGAACTAGTGGGTCCTGAGGGAAATGTTCAGAGGAGGTTTTATCTGGATTTTAATTTAAGATTTCAAATGGAGAAAGATAGGCAATCCCAAGTGTGACCAGATAGAACTCATGCCTCCCTTTGTGCCGGCTTATCGGAAATAATACCTCTGCTCTGGAAGGCACGAATGAATCCATGTGCAGTAGTATCAGATGGCATTAGGGATGAATATGATAATACAGCCTCTCTGTCTCTCTGACTGTTTCCATGGAAACCTTCAGAACCAAACAAAAGCTACCAGTCATTTAGCCAAAGCTTGCCTTGGCTCATGGACCTGTATTTCTTTAAGAAGACTGCTTCCATACATTTGGCTATGAGAAGAGGGACTCGATTCCAATAATTACAGGCTGTTGTTGTTCCTTGTGATTAAGCCCCTATCCCAGTGGTCAGCAAACTCATTAGTCAACAGAGCGGCAAACCGCAGCTCGCGAGCCGCATGTGGCTCACGAGCCGCAGTTTGCCGACCACTGCCCTAGGTTATAGAACACTTTTCCCTTCCCAGAATGTTTCTCTTGAAAAATTAAAACTTTTTAAAGTCCCTTGTTTGAGATCTGTCCCCTGAACATTTCTCAGATCTTCAGATAGTACCCCAATTCTGTCCCAAAATAGCATCTCTGGGGGCATTTCTTAGAATGTTGCTTGTCACATTAAAGAGAATGACTTTACCCCTCATGTTCCCATAATGTCCATGAGTATTTGGAGCCCTTAGGTAGATATTTAATGATCAAGGCTATGGAAAACAGAGCTTTGTAAAAATATAGAAAATATTGAAAAAAACCAGAAGTTTAGACAATACTATAAAATAATTAAGTACAGGCTACTCCAGTGTATCCTGGATAAATTATTTTAGAAGCATAATGGTGACTTAAGTTGGTGGCCAAAGTAACTAGTTTACTTTGAATATTCCAGGTGTCATTGATAAGAAATTAAATTAGGTCAAAATTTAATCAGAGTTAATATTTTTAAAGCTAGTTTTCAAGAGGAAGGAAAACACGCTAATATTTTCTGTATCCAATCAAAAGACTCCATATATAATTAATAGTGTCATGTTATCTTCTTGTAAAATCTTTAACCTTTTGAACTTAAACTATACTCTAAAAGTCTTTTGGTAATAACTGGTGTAATTATCCTTTTGCCTCATTGGATTTTATTGTTAGTGAAAATGCCTTTACTCGATAAAATGTATTTGAAATATTTATCTCATTTATAAATTTTGTCTTATATATAGTGAACCTTATTGTCTTTATGAAATAGTGGCTTTGTGAAATAAATTCTCTAAAAATAGACATGTAAGCATTTTTATAGTTTTTTTTTATTTTTTTATCAGCTGAAACCAGACAGACAGGCATCTTTTGAGCTGATAAGCTGCGTCTGTTAAGATAGGTTAATTCTTAAGTCAGGCCCAGGGAGCATCTGTATTTCCTACCAACTACCTTGATATAATCATCTTGGGAGTTGCTGACCTGAAATGGTGTGAGAAGGCCCCTGGCTTCTTGGCTTCACTTGTCATGTGTTTTAAAGTCAAAGCACACTGCTTTCCCTTCAGTTCTCCAGCCTCCGTGAAGCCCTTGGTACAGTACTCTCCATGCCCTGCATATGGTCTCACCCTAGATCAGTCTTTGTCTCCTGTGTCCCAGAGTGGCATGAGCATGGCATGCCCATTTTCCAGAGTCCAGCCAACCTTGTCTCCACACACCAGCAGTTTCAACACAAGTGTATTATGTTTCCCAAATCACCAGTAAGAGAACACAATCTCTTCTCATCCAGGCCAGTAAGGTTGAAAATGCTCAGCCTTATACATAAACTTGTTGGTTCTCAACAGAGTCCATAAAAGTAAATGAGTATTATTTGGTACTAGAGGCCTGGTGCACAAATTCGTGAACAGGTGGTGTCCCTCGGTCTGGCCAGCGATCAGGGCTGGCTGGCTGGGAGAGGGACCGCAGGAGGTTGACCGGCTGGCTGAGGGGAGGGACCGTGGGAGGTTGGCTTGCCACAGGAGGTTGGCTGTGGGAGCGCACTGACCACCAGGGAGCAGCTTCTGCATTGAGTGTCTGCCCCCTGGTGGTCAGTGCGCATCATAGCGACCTGTTGGTCGTTCAGTCATAATGGTCACTTGGGCTTTTATACATATAGATGGTTCAGATGATGTTTAAATGGTCACCATTTCAGTGAATATTTACATTATAATTTTGTCCTTTTTGAAGAAAAAGTCATCCTTGAATGTAAAATATTAAAAGTATAATGTATTACATTTTATTTGTCTGAAATCTTCTGTAGTGTATATATTCATTTTTATGTGTCTTGGAATTTGATGCTAATGATTTTAATTTAAGCAGGAGTGAGTTTGGATTCAAGTTGGATGCCACTGTGGCTACCCATTGTAATTTTACAAATATTTGCTAAGCATTTATGTTTTCGTGCTTTGATTCTTACTTACGTGGGTGTCTTGCCCATAGTTATCACGAGGACACAGTTAGCAGACCATCCCACTGGGCCCAAATGCAGCAGTTACCCATTCTAAAGTAAGGCATTCCTGGCAAAGGCCAGACCTTGAGCACAGACTTACATAGGACTTGTTCATAAAGTTTGTGATGAGATTTGCCTGTTGAAAGAGGTAGCTCTGTTAGAAGCAAGCAACTGCAGCCCAAGTAGGAGTGAAGGATGATGATTAAAAAGCACAGGATCTCAGAAGACAAGCAAAGGAAATAGAGGTGTGACTCATTACTTAAATGCCACAGACTCCTTAGAATGAAAACCCAGCCCATATCTCCCTGTGGTAAAAGTTCACTGCTTTGGAGTTTTGATTTCACTAGCCACTACAGGACTTGGCCTCTGGACTTTAGTAAAATGGGGTTGATAACACCTACCTCACAAATTAATATGAAGATTAAATATAGCAACAAAACAGGGTGCTAGCTGTACCATGCCACACAGTGTAGGATCAGTCATCAGTGTCAGCTCTGCTAGCAGCCATGTCCAGCTGAAGACTGGTTGCATATGTACTCAACCCAATATTTCTCCAGATCTCTCTCAGTTACAAGTGCATTTGACTGCATGCTGTAGATACCCAATTGTAGTAGCTTACTCAAATAAGAGGTTTGTTTTTCTCCAATAGTAAGTCCAGAGGAATGTAGAACAAGGCCAGTATAGGGGGCTCAAGTCTCAGAACACAGGCTCCTTCTAGATTCCTCTCCATCCTTAGTAACTGGCTTTCATCTGCATAGTCACAAGACATCTTAAATTGGGTTCTTCCAAGAGTCCCTGAGAGAAGGATTAATGTGCAAGTAGTTTATCTGGAAAGTGAGCCCAGGCAGATAGGGGAGTGGGGAAGTGAGACAGAAAAGAAGGAAGCCTTAAGGAGTGGGTTACTGCTATGGGTGGTTGATGTTCATTCCTACCCAGGACCTCAGGGAGCTCTGTCTGCCGCCAGTGAATGTATCTCATGCCTCAAAACCGTCCCATCTGGAGGCCAAGAAGCTTGAGATCTGTCCCCTGTACTAATTAGAGGCCCAGTGCATGAAATTTGCGCACTGGGGAGGGAGGTGTCCCTCAGCCCAGCCTGCACCCTCTCCAATGTGGGAGCCCACAGGGATCGGGCCTAACCCAGCAGTTGGATATCCCTCTCACAATCCAGGACTGCTGGCTCCCAACCGCTTGCCTGCTGCCTGCCTAATTGCCCCTAACCACTTCTGCCTGCCAGCCTGATCACCCTCTAACCACTCCCCTGCCAGCCTGATTGACACCTAGCTGTTCCCCTACTGGCCCGATCACTCCCAACTGCCCTCCCCTGCCGGCCTGATCACCCAACTGCCCTCCCCTGCCAGCCCGATCACCCCCAACTGCCCTCCCCTACCGGCCCAGTTGCCCCTAACTGCCTTCCCCTGCCAGTCTGGTTGCCCCCAAATGCCCTCCCCTGCTGGCCTGATTGCCCACAACTGCCCTCCCCTACTGGCGATCTTGTGACCACATGGGGGCGGCCATCTTGTGTGAGGATGTGAGCCAATTTGCATATTACCTCTTTATTATATAGGATTCCCATTTGTGTTGAGGGCTGCTCCCAGGGTCACTGATTCTGGCACTTCCAACTTGCAATATGCCAGCTAAGCATGATCCTGTAACCTCCAAAACCCCTCAGGTACAGAGCCACAGGAGCTTTTGGTAGGAAGCCTGTGGTGAATACAGGAATGGTGAGTATCAACAGTTTATGGGCAGAGCACCTGCAGCACCTGCTACACAGGATAACTTCACCTCCAGTGTCATGTCTGTGTTCCAGGCAGGGAGAAGGGTAGAAGGTCAAAGGACAAAAGACATAACCGTTGAGTTTTATCAAGAAGGCAATAACCAGACTCCTGCTGCTCAGCTGCCAAAACTGGATTGCATGATTACCTGCTGCAGCTGTAAGAAAGCCTGGAGAGATGAGTGTGTATACTGGATAAAATTGTAAACCATTGTCCTTGAAGATACATGCATGAACAAAGTGAGAATCAGAAGCAACAAATCTTCAATCCTACTTATATTGTCTCCAATACATGTGGCTCAAACCGCAGACACAAGTTATGGGGTTCTGCTTGGGCATAATTGGCTTACCTTAGCCTTTTTATTCATTAACATTTACTATCCACCTGCCAAGAACACACAATGACAAAGTTCTTAGAGGAGACCAAGGTTGGCCTGTTGGAGAAAGAGAAGAAATAGGCCTGTGTGGCTGGTGTCAATGGGGAAAGGAGAAATATCTGTAATACTTTCAATAATAAAGATAAATTTAAAATAAAAAAGAGCCTGGCTGGTGTGGCTCAGTGGTTGAGCATGGACCTATAAACCAGGGGTTCACAGACCCAGGTTGTGGGCTTAATCCCCAGAATGAAGAGTGCAGGAGGCAGCCAATCGATGATTCTCTGCCATCACTGATGTTTCTCTCTCCCTTTCCCTTCTCTGAAATCAATACATTTCAAAACTCTTTTTGTCTGCCCGCAGAAAAGCATTTCTTAGAAGAAATCCTAGAAGTACCTAATTTGGAAGAGGAGATTTACATATTTAAGGAAGAAAGTTTGGTCATTCAAATAATATTTGTTTTCTCCTGAAGTCCTCTACAGAAAGAAAAAGAAAAAAACAGTTGTGCTAATTTCCTTTAAGGAATTAAACTCCTTCAGAGTCCCTTAGTTTCCAGTCGTGTTCTTGAGTTTTCATGTTTTCTCTGGAACCTATTGGTTAGAAAATATATATGTAAATATACATATGTCCTTACATCTGCTAGAAGATCGGTAGCTGCTGCCAACGTGCTTATTCTTCCTGACAGTTGGGAACACTGCTTTGCCTCCTGCTCAGCTGTGTGAAAGGGAGGACTCGTGGGCCCTAAGTGATGATAAATTAGCTTCAGAGGGCCTCCTTCCCATCGAAGAGCCACACTCTGGGAAACTGTTCCTAAGCCGAAGAGTTCATCAGGAGGAACTCCGTTTGTGAGATAGTTTTGCAGCGTGAATCTCATTGCTCTTTCAGAAACTTCAAGCAAACAGTTGGACCATGCCAGAGGCTACTTTGCTTAAGCCCTTTAACCTTGAACACCTAAAACATGCCTATTCAATTTTCCAACAGATGTTTGTTGTACACGAACTAGGGATACAACAATGAGCAAAATCAGGGGTGGTGCCTGCTCTCTGGGAACTCACAGTCTGTGGGAATACATAGCGTCCTCAAATAGTCACACGTCGGGTGCATAGTTAAAAACAGAGAAATGTGCTAGAAAATGATTGTATGAGAGCCTAGAACAAAGGAACCTGATCTAATCAGAGGTCAGAGAAGAATTCCATGAAGAAGTGGCATTTGAAGCAACAGGCATTGCTTGAGGGCTCTAATGTTCTTATCCCTGAGCCAGAGACTATGGGTTTAAGTCTATAAGACCTGCTTAGAAGGAATTTATAGAGCAGTTAAAAAAGTAAGGTGTTCCTACAGTAAATTATCTGAAAGAGACAGTGTGTCATCAAGTGCTAAATGGATCAGCACTAGAGGATAAACACAAAGATGGAAAGTGAGTGGTAGCAGATAGTGGACAACGCTTTGTAGATGATGTGAGGTTTCAGCTAGACACAGGAGGATGACTACATCATGAATGGGCAGCAAAAGGTGTTAATCTGATCATGGAACTCAAATCTTCAATGGTGTCCCTGCTATCTAAGCTGGAAAAAGTACCCACTTTCTTGACCCTTCATGAAATGCTCCCAAGTGTATCCTTTGAAGAACCCCTCCACATCTTTGAAAATACGTTCACATATTTCATATTCTATTTTTTTACATTGTTGTTACTCTTTCCTTACCAGTTTGTGAGCAACTTGAGAGATGACATTTTATATTAGTCGCCCATCTTTGTAGTCCCTTATTCTTTAGGGTAACACTTTCATATCAAAGAGACCATGGATGTTTGTTTAGTTTAGTGGTATAGAAGGGCTGAAATTGTTGTATGAAGTCATATGACCATGACCACTGGTCAGTGGTGGGCATAGGGATGAAGATTGGCTGCCTCTTCTCCTCCAGCATTTTTTCCTTGTTGACATCACCCACTTTCAAAGTTTTAAATATGATCTTCACACTGGTGACTCCCAAATGGATATTCACAGCTCTTAAATGCTCTCTATCCAACTTGTGGATCCAACACCTCCCTGCATGGCATCTCAGCTTGGCTAGGCATCTCTAAAAGGCATCTCATAATTAATATGTCTAAAACAAGTTTTGATTCCTGCCCTGATATCAAAAGGATACATCAGTGTCTACCCCCATCATCCCTTCTTAATAACTGGCTCCACCATTTCTCATTTGCTCAAGCCAAAAACCTGCATCATCCTTGATTTATTTGCCTCACTTTCCATATGCAAAAGGTCAGCCAGTCCTGGTGTCTCATTTCAAAAAATAACTCATCTCTACTCTCTACTTCCAGTGGCACTATCCTAGTCCAAGACAACATCATCTCTTACTTGTTCTATTTAATGACCCCCTGAGCTTCGTCCTTCTCTTGTCCCCAGCTCATCCATTCTCCACACTGCAACCGGAATGAACTTTTAAAAGCATAAATCACATTATGTCACCCTCTACTTGTATTCTATAGGACTTCCTGTCACTAGGAGACAATTCTAGAAAATCTATACTCCTCATGGCCTACAAGACCTGACATGAGCTGGCTCCTTCCTGTGTGTCTGAGCTCATCACCCACCTCTCTTCACCTCATTCATGCCATCTAGCCACCCTGGACTTGCTTTTCCTCAAACACACCTCAAAACCTTTGGCTTTGTTCTTCCCTTTGCCTAGATTTGTTCTTCCTCCAAATGTTCCCTTCACTGGCTTCTTGGCATCCAGGTCTCGCTCACTTGCCATCATTTTAGAGAGACCTCCCTTAACCACACACCAGTAGGTGCTCCCAGGGTTGGGACTAGAGTCAGGGTTAAATAATAACTCTCTTTTATTTTTATCATAGTGTTTGTCACTATTTGTCTTAGTCCATTTGGGCTGCTATAACAGAATACCATAGATTGAGTAGATTAAACAATATAAATTTGTTTCTTATGGTTCTGGAGGCTGAGAAGTCCAAGATCAAGGTGCCAGCAGAGTTGGTGTCTGATGAGAAGCCACTTCCTTGTTCCCAGTTGGCTGCCTTCTCGCTGTATCCTTACATGGTAGGAAGGGTTCAGAAAGCTCTGTAATAAGGGCTCTCATCTTATTCGTGAGGGATCCACCCTCATGACCTAAATACCTCCCAAAGGCCCCCTCCTAGCACCATCACATTGGAGATTATGTTTCCACATGAATTCTGGGGGACACAAACATTTGGTTTGTAGCACTATTTGATATTATTTATTATTTATTTATTTACTGGTTTGTTATCTATTTCCCCGATCTAGAACACCAGCCACATGAAAACGGGGACCTTATCTATCTTATTTCCTATTATACTCCCAGCCACAAAAACAAAGTTTGGCACCAAGTTGGCAATCACTAAATATTTGTTGCATCATTGATATAGATAGATGGGTGAATGCTGATTAAGTGTATGAAGTTAAAGAAACCATTTAGCATCTTTGCCTCCATTTACCACTTTCCCTGATGTAGATGGCAGGTAATACACTACTTGTCTCTTTTGGAACACAAAGAAGGAAGTTAAGATATATGGGAAGGCCAAAGGCTTTACCACTTATTGTGAAAAAATATTGGAGTGTATGGGCAAGGAGCCATTTGAAAGTGGCAATGACAGGCTAATGGAGAAAGAAAGTAATTTGTTTTATTACCCAGGAACCTTCTGGGGACTGAGTAAGATGGGGGGAAATGAAATGTACCCATTTGTAATATAAAATTTCATAAATCCAGCTTACATTAATTCAAGGTAGAATAGCACTTTGTTTATCTGGCATTGATAGATATTTTGCTAAGTGTGTGTGTGTGTGTGTGTGTGTGTGTGTGTGTGTGTGTGTGTGTGTGTATTTAATGCTCCCATTGTAAGAATATTTTTTCAATTTGACCATTGTAATGGAAATAGATTTCAAATGAATTTCAGTGCCTCTTCCTCTGGCAGCACACTGAACAGAGCCTTTTGTCAATAACTCGAGGATATCGTTATAGGCTTATTATATTTGGGTATAAAATAGTGATAAACTCTGAAATCACAGATCTGTAGAACCATTATGTTTTCTGAGTGCTCCTATGTGTATTGCATAGGTTCTTCTCTCTTCTTTCATTTATTTAGTCAACAAGTAGGGCACCTGGCACCTGCAGGCTGGCTAACTGAGGACAATACCCATTGTGATAAACAAGAAGAATTCGGTCCCTGCCCTCTTGGAGCCCACGATGTGCTGGGGAAGACTACAGTGATCAAGTAAGTAATGTGTGGCCAGAACCTCAAAGGCCTACCCTAGGGCTCGGGAGAGATCTTCCCAAAGAAATGGCCTTTAAGCAGATTCCTGCGAAGGCATTGCTCAGGGCAAGAATGTTCCAAGCAGATGGAAAAGCATGTGCAGTGGCTGTGAGATCCAGGGCGCATTTGAGCAGACAGCATGGCTCCTACAATGCTACAGAGCCATTGGGCCAGATTGCAGGCCCCTCCTCCTGCAGGCCCAGCCTAGGAATCTGAGTCTTCATTCTGCAGACAAATTAAATGTGTTTTTTTTAACAAAGGGAGCAAGCAGCATTACACTTCAAAATATGTGTTAGAAGAAAATGGAATAACCACTAAATCTGGTGCTTTCATGGATATTTTTGGTCTAGACCAGTCGTCGGCAAACTGCAGGTCTGTTCACTAATGAGTTTGCCGACCACTGGCCTACCTAATAGGTGTAAAGCAGTGGTTGGCAAACTCATTAGTCAACAGAGCGGCAAACCGCGGCTTGTGAGCCGCATGTGGCTTGTGAGCTGCAGTTTGCTGACCACTGGTCTAGACAAACGTAAAATAACTGGTACCATAGTAACCCTCCACCCACAAATTATGGAATTGACAGGTGGTACTCGGGGCACAGGCATAGTGCAAACATCCAGAAGTGGATATTCAGGTTTGGGAAGTGCTAGTTTCAGAAAGGAACCTCATTATCAGAGGCCTGTTACAGAATTGTCCATCTAAGAGACCAGTTTAATTCAACTCAATATTGTCTAAAGCACGCTATGTACCCGAGGCCTAAAGAAGTGTATTAGGGTGGATGAACATGCACTTGAAACAAATGCCCGAGTTCCAGACCTGCTTCAGTCACTACCTATACGCAGGCCTTGAGCAAGCCTCTTCCCCCATGGACTCCAGTTTCCTCTTCTTCAGAATAAGATGATACCCACGGCCCTCTCCGAACTGGAATGCTGAGCTGCACAGCATTCCAGTTCGGAGAATGGCTCTAAGCCAGGGTGTTGGGGGTGGTGGGTGAGGGCCTCCACCATCTACTCACCAATTGCCCTTGGACAGGTTACTTAACTTTTTTGAACATCAGTTTACCTATTTGTGAAAGCTCTATTCATTAGGTGATTGTGAGGGCTAAAACAAGTCAATATTGCGATCACTCTAATTGAATAGCTTCCAAGCTGATGGGTCACATATTAATCCACTAAAGCAGCAAGAATTTGAAAATGAATGTTTCCTTCAGGAAAAAAAAAGAGGCCCTTTATGAATTCAGAACTCTTGCCACATATTATATTTTTCTGTCTCCTTTTGAGGTAACATTTTGGGAAGCATCTTGTATCATCCATCTGTCCAACATTTGTGCTTTGAAATATCTTTTCTCTAACAGCTTGGCCAAACTCTGTTTTAAAAGTGTTCAGTTCTGCCCAGTTGGTGTGGCTCAGTGGTTGAGCATTGACCTGTGAACCAGGAGGTCACGGTTCGATTCCCAGTCAGGGCACATGCGGGGGTTGTGGACTTGATCCCCAGTCAGGGGTGTGCGGAGGCAGCCAATCAATGATTCTCTCTCATCATTGATGTTTTTATCTCTCTCCCCCTTTCCCTTCCTCTCTGATATCAATAAAAATATATTTCTTAAAAAACAAATGTGTTCAGTTCTGCTATCCCTGGTCTATCTGCTCAGAGCATGTTATTAACCTGAACTTGCATGGATCCATATAAATTCTGCTAAAAGTCAATGTTTTCTTATTTTTAATATTTTTCTAAATTTTCATTGAGCCATTTATTTAAAAGGAATAGCCAATGAAACAGAGAAGTCCTTTTCAGGTGGTAAAGGAAAACCTACAAAGAATCATGATTCAATATTAGAAATTTTCTGTGGCTAGATCTTCAAGAAGTGTTGACATTTTCAACAACAAAAATCAATCCACACTTAGTAGGTGTCAATCTGAGCACTTGTAGAAAAGGAAAGGCCAATTTAAACCAAGTAGTGTTGGTTTTGATCTTAGCAGACCATAAGAATCCACTAAAGCAGGAGCAAGAATTTGAAAATGTATGTTTCCTTCAGAAAAAGAAAAAAGAGGCCATAAGAATATGATTTGAAGGAAGGAAGCCTGAGCTGGAGATCATTTGGGTTCCATTTACTCTTTCATTCATTCCTCAAATGAGCATCAGGCAGGGTTCCAGGTTACACAGGATGCAGTGTGAAGCAAACAGATATGGCACCTGCAATTAAATAGTCATGTGACCATGGACAAGCCTCTTGCCATTCTTGGACTTTGCCTTCCACATCCTTGAAGTAAGCTGGCTGAGCTGCATTATCTCTAAGGGTCCTCCTGGATGTATTATTCTGTGCCTCCTTACTGCGTTCTTGGTGGTGATCACAATGTAGTGCAGCACTAATTGATGTGCATGGCACCTGGGGTACCACAGAACCCTTCCCAGGGGTACTGCCAAGTTCTGACCAATGGGTACTGTATTGACTTCTTTAGGCCGCCAAAACAAATTCCCACGAATGTGGTGGTTTAAGACAGCAGGACTTTATTCTCTCACAGTTCTGGAAGCTGTATATCTGAAATCAAGGTGTCAGCAGGGCCGTGTTCTCTCTGAAGGTTGTATGGAAGGATTCTCCCGGGCTGTTTCCAAATCCTTGCTACTGCTGGGCTTGTGGCTGCATCACTCCAATCTCTGACTTCGTGGTCACATGATATTCTCTCTGAGGGTCTGTCCACAACTCTGTTTTCTCTTCTTACACAGACAACAGTCATTGGAGTAGGGCCCACCCCAATCCAGTAGGACTCATCTGTAACTTTGCTGTTCCACCTGCAAAGACCCCTTGCAAATAAGGTCACATTCTGAGGTTCCAGGTGGACCTGAAGCTTGGCGGGCGGTACACAACCCCACCCAGCACAGATGTTATTTCCTTTTGCTTCTACCCAGGATGTGGACTGTTACAGCGGTGTCCACACTGAGCTGGAGAGGTCAAGCATCCTGGTGCACAGAGGGGTGCTCTGGGAGGAAGAGCAGGGAGTCATTTCATCCTTCTCGCTGAGCACCCAAAATTCAAACACTTAAGAGGGTGTCCACATGCAGGAAGCTCGCTGGCCAGGCTTTGCAGAGCTGGGGTCAAGGGCTCTAGCTCTGCAGGCAATTCCAGGGTGGAACCTCTGGCCTCCCATCTCACTGGCTGTGTGTCTTTGGGACATGAGTTTATTTCTGAGAGCCCAGGTTCCTTTGTCTGTAAATTGGGAATAATAGTAGAACCTTCTAATAGGATTGTAGCAAAACGGAGATGTTGTGAGGAAAATTATTCATGTGCAACATTAAGCATAGTGCCAGGAGCATGAACATGTGCTTAATAAATGTTTGTTGCTATTAAAATATCTACTCATTTTCTCTGTGCTGGAATATCTTTCCCAACAAAGAGAGAAACATGTTATTTCTCTCATATTAAAACAAAACAATAAAAAAAAAAAAAACCTTTTTGACCCTATTCTCAATACACTCCCTTTACAGCAAAATTTTGCAAAAGTCTTTTCTGTCCTGTGTCTCCAATTTCTTTTCTCCCACTGTACAAACAGACTTTGCCCCTCCACATCTCTGCACTACATTGTCCTCGGTCATTGTGGTCCACCTTGACCTCGATGCTGCTGAATCCAGCAGTTAATTCTCAGTCCTCATCTTACTTGGCCAGTCAGCATCTTGTGACAGTTGACCATTTCCTCCTTTCTGAAACGTTTCTTTTTTAATTTCTTGTAGGGGTCCTCAAACTACGGCCCGCGGGCCACATACGGGCCGCCGAGGACATTTATCCGGCCCGCCGGGTGCCGCTGCCTGTCCTGCTTAGCAGCCGACTCATCCCGGGCCCGCAGTGCGCATAGGAATTTGTTCATAGTTTGTTTTTTTTTTAAACTATAGTCCGGCTCTCCAACGGTCTGAGGGACAGTGAACTGGCCCCCTGTTTAAAAAGTTTGAGGACCTCTGGATTAAGGTATCACATATTTATGCTCATCTCTGAAACGTTTTTTCACTTGGGTTCCTGGGACATCACTGGCTCTTGGTTCTCTTCCTACTTCCTACATTGGAGTGCCCCTCAGGTTCCCTCCAACATCTCTTTTGTATCTACACTGCCTCCCTAAGTGTGATCTCATTGGGCCTGTGGCTTTAAACACCATCGGTCACTGATGGCTCACCCACTTAGGTGTCCAGCCTAGACATTTCCCCTAAACCTAGTCAGCATCTCCATTTGGATCTCAAATAGGCATCTCAAATGTAACATGTCCAAAATCAAATCCCTGATTCCCCTCCCACCATCTTCCCTGTCACAGCAAATGGGGACCACAGCCTTCCACGTGCTCGGGTAAAAAATCCTGAGCATCATTCTGACTTTTAACTATCTCTTACAGCCTGAATCAAATCCATTTTCAAAATCTATCCGGAATCTGACTACTTCTCACCTCCTCCACCCCTGCCACTTCGGCCTAATCACCATCATTCCCTGCAGCATTACAACAGCAGCCTTTCCCACTGTGCTCCTGGAGAGTTTTAGAAACTCCAGTGCCCAGCCATGTCTCACACTAGTTAAATTAGAATCTCCGGGGTAGGACCAGGACACAAGTGTGGGTTTTATTGTTTTTGTTGTTGTTTTGTCAGATTATGTCACTCCTCTGCCCCAAAACTTCTGATGCCTTCTCTTCTCAGAATAGAACTCAAAGTCCCCACAGTGGCCTTGGAGGCCTCCCGCCGTTGGTCTTCAGACTGCAGCAGCGTCAGACACAACTGAAGGGCTGTTAAACAGACTGCCAGGACACACTCCCAGAGTTTCTGACTTAGTAGGTCCAGGGCAGGGCCCAATAATGTGCATATCTAGCAAGGTCCTAGGTGACTTGATGCTGCTATCTGGGGAAGACAGCTGTCAATGCCCAGGCCTTACATGACCTGGCCCCAAATCTGGCCCCACAGCCTCTCAGACAGTATCTCCTGCTGCTCTCCCATGACTTGGTCTGTTCCAGCTAGATTGGCTTCCTTGTTGTTCCTAAAACAGGCCAAGTGCCTTCCCGCTTCAAGGCCTTTAATCCTTGCTGTTTCATCTACCTTGCACATCCCTCCCCATTTCTCTCAAGTCCCTCTTAGATGTTACCTCATCAGTGAGGCTTTTCTGACTACCTTATTGAAAAGTGCTTCCCTTCTCCCCATTCCTACCCCTCTCTCCTGCTTTTTTTTTCTTTTCATAATTCTTCTGAACATCAACGTATATGTGCACATATACTAGTATGTATGTATATTTTCTGTCCCCCCTCACACATACTAAATTATTTACACTTATGAGTGAAAGAACTTTGTTTTGTTCACTGATATGTTCACAGTGTCTAGAATAGTGGCTGGCACACAGTAGGTCTCAATAAATATAAAGGGAAAAAAGAGTGAAGAAAACCCAGAAACTGATACAAGAATGCCTGTAGTTCTACTGATGGCCACGTGAGGCCGCTGTTATGTCGCAGAATGGACAGGAAGCCCTCAGCGGCTCTTCCTCCCACAGCCAACCTTTTTCATATAGAGTCCTGGGTGGGAATCAACAGCGGGGGGTCACACAGGCCCAGCTGAGACGTGGAAACATTATTATTGCTTCCTAAAGCCTTGTGCCCAATGCCAAGCCAAGCTACTCCTGGTTATTAGCTGCAGTCCATATCCGATATGCTTTTGGAAGGGAACACAGCAGGGGGAAAGCATTTCAGCAAGTTCCCCTCAGGGTTAGTGGACACCAACTCCTGGGGAAAGGCCGAGAGGAAGCAGGGAACCTGGCCTGATCCAGGTAGACACAGACCAGAGTCATAATTAGATTGGGTGGGGTTGTCATTCTGAGTTCAAGTCCAGAAACCAAATTTCTAAGAATTCCAGAGGGTATAGGTGAGGAGCATAGTTTGAATATGTCCCTTCCTGAATCTAGGATGTTCCAGGGCCCACTCTTTACTCTCTTCTCATTAATATAGCCATTTGTCTATCCACATGTGCATATATACATGTATTCATGGGCTCCCAAGAGAACCCATTTTCATTCTCTATGACACAGTAGATAAAAGCTCTGGGCTTTGGAATTAAAGAACTCAAGAGTTGTTTTTACCTCCAGCTGTGTGACTCATCTTTCCTGAAGAAAATGGTCAGCAAATCTGTGTTCCCTACCGCACTGATTAGTTGTGCCAATCGAAACATGAAATCTTACGAAAGCTTCTTGTGATCCACTCAAATGCTGGTTTGGTTTTCTGGTGATGGGATGACTTTTTAGCTTCCACAAATGGCAGTTGAAATTAGCAGGGATTTATCAGAAGACCCCACCCAGCTGTGGAATTCAGGGGTTTGCATGCAATTTAAGAATAATATCTATAATAATAGAAGCATAATATGCTAATTAGACCTGACATCCTTCCGGACGACTTTCTGGACAGTCGGGGTTACAAGGGAAGCCCGGGTCCCGGGTGCCGGAGGAAAGCCTGGGTTCTGGGTGTCAGAGGGAAGCTGGTGCCGGCAGCCAGGGGAAGGAAGGCTACTCTTGCACGAATTTCGTGCATTGGGCCTCTAGTTAATTATAATAAAGTATGAAGCCCTTGCTATGAGCCTGTAAACCCATTCCATTCTTAATTTCATTTAATCCTCAAAACAAATCTATTTCAAAAAGGGACTGTTCTAGTCCTCCATTATATAGATAAGGAAATTAAGGTTCTGAGAGGTTCAGTAATTTGCCCCAAGTGACAGGCTAATAAATGAGATTTGGACCCAGGCAGTTTCCTCCTGCACCAAAGCCTGTCCAGTGAGCTAGAGGGACAGTGAAATCTGACTCCTTCGTAAAATGGTAGCAAGGTGTGGTGGATGGACCAGCCTTGGGCCTTGGGGTCAGACAGACGTGGTGTGCATCCCAGCTTTGCTACTTCTGGGCTGTATCAACTTGAGCAAGTGATTTATCTTCTCTAAGCCGTTGTTTCTTCCTCTGTAAAATGAAGATACTATTTTCCTAGAAGGGTTGGTGTGAGGATTACAGGAGGTAACACATAAAGCATCCAGCCAGTTCTTGTCAGAGTAAATGTCCATTAAATGTTAGTTCACCTCTGACTTCTCATTAAAGGTGGAAAAAACCAAAGCACTGAGAAGCTAAATGTCTTAGCTGCCAGTTACCCAGCCTGTTCCTTTATAAGTTTAGATCTTGTGCTCAGTCCTCAGGCCATCTCCAGACCAGATTTTATCTTGACTGCAGTTGGCAGTCAAGGATCTTGACTTTTCTCTTTCCTCTCTTAGTCAATTGCTAATCCCCTCAAGGTGAGACCTGAGAAGTAGGGCTACCAGAAGCTCTTGCCCTGCCACCCTTCCCTCTTGCTGGTCCCCCTTTCCTGCCCTTCTCTAGAGATCAAAAAGAAGAAAGGGGGGAGGGTGGCGCGGGGGGGAGAATTAACCAAAGAACTTGTATGAATATATGCATAACCCATGGATACAGACATCAGTATATAATAGGCCTGGGGGGGAGGGAGTCAATGTGGGGCAAAGGGGGACACCTGTAATACTTTCACCAATAAAGATACATTTTAAAAATAAATTTTAAAAAAGAAGAAATGGGACAGGGAGAAATTAAAATTTCCCTTGGTCAGGAAGAGAATTCAGGAGTGGAGAAGAGTAATGTTGCCCTCCAGTCCAGAGCCTCCCAGCTCTACGCCACCCGCTTCGTCGCAACAAGAGTCACTTAAGTGTGACACAGTCTAGTTTCACACTTGGTCTTAGAGCTGAAAAAGACCTCAACGATTATTTCATTTTCAGACAAGCCTCATGAGATGAGGAGTCACGGGGGTGGGTAACTTGCCTAGCCTCACATTAGCAGAGCCACCCAGCCGCCAGGGTCCTGGATGCCCAGCCTTTTTGCCTTGTGTGGCTTTGACTCCCATGTCCTCATAGCCTCTGCAGGTTGTTGTCCGGGAGATCGGCACAGTCAGGGCTGCCATAGTGGTGGGACTCCCCCTCCGGGTGCCACCCTCTCCCCCTGCATTCTTCTTGCTCTGCTGAGGTAGCACTTAGGCCCCAAATCTTAGTTTGCTGCCTCCTGTCTGCCAGGGCCCTACACTTAGGCAATGTCCTTGGGTAAAACCCATGTCCTGAAGCTTTCCCTCTGCCCATTTCTCTATCACAACTTAACTTTCCTATGTCCCAGCCAACTGCCAAATTCAAAAGGAACCCTGAGATGTATCAAGCTCCAACATGCTTATGATGGATAAGGAACTCAAATGGCTCTATGGTTGTTTATTCTTAAAAACGGTCTCCTAGGGAAATGAAACCTTTACCCAAAGGGATGAGGCCCTTCTGGTAGAATCCTGGGAATTCTGGTGCAGAAAATTCTCCCCAGCATACATCCAAGTGTCCAGTGGAGGCAGCCACCCGCATTGCCCCCACATAATACCAGCCTAGAGTCAGAGCTGTACGTGTGGCTTCAAGAATAGCCTGATAATGACCTGGTCTCTAATGACCTTTTCTCGATCTAAGATATTCCTTCGTGTTATCATACCAAATCTGAAGTCATCATCTCCATTTCCTCGGAGACTCTTTTAATCCTTCTCTCAGAGGGTGAAGGAAGTGGGGGAGTAGGTGGGGGATGGTGTCTACTCCTCTTTGACTACTTCTTGTAGCAACTCCAAAGGCAATTAAGTTCACCCCTTCCTGAGAATCTCAAGCACCAAATCCCAAATGCCTCATTTCCACGGGACTTGACCTCTTTCCTAAGATGCTCCTAAATCAGTGTTGATTATTATTGTAATGGTGGTGGTGGTGCTGCCGGCTGTAGCAGATTTCCTCTTGTCATCATGGTTCACAGGAGTCCTGATGGATGGGGAAGGCCCAGTGGTCAAGAGCGGGGGCCACCCTGTTTCTGCCTGCTGTCTTGGCATCATTACTAATAATGCCTTCACTCTCCAAAGTATCCTGGGTTGGAAGAGGAACTCTATAGTCATCCTATTATGAGCATGAGCTTTGGAGTGAGTTTGACCTGGGTTCAAACCTCAGCCTTGCAATGCAGTAGCTGAGTGATCCTGGACAAGGTACTTAAGTTCTGTAAACGTCAGTTTTCAAATCTGCAGAAAGAGGATATCATTATCCCTCAGGGTCGTTTGGAAGGACTGGCCTCACACAGAGAGTGCAAGATGAGTTAGCTCTGATTCCAGAACCCAGAACATCCATGTACACGCTTCTCATTTGTGGACTCACCTTAGGGGGTATGTAGAAGCCTTTGAGGAACAGTATACACTAGAAAGACCTGGACTTGTAACCAGGCAGACTGTCACTCAAATCCAAGCCTCACAACTTAGCCCTGTGACCTGGGGCAATTTAAATGCTCTTTCTGAGCCTCTTTTTGCTCATCTGCACAATGGGTATAAAAATCTCAGGATTTTTTAAAAAATGAGACAAAGGTATTGGAAAGCACTGTGCCCTCTGTATGAAATCAATACATGCTGCTTCCTCTTAGTTCATCTGGGGAAAGTGAGGTGCAGAGAGGATTTGCCCAGGTACACAACTCAGGGTCACCAGTGAAACGCAGAGCCGATCTGCCCTCCTCCGCGCCTGCACTTTCTACTCTCTCTCACAACTGACTACATCTCCCCCCTGCTTGGGTCACAATGCCATTAGCATCATTTCCAACTGGAAATTGCTCCCTCTCAAACTCTCCCTCCTTTGCCATGGAGATTAGAAACAGGAAAAGGAAGCATCCTGATGACATGCAGCTGGCCCCAGGGTTTCTGGACCAGAACCAAATTTGGTGTTTGTGAATTTGATGTCAGTTTGCTGGCTGTGTGACATTGGGCAATTACTCCTCGCTGCTGAGCTGCAATTTTCTCATGTGTAAAAAGAAAATGATACTCCTTGCAGGATGGGTGGCAAACCCAAGTCATTCCATCTCCCTGGCCCAAGCTTTTAACCTTGATTCTACCTCAAGTTCAGGACCTATTCAGTCCTATGGCTATGTGGAGGACAGTTAAAACGACGGCAGGTAGTAAGAATAGAATCTACACTTCAGGCGTGTGAGGTTGACTTCAAGAGTTTGGGGTTTGGACTAACGTAGATGTGCTATCTCATGTGAGTACATATTTTATTCAAAATAGTCTATAAAGCATTTGGTTTTATAGATTATAGTTTTCATACCTGTAAGCCTTTAGCCCAGCCTACAGCTTGCAGGTGAATGCAGCTTGCCACCTATTTCTGTAAATAGAGTTTTATTGGTTTTGTTTATGCCTATGTGTTTATGCACTGCCCGTGGCCACGTTCTCACTACTATGGCAGAGCTGGACATTTGCAACAGATCATAAAAACCACAAAGATTAAAATATTTGCTAGCTGGTCCTTTATAAATAAGGTTTGCAATCCTGCTGTAGAGTATAAGATCATTTAAGTTTTAATAATAATAATTACAGTAATACCTGATGCTATTACAGTAATACCCGTGTGCTTGCTCCATGCCACATACTGTTCTAAGGGCTTTATATAATACTTACAACAATTCTATGGTACACACACTATGATTCCCACTTTATAAGGGAGAAAACTGAGACAGAAAGAGGTTAAGTCACTTGCTCAAAGTCTTGTAGCTGGTAAGTGGCACGGTTGGCATTCTAATCTAGGCAGCGTAAAATATTAGATTTCCTTAGACATTTTTACATCCATTTTTCCTTCCTGTCTAACTGAGCCACTCATGATATGGAAGACAATTTTAGGTGGTCCACAGATGCGTTAGAAACATCCTCTCTTAGCATATGAATGCTATTCCATTTTAAGTTATCTTTAACATTATGAATCTCCCTTTTAACATACAGCAGTACCTTGCTAAAATGTAACTGTATTGTTTTGTTTCATAGTATTTATTTTTATAGTTGCCTTCTATTTGTAGCCAATGATCCTTGCTTTCCTTTTATAGCAGTTTCCTTTCAAAACAAATTGATTTAGGAATACAATAGAGTCAATTCAAGTGTTAAAGAAACCATATTAATAAAGGTACAGATGGTGTGTAAATATGACAAAAATCATGGCAATGGCACAGAAATGAATGACAGAGCCCAGAGCACTGGCCCAGGACGCAGGCAACCGGGCCCTAATCTCAGTTTGGTATGTGGCTGTGGACACATTAGGCATCCCCTGAGCCTCAGGTTCCTTATCTAGTGAGGGAGGGAGTTGAATTAAATTATCTCTCACATTCTATGGCATCCTAGTTTATTCTTCTTGGGCTCGGATTCACTGTGCTTCAACTTGAGCCAAGATTAAATGAGACTTGTTAAGAGATCCATCCTTTCAAATCCTGTAAACACAGAGGACTCGGCATCCCTGTGTCTCTCCCTCTTAGGGTAAGTCTATTAATCCCCATCTAGATTACTGCAGAAAAGGTGGGGAGACAGATGGGTAGGGTGCAGGATTCAATTTGTTCTTCTGACCTAGAAATTAAACAGGTCCAGGTTGGTCCAAGGCATTTATCAGGAGAAAGAGAGGGTCTCTGACAATTCCTCATTCATAGTTATCCCACCTGGCCCCAGCAGCCTGATGGGGTTTCTCTCCCTCCGGAGGCTGTGTCTGTTCATCCAGAGACACTGTGTCATAAACTCATGATGGCTGGGAGGAAAAGAGAAGGATTCTTATTAGGAAACAAAAGATGCAGCACTTCAGTGGGGCTCCAAGCCTATATGAAAAATAACCTGGCCATTACTGGCAAGAGTGGAAAGACCCATTCTGATCTTTAAGGAGACAATGGGTGGAAGAGTGACCGGGAAGCAACCTGTTTACAGCCCATTGATATACTTAGTTCTTAACCCCCGGCCCCCACATCAGTTCTGAGAGGGTTCTCAGCAGCATTATTAATTTTTTATTCTTTATTATACAGATGAAGAAATTAAGACTCAGAAAGGTGGTAGTTCCCTCTCATTTCAATACAGTCCTATAAGGGGCAGGTATTATCATTCCCTATTATATATGTAGGGAACTTGAGATTTAGGGAGGTCAGTTTACTCACCTAGTGGCCTGACTCTCTCTAAGTCTTATCTCTGTGCTTCCTCTCATGCAGGCTTAGCAGGAGAAATGGGGAGGAAAAAGAAGGGAAGGAGGAACAGAGGGAGGGGGAGAGAGAGAGAGAGAGAGAGAGAGAGAGAGAGAGAGAGAGAGAGAGAGAAGAGGAGAGAGAGAGGGAGGAGCTTGATTCCAATGGAGATGATAAGAGAAAACAAGGAGAATTTCCCCCGTCTGTCATATCTTCATAAGGGCATCACCACTCAACAACATTGTCATTTTTCATTTCTCACTATGTGTCAAGAATTCCTATGTAGTCAATATGATGCACATTTTTTCCCAGCCATCCATGCAGATTTGAAACCATCTGTCAGTCCTTCCCAATGACAGCTGATTGAAGTATCTGTGGCCAAAAGCCACCGGGTCCCTCCCACCACTGCCTGCAAGGAACCGGTTAAGAGCCACGTTGTCTGTCTTGATTAAATCCCACCCCTCCCAACCCCCCACCCCCCACCCCCACAGGCTCATACTTAGGCTCTGTACGCAGTTTTCTGAAACCCCTGTCCCCAAGGAGTCTCCCTCTGTAGTGGCACCATTCACGTCGCACCCAGAGCCCCTGAGGTCCCCTCTTCATTTCTGGGCTCCCTCGGACAGCTTTGGTGTTCTGCTCCCAATGGCTCTCCCCTGTGGCTTCCTCCAGAGGTTGCTCTTGGCTGCCAGGTCTGCTCTGCCCTCATGGTCAGAGAGCCAGAAGTGCCGAGGAGCCAATGACTCCACAGCGCCAATGACTCCACAGCCAAGGCAGGAGTATGAACACCCAGCTCCCTTGCTTCAAGTCAAGGCCAACTCTAACTTGTCCCTTTAGCTCCAGAGCTGTCCCTGGGATGAGGCTGGGATTGAACCTGAGATCACACCTTGGCTCGGCCTCCTCTCTGTCATGTTTCTACTTTGAGCACTCCCTTAATAAATCACCTGCAATCTCAGGGTAAGATGATACTGCCCCAATACCATCTCTCATCCATCATCTACCTTCTTTCCCTCCACGTCCACAGACTATTCCCTTCACCTCATATCCCCTCCCCATCATTTCCTGAATCAGTCTCCCTTATGGGAGGTTGTCTTATGGATGTAAACATGGTGAATTCGGGAACGTCACTGATCAAAGTTATCCACCTTATGGGTCAGCAGATTTCTAGGCAACAATCTGGTAGTGTCCATGTCCATCTTATGTGTAAAGCCTTTTGGGTTTCATTACACACAATGGTGATCTATCCCATCTCTTTAACAGAAAAAAGTGAATAATTTAGAGTTGAGTTTCTTCTGGTCCATCTACTTACTAATCTTTGATAAGTGGCCTAACCCTTTTTTTTTTTTTTTATAATAGCAAAAGGCGTTTGCCAATCTTTTCTTCTATGAGGATATTCTTAAATAATTGTGATAAAATTAGGTGTGCCCCTCACCTGATTTTCTTCTCCCTGCAGGTAATGGAACAATTATACTTCCTTTCCCCCTTGATAGTACACATGGTCATGTGACTTGATTTAGTCAATGAAATGTGGGCAGTGTATTTAAGAGCCAATGTGGCTTTCTCCATGCCCTCTTCCCTTGCTAAGGTGAACCCTGAAGGCTTCAGTTTGAGCTGGTGGCTACTCCATCAGCATGGGAACCTGAAAATTATGATAACAGAGCCCCCTGCCAATCCAAAATGGATGTGTAGCACATGCAAGAAATACACTGTTGTTTTAAGCCCATGGTCGGCAAACTGCGGCTCGCAAGCCACATGTGGCTCTTTGGCCCCTTGAGTGTGGCTCTTTCTTCCACAAAATACCACGACCTGGGCAAGTCTATTTTGAAGAAGTGGTGTTAGAAGAAGTTTAAGTTTAAAAAATTTGGCTCTCAAAAGAAATTTCAATCGTTGTACTGTTGATATTTGGCTCTGTTGACTAATGAGTTTGCCGACCACTGTTTTAAGCTGTTAGAATTCAGTGCATGTATTAGTTTGCTATGGCTGCTGTAACAAAGCACACCAGAAACTTATCATCTCACAGTTCTGGAAGTTAAAGATCTAGGATCAAGGTGTTGGCATGGCTTGGTCCCTTCTGAGGGTGGTGAAGGAGAATCTGTTCCAGGCCTCTCTGCTAGATTCTGGTGGTTTACTGCTCATTCCTTGGCCTGGGGAAGCATCCCCCTGACCTGTGCCTTTATCTTCACCTGGCATCCTTCCGGTGTGCACGTTTGTGTCCAAACTTCCCCCTTCCAATAAGGACACTAGTCCTATTGGACTAGGGCCCACCCTAACAATCTCATCTATTTAATCATAGATGTAGTGATCCTACTTCCAAATAAGGTTACATTCTGGTGTCCTGGGGGCTAGGACTTCAACACCTGAACTTTCAGAGGACACAGTTGCCCCATAATAGCAGATGTTGGTGACAACAGCATAGCTTAGCCCAAACTGACCAATACAAGGATCATCTTTCTCATGCTGCATTGTAACCTCTTGCTTTCACTTTATGAGGATAAATAACTTGCCTATATCAGTAAGAGGGAGAACTAATCCAGGCTTCCTGATTCGGTAAACTGTGCTTCCAACTAGTCTCCAGAGGGTGGTCCCTGTCAGTCAAGCACTTTGCAGTTCACCTCAGTCCCCACCACTCCCTAGTCAACCCAGACACCGAGGGTAAGTGCTGTTTGCCCTTATTTATATCCCTTGTTTTCCCCTGTGGACACTACGTTTACAACCTTACACTATGCTATACTTCCTCTGTAATAAAGATTAAAAGGGTAAGTCATGCCCTTTTAATTCAACCTCCAGGTCACCAAAAACCTGAGAGTCATTGAGACGGTCTGTGCCACTCTCACCCTACACTGCATCTGCCCCCCACTCTCTGTTCCCACCTTCTGAGCACAGACCCATGGACTGGGTCCATCTTGTACTTGTTTTCTGCCAAGCAAATTTCCCCTGAAAGGAATGAGCCAGGGATAAAAATATTGGGCTGATTAAAGCTAATGGGTTGTCGGGAAATGGCAGCTCCCCCCGGGTACATCCTTGACGAAAGAATCTCCCTGTTACAAGGGACGCGATCAAATGGCAGCTGCCTCTCATTCCTGACATTCGCATCTCACAGCACAGATAAAAAAAGAAACCCCACTTTGTGAAGCTTGTGCCCAGGCAAAGACTCAGAAGCTCTTCAATCATTTATTGATTTTTCCCTCTCGCCATTCCTATTGAGCATGATGTCTTTTTTATCCCACACCGAGGGGCTTTGTGTGTGTGCTGCTCCTCGTTAATGTGATCACAGAGGGCAGATCTAAGATGTGATTCGCGTAAATGAAAGCTTCTTCAGAAGCCATCCAGGTAGAGGCATTCTCTTCTAAGCCCTCGCCCGTGCCTTTGAATTCATTAGCTCGGAGCACACGGCACCTCCAGAGAGGCACGTTGGCCGTGTGTACATACCACTGAGAGCCCAACTCCGCACACTGGCACCGAGTCACCTTCTCCCAACCTGAGCAGACAAGGCACGCATTGTGTTTACTCCAATTTTCTCATTAATTTTGCTGGCTGCCTGACAGCCTCTGCCTCCTCAGATTAGATTTCTGGAATTAGACTGATCTGAGTGCTGCAAGAAAGCTGCAGACCCAGCTCCCTCCATCCAGGCAAAAATTCCTGTCCCCATTTTGTAGATGAAGGCAGCTGAAGCTCTGCCAGGGAGGACCTCTCTGAGCCGGCAGGGCTGAGGAGAGGCCTTCCTGGGCAGGGCAGGTGATCTGCCTCACCAGGAAGCAAACCCCGCTGAAGGGCCGTGGACCACTCGGCTGTAGCGTACAGCGTTGGTCCAGGATTTCGATGGCGTATTTTAATATGCAGCACTTACCCTGAAGGATTGCTCTAATAATCCATTAATGCTTTAGTGCAAATGAGCTCGACTAAATTGACTCTAGCCACCTAACAGGGTCAGCAGGGACACAGAGAGATAAATTCTAGCAGAAGAAAGGAATTTTAAAAGGCAGCAGAGGCAGGACCTGGGACCATCAAATGGGCATTGGGCACCAGGTGGGGGATTAAATGGAGCAAGGCCAAGACAGCACAGGGAGACAACTCCTAATCACCCAGCAGTCTTAGGGGGACTTGAGATGACGTCAAACACATTGTTGAATATCTAAGCTGTGTGACCTTGACTGAGACTCAGACCCCTTTGCAACTGTCAAAAGCAAAGAATAATGGCTTATCTCCCCAAAGGCAGAGGGGTGAATCACAGGATCCCTGGAGAGCCCTTCCTCCAGGAAGTTTCCGTGAAATACAAGGGACTCCAGTCCGTGAAGAAAGCCTCGGGGTTTAACACTTCGCAGCCTTAGCGTCATCGTCAAAGGCAGATAGACTTTATTTTAATGCTGAGCTCTGCCTTGCACAACTCGCTGAGCAACCTCGGATGAGTCCCTCAACCTCTCTGGGCCTCAAGTGTCTTGTCTATAAATAAAGCATAAAACCTACCTCACTGGGTTGTTGGGAGGTTTTAATAGGACAACGCATGTGAATCGTTTAGCACAATGTTGGGCACAAATTAGTGCTTAGTAATAATAATTTAGCTACTGTGTATCATCATCATCATCATCACCACGAGCAGCAGCAGCATGCCACACCTACCATGATGTCTTGTGCAACATCATGGTGAAGGGGATGGGTCCTGGGGTCTGACCATCCTCTCAAATATGAGTTCTTATGGGGACCAGGCATCTTACCTTGAACAAGTTATTTACTGGTATTCTCAACTTTGGTTTCCTCATCTGTAAATGGGAATGATAAAAATACCTACCTCAAAGGTGAGACCATGTAAATGAGTTGCTGAGGCTGGTGCCTGGCACACAGTGAGAGTGTAATACCTGGAAGGTAGGGACCCCAAAACTCCCTTCCCCATCCTCTGTCTTCTGTTTCTGCATCTTTCTTTTGTGATAGATGCGATCGAGTAGGTTTAATGAAATCCAGTGCTGTGGATGATCAGAATAGATGCAGAAACCCTCTCTCAACCAGAGCGATGAAGGCCCTGAGAGCCAGCTCAAGGAGCAGCTCTGGTTTCTTTTGGGTTTCATTGTAGTTGTCTAGCTTTTGGGCTGCAGTGCAGGAAGATTGCTTCCCCCAATGTTGTCCCCATCAGAGTAGAGCTGGGGAAGGTAAGAGTGGCTAAGCGCTCTAAACAGTGGCTAACCTTCTAATTCGCACTGCCAAGAGAAGCGATAATAGGAACCCATTCTCAGCAATAAGCGCTTGGGAACCACAGGGTCTGATGGATGTTTTCCGGAATCCTACTCAAAGCCACTAGCTCTTACCTTGTTAAGTTTGTGTTTTCCTCCTGGAGCGTTACCTTCTGACCCTCTTCTTCGTTGTCCTCTTTTCTCTCTCTCTCTTCCCCCCTTTTTCTTTTTTCAAATATATTTTATTGATTTTTCACAGAGAGGAAGGGAGAGGGAGAGAAAGTTAGAAACATCGATGAGAGAGAAACATCAATCAGCTGCCCCCTGCACACCCCCTACTGGGGATGTGCCCGCAACCAAGGTACATGCCCTTGACCAGAATTGAACCTGGGACCCTTGAGTCCACAGGCCGACGCTCTATCCACTGAGCCAAACTGGTTAGAGCCCCCCTTTTTCTATCTTCCCGTTTCCTTCTGGCTTTCAGAACTCCCAAACCCCATTCCCAAATCTTCCATTCTTTCTGTCATGACTGACCTAATATGGGGAGCATGCAATCACTGGGTGTTCCTTTATTTATGAGACATTTACTGAATACAGACTAGGGGCTGAGGATATAGAAAAGAATCAGACAGCCTCTTTGTTCTCCAGGAGATGGACTAACAAATAGTGGATGTGCTTCCCAACAACTACAATTGCTTCAGCAAGTGCTTTCCCAGAAGGGCACATGGAGCGGGTGTGTACTGGAAGTGCCCAATACTGGTTGGGTGGGGCAGAGAAAGCTGTTCTAGAGGAGCAGATGCTGGGCCTGAGACTGAGGGTTAAGTCTAGGTTTTTAAACAGTCAAATTATTCCGTCAACCGTCGTTTTGAGTCTTCATTCAAACAGCTTTGACTTAGACATGCATTTGTCAAACAAGAACCAACATTCCTAAACTAACCAGGTTGTTTCAACATTTGTATGACCCTCAGTTTCCCTCCCTGTGCCTCAGTGATCCAGCAGGGAAAAAGCTTCCCCTCTGTGGCTCCTTAATCCCAGTGGGTGACTAAGATGGAGATGAGTGGGGAACTAAACCAGGGAAGTGGCCAGGGAAGTCACTAATAAGGCTCCTCAGTCATATGTGAAGAATGAGGATTCTGTGCTTTACCGTCTCTAAGGTTTATTCCTTGTGATTAAGCCAAGGTTTTCAAAATAATCCAGTGCCTTCCCTCCCCCATCTGTCTGCAAGGCCAGAGCTCACAAGTATGAGGAGCCTGGATTTGAAAGCCAGACCTCTTTCTACCCAACCATTGATCTGTCCTCCCTCTCACCAGATCAATGGCAGGAGCAATTTGTGAGTGACAGCTCTCAGAGATAGCATGTTACATTTAAGCCATTTGGGGTTTGAAGCTTTTTAAATCCTTCAAAACAAGCTCATACCCTGCTGTGTCTCTGGCATAATAACAGGCTAAGCAGGGTGAATCTTGACTCAACTTCCATGTGACCATGTGAATGTATGGGGATTAAAGGAAAGAGAGAGTTATTTTATTCTTTTTTTTTTAATTAATTCTTAGCAAATACAGGGACCTTTTGGCCCAATTTTCCCTCTGAGTCGATGTCATGCACCAGTAAATCTAGATCTGAGAAGGACCTGGTTTATCTTGAAGTGTTGAGGATTTAGTGAATGAAGCAAAGAAACTTTACTCCCAGGGTTTAGAGGAAGCTACATATCCAGTTACCTCTGTGAAGGTGGGGACCACATTTGCTCTATTCACTGGTGTATTGCTGGCTTTGCTTAGAGCCTGATATGTAGTAGATGCTCAAGAATATTTGTTGAAGCAATCCATGTTTTTAACAACACCATCTCCCACCCCTATGCCATACAAGCTTTCTCTCCATTACTTCATTCCTGGTAATGTTGTCATTCATGCCACCTCCTTGGGTTTCTAGGGAGCTACTTTGGATGTTCCATTCTCATTGCATCCCTGAGTGGAGTTCAGTCTTGCAGCTGAAACCATTCATTTGCCAATTCTATCCTATATAATAAAAGGCTAATATGCAAATTGACCAAACAGAGGAACCACCAATTGCTATGAGGTGCACTGACCACCAGGGGGCAGACGCTCAAGGCAGGAGCTGCCCCCTGGTGGTCAGTGCACTCCCACAGGGGGAGCACTGCTCAGCCAGAAGCCAGGCTCATGGCTGGCGAGCACAGCGGTGGTGGCGAGAGCCTCTCCCACCTCTGCAGCAGTGCTAAGGACATCCAACTGGCGGCTTAGGCCCGCTCCCCACAGGGGTCCTGGATTGTAAAAGGGTGCAGGCCGGGCTGAGGGACACCCCCCCAGTACATGAATGTTGTGCACCGTGCCTCTAGTATTTGTATGGAGGGCATATTTTGGTCAAGCTTCCAATTAGTGACACAAGTACAAAGATAAGAGACATATGTGAGATGCACTTGAGGAGAGGCCAGTTTAGGAGAGGAGGCAGGGTGACAGACATCTGAAATCAAGGGCACGAGCCAGGACAGAGAGGAACAAAGGTGGACATAGAAAAAAGAGAACCAATTCTCAAAGCAGCCCCATCTGAGTTCAGAGAAATGAGAGGTGTCTAGTTTGTGGAGAAGTTCAGAGTGTGTAACAGTGAGAAAATTCTAAAAGGAGTGGCTTTGGAGTTGGGTATGTGGGTTGCCTGGCAGCTGGCTGGCTAGAACCAGGATCCCTCCCCATTCAGCCGGAGGGGCAGTACCCAAGCCCAGCTTCCCACAGGACCAAGGCTTCCCTCATTTGGTAAGGACTCTAACTTTCTGTGGACCCCCAACGTCAAGTGTGGGCCAACTGGTGTCCCCCAAACTATTCCTATAAGTGGCTGGCACCCCAAGTTTGGACTAATGGCACCAAGTAGCCTGTGTATCCCTCTGTCAAAGCTGTTTTATCACTTTTGCCCTATAAATTAGAGAAGAACAGGGCCCCTGCTGGAAATCAGACTTCACTGTGGGCCCAGCCATGGCTTCTCTCTGTGGGGATGGAAGCACCGACTTTGTAAGGTTTCCCTTCCCCCAGTAAAAACTATTTCTTAACTCGTGCAATTCAACCCAAACTCTGACGCATGACAAGCAGAGACCAGGAAGGTGTCCACGTGAGATGGATATGGGGACATGCAGCAATCGGCAGAAAGGGCATCCCAGAGTGAGCAGAGCATGAACTGGAAGGAATTGGGGGATATCGTGAGGAAGAGGGGACCATGTATGTTGGGAGTGGTGGGAAATGGCCAGCAGCAATATCTGGAACCTCGTCACACAGGGCCTTTGGGTAGATAGCTGCTGCTGCTTCGGCCTGCCTGCCTTCTTCCCTTTTTCTGGTAACAGTGACTATTTATCGGAGGAACCTGCTTCCCCATACATAGCATGCAGTCCTGTGGACCTGTCAGTCCTGGCCACACACTGGCCAGCAGGATCTCTGGGATTTAAATCCTGAGCAGAATGACACAGGGACAGAAAAGCTCAGCACCAGCTGCCTGGATCCTGGAGCTGCCTCTGCTGGCCCTGCCCATGGTCTCCACTTCTCCTCTGCTTCTGTCAGCCCCACAGACTTCCTTTAACCTCCCCGCCACCCCCCTTGGGCCTGAGTTAGCCTGGTGGCTTGCAAAAAAAGAACCTTAACACGGTGATTTTCAACCTTTTTCACCTCATGGCAGACATAAACTAATTACTAAAATTCTGCGGCACACCAAAAATGTATTTTTTGCTGTTCTGATTAAAAGGTATAATTTTGATTCAATCATGCCAGATAGCTATTGTTGTGTTGGCTATTGTTTTGTTTTTATTGATTTTAGAGAGGAAGGGAGAGGGAGAGAGAGAGAAACATCAATGATGAGAGAGAATCATTAATCGGCTGCCTCCTGCACATCCCACACTGGAGACTGAGCCTGCAACCCGGGCATATGCCCTGACCACGAAATCGAACCCATGATCTCCTGGTTCATAGGTTGATGCTCAACCACTGAGCCACGCCAGCCAGGCTGTTGTCGGGTTTTTTTTATTTGACAATATCAGAAAAACGAGGTCAGTGCCCCTGTCTAAATAGTCAGGTATGTAATGTTCTAAAAATTCTAATCGTTGCCTTAACAGGTCGTCTTGAGCACCAGACTGAGGCAAAAGAATGCCAGCCCAAGGCACAAGTAACATCTAAATCCATGCCTTCTGTGTGTACGGTGCTGGGCAGTTCCTTCACCTTTGCCACCGTTGGAGCATTTTACCCACTCTATAGATACTGAAAATTGGGATTCAGGGAATTGGGGACCTCCCAGCTTACAACGGTGATCTCAGTCTCCTGTGGGGCATGTTCAACTAGAGAGAGATGTGTGTTGGTGGTCAGGATCCCTCCCCATTCACCCAGCCAGAGGGGCAGTCCACTTCTGAAGCCTAATAAAGAAATTAAAGTTTCATGTGTACTATGGATGTGTGTGTATGCCTAGGTGTTCCAAGAAGTCATGAAAAAAAAAATCATGAAACTTATTCAACAGTGTCATTTGCAGCCATTGCTCTTACTGATAAAATTCACACCCACCGCATTATCCAGAGCCTGGTGACAGCCATCCTTCCTAGAGCTCTGCCTGGGATCAGGCTCTCCCTGACTCTGCTCTCTGCTTTTCTCAGAGGATCCTGACATGGGGAGATGCCAGGTGTGGCCCCGGGAGGAGGCCTCCCAAGCAGAAGCCCTTAATCTTCAAGTTCACCTGCCTAGAAGCCACAGGCCACACACGCATGCCCATCCCCTCCCCAGATTTTACTTCCCTGGGTAGAAAGAAGGAAGAAACTACAGGAGATGTTGATTTCAACCTCTTAAGGGAAAGGGCAAACTGAGGGCCCCTGGGTTTCTAACCATCTGATTGCTTAGCCTCTCACTCCTTGATGTTGCACATAATCAGCAACAGGCGACCTGTGCCTTGCCACAGAGCCTTTGGCCATCAAGCATAGTTGTCTTCAAGCCCGGTTTCATCTCCCCAGACATGCTTTCTGTGCGATGCATGCTGGGTAAGGAAATTAAATCTAAATCCAGGCGAGGGAAGACAACTTCGGTCTCTTGCTATTAAATATATGGTTTGATTAATGAGGAATTTCTTAACATCTTAGAAATTCAGAGCCAGAAGCAATTTTAAAGGTCATCTATTTCAAACCTTCAACTAATCCCCTCAAGTTAAAAAACATATATACATAGATATGTGCCCACTGAATGCTTCCAGGCTCTGTGCTAAGTATTCTACATGCATTTCTTTCATGAATAGACTTTGAATCCTTACAGTAGTCGCCACTGTTCTCTCCACCATCCAGAGCAGGAACCTGAGGCCAGAGCTTTCTGTCATTCACTGCAGGTCACAAAGCGAGTAGATAGCAGAACCTCTTCAAAGGTGGTGTCCTGGCAGCTCTTAGCCAAACCTTAGGTGTATACTTTAAAATTTTTCAATATGTTATTAGTAGTTTGAAATTGGGAGTTGGACATGAAAAAATAGCCAGATTTCCCATTTTCCCTGAGAAGTCAGAAGGCCTGGGTGGCCACCCTCGGCCATATGCACGTTTCTCCATGGCAAGCATGGGCTGGAGCTGAGTAGTGGTCGCCCCTTTGGAAACAAATCACATCACATTAGCAACCGGCTTCAGCTTTCCAATGGCTCCTAATCACACTTGGAGTAAAATCCAAAGTCCTCACCACATCCCACAGCGGCTCACGGGCCTGGCCCCTGCCGTCTGCTCCACCCTCACCTTGTCTGCTCCTTGTGCTCCACACCCTGGGGTTCCCCGCAGTGCTCGGGCTTAAAAAGCTCTCCCCTTGGGGGGCTTTTGCCTTTGCTGTTTCATGCACTGAGAAAGCTGTTTCTTCTCTTCTCATAACTGACTTGTGCTGAGTCTTTAGCTCAAATATTACTTCCGCAGAGTGGCCCTCTTGACCCCTGTTTAACTGTTTTCTGTAAACACTCAAAAAGCCATTAAAATTTTATTTTTATATTCTAAAGAATAGTTTATTGGTATTTTTAGAAAGAGGAAGGGAGAGGGAGAAAAGGGGAGAAACATGGATGTGAGACTGCAACGTCGATCAGCTACCTCCTGCATGCCCCCTACAAGGGATTGAGCCTGCAACTTGGGCAGGTGCCCTTGACTGGAAGCAAACCCGCAACCTGCTGGTGCATGGGACCACACCCAACTACCTGAACCACACCAGCCAGGGCAAACCATTGAAATTTTATATGCTGGGAAGCTGCTGCTCAAAATTACCGTCTTCAAATGGCAACTGCCTACAAAATAAATTGGCATACAGAGAAGTTAGAGGCAGGAAGATAAGTTAGGACCTTATTTCAAGAATACCTGCCAATAGAGATGGGGGAGAGGTAGTGACGGAGGCGGTGCTGATCAAGGGGGAGTAGGGAGAGGGGGCATGGGAGGGGAACTGGTGCCTTGTGTAAAGACTGGAAAGGTGAGGGTAGAGGGAGCCATCACTGGAATATTAAACCAGTCAAAGGGTGGGCTAACTGAAATTGTTAGCCTCTTCCTCTGGTGGAAAGCAGTCCTCATGTCCAGCTGCCGCCAGAGAACCTTACATCATTTCCCTGCTCTAAAGCAGAAGAGTGGATTTTTACACAGAAATTTACCTGCCAGATGCACTGAAGCCTTGACATTTTAAGTGGTACCTGCCCTTTGTGTCAGACATGTCCCACAAAAAAGAAAGCGACAAGCTTCCCTAATGGGCATTCAGTGTTCAGTGGGGAAGTTTGGTGCCTGCAGAAAACAAAGGGAGCATCAGCAACAAATATATTTTGAGCCATTATCTTCAGCGGTTCCCACCCACTGTCTCCGTGCTTAGACAAGCAAGGTCTTTAGAAGGAAGGCTGAGCAAATGGGTGCCTCCTCCCCGCCTCCTACTGAGTCAATGTAGTAAATTGCAGCAGGCACATAGAGCTACCTTGCAATCAGCAGGATCAAGCCCCCTGTGAGCACAAAGTTGGCCTTCTAGATTTGAAAGCAGGTGCCAAAACATATTGGCCTCAGACTCTCCTAGGAGGAAGAATTGTAAAGGTCACGTGAACTCCTCTCGCCATCCCGTGATGGAATGAATCCCTTTAAGGTGATTTTGTTGGCATGTTTTTCCCTAGCTATGACTCAAGCTTGCTTCCAATAGCAGGGAGCTTACCACTAACCCAAGACTACCTCATCAATTGAGGTCTTATAGTGAGCCCACTAATTCAGCTGGGGATTTCAAGGCTCAGGTGAAAGAAGTGACTTGCTCTAAGTAACCTATTAAGCTGGAGGCTGACCTTCCTGGGTCTTCTAGACCCCAGTCCTGACCACATTCACTGGGCATAACAAGGTGGTTTAAAGAATGGTCCTGGGGTCAAAACCCAGCCCTTGCCTTGGGTCAAGTCATTTTTTTTTAAGTTCCAGTTTTCTTGGCTAAATAATAATAATAATAATAATAATAATAATAGGGACAATAGTAGTACCTAACTTACCGAGTTATTGTAAGGGTTAAATGAGAAAATGGATACCTAGTACTCGGGACTGTGCCCGGCATATAGCAATATAAAATGATTTTAGCTGCTAAATATAATTAATACTGATTCTTCCAATGTTTACCTACAAGCCTAGTTGAACATTGGAGGATCACATATACCATCCTAACTCTTGACTGCTCATTATTTGTTTCTGTGTGGATCCCAGGATCTCAGAGAGAGCCGAGATAGCTCTGGACTTCCAAAAAGTCATGCTGACAGGAAAGGATTCAGAGTGGCCAGGGGCATCCCCTCTCTTCCAAGCTTTACAGCTATGTGCTCGGACCAGCAACCACCCATCACCCTGATTACACAAGGCAATCTTTGAACTGGATCAAAACTTCTCTGTGATTTCTGTAAGAATACCATTTATCAGCACCTTGGACAGCATAAAAATGAGTCCAGATATCAGGGAGGTGTCAATTCCTTGACAGTGCCAAATAGGTGGCATCTACACTAATAAAAGAGTAAGATGCAAATTGACTGTACCTTTGCAACACCCACCAGCCAATCAGGAGTGAGTATGCAAATTAACCCAACAAAGATGGGTTAATTTGCATACGCAAGCACTGAGGGTTGGGGGCAGGGTTGGATGCTTGCATCATAGCCATGGCAACAACACAGGTGTTCCCTTCTGCCCCAGCCCCTCAGGCCTCTGGGCAGCCTGGGAAGGTGGAAAGGCAGCTCCTGCAGAGTGAAGGTGGTGCAGGCAGCCAGGGGAAGGAAGGCCCATTCTTGCATGAATCTTCATGCATTGGGCCTCTAGTCTATAATATTTGGGAAGAAGGGGTACAACAATCTTATTTCCCTGAGGCAAATTCCAAGGAAAGTTGTACAGTGGAATAAAGCAAGCAAACCAAGAATAAAACCTGGATGTATGGCTTTCATTTTCCACTTCCCACAGAAAGCATCCTCCCTCCCCTCCTTGCCCCTCCCCCAGATTATTAAAAGTGTGGGATAGAAATAAATAAATAAATAAAGTTGGTACCCATTCCAAGGAGAGTGATTGGAACAAAGTAGGCACATTTCATGGGGCTGACTGATTTGCCAGCTCCCGCTCTGCGGCGTTGTTACAATTACAGCTATTCTTGGGAATGTAATTCATTATGGAACCATTATTCCCAAGAAGCAGAGAAGAGCAAAAATCAAAGGTTTATCATCTGGCTGCTGTGCAGAGAACACAGCAGGCTGCCTACTGGGCACGTCCCAGATGGCAAACAGAGAACTCAGGGACAGATATACATTCCACTGAGCTCCTCTATCCACCTGAATAAAACGATCCTATTTGCATCAAGGAAAGAAGGCCTCTAGCCTCTTGGTTGGCCTTCTGGTTAATTTCCAGTCAGCTGGCCAACAGAGGAGGACTTGCTGCCTGGAAAAGAGAGGGTGGGCCACCATCACTCCCAGTGCTTGGAGGAAGGACAGTTACCAGTTGTGGAGCTCCCGCTATGTGCCAGCATTGTGCTAGACACCTTATGTGTACGGAGAGATAGCATTAAACCTCATTTAGCAGATGACAAACCTGAGGCTGAGAGAGGTTATTTCAGACCTTTTCAGTGACAGAAACCCAATTCTATCTTAAATTTTTTTATAAAGGGGAAAATATTGGCTCAAATAACTAAAGAGTCTAGGGGTAAGTTGGTCTTCAAGATATTAGCTGATTGGAAGGACTCAAAGGTGCCATGGCTATACATCGTTTGTCTTAGCTTTCTTCCGTATTGCCACCACCCCCTAACCAGCTTTTCCTCTTGGTTGTCAGATGGAGACCACAAACTCCTTGCTTCATCCTTCCAGCAACCCCAACAGGGAAAGAGAGCTTCTCTTCCTTAATAGTTCCAGCAAAAGTCCCAGAACTCACACCCATTGGCTTGACATGAGTCATGTGCCTAGCTCCAAAGCAAGCCCTGTGGTCACGGTGATGGAGTGCCCTCGTTGGCCAAGCCTGACTTGAGGGCTTACAATTGGATCTGAAGTAGACCCCACCCATCAAAAACCACACAGACCGAGAAGCGGAGCAGGAGTAATTCCTTAATAAAATTTGACTTGCAGCACCAAGAGAGGGAGGAAAAGATACAAGCAGGCTACTGACAAGTGGCCACTTTCTTCCCACTATCATGTATGTAAATCTCTCATCATACACCATGTGCTATATCAGGCTGCCACCCCGGAGCCACACTACATTGCTAGCAAAGATAATATGTTATGTTCCCACTGGGTTCCAAAGGAGAGGACCAGGAATTTATGCTAGGTGATCGAACTCTAAACTAACACCTCAAAAATCAGCCATTTCCCTGCTTGGGGTGATTGGATGACGAGAAAGAAAGCCATCAGGGTTCTTCTGTGGAGAAGAAAAATTCCTTATCATCTTTCCCAACGAACCCATAAAAATATGGGTGTCTACCCTATTTAAAGCTTTTCAAAGGGCTGAGAACAGAAATAAATATAAGACATAATAAATAAGGTACAAAGAACTAATTAAGCCATTATTCTTGCCATCAAGAGAGTAAAGAATAATTTTTTTTAATTTATACAATAGCAATTGTTAAATTTGTACCAAGTGATTTGTACATGTGGTTTCACTTACTCTTCACAACAACCCTGTGAGGTGTGTAATAGAAAACAGACATTTGATCCAGGCTTAGAGATATTAAGGGGCTTGCCAGGTACCTACAGCTGGCAAATGACAAACCCAAGATTTGAAGACAAGCCTCCTGACTTGAAATTAGTGTCCTTGCCTGTAGAGGCACCTCCATTCTTGCTAGGAGATGAGGTACATTTCTTGGAAGCAGTTGAGTGGTATATCAGAAATGTTTGGTTATAAACCACAGAGATCACATTCATACTGAGTTAAACAGAAATATAGAAATATAGGATATTTTGGTCTTATGCAGTTGAAACACCCAAGGACTGTCATTTACTGATCCAGGGGCACATGTAATGTCCAGGACTTGCTCTCTTCTGAGTGAGCTCCCTTCCCAGGCAGTCTCTCCCATCAGGGTGGTAAGATTGCTGCCAGCTGCTCAAGGCTGGCATTCTCCTAGCTTAGCCACCTTGAGCCCGGGGTGGGGGGTGGGGTGGGGGGGGGAGGGGTGGGAGGGGGTTTGTGGAAGGCATAATTTTTCTAAGAATTTCAACAAAAGTCCCAGATCTGAGGCTTGTTGGACTGTGAATCATGTGCCCAGCCTGACAGCCAGGGCTACACTAATTGACTGTCCCTAGAGTCTGAGGAGCAGGTTGCATTAGCTTCATGTGCATAGACCAAGAATGGGAGGATGTTTATCAATATAAAATCAGGTTGCTCTTATTAACCAGAAGGGCACGAGATACTAGGCTGATGAGAACAATTGATGGCTACATTTGGTATCTATTGCCTACTCTGTGAACAATACTTGCAAAAGGAAAAAGGTGAAGTTCACACCATTCAAATCCTGGCTGTTGCCATGGAGCCCATCCAGACACCAGCAGGCCAGCCACTCTGGCTGCCTTTGCAATGGAATCCAAGCGGGGTTGGGGTGGGGAGGGGGGAATAATCAGCAGGGGAGCAAACTCTTGTTTAAATGCAAATACCTTTGAGAGGAAAGCAGTTCAGGGAAAAGAAATGATCAAAATGAAAGAACAGAGTTGGGACTGATAAGCCAGGGTACCCCAGCATGATAATCTCTGCTCCTCTCCTGCCAAAGTGCGAAACACATTTCTAGAAGTGATGTGCCGGTGGTACACATCCCAGTCATCCCTAACAAGGTTCTTAGAAAGGAGCAGAGCAAGCTTCCTGATGGGCATAGTCTGTCTAGAAGGCAGGCCCTTTATCTGTTTTGCTGGTCATTTTGTCTGCAGTGCCTGGTCCAGCACACAACATAAAGTAGGTGCCAAATAAACATTCCTTGAATGAATGAACATCTGACTTCAAAGCACATGCACTCACCACCATGCAAAGTAGAAAAAGCAAATGTGCATAAATGATTGTATCAATGAGAAAATAGATGGGGGAGCGAGCAGCCACAAGACACCAGCTAGGACATGTGGAGGCCCAACAGGCTGCTGGTTCACTTTTAACAAGTAGACTTCCTGTTTGGCAATAAAGAAAACAATTTGGTTTTACACTTTCCCTTTTTAGTAACTGCTGGGAACCCATGGCTGGAGCAGCCATCAGCTGCAAATGAAAGAGCAGGCCGGCTCAGACCAGAAATGAGTATTTATGGACATCGATATTACTTCCTCCCAAGCTTCACCCATGGCTTCTTGGAAGAGCTCCTCTACCGGCCCAGCCCCTGAAGTCATGTGGAGGGCAGTCTATGTTTTTTTCCCCAAATTGGGTTTTCAAACTTCCACTTAAAGGAAAATGGAGAGTGGGAGGGTATGACTTGAAGTGACAGAAAAATCAATAACAGGGTTTCAAAGTCATTCTGGATGAAAGGCTCAGAGGCCATATGATAGGAAGGGAGGGGACAGTGGGGGATCTGTTGCAGGCCTCCCGGGTCTTCTCAGAGGACACGCTCTCTCTCCCCTGAGAGTAGGAAGATATGGGCACACGCAGATCAAGAGTGGCTGCAGAGAACCCAAGCCTAAAGCTTGGATGTAGACTGGCCTAAACAAACAGGAACACATGCTCTCCCCATTCTGGGGCCACAATCTGAAATCAGCGTGTCTGGAGCTGTGCTCCCTCCATGTGCTTCAGGGGAGGGTCATTTCTGCCTCTTCAACTTCTGAGGGCTCTCTTCACATCTCTTCAGTCTTCATGTGGGCCCTCCTCCATCCTCACGGGACATCTCTCACATAATCACCTGCTCCCGCCCCACTCTTCACCTGCCCAATTCTGGATGCTCATGAGCCTTGTCTTCTTGTGCCACTTCCAGCTGATCACCTGCCCCCACCACCTTATTCACGTGCCCACTTCTGGCTGCTCACTTCTCCCTGCCCCCTTATTCAGGTGCCAATTCCACCTGATCATGTGACCCTGCCCCCTTGGCAACTGGTGGAGCCACCCGTCAGCTGGGCTGAGTTGAGGGGCAGGTGTGCCAAGGCTAAGGACCTCTGCTACTCCTCTCTGAACCTCAGTTTTGGCATCTAGAATCTGGGCACAAAAACCCAGTTGCTGGCTCCTGTCAACCCAGTTACTGCAGAAAGGGGAGCCCCAGGCTGGACTCATTAGGGGAAAGGCTTGGGAAGTAAGGGTGGGGCTTTGGAGTACCCTCCATCACCTTATAGCCTGGATCTCAGCAAGGGGAGTAGTCCCTGAGCCAAGTTAACTGCACTTCCCACCAAGCAGCCTGCCCTGGTGTGCCCACTGCATTGTCACTGCCGAGGAGCCCTGGAGGGTTGCAGAAGGGGGGCGGGGGGGGGGGGGCGGCGGCGGCTGGGGGGAGACAAGGCCGAGGCACAGACACAGGAATGAATCTCCCTGTGAGCCCCTGCTATCTCCAGAACCCAGTCAAAGCCCCAAAAGGTGGGGCAAGTAGGGGTATATTACTTGAGGCTGTAGCTCCGATGAATATAGACTGGCCCAAACAAACAGGAATACGTGCTCTCCCCTTCTGGTGCCAGAATCTGAAATAAGTGTCTTTGGGGCTATGCTTCCTCCATGTGCTTCAGGGGAGGGTCATTCCTGCCTCTTCAGCTTCTGGGGGCTCCTGGCCACATCTCTTCAATCTTCAGGTACTCCCATACATTGTGTGTTTCAGTTTGTGTGTGTGTAGATATGAACAATGTGTATGTACTAGTAAAAGATGGACATGTGGGTGGGTACATTTATATATATGATGTTATGTCTGATTGTGGGTAAGTTAATGTGTGAGAGGGAGGGAGGGAGGAAGAAAGGAGAAGGAAGGAAAGGCTGAAGAAAGGAAATTAGGAAGAAAAGGGGGAAGAAGGAAATGAGACAGCACAAGATGGGATCTTGCTGTTCTTTCTGGAAGCCTCCGCTAGCTCCAGGAAAGCTGGCTGGACTTGCTTCCAACCTCAGGGACTCTCTCTGGAGCCTGTCCATCTGCTGGCTTCTCTGTCCCAGAATCACCTCTCAGCACATTTTCCAGGAGGCTGGGGCTGAAGGGGGGCATAGTCAGACTGGCAAGGTGCATTTCCTCGGCCTTCCCATGGGTAAGGGACTGCTAAGTCCCTGGATGCTTTGTCCCTGACTACCAGGGCCACCCCTAAAGCCGCGCCCGCCCCCCCTCCTCCACCTCCCTCCCCGCTGCTAGCTCCCTATGATTTCCACAGCAGCACTCTTGCTGCCTCCCTTCCTCTGGTCCTTTCCATTCCTCCAGGCCTCCCTGCACACTGCCAGCAGGCTTGCATCCATAAGATGTAGGGTGCCCATCACTCTCTGCCTGAAGGCTGTGCATGGCTCCGGGCCTGGCCTGACCCTCTGATTATCCAAGCTGGGCTCAAATAGCCCCTCCTCAGAGAGGTCTCCTCCGACCTTCGAGTCTACAGCAACACTGTCCTCCTCCCCCAGCTATTCCATTAAAACTTTTACTTCACTTTTAGTTGTGAAAAATAACACACACAGCAAAGTACACATGACATAGGTGCCAGCATGGTAGATGATTCTAAACCAAACACCCACGTGACCCCTACCCCCCAAGTAAGAAATAAAATATTGCCTGCATACCCTCTCCCTCCTTCCTTAAGGTAACCACTACCTCCCCCTTTTGGAAATCTTGTCTGTGCTGATTAATCTTGTCTATTGCCTCCCTGCTTCAAGCCCACCGTTGTGATCTCCACATTAGGATGCTAAGGCTGGGACCCTGCAAGCCACTTTTCTCCTCTACCAGCTAGCTTCCTCTTCGATGCTTCCAAGAGGGAGATAGCGAGCCTGGAAGAGTAAGAAAGGACTTGCTTGTCCCTGTTTGCTTTCTGTACTTGTCAGTGTCACCACAGCAAGGCAGTTTGTTCCAGTAGCAGAGGTTGATTCCAATCTGTAGTTTTTCCAGGACTCACAGAAACAATCTCACGGTGCCCCTTCAGAGACATGAGCACCTGCCCCCTGCTCACAGGTGCCAGTCCCAGCTCTAAGCTTCTAAGGTTTAATCATTCCAACCTCTATCCTCTGTTCCCCCAGACAGCTGCTTCCTACAGTTACCACCTCTCTGAACTGCTTTTGCCTTTTCAGGTCTTGAATACCTGATGCGTGACTTTTAAAATTCTCTGTTAAAATAACTTGTGTGATAGTGTTTCTGCTTCATGAGTAGGCCCTGACTGATATAATTTCTTTGTTTTTAAAAAATATTTTTACTACCTAGGGATGCACCCCTAAACACTAAAATACGGTTTTGTCTAATATTAAACTTACGCTAAACAGAATCATACAGCATGTACAGCTTTTTTTCATTCAACCTGTTTGTTGCATGTGTTGTAGTACAGTTTACTCTTTTCCATTGCTGTGATATTCTATTGGATGAACATGTCGTAATTTGTTTATCCAGTTTTCTCTTGATAGACATTTGGATTGTTTACACTTTCTAGTCTTATTAATAATAAACACTACCATGAATATTCTTATATATATTTATTGGTACAACATTGGACATATATGTGGGAAAGGAATTGTTAGGTCACTGGGAATGTCAATAGAAGTTTTCTAAAGGAGTTGTACCAATTTATACACTCATTAGCAGCATAGGAGAGGTCTTATTACTCCATATTCTCATTAAGTCTTGGTGGTATGAGTCTTTTAAAAAAAACATTAGCCATTCTGTTGGCTATACAGTGGCTTACATATAGTATATATGTAATTACGGGATTACATATAGTATATGGTACTATTGCATTATTGTATTAATTTGCATTATCATGACTGATGAAGTTGAGAAGCTTTTAAAATATTTTTGGCCATTCATATAACCTCTTTTGTGAGATTCCTGTTCAAGAGTCTTGTCTGCTTTTCTATTGAATTGACTTTTATTTATTGATTTGTAGCAGCTTATTGGGGAGCACACGAGACTTGGTTGGAAAGTTGTAATGAGGACATTCTGAGGAAAGGGAAGTGTGTGGAAGGCCGCCCACCCTGTTTATCAGAATTCTGACTTAGGGGAGACTTAGGGGAGTGTCAGAGGTGTTGCCCCTGATTATTCCTTGACCTTCCCAAACAAGTCTGTGCATGTGCAGACCCCCCAGTGTTTACTGGAATTCTTATGCTTAATCCCTGGATGCCCTTGCCTAGAGGACAATGTAAACACATGTGTCCTCCCAAGATTACTCACCTTGATGATTGTACCTAAAAATGACAATAAAAGCCTAAGGAGGCAGACAATGGAGGCTGCCTGGCTTCTTCAGCCAGGCAGTCCCTTAGCCTTCTCTTTCACAGTGAAACTGTATCAGAGTAATCTGTTCATCATAGTCAGCCCCAGCAGCAGCAGCTCTTTATATATTCAGAATATGACCCCTTGATCAATTACACATTTTGCAAATTTCTTCTCTTTGCAAGGCTTGCCTTTTTACTTTCTTAATAATATCATATGATGAACAGAGTTTCTGAATTTTAGTGTAGTCAAATTTTTACTTTCCCCCTTTATGATTAGTGCTTTAAAAAGTATTTTTAAATGATTTCTTCCTCAAAGAAAAATATGTTGTTATTTTTTGAAAACTCTGTTGTTTTGTCTTTCAGATTTATGTCTGTAACACACCTGATACTGATTTTTATATATTGGTGATGTATCAGTGGATTCTTATGAATTCTTTCATAGCAAATGTGAATTATATAATTTATTTTTTGTTCTTTCCTTTACTTATTTTGTTCTTTTTAGCCCTATGCCTTTAATTTTTCTTATCTTACAACTCTGGCCAACATGTTCAGTATAAAGTTGAATAGAAGTGGGGATTGCAAGCATTCTTGTCATACGCCACATCTGAAAAGGAATGTTGTCAGCATTTCATCATAAAGTAAGATGTTTCCAGAAAGGTGGTTTTTTTTTTTTTAGATATCTTTGATCAAATCACATAAATTCCCTTTTATTCTAGGTTTCCTAAAAGTTTCATATCATGATTAGGTATTAAATTTTATCATATGCATTTTCTGTATCTACTGGGATTATCATTTGATTTCTCTTCTTCAGTTAACAAGAATAATATAGTGAATAATATAGGCTAATTTTTCAATGTTATACTAACCTTGCATCCAGGAACAAACCCAATTTAGTTAGCATGTAAATCCTAATTATATGTTGCTGGGAATCATTTTCCTAATATTTCAATTAGGGTTTTTGCATTTATATTCATAGGTCTGTAATTTTCCTTTCTTGTGTTATCCTTGTCAGGGTTTGACATCAAAACTATATATCTATCATAAAATGAGTTGAGAAGTATTTTGTCTCAAAAACATGAGTTGAGAAATATTCCCTTTTTTTTCTATTCTCTTGGAGAGTTTGTATAATACATTTGATAGAATCTGCCTGTGCAGCCATCTGGGCCTAGAATTTTCTTTGAGAGAGCATTTTAATTATGAATTATGAATAGCCTTATTCAGATTTTCTATTTCTTCTTGCATCTGTTTGGCAAGTTGTGTTTTACAAAAAATGTGTTCATTTTACCTACTTTATTTCAAAGTTATTGCTGTATAATAGTTGATACAGTCATTTTTCAATATTTTTAATTCTGTATATTATGTAATGATATCCCCCTTTTCATTGGTTATTTGTTCCTACCCTCTTTTCTTCTTTGATTAGTCTTTCCAGCAGTTTACCAGTGTTCTCAGTTTTTTCAGGGACCAACTTCTGACTTTTCCTGTAAAACAGGAGTGAGCTATTCTCATTGACTGTCCTAAATATTAAAGTCATGAGCCTAGCACATTACACATGGTAAGTGGTCCTAAAATGGGAACTCCTGTTAGTGCTGTTATTATTGTTGTGTGTAGGTCCTGTTCCCATTGGAGTTCTCCTTTAAGCCCAGTTGTTGGGAGGAAGGAGCAAGCCTCTTGTATCCACAGCCTTTGGGCAGTGAGCTTTGGGTGGTGGGAACAACAACCAGCCTGAGCCATAATCAGAGGCAGATGCGGAAACTGAGAATCAGGAAGAGAGAAAGACTAAGGAACAGAGTGAGTATGGGACAGGAGGCCCAGACAGCTCTCTGCCCTGAGCCTCTGACCACACATTGCCTCTCCAGTATCAGCCACAAATGCTCTCTAAGAAAGTCCCTCCACCCTTTTCTCAGCAACCTCCAACACGCTCTCAGCAGGCCTCGTTATATTCCATTTACTTGAATTTTATCAGAGTGTCAGTCAGTGGTGTTCTTGATCAGCTGCCCTGAAGTCACGCAGAGGCCAGTGAGGTCTTGCTTTGTGATCTGTGCCTCCCCAAGTAACCTTGGAAAGTCTGATAATCTCAGAGAGCTTTCTGAGCCTGCAGAGTCCTGTCAGAGCCCCGTGGAGACTGGCAGAGCATGAGATTGGCAGTCGCCTTAGCAAGGAAAGTGGGTGTACTCCCAGCTTTTTTACTCTGGGAAGTTTCTGCTGCTGTTCAGACCACAAACAAAGCAGCAGTTAAGTGCCCGGGCAAGACTGTACCTTGTGGCAGCTTGCTTTGAGTAACTGGGCTGAGCAAGCCTAAGAGCCAGGACTGTGTGGGAAAGTCCAGGTGTGGGCTGTCCCCGAGGGCCAGTGTCATCCAAAGGCCAAGCCGCAGTGGTCACTGGCACCCTCTGCATCTCTGGAGTGCTCAGGGATTGATCAAGCCCTGGAGCACACTGCATTGCATTTCCAGGTAGAGGAAATGGCCCATCAATAACAATAATAATTTACTCTCGGCAAACAGTTGTTTAACAACACGCTGATTTCATCGAGGCCGGATCACAATGATCATCCTAATAACAGTGTGTGCTTCCCTCCGAAGAGGACATGGTTTGAAAGTGCAGCCTTTGTTTGATGGGCTGACGGTTGAGTTGTGAGCTATTAGCTTTGTCATTTGGAGGAGGAAAGAAAAAGGAGTTGGGCAAATGTTGAATTCAAAGGACCATGCCATTATTCTGATAAATTAATTAAATCATTTATTTGCCAAATATTTTTGAATACCTACCATGTTAGATGCCAAAGATGTAGCAGCTGAATGAGATATGCTCAGTGGATTCATCAGCTATTGCCACATAACAATAGTACCACAGATTTAGCAGCTTAAATAACACATGTTTGTGATTTCAGAGTGAAACAGGAATTTTTGGGGGTGAAAAAGACAGGTTTTAGGAAATTAAGGGGACCATGGAGGAAGCACAGGGCTACAGAGCAACAGAAGGTATATTTCCATAGAATAGGGGAGCTGAAAAGCTACAAGTACATTTCCATAGAATGAGGGAGTAGGAACAGCAAAAGGTCTATATTTACAAAATAAAGAGAAGGAAGTCCTTCATCCAGAAGGAGAAGAAGAAAGCCCAAAGGGAATAGGAAAACAATAAGGAAGGTGGGGGAGAGGGGGAACGGGACACTTCACAAGTCCCATGTGAGGTTCAACCTTTGAGTCTAGGAGTTACAGTAGTAACCAATCTAGGGGAATAATGACCAATCAGAGGGGATATCAAGGCACCAGGATCTGCAGCCTTTACTAGTATAAGCCATAGGGAAAAAGAAGTAGGTAGGACCCTTTTCCCCCTCCCCACGTGGGAGTCCATTCTGTGGGACTCTTTCCCACTCCCCACGTGGGAGTCTGTACTTGTTCTTCAATAAATCTCCACCTTTGCTATACTACCCTCTGCCCATGGATTCATTCTTCGACTCTGGGGGACAAAGAATCTGGGTTCCAGTCCAAAAATTCCATTTCAAAAGTTTCTGTGGGTCAGGAGTCCAGGCACAGCTTAGCTGGGTCCTCTATAATATGTCAATCAAAGTATCAACCAGAGCTGGGTTCTCATCTGAAGGTTTGGCTGGAGAAGAATCCATTCCTAAGCTCATGTAGTAGTTAACGGACCCAAGTGCTTGCAGGCTAAGAGTAAGAGCCTAAATTCCTACCTGGTTTTTGGCTGGAGGTCACCCCCAGTTCCTTGCCATGTGGCCCTTCTGAACACAGCCAGTTGCTTCAATCAAAGCCCGCAAGAGGGGAGATTTCCTCGCAGGAGTGACATTATGCTTTCATGTAATGTAATCATAGAATTGACATCCCATGGGGGGAATCCAAGATGGCGGCATAGGTAAACACCTAAACTGCTGCCTCCCACAACAATTTAAACTGCAACTAAAAGACAAAACATCTATCACCCAGAACCACGGGAAAGCTGGCTGAGTGGAAGTTCTACAACTAGAAGGAAAGAGAAAAGAGCATTGAGACGTGCACGAGCGCTGAAAAGCTGAGGTACGGAGGCGCGCGATCCGGGCTGGCGGCGGGCGACTGGGTGCATTGCTTTTTTCAACCTGAACGGAGACAAGCCCCCGATTACTCTGAAATCCAGTCTCTGGGGAGACGCGGGGGACCCAAACTCCTACAGGGAGAAGCTGGACTGTCTGCCAGTGAGAGTGGCTTGCTTGCAGAGCTGCGCGCAGGAATAATTGTTTACGGCACTGGGGCACAGGACTCCAGGACGCGGTCTGGGACACAGAGCCAGCTTACTAGCAGCCATTGCTGTTTGCCACGCCCTAACGTAGTGACGCCCTGAGACCCCGCCCTGCACAACCTACAAACCCACCCAAGCTCCAAGCAGCTCAATTAGCATAAGAAAGCCTGCCCTATCGCAGCTTAACCTAGAAAACTTGCAGCCCAGGTAAGACAGCTCCAAAACCTCCAAACCCCAAGCAAAGAGGAGAAAACTGCAGCTCTCACTGTAGCTCCTGCTGAGTGGCCTCAGACAGTAGCTGACCTGCACCCCATTGGAGATCCAGAAGCCAGTGTACCTAGTGGTCAGTGTGAGACACCAGATTTCAACTCCTCACATCCATAAGTGACACATTCAAGAGGCAGACTCAGGGAGCACCAAAGGCTCACTGAAACAAGTCCTGCCCCATAAGCGTGTATTCAGCGCAGCACTTCTTCCATTATAGACACAGGGAGTGCTCACAGCTAATTGGCCTGGAGGTCAATTCCTCCCAGCATACCAACAGCAATTCAGGCTTAACTACACCAAGACTTTGCACTCAGCCCACAAAGGGGTGTACCAAGAGCATCCACATCAGGTGATTGGGGAGGCTGAGCTACTGCCCCCTATAGGTCACCTACCACAGAAAGCCACTCCATCAACACAGGGAAGCAGCCAAAATGCAAAAACAAAGAAACATGTCACGAATGAAAGAAACGGAGGAAAGCAAACTACTGGATGACATAGAGTTCAGAATCACATTTATAAGGTTACTCAAGAATCTTCTAAAAACCGCCGAGAAACTTGATGACACTTCTGAGGAGCTTAGTGAGACTTTCAAGGACCTTAATGAGAATGCCAAAAAAATGGAAAAGGATCAGTCAGAAATGAAGCATACACTGTCTGAAATAAAGAATATGCAGAAACTCAACTGTAGATCAACATACCCCAAGAATCAAACCAAAGATCTGAAATATGTGGAAACAAAAAACATCCAACCAGAAAAACAAAAAGAAAAAAGAATCCAAAAATATGAAGATAATGTAAGGAGCCTCTGGGACAACTTTAAGCGAAACAACATCCGAATTTTTGGGGTGCCAGAAGAAGGGAGAGAGCAAAATATTGAAAACCTATTAGAAGAAATAATGACAGAAAACTTTCCCTACCTGGTGAAAGAAATAGACTTACAAGTTCAGGAAGCGCACAGAACCCCATACAAGAGGAACCCAAAGAGGACCACACCAAGACACATCATAATTAAAATGCCAAGGGCAAAAGACAAAGAGAGAATATTAAAAGCAGCAAGAGAAAAACAGTTAATTACCTACAAGGGAGTACCCATACGACTGTCAGCTGATTTCTCAACAGAAACTATGCAGGCCAGAAGGGAGTGGCAAGAAATATTCAAAGTGATGAACAGCAAGAACCTACAACCAAGATTACTCTACCCAGCAAAGCTATCATTCAGAGTTGAAGGTCAGATAAAGAGCTTCACAGACAAGAAAAAACTAAAGGAGTTCATCGCCACCAAACCAGGATTACATGAAATGCTGAAGGGTATTCTTTAAGAAGAAGAAGAAGAAGAAAAAGGTAAAGATAAAAATTATGAACAACAAAATGACATCAAATACATACCTACCAACAAGTGAATCTAAAAATCAAGTGAATAAAAAATCTGAAGAACAGAATGGACTGGTGAATATAATAGAATCAGGGACATAGAAAGGGAGTGGACTGACGATTCTCAGGGGAAGCAAGTGTGAGGGGTGCGGGAAGAGATTGGACAAAAATCTTACTCCTATGGATGAAGACAGTGATGGGGGGTAAGGGCATGGGGTGGGTTGGGGAATCAGGTGGAGGGGAGCTATGGGGGGGAAAAAAGTGGAACACCTGTAATAATCTGAACAATAAAGATTTAATTAAGAAAAAAAAAAAAGAATTGACATCCCATCACCTCTGCCATATGGTATAGGTTAGAAAGTTCTAGGTCCTGCCCACACCCTAGGAGATGGGGTAGAGATTTGGTCAAGGTTGCACAGCTACTAGCCGTCAAAGCCAGGCTGGTGAGTGGAAAAGGCACTGAGCTAGGAGGTAGGATTTCTTGAGGAGGAAACTGGTCTTGCAGAACTTGTTATCTGTAAGGTTTGCGATGACACAGGAGACAAAACACAGAGAGTCCAGGTGATTAGAAAGGGGGGGGGGGATTAATCTTGCGCTCCGGGGCGAATTTGCTGGTCTGAGGGTGGGCCAGGGAAGTTTGCGCCAAAAAGGGGCATAGGCACTTCTTTTATACAGCTGTTTAGTGAGGGGAGGGCGGAGGACATGAGAGGTGTGGAATTCGCCTTGGGCCAGGGGTCTAGGAAGGCGCCAGTTATCTCTGTCACCATCTACCTTGCAGATGCATGCATAGGCTCTGGACTTCCCCCCTGCCTGACCTAACATTATCTAAATGCAGAGGCCATGGAACTGTGAACAATGCACTCCCCTGGGGGGTGGAGGGGAGGGTTGTTATGCTGGTGCCAGGACAGATCATCGGATATGGCCTGGGGGCCTTCCTATAAGCCCACGAAAGGGGGCGGAACCATATCTGCAAGACAAAGACCCCAGAAGGTTATATAAAGTGAAGCCCTCTGCGTGTTTCTTCACTCTGATTTGGAAATTATTCCCGGAGTCCACTAGTGTTAATAAACGGGGTCCCTCCCTTTCTCTAGGAAGCTTGCTTGGTATTTCTTTGGTCTTCTGTAACATGGTTCCCTGACCGGGAGGCTAATCAAATTTTGGCTTTGTTTAGCCTCCAGTGAGTGGACAGGGTTTGGGCCCCAGGGGGCGCAGGATAGGCCTCCAGGAGGGGAGGGGCGGGGGGGGAGTACTCCAGGCGCTCCTGGACCCAGCCGGCATCTGGAGAAAGTGGATGACGCCTCTGGACCTGTCGACAGAATCTGTAAGGTAGGGGCCCCAGTCAGTCAGGCCCACTCCAAGTGAGTGGAAGGGGGAGCTTGATCGCCTCCCCGGAAGTCATAGGACTTCTTCAGGTAAATCAGGAATCAGGACTCCAGAGGTGAGTGAATTCAGATTTGATTAAGGAATTATGGGTTCACTCTTCTGTTTGTTTGTGTGTGGGACTAGCCAATTTGCTACCGAGAAGGGGGGCTGGACATAGCCTTAACTTCTCCGGTAGGTTCTCACCGAGACGTCGGTCGAGAATTCTGATCTGGGGTGTGGGTGTGGGTGCCAGGATTGCCCCCATGACCATCTGGGGAGTTGGGCATTATCTGCTCAGCTCCAGTCTGGGCTAGTCTGAGAGAGTGTGAGTATGGACCTTTGTCTGTTTTGGCATAATTATCTGCTGATTAACTGGTCTGTGTGAAAGTGAAAGCTACTTTGACTTTCTGTTCCCTCATCTGGTTAAAACGTTTGGTTTGCTAAAGGCTGAACCCGTGATGGTCTGCAAAAGTCTCAAGCAGTGCCGTTGAGTTAGTTTTCTCAGAGACGTTTGCTCTCTATCACGGGAGGAATCAGCCCACTTAGTAAAAATTTCTGTCTATGTTTGTGTACTAGGGACTTTGGTTTGCTCAGTGATTTTGCTGTGTTAGGTTGAAATTCTGGAATTCTGGGGTAGATTTAAAGGTATTTGTGGCTTTCTCTAGGAAGCGTGCTTGGTATTTCTTTGGTCTGCTGTAACATCTGAGCTCTTGCTACTAATAGGTCTCTGTCCATTTCTCTCTCTAGAACTCAGTTTCCCCATCTGTAAAATGACCTCAAGTCCCTTCAAATGCTGAGGATGCTCTGATTCTATCTGGCTGAGCAACTCCATATCAGCAGCCAATCTGGGACTGGCATCAGCTGTCTCCATTCTGGGCTGTGCCTCTGAAAGCCTGGAGTCAGTGATGTTGGGCACTGTGGTCAAGACCCTTCTCTGAGTGTGGCTGCCTGGTGAACTGGATATTCCCAAGCAAGCCCTTTCGCTGGAGACAGTTCTGTCTACTGAAGCATGTGAGGAGTGCACCCAGCAGGAAGCTGCTATGGCTGGGTTTAATCTATGGTGTCTTTATTAAGATTAGGGTTTTAATTAAAATTGACATTTCAAAGACTATCTGTGAGGGAGCTCTGCTTTAATGAGAAGCACGTCACAGTGGCATAGGTAACCCTCCCACATGCCAGGCAGGTGTCTGTGGAATTGATGTAGGGGCACCCAGTTCTCTCCTCCTCTGGCTAACTTAGCTTACAATCCACCCACATGGAGTCATGGTGATGGCAGCCGTGCTGGTCTGACCCTCTGGGGACCAGGACTCCCTTCCAGCTCTTTGGGGCTCAGTTTCTTCACATGTAAAGTGGGCTGCTTGATGATCCACTTTTTCAGAAAACACCTGCTGAGCACTTAGTCTGGGTTAGAACTCCTAGTCCTTCTCTTCAAGGAATTCACAAGTGAGGGGAGCAGAGGCAAGAACGTCAATGTCAGTCTTGGCTGGGTGGCTCAGCTGGTTGGAGCATTGTCCACCTCAGGTTTGATTCCCAGTCAGGGCACATGCCTAGGTTGCAGGTTTGACCCCTGGTTGGGGCACATACAGGGAGGCAACCGATCGATGCTTCCCTCTCTTTATCCCTTCCTCTCTCTCTAAAAATCAATAAACATATCCCCAGGTGAAGATAAAAAGAAAAGAAAATCCATGTAGGATAAGCTCTTAGCTCAATGCCTGGCACATAAGAAGCTCTTGTGATAATTCTATGTCTGGGTCCTGTGTGAGCCCAGAGAAGGACTCTTGAAATCCAATTGGGAAGAATAAACCATGCTTCCAAGGCGAAGTATGATCATTATTTGACTCTCCAAATATTTATTGAGCACTGACTACATGCCAGGTGATAGATGTAGGGATAGATGCTGACCTTGTCTTCCAGAGCTTACCTATGGATTGAGATAACAATACTAACAACCTAACAATAATAGCAATGACTTCTATTTAAAGAGCACTTATCCTGTGCTCAGTGTTTTATTTACATGTCTCATTTCATCTAATCCTCACCAACAACCTTATCATGTAGGTACTATTATTTTCCCTTTTACAGTTGAGGAACCCAAAGCTCATAGAGGGTTGAGGACCTTGCCCAAGTTGCCCAGCTAGGAAACAGCGGAGCTGGGCTTCCTACCGTGGGCTGGGTCACTTAGAGCCTGCACACTTTGCCACTATATTATTTGGGTTTAGGATTGAAATTGTGCACAGCTAGTGAAGGGGTTAACCCATTGTAAGAATGAATGTGTGTAAGTATGGGGATGATGGGAGGGAAGGATACAGGGTTCCACCCTTAGACTGGATGGAAAAACCAGGCCCCAGTCCCAAACGCTGAGTCAGGAGCCTCTGCAGAGGTGGGACTCATCAGAATGCCTGAGGTAAAAATCCCATCTTCAGGTGGGAATCTGGTTAGGCCAGCTCTGATAACCATCCCTCACTGTACCCATAGGATCAAGATTTGAGGTTCCTAACGTTACACTAGCTACCACACCCAGATAAATGAACTGCGGTCAGAGGTCAAACTTCCCAGGTCACACAGCTAGTGAGTGGCGGCCCAGCTCCAGAAACTACCCTGTTTCTATGGTGCATGACCCCTGGGAAGTTCTGGAGGTTCTGATGTGTTGCCAATTGAGAGGAAGGAAAAGGCTCATCAAGAAGCCCAGATGGCCTGGTAACCTTCCTCAGCCTTCAGTGACCTTGCCTGAGAATGACACAGAGCTGAGTTGGGATGAGGCTGAAGGAAGCCACAGGACCTGGACCAGGATGTGAGTGTCCCCAGAATCACAGTTCATGAGTGACAGTCAAGACTGGAACCAAATCCCATCCTCTTCTCCACTCCAGATTCAGGGCTCTTTCCCTTGGTTATAGGTTCCCATGACCCCCATAGGAGGTGAGCACTTATCAGAAATGTTAGAGATACCCAGTGAGACGTGGGGGCTAGGCCTGATGATCACAGAATTTCCCCTCTGAAATTAATTAATCATTTAATGCACTAAACATTTCTTATTCTTCAGATACCCTGCCAAGCATTTTCCCCCAGACATTATTTATTTGATTTACAAATGTGTGCCAGATGCTGCTCATACAGTGGTAAAAGAGACAGACAAAGCCCTCACTGTACAGCCATCCCTACAGCTGGTTATGACTTTTCCCATTTTATAGATGAAGAAACTGAGGCCCATCGGATTAATCAGCTTGTAAGTGGTAGAGCTGAGATCTGAACCTGTCTGTCACTTCAGCATTTGGCCTCCCCTTGTAGCCCCCCAAATTTATTCAGAGAGATTTGGTTTGGCTCTTTATTCCCAAAGCCAGACTCCCCCACAGTGTCTGCCCATGTTCCCATTACCAGCCAAATGTCATCTCCATCAATTCTCTTTTTCTCCTGCCAGACTATCTCTGCATTTCACTCAGGTTGCTGTGAAAAGGCGTGATGTCACGACTTTCCACTCTTCCCCTTAGTACCAGTTGCTTCTGCCAAAGTCTCCTTCCCTTCCCTTTTCCAGCTTTAGAGCGTCTAGTCATTCTTTAAGACTCGAGTCAACTGCCCCCTCCTCTGGGAAGACTCCCTTGATTCTCTGAGGCAGAGACTGTCCTCTATGCTCTCCAACCCCTACCCCTTTGGAGCATTTTTCATGGGTGTCTTGGCATAATCACACACGTCTGTCTCTCCCACGTGCCTGTGAATTCTTTGCGATCAGGATCACCCACGTGGCTCTTATTCCTGCTGTATCCCTAGTCCCTGGAACACACTAAGTGCTCAGTAAATGTTTGTGAAATGAATGCGCGAGAACAGCATGGCCTCTGTCTCCCCTGGTCTACATCCCAGCTACAGTCCAGCTCTGTCCTCACCCTTTATCCCAGCTGCTGACTCTGGGTTTAGGCCTTAGATGCTTCATTAACTAATAATAATGAGTCACTGTACTAGCCTCGGGAGCATTGTAAACGATACAGTGTCAGGAGAAGGCAGTGGGATGTGGAATTTCAATGAGGCTGGCATGGTTCTTGGAACAGAGAAAATGCCACATGCAGCCTTTTTCTCCATTAGAGCTCACACATCAGGCCTCACACACTAACTTAGAATTATTCCTCCAGCTCTAATTCTAGGCTGATTGCAGGGATTGCAAATCGGTGTCATACATATGTCAGGTGAGTAATGGGCCCCCAAAGACCTCCACGTCCTAATCCCCAGGGCCTGTGACTGTGCTACTTCACATGGCAAACGTAAAAGGGATTCTCTCCTCAGGGCCTCCAGAAGGAACCAGCCCTGCCCAGTCTTTGACATCAGCCCAGGGAAACTGACTTCGAGCATCTGACCTCCACAACCACCAGAGAATAAATTTGTGTTGTTTTAGGCCAAATTAAGTCATTCGTTACAGCAGCAAGAGAAAACTAATACATGAGTCTGCACCCTCTTCTGGAAACCCTGGTAAAATGCTATCCTCATTTGTGGATGTAGCCTCAGAATCATTCTTGACACAATACATCAGGCAATCGCTAACCACTGATCCAGGGGGAATGGAACCCATGTAGTATTTTGTATTTGAACTGGTCCAAATACCTCCTTAAGTGGTCTGGGATATGGAAGCCCAGAGACATGAAGTCTTTTCCAAGGACACGCAGCCCATTAGTGGCAGGACTACCTTCTACATGCCCAGTCTTTCCCCGATGTCAGCCCCTTAAAAGCCCATGCTGACAGAAGCATCAATGGTGATACAACATTGGCCTGGGCCCTCTTGCAGGAACCGTGCTTCTATTGTGCATTCAGGGCTGGGTAAAGAATGGCCCTATTCCACTCACTGTCCCCTCCTGGAAGGCTGGGCTCTGCAGCACAGGTTCTGGCAAGGACTGGCCTCTCGGGGCTGATTTATTCATCCAAGCTCTCCGCTGAGATTGCGGCAACCCCACTAATGACTGACCTGGGGGATCTTTCTGCTTTGCTCAAATCTCTCCGTCGGGAAACCTAAGCTTGTGAAATGAGAGTCCTTAGGGGAGATGGTTGTTACCTGAGAAGAAAAGATATCGGGACATTAGCCTCTGCAGCAGGTGGGGGAAGTTACGGCTTCAATGAAGTGATCACTTCTCTACCCAGATTTATTAGCCGGGTGTCACCAGGGGTTCGGCTGGGGCTGAGCAGGTCATTTCCTGCTCAAAGACCCGGAGACTCCCACTGCCTTCCAAACAAAGTTTTGTTCACTGGGACATTCCCAGTTCTCCTGATTGGGCTCTCCCCTTTCTTCCCAGCCTTACCTGCCACTACTCTTCCTCTAATGCTACAGGGAAATTCACTGTTCTCTACAAAGAGCAGTGGGGAAATGGCTTGCCCATTAGTGGCAGTGCTGAGGCCAGAGCGAGAATGCTTAAATCCTACCATGCTTTCTATCCTGCCTTCCACCACGGCACGGGGCAGAAGACAAACATGAATGACATACGAAACCTTAAATCCAAGTTGTAGTCTTGTGTTGTTTTTTTAAATATATTTTTATTGATTTCAGAGAGGAAGAGAGTGATAAAAATATCAACGATGAGAGAGAATCATTGATTGGCTGCCTCCTGCAAGCCCCCTACTGAGGATCAAGCCCATACCCCACGCATCAAACCCAAGAGCCTTCAGTCTGTAGGCTGGCACTCTACCCACTGAGCCAAACCAGCTAGGGCTAAATTTTTATGATTGTAAAATCCCATGTAAACTAGCCTCATAGTTTGGCTTTGTATATATTGTGGAGTAAACGTAGAGAAATGATTTTGCATGTTGAGTTGGGAATCCTGGGTTTTGTTCCTGTTCTTGCCCTAAACCAGTGGTCGGCAAACTCATTAGTCAACAGAGCGGCAAACCGCGGCCCCAGTTTGCCGACCACTGCCCTAAACAGTGTGCTCTTGGGCAGTCCCCAAGGTCTGGACTACATGATCTTGAAGTGTCTTCCTGGAAGACATTCCTATTTTCTTCCAACAGCCTGAAAACTCTTTCTGAATATGTAAGGAGGAATGGCCCCAGGTTGGTAAAAACTGGCCTGGCCTGGGGAGGAAGGGCTAAACCAGGAGTTTGGCTCAGCAGTAATCCAGGAAGGGATTACTAGCAGGGTTGCAGGACTGCAGGCTGGACCGGAAAGAGAAAGCAGGACTCTGGGTCCTGGCAGAGGGTAAAGTCAGGCTACGGAGCAGACCGTTCACTCATGAGGTGTCAGGAGCCCTGCTCTGTGCCAGATACCGAGGGAGGTGAGCGGTACAGCAGCCAGCAGCTTTGAAAAGGGTCTTGGTCTCAAATAGCAACTTAGACTCAGTTGTGGGGAGTAGGGGAAGACAGGTAGTTAAACAGGCAATAACAACACAAAGTGATGGGGTGGGGGGTGTGCAGAGCTACAGGAACAGGAGGAGGGGTCAGAGAGGATAACTAGGGAGCGCCATGCTTAACCTGAGATATCTAATCATTTGCAAATGAGGAAGACAGGAAGGATGTTAGGCCAAGGTGCAGTAAGGCAGAAAATGCCCAGTCTTGGGAGGTCAGAGAATAGCTAGAGTGATGGACAGAGGAGAAGACTGCAGAGTGAGGGCTGGAAAACCGGCAGCCACTTTGTAGCCAGTGAGAAAGAGAGAGCAGCGGAAATGGGCATCCACGTCTGGCCCTATAAGGTTTCTCTGTCTGGATGTAGTATAGGTGTACCCTGCAGCCTGATCAGAGGGCCAAGGCTGAGACAATCCAGGGATAAGACTAAGGCTGTGTTTCTGTGTAGAGCAAGCATGTCAAACTCACGGCCCGCAGGCCACATGCAGCCCACAATGAATATTTTTGCAGCCCAGCCAATATAACGGTATGTAAGAAAACATTAATTTTATCATTGCTCTTGTTTTATTTTATACTATACTTTTAGAAATAAACCTATGTTTCTATGAAAATTGAAGCTTATGTTTTTTTGTGGCCCACATAAACTTAAACCTTGTTTGTTTGGCCCCTGTTACCCTTCGAGTTTGACATACTTGGTGTAGAGGAATAATATATGTGTGTGCATGTACTGATTGCTTCAACAAATACATATTGAGCATCTACCATGTCAGGGATTCCACTAGGCCCTGGGAACCACAGCAAAGAAGATGTGCTGGGTTCCTGCATGCGTGGAGCTTATAGTGTGTGTGTGTGCGCACGCGCACATGCACATGAAAGGGGGGAATAACATGAGAGATGGGGATGGAAGGCACTAGGAGAAGGCACATGCGGATAGGAGCATTCATCCCAACAGAGATGTCTTGCCCTGATTGTTGCCTCCCCCCCCCCCCCCGCCCCGCCCCCTGGCAAACACACACACTCTTTTGTGGACCAGAGGGAAAGGCACAGACTCCTGGGAGCTGCCGATGGCTCAGAAGTCCCAGGTGCAGCAGAGGAAGCACTGAGGAGTGCTTTGGCTCATCCTTGCAGGCTGTTCCCTTCTGGTGTGGATCTTTTATCTACTAGCTCAGTGCTGACAATCGATGTTAATTCAGTCTTCTGAGACGCAATGAAACAGCCGGCATTTAAAGGCATTTAAAGGGCTTGAGCTCTCTTTTCTGATTACCAAACGATCTACATAATCACTCTCACCCCAGTCTGCCTGGGAGACACTGTCCTCCACAAAGCCTGACCAGGCTCTCTCTGTTGGGAACTGGCTGATTTCTCTTGGGCTTGCCAAATGGAGAGGAGACAGTGGAGCAGAAGCCTGGCCAAGGATTCCAGAACCAGTTCTTGCCCCTGATCTGTCGTTAACTTCCTAAGTGACTCTTTGAATTTCTACCCCAGAACTCCCATCCTCTGAACCTCAGTTTCCCCATTTGTAACATGAGGAAGTTAAACCAGAGCATCTCGGAGGTCCCTCCCCACTCTAAGATTCTAAATTAAGATGCCAGATCATACTGCTCCAGCCTTAAACAGTCCCCAAGGACTTCTCTGGAACCCACATGACTCATGAAGCACAGTGGTTAGTAGCACAGCGATTTGTGTGTGTGCAGAGATATACTGATTTGAACATTTCCAAGACATAGTAAGTGGAAAATCAAGTTGCAGAATGGTTTCTATGGTGTGATGCCATACACACACACACACACACACACACACACACACACACACACACATTACACACATGCTTGTACAAGCCCACACATGCATGGAATATCTGAATATCTCTAGAATGGGTCTGTAAGAGCCTTGTAATGGTGGAGGAAGGGAACCGAATGTCTAGGAAGGAGATTTACATTTAACTGTGCCTTTTCATACTTCTGATTATTTTAACCATGTGCATTGCTGCTTTGAAAATTAACAATTTCTGAAATAGAGTGTGAACTTTACCATCAGTTCAATTATTCACTTAACAAATATGTATAAAGCATCAATTATGTGCGAGGTACTGATATAGGAAGTGGTGACTAAGTCGTCCCTGCCCTTGGGAAGACCACATTCTGGACCAATGACATAAAAATCAATAAACATGTAACACTAGAGGCCCAGTACATGAAATTCATGTACAGTGGGGGGGGGGGGTGTCTCTCAGGCCGGCCTGCGCCCTCTTGCAGTCCAGGACCCCTCTCCCCCGCCTCTGCAGAAGGCGTGGCACTGGGACCGGGATAGGGCCCTTGCTGCGCCACCCACTGTGGACTCTGCGGAAGGAGCGGCACCTGGACCGCCATGGCTGGCCTGGTGGCACAGGCTCAATGGCCCCACCCCCCACCTTCTGGAAGGTTGTTCTGCCACCAGCTGTAATTAGCATATTAGCTCTTTATTATATAGGATAATGCCAGGTAGAGTTAAGGTCTGTGAAATACACAAGACAGACATGAAAGTGAAGCCTGGCTTTCCAACAAGTCATTTGACCCTAAGTCAATTGTTTTACCTCATCGGTCCTCAGTTTCCTCATCTATGAAGTGCTAGTACTAATAAGGCCTGTTTCATGAAGTTTTTGTGAGAAGTAATGAAATCAATAACAGTACCTAGGATATAATAGATGCTTAATAAATGTCAGTTATTGTTGTGATTAATATTACTGGGGAAGGGGTCTGGAGGGGAATGAACAGGCCCCAAGTTGTGTAATGCCTGAGGAAGATGGGGGTGAGCAGACACCTGAGACAGAGAAGGTAGGGGAGCTAGGAAGAGGTGAACAAACTGGGAGGATTAGGGGTAGAGGTAAGATGATATGGAAGAAGATGGGCTTGAGGGACCAAGCCCAGAAGACAAGTGGATTTGGAGCCTTAACCAGCAGGGAGACCGTGCAGCTCCCGCTAAATGCCAGGTTCAGCCAGGAAATGGGTGGCAGGTGGGAAAGGTGGGAAGCCCATCCATGCCATTCTCAGGGCCCAGGGTCACAGCCATCTAGGTGTGTTAGCAGGTCTGGCTCTGACTGAGTGGTAGATATCTCCATGTTAGGCTGTCGGCTGGGAGGGTCCATTCAAAGCTTCCATCCCATTCCCTATGATGATGCTACACTTCTTGCTATTGGGTGACACTATCTGGGTAACACTCTCTGAAGGTCTTTGTCAAGACTCTAGATGCAACCTAGAGAGGGAGGATTTCCCAAGCAGCTGGCCTTTGGACTCCCAGAGATTCCAGGACAGACCTCTGGGCCTTGGTCCCTGATTGCTGGCTCAGTGACACAGGGCAGGGTCTCAGAAATGTCTCTTTGGAGGCCACACCGCCATGCCCAACCAATGACAGCTGCTTCTCATACACATAGGGCTGGGAGCTTTTCCTTTGCACCCCAGTCAGATCTTACAGTGGGCCAGAGTCCTGCTCCGAGATCCATCTGTGACAGAAAGAACAGTCACATATTCATGGACTTAAAGTTTGCTGGGTGCCCATGCATGTGCATGTATGTGAGTGTGCATGTGTGATATGTAGGAACGGGGAAAAGAAGGGAGTGCAGGTCTAGGGAAGGGAGAAAGCCAAAGTGAAGTCTTTGCTTCTCAGGAGAAAATGAAATTCAAAGACAAAATCATTGCCCTGGGGGCTCTGTGAATATCACCTGCATTCAGTGAATCTCATTCAGTGAAGCCTTTTATGCAAATCCACACAAACAAATTCTGGGCCCTGATGGAGGGAGTCCTGCGAGGGCCGGCTCCCTTGTAGAAGCTGTGGGAGGAGGCGCATCTCGCAGAGGGCCCCTCCTGAAAGCTGAAGATAAGAGGCTGGCCACGGCCCACAGGACTCATTTGGCAGTTCCTGGTGATAGCTTCGTAGCCACACACAAAATATATACCTATGGCTTTTTGACACAAACTCAAAATGTCAAATTTTTAAAAAATTATTTTGAGCAGCAAAATCCCCTTTTGCCCAACGGAGGTTTTAAGTGGAACAGTGACATAGGAAAGATAAAAAGGCAAGAGGCTCTGGTCCCAATATGGAAATGAGGATGGAGTCCAGTGCCCCACCCACTCAGGCTATGCCCACTCCCCTTCATCAGGCCTCTCCTCAGGCAACAGAGGTCTTCGTGCACATTTAAAACCCTTTTTCTCCCTCACACTCTCTACTTCACAGGTGGAGGGCCTTCGCAGTCCCCTGCTGCTCTGCCTACATCCCTTTGTACTCCACAGGGGCCAGCAGGCCATCACTTGGAGCTCAGTGCTGTCCTAGGCGGGAGGACCCGTTCATTCTGGAAAAAGGAATCTTAAATAGGCTGCGGCCAGCAGCTTGGGAGATGATTTACTCATTCCTGTTTCTATGATTTTGCCACACTGCCAAGGTCATAGGTTCTAAGGTCATAGGTTCAAATTCCGACTTTGCCGCTGAAAGCTGTGGCCTTGGGTAAGTCCCCTAACCTTGCTGACCCTTTATCTTCTAGTCCATAGTTTTTGCATCATTGCTTTGTGTAAGAAGTGAAGGAGCTACTCCATGCCAGGGGTAGCAAAGGCATTGTTATGCCCAGATTTCGGGGTCCCCAAATTCAACCACCAGGGAGCCACTTCCGATGTAAAAAAACAAGAGTCTTTATTCAAGCCCGGGCTTGGCTCCCAGCCTCTTTACCGACGCAGCGGCGAGACGAGAGAGAGAGCCCCAGGGGAACAAAGGTTATATAGGGATAGTCATTTGGGTGGGCTTAGGTGAGTGACGTGGGTTACAGAGAGTGGTCACTTTGGTCAGGGTTTTTCTGCAGGGTTTTATGGCACAAAGGTCAGGAGGTGGCCAATACATTCCAAGGTCTGAGCCATCCCCCTACCTTTGCTTCTTGATAGCCTTATTAGGACCTTAGCTACATTCCTGGAGCTTCACTGGTCTACTCAGGCAGCGGTTGGGGGAGTTAGGACAATTCTGACATTCCTGTGGTGACCCCCAGTGGGGAGGGTCAGCTGAGGATCTAGCTCTGCAAGATGGGAGATAGTCAGTTCTGCTTTCTTCTTTCATTCCCCCCTTGTCTTGGAACCTACGGCTCAATCATGAGACGGACTGCATCTTCACCTCGTCCTCTACTGCCAGAGGCCGGTATTGGGCTTGTAAGACCATTAACTCAACTACCCCTATGCGTTCTTTGATAAATTGGACTAGTCTGTTAATAATACAAGGGCCAAAAGTCAACAACAGTAGGAGGATTACAAGGGGTCTGACGAGGGCAGAAACAAGAGTGGTTAGCCATGGGGACCAGTTAAACAAGGACTCATACCAAGACTGAGATTGCTCTCTCTCTAGCTTTCGCTTCTGCAGTCCTTTCCTTATGAGGGCCATGGATTCTTTGACAACTCCTGATTGGTCAACGTAAAAACAACATTCCTCCCCTAAGGCTACACATAAACCCCCTTGCTGCATGAATAGTAAGTCCAATCCTCTTCTGTTCTGGAGTACCACTTCAGACAAGGAGGTGAGGGATTCTTGTAAATGGGTGATGGATTTTTCAATTCTCTCTATGTCTAAGTCAATGGCTGCTCTTAGGGCTCCATAGTTCTTGTCTTGTATGACAAGCGAGGATATTCCAGTTCCCGCTCCTGCTAGTCCTAGTCCCAAGATGGCTGCCATAGTCAGGGCAGTAATAGGCTCCCTTTTACTTCGGAGGTTAATGGCACCTATTTTGTTAAGTACTTCTTCTCCTGAGTGGTATATTAACTTGGGGATTAACTGCACAAGTACACAGAAGCCCTCCCTTTGGGAATTAAGGACTAAGGAGTGAACACAAGGAGTGAGGCCACTGGAACAGGCCCACCATGCATTCTCAGGGGGAAGTAGATATACTGTCTTTTCGGGAATAGTAAGGGCCTTATTGCAGAGATGCGACTGTTCGGGGGGCACGTGGCCTATGCAAGTGCCCTGCCCTGTCACTGTCTGGAGGGTTAGTCTTACAGCAGACTGCTGCCATCTGCAGAAGCTGGAATTAATGGCTGTGGTGTACTTGCAGCTAAGGGCAATACCTTCATAGTATGGTAGCTGGATATCTAGACAGAGCCAACAGGACTCAGTCAGGTCAGGCCTTGAAGCATTTAGAACATAGTATGCCCCGACAACCGTGCTCCACAAGGGGTCCGCATCAGGCAGAAGGCTGCGAGTCGGGGTAGGAGATGCAGGCGATGTCCTAATAGGGACTGGGGACGCAGAGGGCCGTGAAGCCGGAGTCTGGATGCTCCCAGGCACTGACACTCGGGGGGTGGTGGGTCAGAGAGCCAATATTCGGTTGGGTCCCACCCCTGTACGCGCTTGCTGGGAAAGGGGCGCCGCCTGTACTCGGAGAGTAAACAGCATCCCCTTGTCTCGGGCTCCTGTCCGTACCTTGTCATATATTCTGATCCCCCAGATTTTGCCAGTGTCCCATCCTGTCGCTTTTTTCCCTTGTTCCGTGAAGGATATCCGTACAGGGTTGCAGAGGTCCCCCCAATAACCTGGACAAGGTGGCGCCTCCGCCCGAGTTACGGTTATCAGGTCACCGGTTCTTGGGGAAGTCCACCAGATGTGCCCGGTCGAGACACATGACCAGGAAGCGCAGAAGTAGTCCTCTACTCCTCCACATGGGTTCTGGGTGCGACCCCGTGCGTGCCCGGGGCAAACATAGAAATGGAATGATCTGAGGTCCTTGGGTCCCATGTACAGAGGCTGGCCATGACTATTGTCGGGAAAAAGGGTAAGGAGGTCTATGTAGAGGTCCGGGTACCAAGTGTCTTTAGGGTGCAACTGGGAAATCTGTTTAAGCACGGTCCCCGAATTGGTATCTATGATTTGCCAGGTAAGATTGTAGGGGGTGTGAGGACTCCCGGCGGTGGGAGTGGCCGCAAGCAGGGTTACCAGAATTAGGCAGGTTGAGAACGTCGCAGCTTGAGCTTGAGCGGGTTGCGTTGGTCTTGGTCGATGTTCCATTGCGCGATGAAGTCCTTCTGGATTGCTGAGGGGCTGGCTGGGCGAACGTGGGTGTGGTGGATCCAGGTCGTGACGCCGTCTACCTTGAGAGTGGTGGGTGTAGTCAGCACGACGACGTAGGGGCCCTTCCAACGTGGTTCGAGGGTCTCCCGGCGGTGCCTCTTGACGAACACCCACTCTCCTGGCTTGTACCGATGAGACGTTGGGGTGGGGCCGGCCTCGTAAATGGTGCGGAGGCGCGGCCAAATGTCCTCGTGTGCTCTCTGCAGTCCTCTTAAGAGAGAAGATATTTCTTGATTTTCAAACTCAGCAAGGAGTTCAGCTTTGAGGTTAGGAATGATAGGAGGGGGTCTGCCAAACATGATCTCATAGGGGGTAAGACCCAGGGTGTAAGGGGAGTTCCTCACCCGGTAAAGGGCATACGGAAGGAGAGCCACCCAGTCCCCGCCAGTCTCCATGGTTAATTTGGTAAGGGTCTGTTTTAGAGTTCTATTCATTCTTTCTACTTGCCCTGAACTCTGGGGCCTATAGGCACAATGTAATTTCCAATCTGCCCCTATAACCTTGGCTATTGCCTGCGTTACCTGTGAAATGAAGGCTGGTCCGTTGTCTGACCCTATCATAGCAGGAAAACCATACCTGGGTAAGATGTCTTCCAGTAGTTTCTTGGCCACCGTCTGAGCTGTTTCATGCTTGGTTGGGTATGCCTCTACCCAGCCGGAGAAGGTGTCTATAAACACTAAAAGATATTTGTAACCATACTTCCCTGGTTTAATTTCGGTGAAGTCGACCTCCCATTGTGCTCCTGGTTTGGTGCCCCTGAGCCTGGTTCCTTCTCCACCTGACCCGGCTCTTGCATTTGTAAGCTGGCAGGTCTTACAGGAGGTTACAATTTGGTTTATTTTGGAGTCTTGTTGGTGAATCTTGATCCTGGCATGCTGGAGTAAGTCCTTTAATTTCCGGGCCCCCAGGTGGGTGGACCTGTGCATGCGTTCTAACACTGTGACCCCAAGCCAATCTGGTAGTATGAGTTCCTTATCTGGTGTGTACCACCATCCCTTCACCTCCTGGGCGAGGGGAAGCTTCCTGATCCGCTGCAGCTCTTCCTGGGAGTACCCGGGCTGGTCTGGTAAAACTGGGTCCCCGGGGTCTGGTAGTTGTAGGGCCATGGTGGGGACCGAAGTGAAGGCCGCTGCTTTGGCTGCCTGATCAGCCTTTTGGTTACCTCTTGCCACTGGGCCATCTGCCTTTTGGTGCCCTTGGCAGTGGATAATGGCTAACTTAGCAGGGAGCCACAAGGCCGCAAGCAGGTCGAGAATTTCCTGCTTATTCTTTATCGTCCGTCCCTCTGCTGTCAATAGCCCCCTCTCCTGATAGATTGCCCCATGTACATGAGCCGTAGCAAATGCATAACGGCTGTCTGTGTAAATGTTAAGCCGTTTCCCAGCCCCCAGTGTTAGTGCCCTAGTGAGTGCAACGAGTTCAGCTCGCTGAGCTGACATCCCAGGGGGCAGGGCCTCTGCCCACATGGTGTCCGTTTCAGTGACCACTGCTGCTCCCGCATACCTGCACCCGTCCCGCACGAAGCTGCTTCCGTCCGTGAACCAGGTGGCCTCTGCATCAGGAAGGGGCCGATCGGTCAAGTCCTTCCGAAGTCCATGTACCTGCTCTAGGATTCCCGCACAGTCATGTAGTGGGGCATCTAAGTCAGGGTCAGGCAGCAGGGTAGCGGGGTTGAGGGCCGCACTGGGATGGAACCGTACTCTAGGAGGGTTGAGCAGCAAGCTCTGATAGTGGGTCATACGTGCATTGCTCATCCATCTATCAGGAGGCTGTTTTAGGACCCCTCAATGGCATGCAGGGTTGTGATCCAGATTTCCTGTCCCAGAGTCAATTTGTCAGCGTCCTTGACTAAGAGCGCGGTTGCCGCAATGATTCTCAGGCACGGTGGCCAGCCGGCGGCTACTGGATCCAGCTTCTTAGACAAGTATGCTACCGGGCGGCTCCAGGGGCCTAAAGCCTGAGTCAAAACCCCTTTCGCTATTCCCTTGCGCTCATCTACAAAGAGGCGAAAGGGCTTTGTAATGTCCGGCAGGCCCAAGGCTGGAGCAGCTAAAAGGGCTTTCTTTATCTGATTAAAGGCAGTCTCTTCTTTCTCAGTCCATTCAAACGCCTTCCCCTCCTTGGTCGCTTCATATAGGGGTTTGGCAATCTCAGCAAAACTCGGTATCCAGAGGCGGCAATAACCAGCCGATCCTAGGAATTCCCTTACTTCCCTCCGGGAGGTGGGAGTAGGGATTTTCAGGACTGTCTCTTTTCTGGCATCAGACAACCGCCGCTGTCCGCCCTCTAAGATGTATCCCAGGTAACTCACCCTCTCTCTGCATATCTGAGCTTTCTTTGCAGATGCCCGGTACCCTAAGGTCCCCAGGGTGGCCAACAGATCTCTGGTCCCCTGCTCACAGTCCTTGGCATTGTCGGCAGCAATCAGGATGTCATCTACATACTGGAGGAGGGTGAGACCGGGGTGCTCTCTCCTGTACTCACCCAGATCCTCATGCAGTGCCTCGTCGAAGATGGTGGGCGAATTCTTGAACCCTTGGGGCAATCGCATCCAGGTTAATTGTCTACTGTAGCCCTCCTCCGGGTCATGCCATTCGAAAGCAAACAAGGGTTGGCTTTGAGGCGCCAATGGCAGGCTGAAAAAGGCATCCTTCAAGTCCAACACGGTATACCAGACTCTAGAGGGCGCCAAAGAGCTTAAAAGAGTATATGGGTTGGGAACAGTCGGGTGTATATCCATGACTCTCTTATTTACTTCCCGGAGATCCTGTACTGGTCGGTAGTCATTTGTGTGAGGCTTCCTGACTGGCAGGAGGGGGGTGTTCCAGGCAGATTGGCATGGGACTAGTACCCCTAGACTTCGCAGCCTCCGAATGTGAGGCTGGATCCCTTTCCGGGCCTCCTGAGACATAGGGTACTGCTTGACTCTTACTGGGCCTTCTCCTGGTCTCAGCTCTACCAGGGTTGGGGCCCTGTGGGCGGCTAGTCCTACTCCCCCCGTTTCTGCCCAGGCTATGGGGAATTCTTGCAGCCATCTGTCCATGTTGCTTTCTACTGGGGGCGCCCCCTGGTGGAGGCGATACTCATCATCCAGTCTCAGGGTCAGGACTTGGATGGGGTGGCCTTTGCCATCGGTGACCTGGGGCCCCCCTTGTCTGAAAGTTATCTGGGCTCCAATCTTAGTTAGCAAGTCCCGTCCTAGTAGGGGGTAGGGGCATTCCGGTATTACCATGAAAGAGTGGGATACCCGGCCCGTTCCTAGGTCGACCGTTCTTCGGGTAGTCCATGAATACTGGCTAATGCCAGTTGCCCCTTGTACCCAGGACTTTTTATTGGCTAGCTTCCCCTGAGGTGTGCGGAGAACTGAATGTTGTGCTCCTGTGTCAATGAGGAAATTGACTGGGGTCCCCTCCACTCTAAGAGTTACCCTGGGCTCAGGGAGGGGATCCGAACCCCAACTCCCCTAATCACTTAGTTTTCCCAGCTCTAAGACCTTTGCTCGGTCAGTCTTGCCTCCCTTCCTGTCGACCTTCCTTGGGCATTCTCGGGCCCAGTGCCCTATTTCCTTGCAGTAAGCACACTGGTCCTTCTGCAGTCTCTGCCTCCCTCCCCTGGCGGCCTTCTTACCTTTTTCCTGGTCGCCTGCCAGCTGCCGGAGAAGCCGGTTCCGTTCCCCAGGAGAGTCCGCAGTGGTGGCCAGCAGAATCCTGGCCAGGTCTCGGGTTTGCTTACTGCTGGCAGCCACCATGGCGTGGGCCCGCCTATCTTCAGGAGGCTCTCAGTTGTTGTACACCTTTTCAGCTACTTCCAGCAAGTCCTGCAGACTTTTCTCTCCTAATCTATCTACCCTCTGCAGCTTCTTTCTAATGTCCGCGGCCGATTGGTTTACAAAACTCATGATCACAGCTGCTTTACTCCCAGGAGCTTCCGGATCCATGGGGGTGTAGGTGCGGTATGCCTCCATGATCCATTCTAAAAAGGCAGCTGGGGACTCATCCCTTTCCTGCTGCACATTCCCTACCTTGGCCAAATTGGTAGGCTTCCTAGCAGCCATTCGGAGACCCCCCATTAGAGTCTGGCGGTAGACCCGGAGCCTCTCCTTACCTTCTGCCGTGTTGAAATCCCATTCAGGCCTGGTTAAGGGAAAAGAAACATCTATCTGGGCCTGGTTGGTGGTTGGGTTCCCGTCCACGCCTGGAACTAGCTTCCGGGCCTCACTAAGGATCCTCTCCCTCTCCTCGGTGGTGAAGAGGACTTGTAATAGTTGCTGACAGTCGGCCCATGTAGGCTGATGTGTGAAAAGAACAGAATCTAACAAATCAATGAGTCCTGCTGGCTTCTCAGAGAATTTAGGATTCTGAGCCTTCCAGTTGTAGAGGTCACTAGTGGCAAAAGGCCAATAGTGATGGGGCTGATTGCCATCCGCATCTGGGGGGCCCGCGGCTCTCAAAGGCAGAGTCTTAATAGTGGAGTCGGGGGCTGTGACAGACAGCTCCCTCTGGGCCCTTTGTCTAGTAAGAGGCGGGCTTCCCACCGGAACCGGAACCGCGGCTGCTCGCGGAACTCCACCCCCAGCCGCTCCCGGAACTCCATCAGCTTCTCGCGGCGGGGAAGGATCCAATCTCTCCTGTGTCCTAGGGAGCTGATACGGGGGAGGAAAAATTAATTCTTCTCCGTTTCCCCCCTGCAAAACCGGGTAGAGGGGAGCCGGAGCTGACGGCATGGTGGCTTTCTTCTCCTCCTTCTTCTCCACTTTCTGCAAGGCAAGAACGGGTTCCCGCTCCTGGGGCCGCGGGGCTAGAAAGGGCTTAAGCCAGGAGGGCGGGTCCTCCACGAGGTCCTGCCAAGTAATAATGTAAGGGAGTTGATCAGGGTGGCCCCCCTTCGGCCGGGAAACAACTTCCCTGACCCGGCGAATGGTGGGGAGATCGAGAGTCCCCTCTAGCGGCCATCCGACATTAAGAGCCAGCCACTTGCTGGAACAGAAAGTTTGCCAACGGCCCTTTCGCACCTCTGCGCTAAGGTTGTTAGCCCTTCCCTTAACCTCCTTTAAATGGTCAACCATAATAGTTAAGGGAGTGGTCTGAGTCTGTCCCATGACGTCCGTCCAGTGAGTCCACAAAAATAAACAGAACAACACAGATAACAGAAAAACAAAGACACCCAAGAACAGCCTTCCGACCCCGCGGAAGCAAAACCGAAAGCTGGACGATGGCCGTGCGCCAACCGGCGGGAGCGACCCGCCTCGTCCCAGAGTTTCCAGAGGAATCCAATCTCCCCGTGAGGGTGAGGGGTTTCCACGTCCCTCCTGAATGAGAATTGGAGCGTCCTCCAAATTCCCCTGCCCGTGGTCCTCCAGTGCGTCCACCTAGACCGTTTCAGGCACTACAGATTTCAGAGATGTGCTCGCACAGAACAGAACACACAACAACACAGACACCTACCGCGGTTAGTCAGACTCTACGGATCAGGGTCCCTCGTGGGCTTTGGGGATCCCGGACGAGCCCCCAAATGTTATGCCCAGATTTCGGGGTCCCCAAATTCAACCACCATGGAGCCACTTCCGATGTAAAAAAACAAAAGAGTCTTTATTCAAGCCCGGGCTTGGCTCCCAGCCTCTTTACTGATGCAGCGGCGAGACGAGAGAGAGAGCCCCAGGGGAACAAAGGTTATATAGGGATAGTCATTTGGGTGGGCTTAGGTGAGTGACGTGGGTTACAGAGAGTGGTCACTTTGGTCAGGGTTTTTCTGCAGGGTTTTATGGCACAAAGGTCAGGAGGTGGCCAATACATTCCAAGGTCTGAGCCATCCCCCTACCTTTGCTTCTTGATAGCCTTATTAGGACCTTAGCTACATTCCTGGAGCTTCACTGGTCTACTCAGGCAGCGGTTGGGGGAGTTAGGACAATTCTGACATTCCTGTGGTGACCCCCCAGTGGGGAGGGTCAGCTGAGGATCTAGCTCTGCAAGATGGGAGATAGTCAGTTCTGCTTTCTTCTTTCAGCATCTGCCCACATGACCCAAGGAAGTAATAGAGATGAGTCATCATTACATGGGGGCCAGCAGGGGAGCACAGTCCTAAAGGGAAAGTTGCCATTCAGATTCAGCTTCCCCTGGTTATTCCCCATGGGAAGGCAGGCCCAGGGAATGGCATTTCCCCAGTTTTCCAACAAAAACTAGAAATTAAGATTTTATGTAAAAACTCCCAATTTTTTAGACCTGAGCAACTAATTTTGTTTTAAAACACTGTGGGTCAAACAAAACACACCTGGAGGGCCAGGAGCTTGTAACCTTGGATGTCAAGTAACAATAACTGGTACCTAGGAGTCACTCACTAAGCCTCCGCAACGAACATACCTCCTCTTCCTCCTCCCCTTTTTTCTCTGTCCCGATGCATCCCATTGCCTGAGTTCTTCCTCTGAGAAGATCAGGAGATCATAAACACACCCAGCTGAGCCTGGGTCTAGAGACTGCAGGTGTCTGTCCTGCCCTCCCTACACTCTGACTCATTTCCCCTCAGACACTTCCCTCTGGTCCATGGATGCCTTAGCAACTCTTTGCAGGTGGTTAAAGGCAGCTTGGCAGTTTCAGTGTGTGGGGGGGGGGGAGGGGGGGGAGGAGCCTTCAAAGGTACCCTCTCTGCTTCCTGCCTCTTAAAGTAAAGCTGGCCTCTCAAGGAGCTAAGGATCTTTGCTCTGGGAGCCTGAGCCACATTGCAGCAGGATTAACCATCTCTCATTAACCATCCTCTCTGAGAGGAACTCTCCAGGCCTCTGATCATGTCCTTGGAAGATACACATCTGGAGTTGGTCCAGCTGCTTTTCATGTTCCTATGCTGGGGACGGTGTGTGGGTGTGCGGGGCAGAATTAGGGACACGGAGGGGTTGGTCTTTTATTTTCTTCCTCCCTCCCTTCCTCCCTTCCTTCTTTGCCCTCCCCCCTTTTTTTTAAGTTACTAGACTTTCATGTAAATGATACATACTCACTGAAAAAATTTAACTCAGCAAAGTTCAAAGAACAAAGTCAAAAAAGCGAAAATAAAACAAAAACCTTGCTTCTCAGAAAAGTCACTGATAACAACCTAGGGAGCACCTTCCCAGATGTCTCTCCATATGTAAATAAACCGATACAGGAAGGAGTGTTTAATTTTACATGTCTGGGCTCATGAAATATCTGCACAGTTGTCCCTCAAACAGCATGTCGGGGATGTCTTTCCCTGGCAATGTACTCTGGTATGCACCATCGCTGTGGCTGCAGAATGTTTAATGGATGCACCATAAGTTATTTATCAGGTCCCTGTTGAGAAAGTGAACAGACTCCCCCTGCCAAGGGCCCCCAGAGCCTCCATGGATCCAGAACACACCATCCCACCCATAGACACTGGGACAGCTTCCTAGCTCGCCTTCTGGCTTCTAGGCTCCCCCCAACAATCCATGCCTACACAGCAGCTGGAGCTGGCTTGCAACCATGCCCAATAGTCCTTGTCACTTCTCTTCTCAGAACACTTAAATCTCTTCCCATCACTCAGAATAAATTCCAAACCACTTACCATAGCCTATTAAGGCTATCACGTTCATGATCTGGCCCTGCCCACCCTGGCTCCCTCTGGCCTCCTCTCTGCTAGTCCACATCATTCATTCCAGCCTCAACCTCTACTCTCATAATTTCCTCTGCTAGCAATCCTCCCCCTAGGTCTTTGCTAACTAGTTTTTCCACCACTCTGGTCTCAGCTCAGAGAGCTCCTTTCCTCCCTTCAATGCGGATCCCCTTGCTCCTGCCAGTCATGATGCCATTACTCGGCTTTTTAATTTTCTTCACAACATACATCACTTGAAATTATCTTATTCATTTGTTCCCATGTTTATTATTTGCCTATAAGAGAAGGGACCTTGTTCTCAGCACCTGGGCCCCTGCCGGGTACCCAGTGGCATCCAATAATCCTTTGTTGATAAAGGAGCCAACCGCCCAGCCTCCACAAACCCCAACATCCCTAAAATCTCTATTTCCTCTTTCCCCTGGGTTCTGCATTTCTTCCTTAAAATAACTCAAACTGAGCTCAAGTGTCTCGGCTCCTTATACCCAAAAGAGTCCAATCCAAAAGCCAGCTAGCTCCAGCCTCTTCTCAGCTTTATTGCCCACACATCTCACCCGAACCCTACTCTTCAGTCAGATGGGGTTCTTGACCTTGTCCATACACAACCCCCCTCTGCCAGGAAGTCTCCTCGAGCTCCTCCTCTCTCTTGCTCTTGCCATCAGACTTGACCCATCCTCAGTCTTGCTCAAATGTCACCACCTCACATGCTGTCCCATTTTTGGCTGCAGCAGTGAGGTCTTCAGTACTCACGTGACAATCTTTTCCACCACCGAGACATTAGCATTTTATGCCTTCCAATACTGTCATTTGTATCCCTGGCTTCGTCTTGCCTGCTAGATTATAAATTCCTTGCAAGCAGAGACTAGGGCTTCTTTACCTTTTTATCAACAGAAAACATGAAGAAAGTGTCTTGCATTCATTATTAGCTCTTTCAATCCTCACCAGGGCACTTGGAGTAACCTTGTTTTATAGATGAAGAGGCTCTGAATGTTTAAGAAACTTGCCAAAGGTAACACAGCTTAGAAGGAGTGAAGCTCTGATTTGAATCCACAGCCTGAAGCCTTAACCGTGAAGCCAAAGCAGTTCATCTTGGTGCCTATGGCCAAACCCCCTTCCGCTGTTGTTCTCTCTGTGCAGTAGCTACAGGCCCTCAGCTCTCAAATCCTCAGGCCTTTGAACTGAAGGAACTGCAGGGATTCTGTCAGTGTTAACGCAACAAATCAAAGGCCTGAACTCTCAAGTCCAAGTCTGAGTAGCTGCCTGCAGGGCTCTGCATCATTACTCACTGATGAGTCAAGAGTCAGGCTTGGGGCGTCAGGCAGAAAAGGGGATTTCTATAGCACTGTTGCACTGAAGTGTTTCTCTCAATGATGCCCATGCCTCCACCTCTCCCTCTTCATCCAGATAGGAAAACATTTGGCAACTTCTCTGTTTGTTTCTCCTCTCCTCTTTGCCGAAGTTTACTGCTCGGTGATCTCTCAATGAAAAGCATTCCTGATAAAATGTGTGACCGTGGGCAAGCCTTTACCCTGGGCTCCTCAGCATCCAATTCTGTCTCTTCTGTAACTGAGGAGGTCAGACCACTGAAGAGGAAGTGGTGGCCCAGAGCGCAGATGGGATCTGCCCAAGGTCACATGGCCAGTGGATTGCTGGCACTGAACCTACATAAACATACAAGGAGTATTGATGAACCCTCATGTACCCACAACTCAATCCCAACAATTAGCAATTTGTGGTCAATCTCCTTTCATGACTCTCACCCACTTCCTCCCCCCAGATTACTTAGAAGGAATGGTTTTCTATGGTGCTCTTGCTTCGGCTTGGCCCTTGAGCAGAATAATAAAAGAAAAATTGGCCTTGAGGCGGGGGGGGGGGGGGGGGTCTCTCACCTCCCTGTGTCTCCCTCTGGGCCACCAAAATCTCACTGCTACCTGGTCCTTTGCTTGTAGTGACCCTTTCCATTCTCCCTGGTCTCCCCCTGAGTCCTTGTCAAGGGACTAGTAACGCAAGATATTCTCCCAGATCCCTGAAATGTAGAAATCTATAGAAAAGCCAAGCCCCTTAGGAAGGGTTTTCAGACCTAGATTGTGACTATTTCATCTTTCATAGAGAACACCTCAAACCCATACTGAAGTATGAGTATTAAAGGACTTGCATGCACCTACCACCCAGCCTGAACAGTTAGCAACTCATGGCCAGTCTTGTTCCGTCACCCGCTTCCCCCTCCCCGAATACTTTGGGACTCTCAGAAGTCACACATTGATATATATTGCTATAAATGAGCCAAAAATGGCCTCTGTGTATTGGCTTCTAGATTGTTTATTTCACCGCAGGCTAAACCCATTAGTTTAAAAGCCTGTAGATGCCAAACTCAAATTTTTAAACATCCATTTGTTTCAACAACAAAAAATCCCAAATAAGCAGATTTTTTAGCCACTTGGAGCCTGTCTGCTTTGCACACTCCGGAAACCTCACCCAGCATCTGCTGACCATTGATGAGGTGGTTATGAGACCCCAAGCTGCCTTTCTGAGTTCTCTGACCCAGCGATTTTCCACCCTATGAGTGACAGATGTCATCTAGACACCTACGGCCCCTCTGTGATCCCCCCTCTCCTGTGTTCCTTGCCCCCTCCCTGCCCTAAGCTCTGGACAGTCTGATGTTGTGATGAAATTCTCCTCTCACGAAACTATCACCCAATAAACCTTGTTGTACATTAATGCTTCTCATGGTCATATTTTCTTTGATGTGACCCCAAATCCCTTAAAGCCCTATGATGACTTCATCTATAAAAATTTCAGTATGTATTTCTAAAAATAAAAACTCTTAAAAACTACAGTGTATTACCACATGTAAAAATTAATGTTTCCTTATTACTAAAGTTTTAGTCAGTGCTTATATTTCCAATAGTCTCATAAAGTCTTTTTTTCTCTATTTATTTGGATTATAATCCAAATATGGTCCACATATTTGGTTTGGTTGATATGGCACTTAAACCTCTTCAATATATATAGCCTCCTCTCTCTCTCTCTCTCTCTCTCTCTCTCTCTCTCTCTCTCTCTCTCCATTTTGTTTGTTGAAGAAAGCAAGTTGTCCTGTAGAGTGTCCCATAGATAAATAAAGTTAATAAGGTTGCATCCCCATCATGTTGCCTAACATGTCCCTCTGTCCTCTAAGGCTTGATCAGATTGTTTCAATTTTTTTTCAACACAACTGTTTCATAGATGGCACTGTGTTCTTCCACTAGAAGGTTCATAATGTCTGACTGGCTTACCTGGGCTGTTAACCACTGTTGCTGCACATTGCCAGAGTAATTAATTTGTTGGGGATTGCAAAGTGGTAATATTCTTCAGTTATTATCTAGAATGTTTGCACAAAAAGAAATGTAGGATTTACCATAATGTATGATAAATGTTTGATTCTTTCTGTTTCTTCACCAATTTTCAATTTTTAAAAGTTTATTTTTTTCCATTCTCCATGGTGTCCAATTAGCCTTATTTTGCTTTACTACCATAATGAACCCATGGGCTAAACCATATTGGAAGTGTTTGAAGTTATTCAGTGTTGGAAGTTAATCCATTGAAGTTATTGTCCTTACTGATGCTCAAATCATCCCATTTTTGGCCAATGGGACCCTCTTGTTCAGGTTGATTACTGAGTCCTTTTTGATGTCTTTAGCAGTTGTTGGTAGTCTTCTTGTTACCAAAGTTAAGATGTTCTAGGCTCATCTTGTATATTTTTAAAAATTTTATCTCTGACCTGATCATACCTATGTGATGAAGCCTCCATAAAAATCCCAAAAGTTTGGGGCTCTGAGACCTTCCTGGTTGGTGAACACATGCATGTGCCAGGAGGGTGGCCCACCCAACTCCACAGGGACAGACCTTCATCTGACTATTCATCCATATCCTTTACAATAAACTAGTCAACATAAGTAAGTGTTTCCTCAATTCTGTGAGCTGTTCTAGCAAATTATTGAATGCAAAGATGAGAGGCACGGGAACTTGATTTATAGCCATTCTCTCAGAAGTACAGGTGACAACCTAGGACTTGTAATTGGCGTCTAAAGTGGGGGAAGCCTTGTAGGATTGAGCCCTTAAATTGTGGAATCATCTGACACTAACTCCAGGTAGATAGTGTCAGAACCTAATTGAATTGTAGGACACTCAGCAGGTATTGAAGAATTGGCCGACTTAGGGAAAACCCAAGTTTCTTGTGTCAGAAATATTGTGAGTGTAAGGGTAAAGGAAAACACAGTGGGTTGTCCCTAGACACCATCTGTAATTCCCCACCCCCAACTCAAAGCAGCCACTGCTTTGATATGTTTCAGCATGGGTCATTTGCCTGTGGAATCCTATATAATAAAAGCATAGTGTGCAAATTGTCCCCTTAACTGAGAGTTGTTCGGGAGTTTGACCAGGGGGCAGGGCCAGCCAGGGGAAGGGAGGGGGCCACATGATCAGGTGGAAGTGGGCATGTGTACAAGGGGGTAGGGGCAAGTGAGAAGCTGAAAGTGGGCATGTGAACAGGCTGTAGGATGATGCAGGGTGATCCAAAACCCTGCCCTTACCTCTCAGGCCTTTCCCCTAATGATTCCAGCCTACGGCTCCCCTTTCTGAAGCACCTGTGTTGACAGGAGCCAGCAACTGGATTTTCGTGCCCAGATTCTAGATGCCAAAACTAAGGCTCAGAGAGGGGTAGCAGAGGTCCCTAGCCTTGGGCCACCTCCCAGTCACCTGAGCCCAGCTGACAGGCAGCTCCACCAGCTGCCAAGGGTGGAGGCCACGTGATCAGGTGGAAGTGGGCACCTAAACAAGGGGGTAGGGGCAAATGAGCAGCCGGAAGTGGGCACAGCTGGATGTGGGCAGGTGAACAGGGGTCAGGGCCTGTGATAAGATGGAAGTGGTTACAGCCGGAAGTGGGCACAGGATCATGGGGGCAGGGCTGTGATCAGGCAGAAGTGGGCACAGCTGGAGTTGGGCACGTGAACAGGGGGGTGGGGCCATTGTTCTGCCAGAAATGGGCACAGCTGAAGGGGGCACCTGAACAGGCGGGCCGGGGCATGTGAGCAGCCCAAAGTGGGCACAGCCAGAGGTGGGCAGGTGGACAGGGGTCAGGGCTTGTGATTGGCCAGAAGTGGTTACAGCTGGAAGTGGGCACAGGAGCAGGGGAAAGGGGTGTGGGAGGTTGTCTGCAGGTCCCACCCTCCGACCAAGCTGGTTAATTAGCAGCAGTGGGCCTCATAGTGACCAGTTGTTCCGGTCATTATGGTGTTCTGGTTGCTGGCTTTTTATATATATAGATGCAGTAGCTTAGCTGATTCAATCCTGGATAATTTGTTCCTGGAAATGTGGATGGGAGAAAAGATGGACTGGGGGTGTGGAAAAGAATAGTTAAACTCTACCTCTGCTCATCTCTGCTGCTTCTGTCTTCTGGGATCAATGTGGAAGAAGGAAAGTATAGAAGTGACCTGAACCACTGATTGCAATCTATTGTTCAATTTCTTGAGTTGTTTTGTGTGTTTTTTAATTCGGGGAAATTTTAAAAGAACAATATATACCAAGTAACTAAGTGTCCACTATCTAAAAATGACCATTTGAAAACGATTTGCCAAATTTCTTAAAAATGCAACATATAATTCATCTAACCACTTTGGTTCTCCATTCTAGATTGTATTTCCTCCTGAGCTCATCCCCCAGCAACCTCAGTCATTAATTCAGGTTATTTCTGCCTAATCCATTTTATACTTGCATCTATAGTTATGTGTTAAATATGTGTATCATGAACAAATAAAAGTTAAAAATTGAGTTTATATAGAAGGTATTATACTGTATTTATTATTCTGCTCTCTGCTTTTCTCCTCTTTAAGCTCTGCCACTGAGAGCTCTTTAAAAGTTAAGAATGATGTCTTATTTAATCTTGCATCCCTGGTGGCCTTGTACATTCTAAATGCACAATAAATCACCAAAGAAGGAAGGGGGAGGGTGGGAAAGAGGGAGGGAGGGAAGAAGAGAGAAAGGAAGGAAGGGAGGGAGAGAGGGAAAGAGGAAGGGAGGGAGGGAGGAAGGTTTTGAATAAAAACTTTTTGTGTGGCTCCCAATTAAAAGTGGGGGTAATTCAAAAGCCTGCTAAGTCCTCCATGCCATGAGTTCCCATTAGAGCAGTCATCCCTCCATCCTCTGATCTGCTCACCATCCTGTTCTCCTGGGAAGACCCAGCCATGGCTCCAAGAAGTTCCAGGCCACACAGCTGCCTCATGTGCTCAGCTCCAGTGTGGCTCAACTCTTGCTGGTCATAAATCAGCCAAGGCTGAAGCTTGCATTATCACAAAAGTCCTCAAGGATTTGGGGATTTGCTGCCAGTTCAAACACTTGTCTTTCCTCCTTTCCTTCTCCCACTCCCTCTCTGTCTCTGTCAACCACAGAGCACCTTTCTCTCTGCCTCGCTGTCTTTTTGAGTAGCTCGCTCTGTCTCTGATTCAGAATTATGCCTCTGTCTTCCTTCCTTCAGCCCCAGCAACTATCTTCCTGCATTTCTCCCTTCTCTCCCCTGAGTCTAGCTGTAGCCATAGATTCAGGATCCCAGCTGGGCCATAGATCTCTCCCTCTCACTTTTAAGAATGCTTTTTATGGTGGCCTCTAGCACAAACAGCTGTTGGAACTTGTTCGAGAAAACCTCTGGGAGTAGATGCTCCAGCAGGCCTTTAGATTCTTCTTTCCTCTGCAATCTGAGATGGATTTGGGGAGAAATTCATTCATTCATTAACCCATTAAGCAAATACTTATCGAGCTTTTATTCTATGCTAGTCACCAAGGTGGATGCTGGGAATATAGTAGTATGTAAAATAGTCCCTACAAAGTTTATAGTCTGATGGCGGGGGGGGGGGGGGGGGCAGATGTAAATCTCATAGCCACTTAAATATATAATAATAAGTAATGATCAACACTATGAAAATATGGTCCACAGTGTTCTAATAATAGTTAATGTCTATTAAGAGTTTATATAATTGGCACTATTGTAGGCATTTCACATACATTTACACTGAGTGGCCAGATTATTATGATCTCTAAATGAATAATAATCTGGCCACTCATTTATATCCTATATAATAAAAGGCTAATATGCAAATTGTCCCCTCAACCAGGAGTTCGACCAGCAGGCAGGCCGGCTAACTGCCCATGTCCCCTCCCCCTGGCCAGGCTGGCCAGACTCCACCCATGCACAAATTCATGCACTGGGCCTCTAATATATATACTGAGTGGCTAGATTATTATGCGTTCAGAGATCATAATAATCTGGCCACTCGGTGTATATTAACAAAAGGTTCCATAGCTTCCATAATTCTCTTTTACATGTGATGAAACTGAGGAACAGAGTGGTTAAGAAACTTGCTCTTGGACACACAGCTTGTGAATGGGAAGGCCAAGATTTAAACATGCCATGGGGTTAGGGGAGCAGGGGGAGGAAAGCCTTCTCTGAGGCTCAGTTTCCTTCTGTGTATGAATAGAATTTTCTTTCCCAAGAGCACATAGAGAACAGGAGCAGGAAAAGGACTATTCTCTGACCTCTTGAATCACATACTAGTCCAGTTCTAAGGTCAAGTAGACTGGAATGTGAAATTTGACTTGGTCTCTCAAACTATTAAGCCCCATAGAATTTCCTGGAAAAATAAAGAGAAGTATGGGGGTGGGATGACGGTAAGGAATAGACACCTCCTGCTAAGATGGGCATGGAGGGGTTGAGCCTCCTGCCCCGGGACATACTCGGGGATAGTAAGTTCCTTGAAGGAAGGACCCCTGTGTTTTCTATCGTATCTCCCGCACTTCATACACTGCCTGGTGCTTAATCATCATTCACTGAAAAATGAATGCATGGATAAGTTGAATTAAATCTAAGTAAATTAAGTGGAGGTGGGGGGGGGGGTGGGGGGAGGGAGAAGAAGAACAGATGGAAACTTCGTGTTTCTTCCAAGCTAGGGGTTTATGGTTCCAAAAACGTCATTTCTTTCCTCTCTCACTAACACCAGCCAACAGTGCAGAGATATTCTGCCAGGTATCTGGGTCATTTTCTCCTCTATCTTTTCAATCTACATGTCCAAAATGTTTTCCTTCTGTTTCATAAAACTCCCTGTTTAATTTTTTTTCTTTTGGTTTTTACTGATTCAGTGAAGAGCTAAGTTTGATTTAGAAACCTTACCTCTTAAGTCTCTTTTGATAAAACAGTACCCAGAGGACCTGTCCCTTTAAAGCCTCTTTATGAGTTTTGGAGCTGAGTAAAATGCCGACCACTTTCAGGATAATTACACCGGAGCAGACACATTGTTCCTGGAATCTGTTTTCCAATCTGAGTAAACAGAGCCTGGTCCTTTTTATGTTCTTATAATATGCTCTGCTTTCTCCTTCATTTTTTTTTTTTCTCTCTGTCTGGAGAGCTGCCTGAGGCTTATTTAATCTCTGGACCAGAGAAGAGGAAAGGATTTGTTTGAGAAAACATCTACAGGAAATTTGGCTATGACGGGACATTTGGCTTGGGGTCTGATTCTTTGCTGATTCTGGCACATTCGATGGCTTTCTCTGTCCCACGAAGAGGACAGGGAAGCCAAGAACTGCTCAGCAACCGTAGAAAAGAGTGAAGAACCAAATGTAACCACCAATTCAAGAGACTTTAAGCTGAAACAATCAAGTAAAGCAAAGCCCGCTGTCACCTCTTTTTTACATGTGATGTGTAGGATAAGGATACACATGAGAATCAATCCAATGGGCTCCAGTCCAACTCTGTCACTAACATTAGCTGCATGGTCCGGGACATGTGACCTAAGTTCTAGTGCCATCAGTTTTCCTCTCTGTGTAATGGGAATAATAATGGTATTTTTCCTCAAATGCTAATTATAAAAATAAAACTAGATAATACCTTGAGAACAGTGTCTGACAAATGATGATCTGTGACATGTGCAATTTCACAATCATACTTGCATGTGGTCACATTTTCTTTGCTCACCCAGTAGAGGACCTGCATCAGAACCATGTTCTTCTGACTCCCAATCTCTATGCTCTTTTATTCTGGACCATTCCAAAGGAATTTGACTGGTTTTCTATGACTCCCAAGACAAGGAAGTAGAAGCTACAAGAAGAGAGATTTCATTGCAAAACAGGGAGATTTATTTTTAAAGGTCAGAGGTATCAAAAATGACAGCCTCAGAAGAGGAGTGTGTTTTCTTTGTCCTTGGTGGCACACATATAGAGCTGGCCAGGGTGTTGTAAAGGGAACAGAGAAGTTAGACTTGGTGGCCTTCCAATCCAGAGAGTCTAAGTTTCTCATAAGAATGGGGAGTGTTTCTTTCTGCCAGCCCTCCACCCCATACTCCTCATTATTTTTCTGGGAAATCCATGAGGCTTGAGAGTTTATCTGCTGATTCAGCCCTCACACTCCAGGCTGGTTGACTTAAGAACTGGATTTCGTTGGGATTCAAGAATCTGGATTCTAGTCCTATTTCAGCTTCCTCTTCTCTAAGTGATTCTGGGAGGGGAAATTCTGTAGTTTGTGCCTACCCAGCATCAAAACCATTCTCTGGAACAGCCCTTCCAATTCTCAATAAAAAATGTTTTTATTGATTTCAGAGAGAGAAAGGAAGACAGGAACCACTCCATGTGGCTCTAATGACATTGTCTCAACTCTATGGTAAGCCCATGACCCAAGTCTAAATTATGGGCTTTTCCAGCCCCCTGGCTACAATATGTGCTTCAGGAAGGGGCATCTGATTCAAGTTAGACCAATCAGAATCCATCCCAAAACTTTTGCTAAAACTGTTGACAAAGGGATGCTGCTAAGCTTGATTACATGCAAGCTTGGATTTTTTGGGGTTCCCCACGTGGGAAGACCCTCCCCAAAAATGAAGTCAACATAGAGAAAAGCAAAGCTGAGAGGTGATGAGAAAAAATTCTGAAGATTCTTTTCAATGCCTGGTCCCAATAGTACCTCAAATTAAACATGCAGTTAGCATGTTTCAGTTACACTAACCAATAAATTCTGGTTGTGTTTGGTTTTTAAATATTTGGTTATTGCATTTATTTTATTTTATTTTATTTTTTTATTTCAGAGAGGAAGGGAGAGGGATAGAGAGATAGAAACATCAATGATGAGAGAGAATCATTGATCGGCTGCCTCCTGCACGCCATTTGCTGGGGATCGAGCCTGCAACCGCATGTGCCCTTGGCCAGAATGGAACCTGAGACCCTTCATTCCTCAGGCTGACGCTCTATCCATTGAGCCAAACCGGCTAGGGCTGTTATTGCATTTATCTATTTATTTACTTACTTACTTATTTCTCAGATACATTTGACTTGGATTCCAACCACCTGCAACCAAGAGCTTCAACAGACACCTATCACAACGCACTACTGAAAGTATGTCTTGAGCTACACTGGTCTCTGTATCAAAATATACCTAGTAAAATCTTGTAGGAACTGTTATTGATTGTCTCACTCTACAGAGAAGCCTTGGGGTTTTACGCAGAGCCATGGATACCTAAACGAGAGTGGAATTTGGGACCACTTCAATCACTGCCATAGTTATCTCCCATACTCCATATGTATAAGCCCAGTCTTTACTACCATTTCCAGGGGCTGCCCCTCCCCTCCCTATTTTAGTGAATGAAATTATCATTTATCCACCAAACACTGAAAGCACCTAATATATGCCAAGCATTGTAAGAGATTATGTTTGGAATACAAAGATGCGTAAGCTGGCACAGGGTAAATGCTCAGTATGTGGCCACTATTCCTAAAACTGTCCAAGGTCTAAGGATGGCGAGGGCCTGAAGATACAGATTCAATAGCCTTGAGTGGGGGAGGGGGTTCTATCCAAGGAGGAAATGCTCACCTTCGGCCAAGAATTGGGTGTCCAAGGACAGCTGTGGGGGGCTCAGGTTGAGGGAAGAAGGAATGCTCTCTGCGGGCTTTTCTAACCAGGTTCAGACATCTATCTGGGGGAGCAAGCCTAGGGCCGGCCAAGGCTGGGGTGAGAGGCTCTCGTTGTGGATGAGTGGCAAGATGAGCAGATACAAAAAACTAGCCATCCTCTACAATGCGCATGTCAGCTCTTCCACTCAAGACCAATTATTGGCCAGGCCCCACTTTGAGAGAACGTCCTTGGGGAGAAAGCACGCCCCAGTCCCCCAGAACTTTGCTGTCAGATGTACCCTCCCCCCTGTCCCCTGCTGAGCTGGTTTGCTGCAGGGGCCGTCTGACAGCAGAAGGACAGCAGGATTTATCACTGTCCTAACTTGTCCATTTGTCTTCGCTTGGAGGGTCCCGACAGGGGAGCTTCCAGGGACCGCAGGGAAGCACGCTTGAGCCCTTGACAGAGACACGTGGCGGTGATTACACGCGACGTTAGGCACAGTTACTGTGAGGCACGGCAGCTCCAAGTCCTCTCTGGAGCACAGTCTCAAACGGACTCCACAGCCTTTTTTCCTTCCAGCTCCTTTTATACATTATGTGTAGGGGGAAGGAAAGAGGGGAGGCTCCTCCTTCCCAGAGGTGGAGACGGGGGTCCCCTCTGCTGGCACAATTGATGGGGCAGCCTGGATGGTCATGTTGGTCACCAGCTTCCTGTCCTGGAATGCCAAAGCATTCGTTCCTTTGTCAAGCATGAGACTCAGACCAAGATCTCCCCGGGAAAGGGAGCATGGTGATGCAGCCCGAAGCACCGGCAGAGCATTTCCTAAGACAAAGACGGTAGAGGAAAAAGAAGATGGAATCACAGAGCTGTTTTTTTTTGTTTTGTTTTGTTTTTAAACATATTTTATTGATTTTTTACAGAGAGGAAGGGAGAGAGATAGAGAGTTAGAAACATCGATGAGAGAGAAACATCAATCAGCTGCCTCCTGCACGCCCCCTACTGGGGATGTGCCTGCAACCCAGGTACATGCCCTTGACCGGAATCGAATCCGGGACCTTTCAGTCCGCAGGCTGACGCTCAATCAACCGAGTTGGATATCCAACTCGATCGATAGAGTTATCTCTGCCAGCTTATCTCTGCTAGCTTTTTTAAAATGTTTTTATTGATTGCAGAGAGAGAAAGGAAGACAGAGACATCAATGATAAGAGAGAATCATCTGTCGGCTGCCTCCTGCACGCCCCCTACTGGGGACTGAGCCTGCAACCCGGCATGTGCCCTGATTGGGAATGGAACCGTGACCTCCCGGTTCATAGGTTGATGCTCAACTACTGAGCCACACTGGCCGGGATCTCTGCCAGCTTTTTATCTGGCATTTGCTCACATGCCTTCATTGACAGGGGCCCACCACTTCTTAGGGCAGCTTATTCTATTCTTGGGCAGCTTGGACTCTTAGAAATGTGCTTCGGATGGAGCAGGAATCTGCCTCCCAGTGGCTGCTCTTGGCCCAGCCTTTCAGTCCACTTTCCCAGTCACTGTTTCTCTGAGAGTTGCCTCTTGCATGAGGATCATCTGGGGGAACTCCTCAAAATGCATAATCCTGGGCCCAGCCCCAACCTGATAAAACGAACGTCTGAGGCAGGGGTCTAGGAGCCTGCATGGGTAAAGATGCCTGATCTGTAAGATAAGAGTGCAGGCCCCTGAAATGAAGCAGAAGGCTACTACTAGCAAAGACTATCCAAAGGAAAAGCCAGGAACCTGGAGGACAAACTTCAACTTGTCAAACTCTGCCAAGGGTGGGGCTGATTGTGGAGGAATCCCCATCAGAAAGGGATGAACTACTCAGGAAATCACAAATAACAGCTGGCATAGTACCCAGCTGTGCAGGCACAGTCCTATGTGCCCCTTCTGATGTGGGCACTGCAGTGACCTCCAGTGAGCAAATAAGGAAACTGATGTTGAGAGAGGTGACTTCCCCAAGGAAATACTGGAAAATGGCAGGACTGGGGTCTGTCTGACTCCATGCCCCTGAGAACCACCTGACAATTTGATGGGAACCCAGATCTAAACCCCCGAGGTCCAGGCTTCATCCTGCAGACTCAAAGTTGCTGTCATTTAACTGTGGAACCAGTTTTCACCCTAACTCCCAGGAGGAGAGAGGTCCCTGTAGGCAATTCTGAGCACTAGCCAGTCCCCAGGGAGGCGAGGCTGCTTGGGGCCTCCAGGGGATGATTCTGGCCCTGGGGGACCACACAGGCCCTCGGGGAGCAGTCTTGCTTCCCTAGGCTGCTCACCTCACCTGGCCACTCCTGTGGTGAGGCCCATGGCAAACATTTGCAGGGCCTGAGCAAGGGTATAAATAGAGGCCAAAAAATGTTAAATAAATAAACAAACAAATAAAGGCCCACATAGCACATGTCTGAATAGTTGAGGGTTCTAAATTAAGCTAACAAACTACAAAAAGAAAAATTCATGTTCTATCATTATCTTGACAAACAATCTTTCATTGTGACCTGGAAGGCCAAGTTCAAATTTAGAAAGTGAAGGAGCTCCTTCTTACTACATGGCAATGGGGGGAGAGCTGACCCCCAGCCCTGGCTCCTGGAATGGCCCCCTTTCTTTCCATCCCAACTCTTCCCACCACCCAAAAGCCTCATGTACGTGTGTGTATGTGGACACCCATAACCTGCACATCCCAGCTCTGCCCACATGCCCTGCCAACAGCTGCAACGTGGCACCCCTCAGGCTGGGCATTTTCAGGAGCTATGTCTTGCCCTGCCTGCTCTGGTCATGGCTCCTGTCTAGCTATCTCTGCCCCCTGAATCCATTTGCTGCAGCAGCTAATCATGGGGGCTGGGATGGGAGCGAGCTCTGGACACAGACATGGCAGCTCCTCAGGCCACCTGCATTAGTATGTCACTCAGCTGCGGGGGGGGAGGGGGGGGGGCTGCAGTTCCTGCTCCCAGCCTGGCACCAGGCCTGGCAGAGGGGGCTGGGAGGCAACCCCTCCCACAGCAAATGAAGCAGCGGGTAAGGAAATGAAGTATTGAGCTATTGCTCCAGGTTGCAAATGAGAGAGAGAGGTGGGGGAGGAGATAGAAAATCTTATACTTTCAGAAGGGAAGCAAGTCACCTAGATCATGAGGCCATATCTGCTTCACATCTCACCTGAGATTTACCTATTAAATCTTACTGTCTTTGGAGTTTAAAAATACTGTAATGGGGATGCTATCGGTGGCAATCCTATAGGTCATTGATTATCAAAGTGCTGTCAGGATCAACAGCATCAGCTTCACCTGTTGTTAGACATGCAGATTCTCAGGCCCCGATCTGACCTACTGAATCAGACACTCTGGAGGGGTCCCGGACTCTGCTTAACAAGCCCTCCTAATGGTTCCAGTGCTCACTGGGGTTGAGGACCATGAGGTAGGCGAGGCAGAGTCATGGATTGTTTCAGAGTACCTACTCCATGAGAGCCCCATTCATCAATATGTACTCATTCAACAAATATTTACTGAGAGCCAAACACTGTTAGTTGCTGGGGATTCAAGCTACAGCCTCTGCCCTTGAATTGCTCACAGTCAGCTCAGGAACAGGCAAGTAAACAAAGCACTAGGATGTGGCAAAGGCTAACACAGGACAGGTGGAGAGCACTGTGTGGTGGCAGAGCATCAGATAAGACTTCCCAGAGGCAGCTCTGCCTTCACAGAAACTTGGAGAAGCAGGTATTACCAGATCGGAGCAGGGGCACAGCAGTGTGCTCCCGGTGACAAAGGCTGTGCCCTTGATCACAGTTTAGGCAGGCTCCTCTGAGGTCCTCTTCTCCACTAGGCCTTGACCTTGGCCCCCATCCTGTCATCCATCCAGCCCAGACATACCAAAGAACCCTGCTAAGTTACCCCCTTGCCCTTAGCTCTGATCAAATGCTTCATCCCTGGCTCATGGTGTCTAAGCCCTTGGATAATTCTATCATTATCTTGACAAATAGTCTTTCATTGTGGCCTGGAGGGCCAAATTCAAATTTAGAAATTGAAAGAGCTCCTCCTTACTACATGGCAATGGGGGAGAGCTGGCCCCCAGCCCTGGCTCCTGGCATGCCCCCCACCCCCATGCCTTTAGCAAGAATCCTGTTAGGCCAGTTTAGCAAGGACCCTCTACCCTTGAAGCTCCCCTTAATAACTTTCCACCATTGACCCCTTCACTCTGCTCATTGGCTATCAATCCCCAGCTGTCTTCTTGTACTATGAGCTGAGCCCTATCTCTCTCCCCTATTACAACACCCCTATTATAATAGTCCTGAATGAAATCTCCCGGTTTAACAAGTGTCAGAGTGAATATTTCTCTGACACTGAACAAGGAAGCACTTGTGCAGAGAGGCCCAGAGGAAGGAGAGAACATGTCCTGTCCAGTTCGGCTCACATGTTCTAACATGTGAGCCTTAGTATGGCTCACATGTTAGAACAGAGCATGAGTGAGGGTCAAACAGGAGGTGGATATGGAGAAGTCCACAGCGCGTGTGAGGCTCTCTTGGAGGTGGGGTTTGTCTTGAAGGCAGAGGGGTGTAAGGGGAAGTTTTCAGCAGAAGAGTGTCATGATTAGGCTTGTGTTCTAGAAAGATCTCTCTGGCAAGGGCTCACACTCTTATCTTACAGATCATGGTGCGTAGATTGGGGAGCCCAATCCTGGGGCCCCAAGAGACTGGTGAAAAGATTGCTGTGCCCAGGGAAGTGGGATAGACAGAACTGGAGTAGAGCAGGTGGTTGGGGCACAGGAGACATCTTTGAGATCAATGTAGAGAGAGGGCTGCGCATCAGAATCACTTGAGATAATTTTTAAAGCCTCCCTGGTCATTCAGTTGTAGCCAAGGCTAAGAATCACTGAGGCAGCCTGTACTAGTATATTCTTTCAATAAAACCCTTACATACAGTTTTTGTATACTTACCTGTTCAGATTCCTGTTTTAAACTTGTTCATCTTTGAACCCCAGTGCCTGTGTTCAGTGAATGAGGGAATGAATGAATATATAACCTGCATCCTTCTGCTGCGGCATCAGCCCTTTGGTTGCTCAGAAGAAATAGAAACCAATTTGTCACTCTACGTGGATTAGTCAGTTTAATCAACTACGGGGTGGTATGATGTATTCACTGAGCTAAGTCAATACTAAAAAACAATTCCACTGTTAATGCTGTGTTGCCAGTGCTTTTATACACTTACCTGCCTCACTGCTCATCCCTCCTGTACTTACTCTGGAGGCCACCTGGTGGGATGGACTGCAAGGGAGGAGACCTGGGTTCCAGTGCCCATTCAGTTTCCTCCACAAATTTGTGGAGTCTCCTCATCTTCCTGATGAAGGGGCTGGGCCAGACCAGGAGTTGAAACTTTCAAGACTCACAAGAGCCATAGTGACAATTGACCACTCAACCCCAGCTTAGTGTGCCGGCAAAGAGGCCCCGTGTTGCCAGATCTTGCAATTTTTAAGAGAAGCTGGAAGTGTAGTTTTTAGATAAGATGCGTGCTTTGAAAAAAATACTGTGTGGGCCTAGGCTGTGAAGAATCAAGGGCTCTCATACATTCGACCTCTGTGATAGGGAATTAGGCAATATCTTTAAAAACTACAGGAGTGGTTACACTTTGATCCAGCCAATCCTAAATTCTGGAAATTCCCCCCGAAGATGTACCTCCATTCTTCGCAGAACAAGATATGCACAAGGTTATTCACTATAGCATGATTTTAATAGCCCCAAATTGAAAACAACTCCAAATGACTGTTTGAACCTTGATTTATTCACACCATGGAGTACTTTGTGACTTGAAAAAAGAATGGACAATCTCTATGTATTTTTATGGCGTGGTCTCCAGGGTCATTTACATGATCAAAGCAAAGTGCAGCACAGTGTACAGAACGCGGTCTTCAAACTCGAGTCCCTCAGTCAAACTGAGGACAGAGGGAATTTGCAAAGCCCACGGCATTGGCTCTCTGCCCTGGAGGTAAGGGTCAAAAGAAAGGGGGCGGGGGGGGGGGGGGGGGAGAGAGAGAGAGATTGAGCCTGTGTGCTCAGGCCTCCTACAGTAAGTGGCAGGGACTTGTTTACTGCAGACCTCCTACAGGGACAAGCACTGCCATTGGCAAACCCAGGGTCTCATTAGAAAGCCTAGGTGAGCCACACAAGTGTAACTTTGCAGAAAGAGTGTTGGACTTGGATTCCAATAGTTTTAGGTTCTAGTACCAGCTCTGCCCCTACCATTGTGAGGACCTTTCTCCTTCCTCGCACCTAATACAATGGTTATTTATGTGCTCATTCTTATAATGCCTTTTCCACCACTAGAACTTGAGTTCTGTGATACTGAATGATCCATTTGCCCACCATTGAATTTAGCACTTCCCATAGTGCCTGGCATGTAGTGGGTTCTTAATAACTATCTCTTGAATGAATAACTAAAATGAATAAATGGACCATGTCCATAATGAAACTTAACATGGTGCCTAGGAATGGTTAAGTGTTCAATTACAGCTAGTATCAGTTTACTCATTGTGAAGGTGGTGGTGATTATAAATTGTATGACTTGAGACAAATTAATGAAATCTCTGAGCCTTGATTTTCTCATCTGTATTATGGATACAGTTTCTTCATCTGTATTATGGTGGTGTAAGCATTAATGAGATAACGTATGCAGATCACTCGGTATACATTTTGGCATGTAAGAGATAATAGCTGGTGGTTATTATTAAAGACAAATAGTAAATAAAAAATAGAAGAAACAGGCAAATCCCTTGATTGATGTTAAAATGAGAAGAGAGTTGCATGAAGAGGCCCTGCCTTGCACCTTCCGCTGTCCTCTTACGTAGGGTAGCCATCATCCTTTAACAAGTGTTGGCTGAGCAGATATTATGTGCTGGGCACCACACCAAGAGTAGCATCAAAAAATGAGCAATTAATAAGCATGAGCTTCTTTTTGGGGTGACAAAAGTGTTCTAAAATTGTGTGGTAGTTGCACACAACTCTATGAATATGCTAAAAAGCATTGCCTTATACAATTTAAGTGGGTGAATGAATTGTAAGCCATGTGAATTATATCTCAATAAGTTTGCTATTAAAGAAAAAAGTATAACAAACCTGTGACCACCACTCTCTACCTATCACTTCACCTCTCTGCTTCAGTTTTCTCTTCTGGAATATAGGAATAATAATAGAGCTACCTCAGAGGGTTTTGGTAAGGACTAAAAAAAAGAAATGTTTGAAAAGTGCTAGTTTATGCCCTAGCTGGTTTGGCTCAGTGGATAGAGCATCCGCCTGCGGACTGAAGGGTCCTGGGTTTGATTCCCGGTCAGGGTACATGCCCAGGTTGTAGGCTTGATCCCCAGTAGGGGGCGTGCAGGAGTCAGCCAGTCAATGATTCTCTCTCATCATTGATGTTTCTATTTCTCCCTCACCCTCCCTCTCTGAAAGCAATAAAAATATTTTTTTAAAAACTTAATAAAAAAAAAGAAAAGTGCTAGTTTAGAGTTTGCTATGTAGTAAGAGCTCCATAAATGTTTAGCTACCAAAATCAACATCATCTTCATTCATATGTAGATGATGAGATAGAACTTACACAAGTAGTATGGAAAAAAGAGGAAGGGGCTCTTCCTTCCACTGTTGGGAGCAGGGAGGAGCCAATGAAGGAGTGAGGGAGGAGGAGATGACATCTAAGCTGCGTGAGAATTCATCCCCATAGGACAGTGGTCGGCAAACTCATTAGTCAACAGAGCCAAATATCAACAGTACAACGATTGAAATTTCTTTTGAGAGCCAAATTTTTTAAACTTAAACTATATAGGTAGGTACATAGTTATTAACTTAATTAGGGTACTCCTAAGCTGGCCTGTGCTAAAAACGTCCTCAATCTGATTGAGGTATGTTCGCCAAGGTCGACCCCTTCCAACTCTCCCATCCACACTTGTCTTGTATACTTGTTTTGTCTATCTCCTTTCGTTCATCCTCTCTATATGTCCAAACCATCTCAACATACCTTTCTCAATCTTCGACACTACATCTTCTTTCACTCCACAACGTTCCCTAAAATTAACCTAATAAACTTTAATTAAAGTTTTAAGTCTTAGTGAAACTATAGGTACGTTGAATAAAACTTGATATCATACTTAATAATGACATTATTTATTGATAAAATTAAATTCCTTACAATTTACCTTACCATATCCATAAAATTAAATCATGACAATGACTGACAAACACTAATGTGAACACTGGCCTTGCATCTCCTTGGAAAGTTGGGGTAAGTCAGATTTGTATGTTGTTGTTTTTAATTTTAGGCACGATTCCAGGTTCTCATCAATAAGACGACTTCTCAATTTACTCTTGATAAGGTTCGTGCTTGAAAATGATTGTTCGCATAAATATGTAGACCAGAATAAGGAAAGAACAGCAATCGCTAGTTTTTTCAGTTGATTATATGAGTCAGGAATACTATTCCAGGTGTTACAAATCAACATATCTTCCTTCTCCAGGTCTTTCAAAGCAGACCACTTGTGCTGTGAACTAAGTTCACATTTGTTTTTCTCCAATATTTCTTTATCAGCACAAAGATGTTCAAATTTCGAGCTCCACAATTCTTTGTTTTTTAAATCCAGCAATGGCATTTCAAAGTTGCCAATGTCAATATTAAAGGGAGAAAAATGTAATTCTGTTACAGTAGCATTAAGAGGCTTTTTAACAAAGGCTAAGGCTTTGCTGTTTCTGAATTCCTGAAACCTGTTGAGAAAAGCTTCCCTCATATTTAAAAGTGTTGTTTTGAAATAGCAAATGTTAATATCAGAATTATTTTCTTGGCGATGTTTCAACAGGCTTGGAAAGTGAATCAAAGTTTCTCTTTCAAAATCTTGAGCAAAAAGAGACAATTTGTTTTCGATAATTTGTTAACTTCTTCTAACATTGAAAAAATTGTGTTTCCTTTCCCCTGTAGTTTACGATTAAGCTGATTTAGATGAGATGTAACATCTACCATGAAATAAAATTTTTGGATCCACTGATGGTTCGTTAGTTCTGGATAGTGAGCACCCTTCTCAAGGAGAAATGCTTTAATTTCTGTTAATAAGTAAGCGAAACGTTTCAAAACGTTTCCTCTTGTTAACCAACATACCTTGTTATGCAGTAAAAGATCTGCGTACTCACTCTCCATTTCAACTAAAAATTCTTTAAATTGGCAATGATTAAGAGCTTTAGCTATAACGGAGTTGATAATGTTAATCACCAATTCCATAACTTTGCAAATTTCTTCTGGAAATGTCTGCGCACAAAGCGCTTCTTGATGAATGATGCAATGGTAAATAAGTATCTCATGATTAATTTTTCTTTCAAAATAGCAACAAACCCATTTCTTACGCCGGTCATACTTTTCGCCCTGTCTGTTGAAATTGAGACAATTTTATCGAGTGGAATATGATGTTTTTCAATGCACTCAATTACAGCATTTGCTTTATCCTCTCCATGTGTTTGACCTTTGAGTGGCAATAATCCTAAAAGTTCTTCTTTAGGACCTGTAGATGAAATAAATCGTACAAAAAGTGAAACTTGTGCTGTATCATTTATGTCACAAGACTCGTCAACTGCTATTGATAAAGCTGAAACCAATTTAAGATCTTCGACTTGCTGGTCGGTTATATTCGAGGACATTTTGCCTGTTCTATCTTTCACTGTTTTAGCAGACAATGGTAACTCTTTAATTTTTTTTAGAATATCTGCTTTGTTCTTAAAATCCCAAAATAGCTCTTTGGATGCATTTATAAAACAACTTTTTATGTATTCGCCGTCTGTATATGGTTTTCCTCTCTTAGCAATCTCTTGACTAACCACAAAACTTGCAATATTAACATTGTTGGAAGATTGCATCCAGTAATTAAATACAGAACTTGATTTTTCTTGACTCTTCTGAAGTTCCTCAACTGCTTTCTTCCTTGCATCACCGACAGGATATTTAGTACTAAATGACACGTATTTAGTTATAAAATGTCTCTCCAAATTTGATTTCTTGTTATGCGCCAATTTTTCCTGACAAATAAGACAGGTCGGAAGGCCATTTAAGTTTTGAATAAACGCGAAAGTCTCGGGTCCATTCAACTTTAAATTCACGGTTTTCGTCTTCCGTTTTTCTTTGCTTCTTCTTTGTAGCCATGTCAAAAGGGCACCTAAAAAAAGTTTCATTTTATAATAATAAAGCCACCAACACAAAATAGTTACAATTCTTAAGTTGATGACAAAAATACCTGTAGGATTTGCAGCTGGTTGGAAAAATACAGGTAACTTTATGCCTCAAGTAGGTACTTTTGTCACCCGTGCGTGATTTGCAGACGCGACTAGCACTAACCACTGCACAATGAGACTGCTGACTGACCGGCTCACTCAACTCGTGCATGAATCGCGCGCCTCCCCCGCGCTGAGTATCCCGCGGCCCTCCTGTGCCCCGCGTCTCCTGTCGCCCGACACCCCCACTTCTTCTAACACCACTTCTTCAAAATAGACTCGCCCAGGCCGAAAACTGACTTCTGCGCATGGGCCACGAAGTTTCAATCACACTGTTCATGCGCGCCCGCACGTGGTATTTTGTCAAGAGCCACACTCAAGGGGCCAAAGAGCCGCATGTGGCTCGCAAGCCGCGGTTTGCCGACCACTGCCATAGGATGTGAAGAGTAGCCCTGAAAGGGGAGCAGCATGAGCAAAGGTACAGAGGTGAGAGAGAAGGACCCACTAGCCCTTTTGCACCAAGTACAAGGTCAGCAACTTGAACTTCATTGTGAAGACGATGGGGAGGATGGCCAGCAGGAAGCAACGTGGCAAGTTTGCAAACCAGAATAATCACCCCAGTGGGGAAGGTGAATTTTAAGAGGTGAAGGACTGATGTGGCAGAGGTGTTGGGAGACTGGTAACAATTCAGGGAGAGGTAACTAAGGTTTTAACTTGGACTCTGAAATTAGGGTATCAAGGCCAGGGCTCCTTTGAGTGTAAGAGAGAGACTCAGTAAGAATTCCAGGAAAAGGCTAGAGAGTAGGAAACCTCCCAGAAAGCCCAGGGCGATGTTCCAGGCAGGCACCCCAGAAACCAGGACTGGAACGGGGAAACCAGAAGCCAAAGGGCTATCTTTCATAGTTTTCTGTCTCAGCATCTCTGCTCCATTGTTTTCTTTTGACTGACACAGTTCCTGTGTTACTCATGGTTTCTGCTTCTCCCTGACCGCTCTTTACTGGTGGCCCAAGGGTAATGCCCAACCTGATGCTACTTTTAGGGGTCACCACCAGCTGCCTTCTTCCCTCTGAGCCACTTGGTTCCAATTTGGGACAGGATCTGAGTGGCTCCGCTCATTTTTTTTTTTTTTAATCTGGGTCATAGGTTAAGGGTCAGCCCATAGAGGAGGGTGGGAGCTGGTCCACGAGGTAGAGAATTTGGCTATTTGAGGTGGCAGGGTTCAGACAAGGGACTCTTCTTGTGGGCACCTGAAATACATCTCATAGAACAGGCCTAGATGGGAAAGGACAAGTATTAAATTTATTAGGCAATAAAATCTGCATTATTAGGTAATTGTTTGTACCAGGGAGGTGAGTTGGAGTGGAGATGATGCCAGGGGTTGGCTTGGTAACTGGGTGATCCCTCAGCTCCACTTTCCTCTATGTTGGTGCTGTTCTCAGGTTCTAGGAAGCTTCCCCACTTAATTATAGTAAGTCGGGGTCTCTGCAAAAAACGGGTGGCTGTCTCACACTGGGAAGTTTGTAGAGTTTAGTAAGAGGACCGCAGGACAAGGCATAGGATAAACACGGGATAGTGCAGCCCATTAGGGCTAGAAAGCGTAGGGTGCTGTCCAGCGTTAGGCCAGCGGAGGGTGAGAAGAGGGTAGTTCTCAGAATCCAGAGAGGGAGGCCTGCCTGACACAGTCAGCCGGTGGTGATAGGAAGCTGGGGAGACTGATACCCTGCCCTGGCTCCCAAGCACTAACCCAGCGGGAAGACAGACAGTAAGGAAGCCCACTGATGTGTTCCATACAGCTCCCCTGGGGCAGGAAGGAGGAGCTCCGGAGGAGAAAAGGTATGACGTCCATACACTCCTGGTGGTGGTGGGGGGGGGGGGGGTTATAGCCGCCACCCTTCTCAGCAATGCAAGCTGGAAGGGGCCACACTCCCTGATAGCCTCAACCTGGAAACCACTGTTCTAATTGGCTCGGGTAGGTCAAGCATCCATCCTTGGATGAGTCACTGAGGCTGAAGGGGAGAGGGTGCTCTGATTGGCTAAGCCAGAAGCTGCAGGTGGAGTCAGCTCTGATCCAACCTCCCAGCTGAGAAGGGGGAAAAGTAAATCCCCGAGGAAAATCAGGGTGCTGTTCACAAACCAGATAAAAAGAACAGATGCCCACTACTGCCCATACAGGACTCTTGGAAGGCTTTTAAGTGAGGGTTTGTGGTTCCTGCTGGGTTGGTTGGGGGAAGAGACCGGAGTGCAACTGGTGAATGCGTGAGCCCAGGCACAGGGATGGGGCAGGGCCCTTCCCTAGCAGGGACGCGTCTTCACATGCTGTGGCTTCAGTGCTCACCGGCATGTTGTTAACTAGCAAGTGCAGCCGTCTCCTCAAGAGTGGAGACCCCCTCATCGCCAGGAAAGACCATCAAGCCTTGTTTTCTAAATCCATTCCCCGCCGTTAGACATACTAGTAGGTGAGGCTTCTCAGGACCCACTGAAGTTTGCTGGAAGGTGCCACCTAGTGGAACGTCAGATGACCTGCCACTTAGACAAAGGGAAAAAAAAGAAAAAGGAAAAAAAACCTGAAGAGAGTTTTCACATCCCAAAAGCCATTGAGCAATGGCTCTCACCTGATTGGCATTGGAATCCCCTGAGTATGGCCAAGTCCTATCTCCAGAGGTTCTGACTTAATTGGTCTGGGGTGCAGGGTGGGCATCCAGAGTTTTAAAAGGTCCCCAGGGGACTTTAGGAGCAGTCAAGGTTGAGACCACTGGGTTACAGAGTTCCCACCCTTTATTTTGCAGAGGAGCTCACAGGTGGGAGTCACTTCTCCAAGAGTGTCAGACTCCCAGGAAACCCCTTCCCTCTGCACCCACCCGCTCTCTATTGTGTCTTTGTACAACTTTTTTTTTTCTTTGTGCAAAAATGAGAAGTAACGAAACAGGAAGCACTGTTGTTTCCCAAGCCCTGACATTTATTTTAGTGGCAGTGCCAGGAGGAGGATGGCTCCCTGTACACCTGATATTTGCATCTGACCCCTCTGATTAATGCTCTGTTTGAGATGTACCCACCCAGTGACGTAGTATATTTACTCTTTGAGGTGTTTGGCCTCTCCGTTTGCTCTTTTAAAATGTGCCCTACTCAAGGCACCTTCCATGTCCACTGTCTTGATTCAACAGCATTCCCTTATAGTTGGCAGGATTGGCTTTAATTGGCATCTCACTGTGGAAATGACAAAGTAGATGCCAAGAGAGAGACAGGCAATTTTCTGTCTCGAGGTCATTTCAAATAGGCATCCTGCAAACCCTTTCTTTTTATTCAAAGTAGGAGCTGAAATGCCACTAAATGTGCACACTGGACTGAATCACCAGAGTGGCATTCTATGTCTGGCTCCCTTTCTCCATCCTACTTGCAAGCTTGTTTCAGAAGTTTATTTATTTATTTATTTTTGTTGATTTCGGAGAGGGAGAGAGAAATAGAAACATTGGTCGGCTGCCTCCTGCATTCCCCCTACTGGAGATCAAGCCCGAAACTGGGCATGTGCCCTGACAGGGAACTGAACCATGACCTCCTGGTTCATAGGTTGGTGCTCCACCACTGAGCCACACCGGCAGAGCTGAGTCTCAGAATTTTAGAACTAAAAAGACCACAAAGAACATCTGATTCAATTGCTTTATTTAATGCAGCCATATTCCATATTTATTTAGACATCTCCAGTTTCTACGACCACATACACTCATGGACCCATACGTACGTGATAAACCTGATGCTCAGAGAATCTGAGCAACCTGTTTTGACACCACACAGGAAATTATGGGCAAAGTCTGGACTGATCGAGGCTGGGCCTGGACTGATCAGCTCCAGGACTTTTTTCTTCCTCTATATTAGAAGTGTGAGCCTTGTTAAACGTTGAACCTGGTAGAGACAGTAATTTGGGTCATTATCACCAGTGTTAACAAGTTTCCTGAGTGTAGGTTTTAAAGAGCTGAGTGCTTGATTGGTTAATTATTTAATTGATTCCGTTCTCAAATGTTTGCTTGGAACTTCTCTGGGGCCAGGTACTATACTAGGCATTGAGAATGTGTGTGTGGGTGGGGTAGGGGGGACAAAGGGGATGGTCTCTGTCCTCATGGGGTTTACAATACAGTGGAGGAAACAGATACCAAACAATCATCTCGTAACCATAAACACTGTGGCTGTTTAGGAAGGGCATTGCTAAGAGGTCACATAACCAGGAAGCTCAGCCTGTTCCCAGAAATCCGGCAGCCTTCCCTGAAAATGCCTAATGATCTTGGTGATCTCCAAGGAGAGGAGGAGCAAGGGGCTCGAGGCTTGTAGCAAACTCAGAAGTCCAACAACTCTGGCTTCTCAGGCTTTGCTTAGGGTCAAGCAGACCTCTCTCTCACCACCCTGGAAACTGTGTCATTAGAGTCACGATGATCCCCATGTCACAGATGAGGACATTGAGACTCTCAGCAGCTAAGGGACTTGGCCAAGTTTAGAGTGTTAAAGGTAGACTGACACACAGACCAACACCTCCTGACTTGCTGATCTGTTCTACTCCTACACCCCCTCCATTTTGGGTTAGGCCAGATCAGCCTTGGGGTATAGCCCTTAACAAATGGGGTCAGCAATAACAGGCCATAAGAAAGGTGAGGGCAGGTAGTAGAGAGACAGTTTTCATATCCTCATCAGGAAAGCCAAAGGGCCTGCCCCTGTCACCTATTACCTGTCCTCTAGCTGACCCTTCTTGCGGAAGTGTCTCCCAGAGGGTGCTGAAAGATATGCCTGTTACTGATGACAACAGGGATAACTGAAGAGTGAGAGAATAAACATCCTCCCCCTCCCCCTAAAAAAGATAGAGACAGAAAAAAAAAAAAGATGTGGAAGTAAAGATGGGAAGATGGGAGAGAAGACAGGAGATACTCATCATTCATCAGATGTATGTATTAAACCCTTTCTGTGTACCATGAAAACAAGTAAATAAGCAAATATATAAGATTTTAGCCAAGAGGAATATGCACCGTGAAGAATACATAGAAAAGGTAAAGTATGATGTCACTCATATGTGGAATCCAAAGAACAAAACAAACAAAATTGAAACAGACCCATAGACACAGAGAGCAAACTGGTGGTTGCCAGAAGGGAGGGGCTTGGGGAACTGGGGGGACAGAGGTGAAGGGATTAAAAGGCCCAAATTGATAATTACAAAATAGCCATGGTGACTAAGTAAAGCGTAGGGAATATAGTCAATAATATTGTGGTAACTGTGTATGGTATCAGTTGGGCTACTGGAAATATCGAGGGGAACACTATATAAAGTATATAATTGTCTAACCACTATGCTGTATGCCTGACACCAACACAAAATACAGCTTAAAGAAAATAAAAGTATGGAGAGAGCACTGCAGGTGGGCAGTCAGGGAGGGTCTCTGTGAGGAGGCGATAATTAAGCTGAGATTTGAAGGCCAAGAGGGAGCGACAACGGGGGAAGAGCCAGAGAAACACCGTTCCTGGCCCAGAGCAGGGCTAATTCAAAAGTCTTGGGGCTGTACTGAACATAGTGCCGTCAAGGACCGGGAAGTGCACGTGGCTGATTTGGAGCTAGTTACCGGAGGGGGCTACATGAGGTTGGAGAGGCCAAAACCCAAACCCAGGCCACAGCCCAAGGTTTTTGCCACACAGCTGAAATCCTGTTTATCCCTCCTCAGCATTCCTCTTGGTGTTAGACTTTTTGTTTTGGCCACAGTTACTAGTTTCATTAAGCCCACATCTGCAGTGTGCCCTTCATGCACATTATCTCATTTAAGGCTCACAACAGGCCAGGACAGCTCTGTCTGAAAGTAACATTTCTTGTTTAATTCAGTCCATGACCAGATCAGTTTTCCTAGAGAAACAGCCAAAGCTAATGGGCTGCCCACATGTTTCAAATGGCATTGCCTCAGTGAGTGGGATAAAGCCCCAGGAGTTTCCTCCCCCTAGCATCCCACATTGTAAGAGATCAGAGTCTGGGATGAAAGCTGGGCTAATGGATTAGAGTTTCCCTTGGGGGACGACCAGGCCGACCAGCTTTGATTAACAAATCACTCAGTAAGGCACAAGAAAAAGCGCAAGTCCAATTTTACACAGAATCCTCTAGGGAGCTGGAAGAAAGGATGGAGAGGAGAAAGACATTGAAGGTTTTCCTGTACATAATCTCAGCTGCTACACTTCACTCACCCATTAATTACTGAGCATCTATTGTGTTCTGGGCCTGGAAGGGGCCCCGGCTTAGCTTCTTGCAGTTGAGCAGGAGTATGAGCTGAAATCCATGTGCCCTGGCTTAGCTCCTGCTGCTCTGGCCCAGGGAGAGGGGTCACCCTTTTGGCAATTTCCTCTGCCTGGAAGGAGCATAGGTTTTCTAATTTGAAAAAAAAAGGAAGTCTGTGCTAGCAGAGGCAGGACAATACTCTACAGGACAAAAAAATGTCACCAAGTTCCCCCTTGGAGCTCACAATCTAGAGGAGGAAACCCAAAATGATACCTGAAGAAAAATGAAGCAAATGGTGGTGATGGGGACACTCTTTGATATTTTAGATATATTGGTCAGGGAAGCACTCTCCGAGGCAGGACATTTGATTTGGTACCTGAAAGATGGGAGGGAGAGAACCAGGCAAAGGTTTAGAGGAAGAGATTTCTCGATAATGGCACAGCAAATCTGCAAAGGCTCCGAGGCCATCTTCAATTGGTTCATCTGAGGAATACAGCAAGGAGACCAAGGTAAGAGTTGGGAAGAAAGCAAGATCTAGAAATCAGGCTGATCATGTAGAACCTCGTGGCCTGTGGCAAGGATGCTCAGAGATTAATGTAACGTAACGGGAAGCCACAGGTGAGTTCCCAAGATTAGAGCAGCTTCATGTTTGTAAAAGGATCATCCTAGCTACTCTGTTTCTAGCATTGTGCTCCTGATGTGGAGGCACATGAAAGAATTCTGCAACATTATCTTTCCCTGCAGGAACTTTCATGTTTGTCAGAGACAGGATGGAAATTCAATTACATAAATGCTGTGTATCAACTGTAGTGTTTAAAAGGGGGAGGGGCGAGGGTTATAGTTATAGCAGCATTCTTCACAATAGCCAAAAGATGTAAATAGTTCAAATATCCATGAATGGATGAATGGATAAACAAACTGTGCGATATACTTACACTGGAATAAAAGAGGGTGGAGTTCTGATACATGCTACAACACGGATGATCCTTGAAAACATCATGCTAAGTGAAATAAACCAAACAGAAACGGACAAATATTGTATGATTCCACTTATACGAAGTACCTAGAATGGTCAAATTCATAGAAACAGAAAGTAGAAAGATGGTTAGAGAGGAGAAATGGGGAGTTAGTGTTTAATGGGTACAGAATTTCTGTTTAGGAAGATGAAAAAGTTCTGGAGATGGGTAGTGGTGATGGCTGCACAATAATGTGTATGTACTTAATGCCACTGAATGGTTCAAATGGTAAATTTTATATTATGCATATGTTATTATAATAAAACAAATACTTTTAAAGGGCATTAGGTAAGGATCTAGGGATAGATGAGTGAGCAGTCCAGGCAGAGGCCCAGAGGTGGGAATGTGCCTGATGTTCTCTGCTGAATAGCAAGAAGGCCAATGAGTAAAGGGGCGGGGGCTGTTCACATATAGCCTTGTAGGATCTTGTCATTCTTTATAGAAATCCAGGGGGAGGCGGGGAGCCACTGAAGCAGTTTGAGCAGAGGGGTGATGCTATCTGAACTTTGTTAAAACAGGATCACTCTGACTTTTACTTTTCTTCATTCTGAGTCTCATTTGCAAATGATGATAAGAAAAGCATTTATCTCACAGGGAAGCTATGAACGTTAAAAGAGGTGATGCATGTCAAGGGTTTAACATGGTGCCTGACATAGCGTTCAGTAAAAGGTAAGCGTTACTGTGACAGAAATCCAAAGAAAGACAGCAGCCCCTTGAGGACTTTTGGAGGACTTCATGGAGATAGCAGTTCAACTAGACATGGAAAGATGCACAAGATTTCTACGGACATAGATGGGGAAGAGGAGGGCTTTCTGGGCAGAAGGAACTAAGTGGTCAAGGAAAACAGCCAGCAATTGGTCAGGGCAGAGAGGAGGAAAGGATGTTTGATCTGCCCTAGCAGGCCACAGTGTGGACTCTAGAGCCTAAATGATGAGAGCTTTGAAGGTTTTGTAGCAGATGTCAAAATCTGTAAGCTTTGATTTCAGAAAACAGAATCGCCATCTCCCTGCCTGGAGCTGGAAGAGTTGGGAAGCAGGAGTCTTCAGGACACTGATTCAAGGCTGGGGGCTGCTAGGCAGCGGCTGGGCTGGACGGAGGTGGAGAGAATCAAGAGGATACTTTGGGGGTGGAAAAGAGGAAGGCAACCAAGAGGGCGCGTGGTCCCTCGGCATCAGAGGAAGCAATTCTGCGAAGAGCACTGAGGAGCCATAGGCATCACCACCCAGCTCCGTGGCCCTCCACAGTGCCCAGAGGGCCAGACTCCCTCAGAGCCCTCCCCACGGTCCAGACACATTCCACCGTCTTATGTATTTGATGTTTCAGCTCCCAGATGTGGGGGCTCGAGTCTGTTTTCATTTCATCCCTGTGCCTGGCACAGTGTCTGGTACACAGTAGGCGTTCGCTAAGGGTTTGCTGAAGAGCTAACCTGAGACAGAGACCGACAAGAGGTTTCAATAAAGGGTTTCACGAGCTGATTGCCTAGATAGAAGTACAGGTGGGACTGGAGGGCATTCCGACCTCAAGGAGGTTGGGCTTTCGTGAGAAAAGGTCCTGCAGAGAGCGGCCGGTCATCTCCCCGCCGGTCTGCAGGGTCAACAGACAGGTGGCAGGCGGGCACAGCACTCCACAGTTTACACAAGGAGCTCACACCTAACGTCAGGAGCTCCGAAAGGAAGAAAAACGAGGGTCCGCCGGCAAAACAGTAAGCGTGAGGCACGGCTGTGGTCCCATTTCACAGGTGCGGCCTGAGAACACAGGGTCCCCGGAGTCACAGTAAGTCCGCAGGTTCTCGGAGCCGAGCCGAGGTGGGTGGGGAGCCCCAGCTCCCGGGACTGCGGGAGTGGAGCGTTCCGCCCGGCTCCAGCACAACCTGCACATCCCGGCGGAGCGCGCAATGTGTCCACTGGAATGCGGAGCAGAGGTTGCCGGGCGGGGCTGTAGATCGCAGGGCGCGTCCCAGCGCGCGAAGACGCACTGAAGCCTCCCCGCACCAGTTAGCGCCCAACTCCCCAACTCCCGGACTTTAGCAAAGCTCCTACGGGCGGGGGGGGGGGGGGGGGCGCCGAGGAGCGGACCGCACCATCACGGCCGAGAGGGGGGAGCGGTCTGCGCTCGGACCCCGCGGCGCCCGGACGGACCAGGAAGAGCCGCAAGAAGGTTTTGTGCTCCGGCACAAGGCGCTCGACAGCCGATCTATCGGAGGGCCGCGCGGGGCGAGCGGGTGGCCTGGTCTCGGGACCGGCGGGGCCGGCGGCGACGTCCCCCCTTGGCGGCGGCGCGGTGGCCGAGTCCGGCTCCCCGGCTGGCGAGCAGCGGAAGTGCCGCGGAGTTGGAGCGGGGCCGGCGCCGCGGCCGCTTCTGGTCGCTGAGCTGCTGCCGCCGGGCGGGCGGGCGGGCTGACGCTCGGAGCTGGGGGGCGCGCGGCGGGACCGGCGGGACGCGGCGGGGCTGACTGGCCTCGATGAGGCGGAAGGAGAAGCGGCTTCTGCAGGCGGTGGCGCTGGTGCTGGCGGCCCTGGTCCTTCTGCCCAACGTGGGGCTCTGGGCGCTGTACCGCGAACGGCAGCCTGACAGCACCCCCGGGGGATCTGGGGCTGCGGTGGCCCCAGCGGCCGGACAGGTGAGTCCTCCAGATGTTTGGGGGTTGGGAACACTTTCTCCTCTAATTTACTCCAGCTTTCGGTTCCTTCCTTTCCCTTCCTTCCCATGCCTTCTCAGAGTCAGCGCCGGAGACACTTCTGTTCTTTCCATTTTTTGGATGGGAAATTGAGGTTCAGAGAAAGACAGGGACTTTCCAGGACCCCACGCCCGTCAGAGGCAGAACCAGAACTGGAAATCAGGAATCCTGATGCCCAGTCTGGACGTCTGTTTGTTACCGTAGGTTCCCGTCCTTCTTTCTGCCCATGTGTGGGTACTCCTTCACCCCTTCTAGCATCTCTCTTTTGGAGGATACTGTCAGGATGCCGCATCCCAGGATAACTCTTGGAGATGCCGGTACTTCTAGATGGTGTCCAGGTCTTTTCTAATTTTCCCCCACCGGCTGATCCCGGTGTTCCCTACTCAGGTCAGCCCCTTTCCTGTGTTGCCATCTGTTAGGAGGTGGGCCTCCCACCTCTCCCTATTTGCTCATCCTCCTCCCAGATCCTGTGGGCTACGTGGAGTATGCAAAGATCATGCTCCCCTTGGAGCTTCAGGCCCTAGGGATGGGGAAGGGGGTTGAGCTCCTGGTTCTTGAAGGGCCTGCTGGTTTTTGTGGGGGGTTTTTTTGTTTGTTTTTTTGACCTGCTGAGGGTCCAGCAGGGGGGCTCTGGTAGAGAGATCCCCAAAATTTCCCAGAGACTATTTGTGCCCAGTGCCCAGAAGATGGAATATTATATGCTTTCCTTGTCCCTTCTCAGAGTACCATGACCCCTCTGAACTTGTTCAGGCTAATTAGGTGTGCTGTTTCTTGCAGCATAGACTAGGATTTTAATTGTTTCTGCCTCCTCTGAACTCACCCGTGTGTGTGTGTGTGTGTGTGTGTGTGTGTGTGTGTATGCATGTGTGTGTGCTGTGTGTCACACATACTTATACACTGATAGCAGATGCTCTGTCAGTTCGCTCCTAGCCTTCCAGCCCCTGACTCAGTAGCTGACAGTGAGCGAATGCATGCTTGACAAATGTTTCACACAGTGGGATATTTCAGGTTTGTTAAGGGATTTCCTTGTTCCATGGGAAGCGGATAATTTGTGCAGCAGTGTCAAATTTGACTGATTGTTGGCAGGATGAGTGAAGAAGCTGACTTTTGAAGCTGATGGTTTTCCTTTCGCTTCCCGATATCAGGCTGCTGTCTGGGTAGTGAGTGTGGCATCTTGAGCAGGGCTCTTTGTGACTGAACAGACCAATTTTGAGTGTAGCCTGTCGCTTGGTAATGGTTGTAAACCATCTTCCAGGGCCTGGTTGATCTTTCTGGTAGAGCTTATTGTTTGGACACTAAGGGCCCTAACTCCTTTCCTAAATCCCTGGCACAAACCCTGACAGCCAACTTAGACGCCTCTCCCTTAAATTCTGTATTCCTGTGGTTGTTTGCTCCATGTATTCTTTCTTCTGTTCCCATCCTGGGCCAGGGTCAGGAGGTCAGGGTCTGTCCTCTGCCCTACCATTAACTTGCTGTGTATGTCCTTGATCACCTCTCAGGTCCGTCTCTGAGCCTCCCTTTCTCCTTATGTAAAATGTGGTTTTTGTTCTAGCTCCACCATTCTGTAATACCATCAATGAATCAATGAGGAGTACATTGACCACCTTTTTTTCCTGTGGCAGGAGCCCCTTGTAGCATCCCTAGCTGTGGGGGCACCATACTGGACTTAGCCCCAGGTCATAGGGGAGAGTGCCCTGCTCAAGTGCAAACTCTCCTTTGGAATAGCTTTGGCCGGTTCTAAAATAGCTCATAACATTCTGCCTCTGCCTGGAGAAAGCCCTTGTATTTCATTTGCTGTGGATGCCAGACATCCTGATTCTCATTTTCTATAGACCCAGATGTGTAGAGAGAAGGTTAAGGTTAACTGCCAGTTTGGCCTGAACTTTCAAAGTAAATTACTCACTTGTGCAACAGGGAATTGATGGAATAAGGCAGCCTTTTGGGCAGAGAGAGAAGGAAGCAACAGCTGGGCGCTGCTCAGAGCCCTTAACTGAAATGGACAGACAAGCACATCTGGGAAGGTCTAGTTCTTGCTCATTTCTTTTGCTCTGCAATATCATGAAGAGGAGGAGGAGGAGGAAGTGGTGAATGGGGTCTGGTGGTAGTGGTAGGGGGTACCAACTGACTATCCTTGCTTTAAAGGAAATCTCTGGCTACCTGGGAGCAGCCGAATGGGGCTGTTTCCCCAATGACAAGCTCTTCCCGGTGCTATAGGATTCTGCATTCATCCTCTGCCTTTCAGGAACACGCTGCCAAATTTCCACACAGTCCCCTATTTGTTCCACTCTCCTGCAGATGCACAGCACTGGGCTTGGCCCCCGGTCCTGTGTTTGAATGTCAGCTGGCCTTGAGAGAAGAGGCTGACTTCTCACAGTGACGGTGCTCTGCCCCTCATCCCAGAGTACCGGGATGTGCACGGAACACGCCAGGCTGCTGTCTGGGAAATCTGGCATCTTGAGCACACAGAGCTGCTTTTCGACAGGGTTGACCAGTTCTGAGCTCAGCCTGTCACTCCTGTAATTGTTGAGCACGATCCCAGAGCACCTCGTTGATCTTTCCAGTAGAAATAACTGCAGAGGCTCTGGAGGGAAGTCTGACAGGACTTTATCCAAATGAAAAAATATTTTCCTTGTGGGTTTGAGAGAAGTTTCTTGGAGAGTAACAAATGCACTGTTTGAGTGGTCCTTCAACTCCTTGATTTCTCCACTGGATTGAAGAATACAGAGTTTTAAATTAAGAGCATTTATCATCTGCTAGAGCTTAAGTCTATACAACTGTCACACTGGCTCCAGAGGTGCTGGGTAGGGCAGCTGATTTATAAAGGACACAGAATGCTCTTAGGATTTCCAAATCCATCTGGTCAGACAGCTCAGCTGGCTGCTTTGAAAGCTGCAATACCAAGCAAGAAAAGCCAGTCTTGAAGCCCTCTTCATTGTAATTTGGGGTTCCCTCTCATTCCTAGCTTCCATCTGCTTAACATCTTGGTTTGATTCTCCAGTCTGTTTCATATTCCAGATTTGGGAACTGGCCATGAAAAACCCGTACTGGGAAATACGATGCGGTTCCTCCCCATTTCTGAGCTGTAATCTCTTGTGAGAAATGACTTCATTGGATAATAGCGACTATGGAATAGAAATTGGTGGGTTAATGGAATACCAGTGACTTAAAGTTTCAAGTATCAAGAGTTTTTACTCACTGTATCTTTATTTTTCATTGTGAACTTCATTCCAAGAACATCCAGAAAGCAATACCTTTCCCCCCTTTGTTAGTCTTCCTGGTGGCAGAACCTTAGCAGTCGGAAAGTTAAGTACCACAGAAATGTAGCCTTGGAATGATTTCCTTAATTTTCCACAGAGGGGCTGGGTTCCTGTAGATGGCTAATCACTTCCCTGCCTGTGTGCCCACCTGAAGCCTGATGCCACAGGGGAAAGGTTGTTGATTTACTTGAGCAAATCTTGCTCCCCACCTGCTTTCTCTAATCCTGGGCTTGCAATCTCCCTAGGTGCCCAGCTGAGGAAGGCCTTGGAACAGAGGCATGGGTTCTAGTTCTCTCTCCTTCCTTAAACTTACTGTGTGACCTTAGGAAAGTGGTTTAACCTCTCTGGGCCTTGGATTCCTCATCTGTGAAGTAAGGGCTTAGATTCAGAAGGGGAAAGGTAATTAATTGTGTCTATAATGGTGCTTCCCCTCCCCTGGCCAGGGCAGACATTGCTAAGTAATCTCTTTCCCATTAAACCCAGACTTGGCCTCAGACTGTTTGTCAACACTGCTGCTCAAGTGGCGATAATGGCATGTTGAAACTCAAATGTGATGTAGGGGATAAATACTGTGAGGACTTTTCCAACTCTACCATCCTGGAATTCTGTGGGTTTGTTTGGAAGCATGTACTGGAAAGGCCTGGATAGTAGCAGTGTGTTTAAACAAGCTTTCATATCTAACTTGTGAGGAGGCCACTACTCAGAGATATGTTCAAACTCTAATGTTTTTTCTCAGGCTGTAGTCTAAGATTGTTCAGCTTTTAATCTGCTGGCTCCAGTGTCACGATAAAAACTAATGGAATAGGAATGAATGGAAACTCAAAGGCCTGTTTGAAAGATAACCATCGAGCTTGCTAATTGCACCTTGTCCACAGTCAGCTCTTCCACAGAGATGGCATCAGGATCTCATCACCGAAAAACTCCTGGAGGCAAACTGGCAGCCAGAAGTATGTCCCACGACAGCTAAATGCTCACGACGGTGTTAGCAGTGGGTTGTTTTGTTTTGAATGTGTCTGACCCTCTGCATTCCATCTTTGTGTCAGAGCCAGTAAAAGAAGAGCTGATGGATAAGGCTCTGCCCCCAGGAAGACTGAAATCGGAGACCTGCTTCTCTGAAAACCACTGTCCTCACGCCCAGTGCAGTGGGGTTAGGAGGTAGCCTATATGTGTCTGAGGGCTTGTGGCCTTCCCCGCCCCGAGAAATGAATTAAAGTAGGAACCACATCCTCTTCTAGCACATAGCAAAAGGCTTGGCACTTGTAAGACAGAACGTGTCTGCTCGGTTATGATGTGTATCAGCAGGAAGGGGGCTCCAGAAGTCATCTAGTCCCACCCCCTCATTTTGTAGATATAGAAACTGAGGCCCAGGAGAGGGGAAATCAGTTCAGAGAGAGAGGCATGCAGGTCAGAACCAAGTTCTTCTCTCCAAGTTCTTACTCTGTTTGACCATGAATATTTCCCCCTCCATATGCTAATATTGGATCCTTCTCCACTGTTATTTTCTTCATGAGCCAAGAGTATCACTTCCAGTTTTGGAGGCCAGCACTTACTGAGACCAGCTCTCTGCTGGAACTTACCTGGCTTTTACATTTTCTTTTCACAAATGTTTATAGTTTTAAAGCAAGTAAAATGGATTAAATTTTAAGGTGGCAAAGGGATCCAGCAAGGGAATTAAAGGAGTGAAAGGACGCATCCCCTGTAGCATCCCAGGTGACACCATCACTGCTATCCGTGGTGGATGGACTAATCTCAGTTCAAGAGCCACCTCAGATTCTCTGTCAGTTGCAGGTAACAGAATGAATTAAGCCACGTGGGCTGACATGAGTCAGGGAATTTATTAGTTAGGTCCTGTAATTGCAATTGACTTCAGGTATGGTGTGATCCAGAGGTTCGTGTCCTAGACTGAGCCCCCATGGCAGGAAAAAAAAAAATGGTTGCAACTCTTTCCCATCTCATATCCACACCCAGATCCCAGAGGAAAGAGTCTGTGACTTCTGATAGCTTCTGTAGAAGAGAGGAAACGTCTTGCCTATAAGCCCTCACAAGATCTCCTTAGGTATTATTGGCCCAATTTGGATCTAATGGGCTCTCTGAACAGTTGATGCTGATAGACTTAACCCACTCTAGAACTGCTGGTCCTGTCAGGCCACCCAAATCTTAGGAAGAGCAGCTGGGAAAAATCGGGTGGGGAGGAGGGGAAATGAAATCTGGGGAAGAAGCCAACCAACGTCCCCTTCAGAATCCTGCTGACACAGGATCCCAGGCGGCTGAGGGATCAGACGTGGTCCTCGGGATAAAACCCCTTGGCCATCCTGGACTCAGTTTTGATCCCTGAACCTGCAGTCTGGAGGTCTGATTCTCATTCTGCCCCACCCTTGGCTGAGAGGCTTAACTCTGTGGGCCTCAGTTTCCTCCTGGGGACAGCCAGCTGGCGTAGAGGGTTGAGCCGAGGAGCAGTTGAAAGCCGCCTTTATTTCATCTTACGGACGAGTTCTGCTGCTGCCTTCCTTCCCCCTCACAGGCGTCTTGAGAGCTGCCCCCACCCCTTCGCACACACATGAAAAGTCAGTTCATTGAAAATTTCTCTCAAGCTGAAAAAGAACTTCTGTCTCTTCAGCTTTGACTCTTTTTCTGCCTGGCCCTCTTAGCTGGAGGAGGCGGAGTGTTCATACTTTGGAAGCTAGAGGAAGCTAAACAATTCCGCTTGCTGGGGTGGGTGGGTGGGTGTGTATTTATGAGTGTGTAGCTTTCTGTCCATGTGTCTCTCTTCTCTCTTACCTTTGGATGGTTCCTGTTTGGTGCCCTCTGCTGAGTATAGATAGAAGAAAGGGGGAAAAGCAGGCCCATTGGTTTCCTTCCCTTTGGTTTTGAGAGAAGTCTGAGTTTCAAATGCTGAATTTTCTTTAGTTTGGTGATAAAAGCCACATCATAAAATGATGCTAAGGACGATGATGCTGAGCATGATACTGTTAATAATTACAGCAGCTGCCATTTATTTAGCACTTCTTCTGCTAGGCAGTGGATTAATAGGCCCTTTATCTGTGCAGCTTGTCAGATAGTCACAGTAGTTCACAGGCAGGAGCAAATGAAGCAGCCAGTCCTCCTAGATTAAGACACTGTGAGGCAGTGTGTAGTGCCCGTGGCCAAGGGAGGGAGGGAAGGATGCCTCTGTGTCATTGGAAGGTCAGCAATCCCAGCATAGGTGGTTGGCCCAATAGCACAGGGTTCAGAAGTGGACCAGGGCCAGGCAGTCTCTCATGATGGGGGGTGGGGAGGAAGCTGTGCACGCACAGGCAGCTCTTTGTGTCCCACTCCCTGATTCTTTGATATCTGAGGCAATTATCGGGGTGAGACCTAGCTGCTTCCTACCCTGGGAGAGGACCCAGATCCCCTGCTTCCTTCTAGGAAGTATTCTTTGCCGCCTCCAGGAAGCATACCTGGGTCACGCCAGCCCTCGGGTTTTTCACAGATCTCAGATCCCCCAAGCTTTGATTTTCTCCTTGGCCTGCTTTGATCCGAGGCCTTCAGGATGGCACAGCCCGGCGTTTCTGCTTCTCCCTTCCTGCACCTGCCGGTGTGTTCCATGTGCCTCTGGGACTCCCTTGCCTCTGGCCCGCTTCTTCCCTGCAACCTCCCTCCTAAACCTGGCTTACCCCTGCTGGGGCAACCTGGGGTAGCAAGGGTGAGTCAGGGTCTCAGAGCAGCACCCCTCATGTAAATGGACCGTGCAGTGTAGCAATCATTTTTAATCTGTCCAGACTGGCTGCTCCTGAAGGCAGGAGCTAACCTCCATCTTGGTCACCCACTGTTGTTTGCCCCCAGCGTTTGATGATGACTGAAGAAACAAGCGAGTGAATGAGATGGTTGGTCCTCGGTAACTGCTGGCCTCGTGCAGGCAGCTTAGCCCGAGGAATGGTTCTTCTCGAACTGCATGGCGATTCAGAATCCCTGGGGAGCCCGCGCCTAAGGAGCCCCATTGGGCCATTATGCGGGGTGGGGGTGGGGGGGTCCAAGGAACCTTGTACTTAACCAATGCTATTGAGAGCCCATCAGGGAGCTCTCTTCTCTCTGCCCACATCCCCAACTTGCCAGCACCCCCAAGAGGCAGACCTCGCCTTCTCCAGGGGCCCACGTCACTCTCCCCACGAGCACTTGGGGACCTGCCTTTGAACTTCTATTCCTGGAGTTGCCAACCAGCACTCCCATGGGAGCCCTGTGGAGCCTGTTAGTGTCACAATATCAGGTGCAAGCGTCTCAGAATCCGGATCTTAGAACTTAGATCTTGGATCTTAGATCTGGGATAGGCAGTGCACTTGGAAAATGCCTCCTCTGTGGGCTGCCAGGACTCTCCCGGGCCCTCCAGCTGTTTTCCTCTGATGTCCGTGGTCTGTTGCCCTCCCAGGATGGGTGCTCTGCCATCCTACTTCGGAGGCAAGAGTGAGGTGCCTGTGTGGGGAGAGCAGAGGTCTCAGAGCCTCTTGGGAAGGGGTGACATTGTGGAGATCCTAGGAACCTCTCCCTTGAGCTGGAGAGAGTGTGGGATTAGGAACCAGGCCTAGCCCTGCCCCGCCTCTGGAGCTGCAGTCTCCTCCTAAAATGAGCATAATAATCACAGCTTCTCCTAAAATGAGCACAGTGACCGCTGCTCCACAGTGCCATGGAGAGGAGCGAATTACGTTAAAGATGAGAAAACTGAGGTGCGGAGGAGTTCAGTGATGTAACCACAGCTGGGAAGTGATGGCAACAGGATTCCGACCCCAGTGTCTCCTGCAAGTGGAGCACACAGCCCCAGGCTCCTTTCTGCTGCCTCCCCCTCGCCTCCCCACCGCCCCCCCCCCCCCCCGCCCCGGCCTGTGACCTGGGTGAGCTCACCCCCTTCCCCTGGACAGGAGGCCACGGTGGGAGGTTATCGCCCTGGGCCCCATGAGCCTGGGCTCTGGAAAGCTCTTCCCTTAGTTGTATGTGCAGATGGCAGTGCCAGGGCAGATTACAGCAGGCCCACATGCCTCCTGGGCACCTCCCCGGGCAGCCTCCCGCCACTCCAGTTAACAAGGGTGTGTGTTTGTGCGGGTCTCCCCCATGGGTTGCAAAGGTGAGCCCTCCAAGTGGCAGGCTGCTGAGCTGAAGGGGCTGGAGAGGGCTTGGAGGGAGGTGGCTTCTTCAAGCGAGTAGGTTGGAGACAGCTGCCGGGGGAGTGTGTGTGAAAATTACTTCCTGCTGCTAAAGCACATTGTATGTGCTCAACTGAAAACTGTTATTTTTGCATGTTTCCTCCTGAGTATTGATCAGAGTCAGCTGCTGACAGTTAAAATGTGTGTATGTGTGCACATCTATTTGTGAAATAACCAATTTCTAAATCTGGCACCTGACTTTAGTGAAGAGTTGGTGTTTCTATTCTTGGGGCACCAGGGTCTGTGGTTTGGATTCCTGGTTATTTTATTGATAATAAACCCTAATGGCTGTCTCCTTCAGAGAACTTCTTTTATTTGACCTTTATATTATTTAAAACCCTCACGTGTACTTTAATGGAGGTTGTAAACTGATGGGTATGTTTTTTTATGGCTCACCTAGTGCTGGCCCAGGGATGGTTGGGTGTCTTTATTTTTAAATGTTAATGGGTTATCGGTACCTAAACGTCGGAATGTTTCACATTTTCAAAAAATTCTCATTTCTGACTTTTGGGGTTGAAATGGAAAAGTCTGGCACCAGGGTCCCGGTTCCAGTCTCACAAAAAGGGGTTGGGTCTGGGTAGCAGCTGCCCCCTCTAGACAGGCCAGCTCTGTGGGTGGCCATGGTCCCAGCCGTGCTTTGTGTCCCCAAACCTGGGTTCTGCACCCTCTGCACAACCAGCCTGGCCTCTGGAGACATTTGGGTTCGGGAGCCCTGCTTCATAACCTCTGTCCAGTGTGCTCTTTATATCATGAAGGAGGCAGGGTGGGGCTTATGCCCCCCACTTTAGAGATGAGAAAAAACAAGGTTCAAAGAGCAGAAGTGATAGGAATGTTCACAGAGCCAGTTAAATTGAGGCTAATCGTGCTGTCAGCCTAATGTACTTTTCTGGAAAAGAAAAAGAAGATGGTTACTTGGAAATATAAATATATAAACCACAGGCTCTTGAACAAACTCACTTAAGTTTGTATCAGCTGTTCTTGCTCTATCTGAGCCCAACAATCCCTTCCCTTGCTTCTCTGAGTCCATAGGTGTGTGAGTTGGCGGGCCGCCCTGTCTAGTAAAGTTCCCTCCCGCTGTGTCAGGGGCTGCCATAGGCTTCTTGGAAATGGAGTGCGTACAGGGTCCACTTTGTTTTCGGCTTCGTGCTTCCTGGCACGTCAGGAAACCCCAGAATGTGCATTCCTGGTGGGGGTGGGGGGCTAGGAGTCTGTGAAACGAGAGGAAAGATGGCTTTCCCCTGCAGGAGTGGCACTTTCCAAATTCCCTGTGGGAGGGGCGTTAAGGGCATTCAGGCATTTCTGGAAAAGAGAGAGCCTGTGTGAGAGCCATTTGGGGCCCCCAGAGATCACTGGGTGAGACAGTTCGGCTGAACACAGCCAGCTTTGCCGACAGGAGTGGCTGTGGCTCCACTCCCTTCAGGAACCTTCCCTTAGAGCAGTGGTTCTCAACCTTCCTAATGCCGCGACCCTTTCATACAGTTCCTCACGTTGTGGTGACCCCCAACCATAAAATTATTTTCGTTGCTACTTCATAACTGTAATTTTGCTACTGTTATGAATCGTAATGTAAATATCTGTGTTTTCCGATGGTCTTAGGCGACCCTGCTAGCGGTTCTCAACCTGTGGGTCGTGACTGCTGTAGAGCCTAAGACCATCGGAAAACACAGATATTTACAATACGATTCATAACAGTAGCAAAATTACAGTTATGAAGTAGCAACGAAAATAATTTTATGGTTGGGGGTCACCACAACGTGAGGAACTGTATGAAAGGGTCGCGGCATTAGGAAGGTTGAGAACCACTGCCTTGAGGCTCTAGGTGGCTGCTGGTGTGGCAGTGGGCACTGGCACCGGCAGTGTGGCAGCCAGTCCTGGCTGAGAGCTAGGCTCTCTCTCTGAGTCCTGGCTCCAGAGTGATGACCGCTAACTTATGGAGCAGTTGCTGCATGCCACGCACTGTGCCCATCTAATTTCATTAGAGTTATAACCCCAGGAGGCAAGTGCTCAGTTTTGCATGTGGTTAAAGTGAGGCTCAGGAAGCTTCAATAACTTCCAGGAACTCAGAGGAAATAAGGAAGCAGTGGGACGGAAAAGCATTCTTACACTGGTGCTCCTCACCACCATGCTGTGGCAAGTCATTTAACCTCCCTCGGCCTCCATTTCCTCTCCCATAAAGTGGGAATAGTACCTTCCTGGCATACAGCAGAGTACAGATAGCTCTTCCTGTCACACACACACACACACACACACACACACACACACACGCACACGCACACGCACACGCATTTGGGCCATTGTCAGGTGCTGCTGTCTGCTGTGAGGCAGCCAAGGGCCCTGCCAGGGAACACTGGGGCACATTAAGAAGGCTGCTAGGTGCCAAGCCAGAGGTATTAAAGGGACATTTGATTAGTTTTAACTGTAATTGTCAGGCTTTTGCTCTCTTTTTTTCTCTGTAACTTTTAGGAGGGGAAAAAGCCTGGTATGGGTTTCCTCCCTCTGTGGTTTGTGTAGGCTTTTTTTGACTTTGGGTGTGAGTGTGCCTCTTTCACTCCTCTCCTATTCTCAACCCTTTTCTCTCCCTGTCTTTGTATGTCTCCCTGTCTCCCTCTACTCCTGACGCAAATACGATGACAGATGAGACTAGAGAAGCCACTACCATTGTGGAACCCACAATTCCAAGGGGACAGTCTTTCATCTTGTCCCATCTCCCCAACCTCGGCCCTTCCGAATGGTCAGCCATCTTTGGCTTGAACACCTCCAGCGATGGGGAACTCACTCCCTCTGGTTCAGCAGAGTGCTAGGTAATGTGTTTTGGCTCAGGGTGACTTAGAGGATTTCTTGAGTGCCCACTACACATCTTTTAGGCTCCTCTCAAATCTATCCTTTCCCAGAAAGTATTCTCTGATCTTTCCAGTTAGAATTAATTTCTGTCCCTTGGAAATGCTTATGGGATGTAATTTGTATAACATTAGTGGCATGGATGATAGAGTGCTGTGTTCTGCCATTTCTCTAGGTGGAAGGAGCCTTCTCAGCCAGACAGCCCCTTAGATGAGGTTCCAGCTGGAGAGAAGGAACCCCATAGGACTGCCACCTGGGCCTAAGCTTCCTCTATTTTCTAGAATGTCCATCTCCAACCGTGGCCAGTGTGTTTCATCTATTCTTTTAGGCCAGAGAATATTTTAGGTCTTGTGGACCCTGTAGGCTCTGCTGTGACTACTCAGCTCTGTCATTACAGTGTGAAAGCAGCCAGAGACAGTACATAAATGAATGAGCGTGCTGTGTTCCAACATAGCTTTGCAAAAACAGGCAGCAGACTGGATTTAGCAAGCTGCAGCTTGCTGACCCTGTTGTCATCTCTTCCTGGTGGAGGAACCACCTTGAGTTGCTGTGTGACCTTGGGCAGGGCCTTCTCCCAGAACCACATCTCCCATTAAATCAATGAATAGACTGTTATGGATTGAATCATGTCCACCCAAAGGATATGTTGAAGTCCTAACCCTCAGTACCTCAGAATGTGACCTCTGGAAATAGGGTCATTGCAGATGTATTTAGGTAAGATAAGGTCATGCAGGGTTGGCCCTTAATCTTATTTGACTCACTAGTGTCCTTGTAAGAGGAGAGACACAGAGAGGGAAGATGGCCTTGGGAAGGCATAGGCGAGATTGGCATGAACCAAGGAAGGCCTGGGGCAGCTGGAAGAGGCTTTGGAGGGAGCATGCCCTGCCAACACCTTGATTTCCACTTTGCAGCTCCCGGAACTGTGAGACCATACATTTCAGTTGTTTCAAGCCTCCTGGTTTGTGGTACGTTTTTAGGTAGCCCCGGGAACCCAACTCATGGAACGTCTTCCATTCTCTCATCACATTGTTTTGTGTGTGTACATGCGTGCAGTTCTGTGTTGTGTTTGGGCGGAGTGGATAAAACACTTTGCAAAGGCAGGATAATTGTCTTAATCTCTTCTAGGGACTTCGATTCCTTTTTAATTCATGGGGAAAATCCTCTCTTCCTATTGAGGATTAGCATATTATCCTGCACATATGCATTCTTTATAAAGCCACTCTCCTTGTTAAAGAGATCAACCTCTTTTTTTTTTTTTTTTAAACTTGGCTAATAACCTTGAGCACCAATGAGTAAACACATGGTACTGCCTTTACTTAACTGTGTTGTCTTTCTTTTTCTGAGTTCCAACTGCAATGATTTCAACCATTTCTTTTTATCCTGTGTCCCCATGTAATTGATTTGGGGGGCCTGCTGTGTGGTAGGTACAGAAAGCAACTGCTGCCTTTAGAGAGCTCCTTGCTACAAGGGGACATGGACAAGTTTATGGTGATCTGGTGCACAAGGCAGAGCATCCTTATACTGCAGGAGTCAGCCAGGTGCTGTGGATGTGAAGAGGAGGAGATTGCACTGGTTGAGGTCGGATGGACTTCTGAAAGGTGGTCACTTTTAAGGTGGCCCTGAGAAAGGTTAGGAATTTACAAAAGTGTTCATCCCAGGATTGGGGCCTCTCAGGTGGCAGAAAGGAGAGACCCTCTCCCCGGAGCAGGGAGTAAGCCAGTCACTGAACCTTCAAATGTCTCTTAGAGAGTAACTGTGGGAGGTGGGGGCCGGAGCACAGGGGGTGCGGCAGACTGGACTTCAGGACACTGGGAAGTCCTCAGTAGTTTTGCGGAGAGGACCTGGTCAGACGAATGCCTCAGAAAAGTGGACATGGCAATGCAGGAGTCCTCCACTGGAGGCCAGGAGACCAGTTTGTAGACTGTGGGAGTTGAGAGAGAGAGGGTGAATCCATTCATGAATCCACTAAGCCTATTGTGAGGCCACCCAACTATGTAACTTGCAGCCGCTGAGCTTCAGACACTCATAATAGTAACTTCTATGCAGGTTGCTTTGGCCAGTCACAGTGTCAGGTGCCTTACATACATCACTGTTCTTAATCTTCACAGCAACCCAGAGGCATGCACACTGTAAATATCCCCATTTTATACAGGAGGGCACTGAGCACCAGGGAGAGGAAATGTCCCACCCAGGTCATGCAGCTGGTCACTGATAGAGCTGTGACTGCCCTGCAGTTCTCAGCCTTTACCTCTGCCCGTGGCTCCACACCCCAGACAGGTCCAGCTGAATACAATGGGACCCTCTCGTAGCTGCAGGAATCCCACTGTGTGTGCACATAGAAGAGACAGTTGACAGGATGGGCAGGGCAGGTGGAGCAGGAAAGGCCATCTGAGGGGGGAATCCTGACCTCAAGCTTTGAAGGTGAGTGGGCTGGTTCAGCCAGGCAGGGAAAGGGCTGGGGGCAGGGTGGGAGCACAGTCCCAAGCCCGGAGTGGGCAAAACAGCATGGTGCGTGCAGGGTCTCCCAAGTTCAGTGCTGCTGGCTCCTAAAAAGTCATGTCAGGGGTGGGCCTGGGAGAGGCAAGAATGCTGGTGGGGCCAGGTCCATGGGCTGAACTTCACTTGCGGTTCCCAGAGACCGGCTGGGCAGAGAAGTCACCAGGTTTGCTTTCTGAAGGGTCCGGGAGTTCCAGAGTTGAAAGAGACCCAGCAGGTCATTGTGTCGCCACTGTCAGATGTCTTCATGGGAGGCCAGATGAGACAGGGGCTCCCAAGACAGGATTTGGGGGCCAGAGCACACCCAGCACAGGGTGTGACTAGGAGGCTCAGCCGTCGTTGGGCTGGCGTTTGTGCCTGAGGTTCTGCTTCATTCAGTGTGTCATTCAGCCTGCAGCTTTTGACTGAATGCTGGATGTGCCCAGGCTGGCTCTCTGCTAAGCACTTGACACTCCGGCCGGAAAGGACATAGTCTCTGCCCTTGAGGACCAGCTGGACCACTGGGCAGATAGTTTGAGGGCAGCGAGATGTAAGCAGTCAGAGGAGTGGGCTCTGCGCCCCGAGAGCATGGGAGAGGACTCACAGTAGCCCTCAAGCTGATGTCCCTGCTGCCACCTCTCTCCTCACCCCTTCCCCACCTCACCCCTAGGGTCATAGGGCCACAGGTTTGCCTGGGTCTGAGTCCCAGCTCTGCCCTTGACTAGCTGTTGGGAAAGTTCCCGAATCTCTGTCTCCCCATTTCCTCTACTTTAAAATGGCCATGATAGAAGCACTTGAGATCTTGCTCCCTGGTATGTCTTTAGTTTGGCTCAAATAAACTCTTATGAAGATTCAAAGATAAATCAATAAAATAAAATGGGCATGGCAATAGTACCATAGGATAGTTATCACGATTAGATTAGTTCATACACACACAGCACCTGGGACAGTGCCTGGCCTATAAGGAATGGTTCATAGACACTTACCATGTCAGGTCCAGAATCCCTTAGACTCAGCCCGCTGTATGAGGCACATTTTAGGATTCAGAATTATGTTAGTCAGGATTCAGTCAGGAGAGAGAAACCACCCATGAACATGGAACATTTGTTGTAAAGAATTATTAATTATGACAGGAGATTGGAGTAATGAAGGACTGGCTATTACAAAGTAAAGGGAACTCTAAATATGATCTAAAGCAGTGGTCGGCAAACTCATTAGTCAACAGAGCCAAACATCAACAGTACAACGATTGAAATTTCTTTTGAGAGTCAAATTTTTTAAACTTAAACTTCTTGTAACGCCACTTCTTCAAAATAGACTCGCCCAGGCCGTGGTATTTTGTGGAAGAGCCACACTCAAGGGGCCAAAGAGCCTCATATGGCTCACGAGCCACAGTTTGCTGACCACTGATCTAAAGAATGTGGGCCCCGACCGGCGTGGCCCAGTGGTTGAGCATGGACCTATGAACCAGGAGGTTACGGTTCAGTTCCCAGCCAGGGCACATGCCCAGGGTCGCAGGCTTGATCCCCAGTAGGGGATCTTCTGCGGGAGGGGAGTGCTGAGCTGTTCAGCCAGCCTTCCTTAGCTTGAGTGTCCTCCTCTCCACTTCCCCTTCTTTTTTCCTGTGGTGATTTCTGAGCCATAGCCTGAATGCATGAAGCTCATCCATCTCCAGACTTTCTCTTTTAGTTTAATAAGAGGGATGCTGTCATCCAGGTATGAGGATTGCCCCTTCCACCCCAAAAGTACGACTTTCCTGCTGTCTGCTTGCTGTGAAATTCCCATGTCGTTCCTCTTTTGGTTATGTATTGCTGTATAACAGTTATCTCAAAATTCGGAAGCTTATCACAACACACCTTGATTACCTCACAGTTTCTGTGGGTCAGGAATTCGGGCTTAGCTGGGTGGTTCTGGCTCATGGTCTCCCACGGGATTGCAATCAAGATCTTGGCCAGAGCTGCAGTCTTCTGATGTCTTGACTGGGCGGGGGATCCGTTTCCAAGACGCTCACTCATGTGGCTGTTGGCCTGAGGCCTCCGTTCCTCACCACCTGGATCTTTCTACAGGAAGCTGTGTCCCTATTGCATGGCAGTTAGCTTTTCCCAGAGCTAGTGGTCTGAGAAAGAGCAGGCCGGAAGCCACAATCCTTATCTGACCTAGACCTCCAACATTGTCATGGACACCTCCTGAAGGGAAGAGTGTGAAAGAACTTGACATTTAAAAACCACCGCAGTTCCCGAGGGCCTCCTGTGTGCTTGGCACTGCAGGTGGTTCAGGGGATCCCAGTTTACATCTGCTTGGGGACATGCCCCCAAATTTGTCATAAGAACTGAGATAGCCCGTGGAAAACGAAGTCAGGATGGACAACAAAGGAGAGCCGTTCAGAGCAGGTTATTGACCCTGGTTATTGGCACTGTCCTACAGGATCGTGAATCCTGATGCTAGCATTTAGCATTTTCACCGTGATGGGCGCTGTGCCAAGCAGGACTGCCTTATAGCACATCTCCGTTTGTGAACAGTATCCCTTGGACTTGTGCAATGGGTAGTCCTCATGCCAGGTGCTTCACTTATGTTATCTCATTTATTGCTTTGGACTGCCTTGTGGGTCGCTGTTATTATTATCCCCATTTTACAGATCACAAAAGTAAGGTTCAGTGAAATTAAGTGACTTATGCAGGCTCACACAGCCAGTAAGTGGTGGCAAAGGGATTAAAGCCACAGGCCCCTGTAGGTTTAAATCCCAGCTTCTCTACTTTAGCACTTTAGAGCCTTAAAGCAAGCGACTTTAACATCTCGGTGCCTCAGTTTCCTCATCTGTGAAACACATGTGAAAGTGTTCAGTGTTCTCAGTCCAGTGCCAGATTGTGCTAAGCATTCGCTACTACTGCTGTTGTTACCGGCACTGAGTCAAACACACAGCTGGGCTGTCCTCAGGTTCTTTGCGTTAGTTTGTTATAATGATTTGAGATGAGAGAAGCCCAGATGGTGGCTAAGCTGGGGCTTAGGAAGCAGAACTTGAGTTGGCAACTTTCTTTGGAAGTGCTTTCCCTTTTCAGAAGAAAGAAACAGGAGACTGAGTATCAGTCGGGACGTAAATCTGTGCCGTGTGTCCTTCAGCCAATTATTAACACTTCTGGGGGATCCTCAAGGACCTCTTACAAGAGGGGCTTGGCAACACCCCTCCTTTAGGGTTCTCCATTACAAAGAAGAAAGAAGATGGAGAGGGTGTGTTTTTAAAACGATAAAACTCTGACCCTAGGCTTATGGGTCTCTCATTCCCTCCCAACTCTTGGAGAAATTGTGGCTTTTTAAGCAATTGGAACATAGAAAGGATGATGGGAATCACTCCTCCCTACCCACTGCCACCCACACCCTCTTTGCTAAAACATTTTGGAGATAAATCAGTTTTGATCTGAATTCTGAGGATCAAAGCAGCCTCCAAACAAAATTAAGAACCAGGTGGTTGTGTTTTTGAAAATTCAAATCTAATAACCAATTTGGAGGACATATCTTTTAGAATTAATCATTGTTGTCTTTTTTAATGAGTTGACATTTGTCTTCTGTGCCGTTTCATTGTGGAATTCATCTGAATGTTTCATTCAGTGTGATCTGAGAAGCTACGTGCACTCAGTCACACTCTTGGGAATAACAGAACCTACTTTGCAGGCGGGGGAAGGAGGGTCTTCCTCCTTTCATTTCTTCACTTTAAAGCACTTCCTTCTTTAAACTTAAAACGGGGACTTTTTAAAAAAAATTTGGATGTGCATGAACCTATCTTTAAAAAAATGATTGCATATCTTAGTATATTCATTACCCACCGAGGTTATGAGTAGGTCCTCCCTGATTCATCTGGTGGTACAAAGTGATGGGAGGGGATTCAGTCAGGTACCTGTCTAGGAGGCTCCTTTTCAATATGTTCCCTCCATTTTCCCATTGTTAAACTGTGGTAACCAGAAGACAAAAAGGGGAGAAGGTGAAAGAAGAGGAGAAGGAGGAGGAGGAGGAAAAATATCAGAGAAATCTGGCGCTGTCTGTGATTTCTGCTCTCCAGCTAATCTGACCTCAGAGCAGTTACTTAAACTCAGAGCCCCTGTCCCACCTCTAAAATTGGAATAAGGACAGTAATAGCCGTGTTGCAGGAATGATTGTCTGAGAAAACACATATGGGAAATATGCCTTGTAAATGTCATTATACCACTATTGGTACTGAGATACGATTGCGTACATGTGTAATTTGTGTGGTTAGAAAAAAATAAATTTCAAAAGGATTGCTTTTATTTTTAGAAACAGAGTTTGAGTTAGAAGGGAACTGTAGGAATCATTCATACAACGTCTCGCCGTGGGGAGGAATCCTCTCTGCAGCAGCCTTCAAAGGTAGTCTAGTCTTGCCTTGAATAGCTCCAGGGACGAGGAGGTCACCACCTCTCCCTTTTCTTCTTTCTCCTCATCATCCCAGCCCTTCAGTTCTTCTAGATATAGGATAGACCAGTGATTTTTCTTTTCCCTGAGATAGACAGCAAAAGAATAACGTCATGATTGAACATGAATAAGCGTGCCATAGCATGCATTGTGCAGATCTGCCGTCTGTACACATTACTGCTGCAGGTATGTTAGCTGCTCTCCAGAGCATTTAAATTGCTTGTTCAGGGGGATCTGGTATTCTCTGTACCAGAAACTACTGAGTTGCAGGACTCGGGCTGCACCCCTGGAGCAGGAAGGGGACCTGGTAGGGCCCTCTTAGCTCTGGGCATCTGAATACCTTTCTCTTTTCCGGCTGGTGGTTTTTCCAGCTCTAGGTATATATGGATTTATCTGAGAAGGTGCTGTCGGAGGCAGGAATTATTACCTTCTCTCCTTCCCCTCCTCAGTTTCCCCTTGAAATGGGGGAGGCGGGGAACAGGTGGAAAGCCCATTTGCTTCAGGCCTGCTTTCCCCACGGGAGTTTTCATTCCTTTCAGTTCAAGATGTAGTGGCAAGGAGGCGGGGCCAACCTGGGGGCCTCTGAGACCATCCCAGTCAGCACTTCACGAACTGTCTGTGGAGGTCCAAGTGCGTGCCTCAGGGATTCTGTAAACATTGTTTCAAATGCTGTTAACTCTTCTTAAAGCTGTAATAATAAGAAAAAAATTTAGAAAACCACTTCTGTGTTCCATACCAGTGGTCACCAGCCGGTGGTCCGCGGACGACTGGTGGTCTGTGAGGTCCAAAAGGTTGGCGACCACTGTTCTATACCACATTTTTACATGTGGAAGGTCACCAGCTTATTCTTCCAGCGTCTGTTTAATTGAAGAGAATCCTGAGGTTGTAGGGCAGGCTGGTGTTAAAAAGAAATGCATGTACTTATTTATCCTATCCTATCTAATAAAAGAGTAATATCCAAATTGACTGTACCTCCGCCACACCCACAAGCCACGCCCACAAGCCAATCAGGAGCAAATATGCAAATAAACCCAACCAAGATGGCTGCAGCCACAGAGAGCAGGAGGGAGGCTTGGGTTTCCCTGGCAATGGAGGAAGCCAAGCTTTCCGCACAGCCTGGCGGGCCCAGGTCTCCACTCCAGTCTACAAAGTTTCAATTATAGAAGATAAATAAAGCCCAACAGAAATGGCGGCAGCCACGGAGCTGGAGAGAGCAGGAGGCCCGGTGATGGAGGAAGCCAAGCTTTCCACACAACCTGGCCTGCCTTGGCCTCCGCTTAAGGCTACAAAGTTTCAATTATAGAAGATACATAAATCCCAACAGAAATGGCTGCCACCATGGAGGGAGCAGAAGGCTTGGCTCCGCTCCAGGCTACAAAGTTTCAATTGTAAATAAATCCCAGATCCCAGGGCCTCTGCTTGGGTCCCCAGGGGTGCGTGGCTGGCCTGCAAAGGACCACAGGCTCCTCACCCAGGCCGCCCCACGCCCCAAGGGAACCCCCACCCTGATCCGGGACACCCTTCAGGGCAAACCAGCTGGCCCCCACCCATGCACCAGACCTCTATCCTATCTAATAAAAGAGTAATAAGCAGATTGACCATCACTCCAACACACAAGATGGCTGCCCCTATGTGGTCAAAGATCCTGCCATGTGGGCACAAGATGGCCGCCACAAGATGGCCAGCATATGAGGGCAGTTGGGAGGGACCAGGCCTGCAAGAGTGGGCAGTTGTGGGCCATCAGGCCAGCAGGGGAGGGCAGTTGGGCGGGACTAGGCCTGCAAGGAAGGACAGTTGGGGGCAATCAAGCCTGCAGGGGAGGGCAGTTAAGGGTGACCAGGCCAGCAGAGGAGGGAAGTTGGGGGTGACCGGGCCTGCAGGGAAGGGCAGTTGGGGGGGGGGGGGGACCCAGGCCTGCAGGGGAGAGCAGTTGGGGGGTTCTAGGCCTGCAGGAGAGGGCAGTTAGGGGAAAACAGGCTGGCAGGGGAGCAGTTAGGCATCAATCAGGCTGGCAGGAGAGTGGTTAGGGTGTGATCAGGCTGGCAGGCAGAAGCAGTTAGGGGCAATCAGGAAGGCAGGCAGGTGAGCAGTTGGGAGCCAGCAGTCCTGGATTGTGAGAGGCATGTCCGACTGCCCGTTTAAGCCCAATCCCACAACGGGCAGACGGACATCCCTCGAGGGGTCCCAGATTGGAGAGGGTGCAGGCTGGGCTGAAGGACATTCCCCCCCCCCACCCGCCCCATGCACGAATTTCATGCACTGGGCCTCTAGTCAAATATAAATACTATCCTTTACATCAGAAGGGTCTTCTCAACATTGGGCAACTAAGGCAAAATGGAGAACTTGTTCTTTGAAACAGATGTAAGCTGCAAGCTCTATTTTTAATTCCTGAGGTCAAATTATTTGTTGGTCAAAATAACCTTATTGTCCTCAATGAATAGCTTACAGTAAAGAATACTATTAATTTGAAAGTTTTAAATTTATAATAATAAAATACAACTCTTTGGGGTTTAGACTTTACTCACTGAAAACCTTCCTGCCTTCCAAAACAGAAAGGTGGCATCCCTTAGAGTAGTTTGGGACCTGCTTCTAGTCTATCATTGCTTTCTGGTTAAACCACGTTCCAGGTAGATTGGATAACAGCCTGGTATTTGCATTAGAAGGTTTATCTACTGGGAACTACATTTCTATTTTCATGTTCATTCCCAAGCAACTGCTTTTGCTTATGAGTGGACCCTAGCAGATTTTCCCCTGCTAGATTTTGTTGACCCATGAAAAAAAATGTTCCTTTCCTGTCATCATGAGTGAGAAATTCTTCTCTCTGCCCAACCTCAGGTCGTCATGCTTTAATTATAAGACCATCATCTCTTACCTGCTGTCCAATTTCTTTCCCATGTGCTCAGAGGCCTGTTGGGCAGTTGGCCCATAAAAATCACTCCAGCAGCTATGGAGCACCTAAGATGGCACATAGATTACCCTTAGGCCTCCTTGAGGCCCAGCAACACCCCTTTCCTTCCACTTCTTTCTCTCACTGGATCTGCGCCCCCCCCCACCCTCCCCAGCCCCCCCCCCCCCCCCCGCCCCTCAGTCGGTCTGGCAGACCTCAGTGCCTCCACTCCTATCCTTCCTTCCCTGCCTTTGTGAACTACAGGCTAAAAGCCCTGCTCTCTATCCTGGTGATGCTGACGGAGCCCCCATCTGCGCGTTCTATGAACTCTAGCAGGTCAGGCACCCCTTGTGGAAAAGGAGGATATCACCTCGCTTTCTTCTCAAAGGGCCGCAGTGGTGGTTGGTATGGGCGCTTCAGTGCTTGGAGAATGGGAGGTTCTGCTTGCTGCCTCTTTCCTGTGGAGGTGTTCTGTGTGCTCTTTAACCCTTTAGCGCCCCCAGCCCTGTCTGCTGGTATATCTGTTCCCTCCTTTCTCATCCCAAGAAATCGGGTAGGAAAGGAGATGGGAGTTCCAGCTTGCCTTCTAAATGAAATAAAATTAATTCAAGTTCCCACATACACAGTCGGAGCATCCCTGTTTCCCCCACCATCCAAACTTGGTGAGGGGATTTCTCTCTCAAACGCCATACCCTCCTTAAGCAGGACACAGGCCCCGCAGTCAGAAAGGCCTGGATTTGAATCCTGGCTCTGCTGTTTGTCAGAGTTGTGTGCATCTTAAGGAAGATGCTTCACATTTTTGAGTCTCAGTTTTCCCACCTGTAAAATGGAGATAAAAGTTACCCACTTCATAGTCTTAAGCTAAAGATTCAGTGTGAGACTGTATAGGCGGGGCTTGTGCCTGGCACTTTGTAAGGGCTCAGAAGTAGCTCTGTGTTTGTGATATGGCGATTGAAGACTGATTTCCTTTCTACAAGTAAACTATAACGCTTACTAGTAACTCACCTGATTTGCCCTGAGAAATGTGGATGGGGGTAGAAAAACACGGAAGCATCCTGTGTGATTTGTCCCCTCTACTCCTGCCAGCGCCCTTCCCCACCCCAGCCTGCACCCTCCTGCTCCCCTCTTGCTCCATTGGACCCTCCTGCTTCCCAAGAGCAGAGAAGGGCCTCAGCTCACGGTGTCCGCCTCCTTGGAGCGGGCTGCTCGCAGCCAGGGATGACGTTTCCTGGTCGGGCTTGCGGCTGCTTCTCCCTCCCCACCTCGGAGGTCCCTCTCTCACTTCAGGAGCCCTCCCAGCACTTGCAGATGAAACACTTCCATGCTGGGCAGATCGTTTTCATTGAATTCTCCAGTACTCTGTCTTCAGTGCTGAGGGGAGACATTTTAATTAATTACAGTCCCCGTGGGCTCAAGGATCAATAGCGGCAAAGAGCTGTGGAATGAATTCCTCTCCTCCGCTGTTTCCAGCTCTCTCTGTGACCTTGCATCAAGTGCTCAAGCCCTCCGGGCCTCAGTTTCCTGCTCTCTAAAATGGGAGTGCCCATTTCCCAGGGGTGTTGGGAGCCTCCAAAAAGGTTTGGTGATTGAAAGTGTTGTAAACTGTGGAGTCCTGGCCACAAGTAAATTACCATTAAGACTGCATTTATATCCCCAAAGGGCAAGCATGAGGGATGTTTCTGGAATCTTCTTGCTTCTGCTTCTTGATACCTTAAGATCAGCTGGTCAGGCTCCATCTCCCTTTCTGAGCCTGAGAGAAGCAAGCAGATGGAAGCCAGCGGCCCAGAATTAAGCAGGTGGGTGTGTAGGTGAGGACAGGTTACTTGCTCTCCGGGCCCCATGTTTCTCCAGCGAGGAGAGGTGATCCTACTAGTGAGACCCGGGATAAGAAGCCAAAAGCTGGGTCCCCAGTTGTGCTGACGTGCACTGCGCTGACCACCTTCAGCACCAAGCCTTCACAGCCTGTTTATTCCAGCCTCTTCTTCCTGTGGTGTGTGCTGTACACAACAGAGTTCTCTTTTTGAAACAAGTCTGAGCCTGTCCCTACCCTGCTCAGAGCCCTTGCCTTCAGGATAAAATCCAGAGTTATTGGTGTGGCTGCCCAGGCCTTGCATGACCTGACCCCTGCCAGCTTCTCCAGCCACCATCTCCTGGTCTTCCTCCAGATCCCTTGGCTCCAGCCACAGGCCCTCCTCCACTCCCGATGCGTTTTCAGGGTCCCCAGGCTTTGGACATGCTTCCGCTTTGGGCTTCCCCTAGCCAGGGCCTCTGCATGCTTCAGGTCTGCCCAGACCGCACCTTTCCCAGCAAACCTTTCCTGACTGCCCGGCCTTCCTCAGTTTGGGTGAGATCATGGCCCTGTCCACAGCCTTGGCTGCCTCCCCTCACCTACCTACCCCCCACCCCCCAAACCCCCCACCCCCCACTCACCTACCTGCCCCCCTCTCTGATGTGTGAACTCCCTGAGAGCTATGCCTGTGTGACTTGTTCATTGTCATAGCCCCAGGCCCCAGCATACCTCCTGCCACAGAGTGCATGCCAAATACTGGAGTGGAGGAATGGACGTAGAAGGTTAGCACCGGATGAGAAGCTTGGGGTATCAGACTCTCCCAGGCACCTGCCAGACACCAGCTTCCTGGCCTTCCCGCAACCCTCTAGACGCAGGGTTTCTGTGGGTGTGCCAGGGAATCGCATGTCTAACAGTGTGCACGCTCAGGTGGGCTTCTCAGTGATCTAGTCCAAGCCTTGCACTTTACAAAACAGGAAAGTGAGATCCAAAGACAGACAGTGACTTCTGCAAAATATCTCTCTCTTCCCTCTCTCCCCTTTCTCCCTTTCCTCTCTCTCTTTCTCCTTTCCCCCACACACTCACACAAACACACATTTTTATGAAACAAAAGCCCAACTCTTTTTCCACTCCCCAAGTGGAAAAAGCCACAGGAAGCACAGGAGAGATAATTTTTTGTCCTTGTTTTAACCTTGGGCCTTAACTGGGAAATCTGGGAATATTGTTTATTTCCTTTCCCTGAAAAGTACTTAACCTCAAAATATGCACTACTTATTTTTAAAATTTGAAACAATGACTTTCACTCCAAGACTTACATAATTTTTCAAAATGTGGGAAATCCCTGCTGTCTCGTTTTTCTGTTTCAGAAATGCTTTGTAGAGAGTATGAATTACCCTGCCTGACGCCTTGAGGTCTATTTTTATCAACATGAGGACGTTGAGACTAAAACTGACAACATATTTACTGTTGCTCACAGTACTGACGGCTCTGCCTCTCTCTCAAGCCCATCCGAGGAGAGAAGCCTGTAGGAACGTGTGCTGGTAATTAACCTGACTTACTAGGAAGAAGGGGAAGGAACAACCCAGCTCACCTGTGACAGATAAAGTAGAGCACGTTCAGAGGAAAGCCAGGGGCGAGGACATTGCGTCCAAAGGGAAGGGCGCAGGGAGCTGGGTGGGTTTCCATGGAGGAACCAGTGGCCTCAAATACTGGGATGTCGGGGCTAGGGGGTGGCATTCAGGTAACGCAGAACCGGGATCGAGGGTGGGAAGACCTTCCACTGGGATATAAGGAAGAACTTTCCAACTAATGGAATCTTGCCAATGAGTGTTCTCATAGGTAATGAGTCCCACATCAAGAGAAATGTTCAAGGCTGGGACGTCTTGCGGGCCTGGCACAGGATGTCGGGGAGGAGAAGTCTGGACTAGATGAAGTCCAAGTGCCCTCCTCACTGACTGGAGAGCAGACCCAAGTGTCCACAGCCCCAGGCCAGTGACCTGAGTGAGGGGCTCCAGCTACTTGCTTCCAAATATCCGTATCTTAAGGACCACCCTTCTCCCCCCCGCCTGAAATAACCCAAATAACTGCTTTCGGGTGAAGGCTTCACGGCACCCAGGAATCTCCTTCAAAATGCACACAGCAAGAAAGGCCACAGGAATGCAACCTGATTCTGTCTCAGGCTCGGAGTATTGGCCTGCCAGGGACTGGGCACTGAATAAATTAGCTTTGCCACGAAGCCAGCCTGGAAAAGCCAGTCCTATCCAAACCACATAAAGGCACTCCCCGCTGCGATTTGAGGCCCGTCTGCCTAGCTTCCTGCCTCTCGGCCTTCCTGCCACTCTTTTTGCTGAGACGGCGCTTTCAAGACCAGCTTTCAGACCAGTGAATGGCTTGCTTGCTTGCTTTTATTTTGTTTTCAAGTTCAGTGTTGTTGTTTTTAAAGTATTCGTACTTTTTTTTCATACAACTTTGTTGAGGTGTATTTGAAGTATAATAAACTGCACATTTTAAAAAGTGTGTAACTTGATCAGTTTTAACATATGTATAAACCTATGAAACTATCATCAGAATCAGAATAATAAAACATTTCCATCATCCCTCAAAGGTTCTTTGTGCCTCTTTGTAACCCGTTCCTCCCTCTGTCTCCACAAAACCACTGGCCTGCTTTGTGTCTCCCTAGATGAGTTCTCACTGTCTAGAAATTTACATAGAAGGATCCATGCAGTCTGTGCTCCTTCTTGCCTGCCTTTTTTCATAAGTGTGATGGTACTGAGATTCACTCTTGTGAGTATCAATAGCTTGTTCCTTTTTATCGCTGAGTAATATTCCATTACCTGACTGTACTGCAATTTGTTCATCCATTCATCTGTTCATAGACATTTGAGTTGTTTCCAGCTTGTAGCTGTTCCAAATAAAGCTGCTATGAACATCTGTGTACACGTCCTTGTGTGTATGTGTGTTTTTGTTTTTCTTGGGTAACTACCTATAAAAACAATGGAGTGTTGGGGTGGTAGGTGTACATTTAATTTCTTAAGAAACGGCCCAATTGTTTTTCTGAGTGTTGAGTGCCAGTTGCTCATCATCCTTGACCGTGCTGGCAGTGATCGGTCTTTAACTAGCTGTTCTGCTGCATGGGAAGAAATGAAATTTACATATGCACATGAAATTTGCATGCGCTCTTGAAGAGCATTTCTTCATGTGTTCACTGGCCATTTTGTATCTATTGTGAAGTGTCTGTTAAAACCTTTAGGCAGTTTTTAATTGGGTTGTTTTCTTATTATTACTGCGTTGTGAGAGTTTTTAAAACTGTATTCTATAATAACAAGTCTTTTATCTGCAAATATAAATATATTCCTCCAGTCCATGGCTGTGCCTTTTTGTTCTAATAAGGTGTCAGTATCAACAGTCGAATCTGGAGCATTTGGGGTTTCTGTGCCTAGAAGAACATTGAATATTTAACAAATGTAGTAAATTTAAAGAAGTCTCTAGATCCTGGACATGGTATGAGAGCATAGTGATACTATGTTAGCTCTTGATTTGGAAATTATTTAGTATATTTTGAGAAAAACACTGTGTGAAGCAGCATACTGGGAGCTAGAAGAGACAGAAGGAAAGGTACAAACATCACCAGACATGGACTGTTCTCAGAGGGCTCACATCTATGGAAGAGGGGGCAAAAGGCATGCATTCTGATCATAATGATGGGCTGTGCTACCTGCTTTATTGGCATGACCTCAATCTTCAGCACAGCCCTCTGATGTAGACTTGCCCCATTTTGCAGATGAAGAAACTAAGGCTTAAAGAAGTCAGGTAACTTCCCCAGTTCATATAGCTAGCACATGGCAGACCTGGATGCAATCCCACGTCTGTTTGACTCCAAAGTCCACGTACTTATTAGCCTTTAAGCTAAATTGCCTCTCAAGTAGATCATAAGATAGGATGTGTTAAGGATTATAAGAGCGTTAGAAACAGAGTGTTATGGAACAAGAAGTGAAAAAAGTTATTTTTGTCTGTGCCTGACAGCAGGATGGAGGAATTAACATTTGAGTTGGGCCTCGAAGGATGTATGCAACCTCGGTAACAAGTACGGCAGAAGGGGAATGGCAGTTGAAGGGAACAGCATGACCAAGGATGCAGGGGTGAGAACGGTCTTAGCATCTACTGACTAAAGCTCAATATTTTTCAGGGGGAATGGTGGGAAAAGTGATTAAAATCTCTCAAAGGGCCTTGAAAATCAGGCTAATTTGATTCCAGAAGGCAGTTGTGATCCCTTGATGCATTTGAGCAGGGAGTGGGGTTTATGATACGATGGCTGTGTATCCTGGTGGGATAAGATCCAGATGGACAAGGACGTAGCGGAGGGACAGAGAACAGTCCAAGCTCTCATGGCCTGACTGTGGGTATTGAGGGCCCAAGTAGGGCATTGGCCATAGGAATAGCCGGGCAAGGATTAAAACGTAATTCAAAAGTAGAAGCTACAATTTCTATTCTCTGAACTTTTCTGTATCTGGGACTAATTTGTAGTCCTTGCTGCCTCCTCCTTCATTGTCCATCTGTATTTTGCATACTTCATTGCTTCCAGTGGCCCGGGAGCAGAGAGAAACTCAATTTATCCTGCCGGTAATTTGTTGGCTAATTCTGATAAATGAAGTGGTGCCTGGAGAAGGCTGAAACTTTGGGCCAAAATAAAGCTTTATAGCATTCATACATGCACTTACTCATTCAGGTAACCAAATCCATTCATTTATTACTCCGATGTGTTTTTTCCGACACCACCAAGCAATTCTCCAATTTTCAGCAGACACTGACTGGGAGTTCTACAGATTTAACTCAAGTCTGACACTTAGCTACCTGAAGTTAGTGTCAGATCCCACAGGTTAAGGCCTCAGCCCTATAAGATGCCCTTACTTCCGATGCCAATCATAAATCCAGGTTGTCACCTGTCCTTCAGAATGACCAGGTATAAATCAGAGGTTCCCACGACCTCCTCCTCCTCGGGTTCAGTTAACTTGCTGGAGTAGCTCCCAGAACTCAGAGAAACATTTACTTATGTGTACCAGTTGATTATAAAGGATATTGTAAAGGATACAAGTGAAGAGCCAGAAGAGGAGGTACATAGAATGAGATCCAGAAGGATCCCTAGCACAGGAGCTTCTGTCTTATGGAATTGGGGTACACCCTGCCTTCATGTTTACCAACACAAAAGCTCATCAGATCTTCTCATTCATGAGTTTTTATACATGGAGAGTATTACGCTAAGTGAACTAAGCCAGTCAGAGAAAGGCAAGTATCACGTGATCTCACTCATGTGGAATCTAATGAACAAAATAAACTGTTGAACAAAATAGATCCAGGGACATAGAAGCATGGAACAGACTCTTGGATCTCAGAGGGAAGGTGCGGGGGAGGGGGGGTGGGAAGAGATCAACCAAAGAACTTGTATGCCTATATGCATAACCCAGGGACACAGACAATAGGGTGCTGAAGGCCTGGGGTGGGGGGTGTGGGGACGGGCTAGAAGGGGTCATTGGAGGGGGAAAGGGGACATGTGTAATACTTTCAACAATAAAGATTTTTTTTAAAAAAAGAGTGTTTATAGATCTCAATCTGCAGCACCACCCCCTTCCCCAGAGGTTGGTAGATGGTGTTTCTAGTGACCAGCCCCATCCTAAGGCTATCTGGGAGGCCCACCCTAAGTCACCTCATTAGCATAAACTCAAGTATAATCAAGAGGGGCTCCTTATGATTTGTCCCTATAAGTGACAAAGGACAGTCCTATCACTCTGGATATTCCAAGGGTTTTAGGAGCTTTGTGCCAGGAGCCAGGGACAAAGACTAATACTATATTTCTTAGTATACCATCCTTTCATTCCAACATTTTAATTTGATATTTATCAAGTATCTAATATGTGCCAGATACTATGGTAGCACAGAAGATACAGTGAAGGACATGCACAACCTCTGTCCACAAGAAGTTCACATTTTAGCAGTCATTTCTGCCTTCTTCTGGGTTTTTGTTTTGTCTCACCTTTTTATGTTTCATTTTTTTTCTTGACTTGTGGATTTTTTTTCTCATTTTACTTTTTTCCTCTCTTCTACTAAGCTCAGTATTCTGTTTCTACACTTTGAATAGGTAACAAAGAAATTTTAACATGTATTTTTGAGTCTAATATTAATATTTTAGCCCGGCTGGTGTGGCTTAGTGGTGGAGCGTGGACCCATGAACCAAGAGATTGCCAGTTCGCTTCCCAGTCAGGGCACATACCCGGGTTGTGGGCTCAGTCCCTGGTAGGAGATGTGCAGGAGGCAGCTGATTGATGTGTCTCATCAATGTTTCTAGCTCTCCATTCCTCTCCCCCTCTCTCTAAAACCAATAAAAAATAATACTTTAAACAATAAAAAAATGGAAAATTAAAAAAATATATATATTTTTTTTAAAACTTCTAAAAAAATTAACATTTTACAAGGAACCCAGTGAACACATCTCTGAGCAGCCCTCGCCTGATTTACATGCTATTACTATCACGTATTTTAGTTATTTTTAATTCCATAAGACTGCACTATTGTTACTTTATGCAGGCCCTCCAAATGGAGTCACTTTCCTTCTGCCTAAAGCATAGCCTTTGAAATTTCTTTGAGGTCTGTTGATAGTGAACTCTCAGGTTTTGCTTGCGAATATCTTCATTTTGCTCCTGTTCTTGCTGGGTATACAATTCTAGTTTGACAGTTGTTTACCCTCAGTACGTTCAGTATGTTATTCTACTGTCTTCTGGATTATATTACAGCTGTTGAGAAGTCAGGGCTCATACATTGATTATTTCTTTAAATTAAGTCTGTCTTTTCTCTGGCTACTTTTAAGATTTTATCTCTGTTTTTGATGTTCTGTAGTTTCACTTGATGTAGATTTGTAAAAACAGCTTTATTGAGGTACGGTTGGTATGCAGTAAATTGCATGTGTTTAAAGTGTATAATTTTGGTAAGTTTTGATGTATATATGCCCGTGAAACCATCACCACATCAGATAAGGAGCATATCCATCCTCTCCCCCCCACCCCGATTTCCTTGTGTCCCTTTGTATTTGTGACTCCTCCCTCCTGTCCCTTCCTCCTCCCTCCACTCCCCAGGCAACCACTGATCTGCTTCCTATCATTATAGATTAGTTTGTATTTTCTAGAATTTTATATAAATGGAATCATACAATATGTGCTCTTTTAAAAATCTGGTTTTCTTGTACTAGCCATGATTATTTTGAAGTTCATCCTTATCGTAGCATATTTTTAAAATATATTTTTATTGATTTCAGAGATGAATGGAGAGAGAGAAATAGAAACATCAAAAATGAGAGAGAATCACTGGTTGGCTGCCGCCTGCACGCACCACGCTGGATATCAAGCCCACAACCCGGGGATGTGCCCTGACCAGGAATCATAGGTTGACGCTCAACCACTGAGCCATGCTGGCCAGGCGCATGTATTCATACTTTATTCCTTTTTTATTGGTCAATGGTATTCCTTTGTGTGGATCACATTTACCTATTGATGGATATTTGGATGGTCTCCAGTTTGGAGGATAATACAAAGTTGTTGTGACTATTTATGTACAAAATATGGGCATATGTTTTTATTTCTTTTGGGTAAATACCAAGGAGTGGAATGGCTAGGTATGTTAGGTGTATATTTAACCTTTTAAAAACTGTGTTGGTACTATTTTATGCTACCAGCAGCCGTGTATGAGAGTTTCAGTTTCTCTGTACTAGCCATGATTATTTTGAGGTACAATACTTAGTATGATCAATGTTTTATATTTTAACCTTTCTAATATGTATTTATGGTGATTAATGATGCTGAGCATCTTTTCATGTGTGTACTTACCTGCCTTCTGTATATCTTCTTTGAGATGTGTCTGTTCAAATCTTTTGCCCATTCTTTAAAAATAGGGTTGTTTGGCCCTAGCTGGTTTGGCTCAGTGGATGGAGCATCGGAACTGTGGACCAAAGGGTCCCAGGTTCGATTCCGATCAAGGGCACATACCTCAGTTGCAGGCTTCTCCCTGCCAGGGCCCTAGTCAGGGCGTAGTCAGGAGGCAACCAATCCATGTGTTTCTCTCACATCCGTATTTCTCTCTGTTTTTCCCTCTCTCTTCCACTCTTTCTGAAAATCAATGGAAAAATATCCTCAGGTGAAGATTAAAAAAAAAACGGGCTGTTTATTTCTCATTATTGAATTTTGAGGGTTATTATATTCTGGATACAAGTCCTTTAACAGATATATGCTTTGCAGTATTTACTCCCAGTCTGTGGCTTATCTTTTATTCTCTTAATGGTACCTTTTGAAAAGCAGTCGTTTTAAATTTTGGTGCAGTTTGATTTATCAATTAGTTCTTTTATGGATCATGCTTTTGGTAGCTAAGAAATCTTTGCCTAACCCAGACTCACAAAATTTTTTTCTTATGTTTCCTCCTTGAAGTTTCATAATTTACGTTTTACATTTAGATCTAGGATCCATTTTGAGTTAATATTACTTGCATATTAATGTCCAGTTTTTCTAATATCATTAGACTAGAGGCCTGATGCATGAAATTCATGCAAGAGTAGGCCTTCCTTCCCCTGGCTGCCAGCACCAGCTTCCCTCTGGCACCCGGGACCCGGGCTTCCCTCGCAGCCCTGGCTTCATCTGGAAGGACGTCTAATGAGCATATTACGCTTTTATTATTATAGGTGAGTAGGCTGTCATTTCTCTACTTACGTGCCTTTGCACATTTGTCAAAAATCAGTTGCCTGTATATGGGTGGGTCTGTATTTGTACCCGCTGTTCTGTTTCATTGATCTGTTTGTTTTGCCACATTGTTAGTGGGATCACTTTATGCTAAATTCTCAGCTTGAAGTTTTTCAGACCTCCCAGGTACTTTGATTATGGACTATAAAGCTGTACCAAGACCTGAGCATTTACTCATTGCCAAAAGTTGAGCCTGTACTCTGGTGAGTGAGGTTTATTTCTAGTTTACTCTTATACTGGGGGTGCAGGGAGTTGCAGCTACATGTGAACGGTGGTGTAAACTCCTCTCAGACTCCCACCTGGCACGCACTCCGGCTTTGTCCTCTGTGTCCCATGCTCTCTGAGGATGTGCAAATCTGCACTTGTGTTAACCTGGTTTTCTACACACCGCAGACAAAAGCCAGTGTCCGGTCTCTGGGTTCCCATTTTCACTTGGTTTTGGTCTCTGATTATTTTTTACTTTCTTGAAAGCTTATTGATGCATAAAAAAGACGTGTGATTTTTTTCCTGTCGTTGCTTTTTATTTTGCCTTTTTCATTGTTTTCAGCTACTGGTTTTCACCATACTGTTGGAAATAGAGGTTGGGCCTCAGGTTTTATGGCGTGGCTGTTAGGATTTGTTTCTTCTGAGGGATTAATTGCCTTTTATGTCAGTTTTTGTTCCCATTTCCTTTGGTAAGCACTAGAGAACCAGGGGAGTACGGAATTTATTTTTCCTATATTGGTGGTGTGTTCACTGTGGTATTACGACCACCTAATGAGTCCCTGGGTTTTCCATTGCTCCCTTTGACTAAATCATCTGTGCCAGTACAGTAGCGGTTTTGTTTTAGTGTGATTAAACTGCCTGCACTCCGCCGCATCGAGAGTCCGTCCCTTATTATATACTCGCATACTGTTCTCTGTCTCTGCTTTAGATTATTTATTACAGGCAAAGCAATGTGATTATTTGTATGACTGTTGGATATAAAATCTGTCTCCCTTGCTAAGAACTTAAGTTCTGTGAGATCAGGGACCAGGACAGTCTTAATGTCCCATAGTACCACTGTGTTCTAGCACAATGCCTGGCATATAAAGAGCGTTTGGTTTAAACAAAATGAATGCATGAACGACAGGATTTGCCATACTACATTGAGGAAGCAGAAATTTGCAATAACTCAGATTAGTGCCACAGCCACCTCTGGACCTCTGACACTGTGTCATTCTCCATGCCAGGCACATTGGGAGGGTGCAGAGATGAGAGAAACCAGGAGTCTCACCCCCCAGGAACCCATAGTCCAGTGGAGAAAAGGCAGCGTTTCCATGATTGGAATTTCTAAATTCAAATGATAAAGACCATGTTGGGGTGTGACCTCATAGTTGATGAACTATCCAGGGTTAAATACTGCATTCCTTTGTACACACAGCTTTGTGTCCCCCAAACAGCCCCAGATGGGTACCTTGTACTGAGATGGCCAAACACCTGTCTCAGCCTCTTTAAAAAAAAAAAAAAATATATATATATATATATATATATATATATATATATATATATATATATATATTGGTTGTAGAGAGGAAGGGAGGGGGAGAGAGAGATAGAAACATCAATGATGAGAGAGAATCATTGATTGGCTACCTCCTGCATGCCCCCCACTGGGAATCAAGCCTGCAACTCAGACATGTGCCCTTGGCTGGAATTGAACCTGGGACCCTTCAGTCCGCAGGCCAGCGCTCTAGCTCTTGAGACAAACCAGCTAGGCCCTAGCTGCTAGGGCATCTCAGCCTCTTTTCAGTTCAGTTAACTACTGAGTGCTTCTCTGTGTCCAAGACTGTATCAAACTGTGTAGGGAATTATAAGTTTAAAATAATACCTTGAATCCTGCCCTAAAGAAGTTTATGATGGAGATCATGGGCAGCATCTACTGGTCCTGCTCATAGAAGCGCTAAGTGGACATAAATAGAACATGGCTAGGCCCTTCGGCATAGGACACAAATAAGGGGACCCTGCCCTTGGTGCGCAGCAGTGAGTCCCTGTACAGGCCCCGATCTGCACCTTAGTCCTCTGTGTCTGGCTTGCTGAGGTGCACGTGGTCCCAGAGGTTGTTTTCCAGGTGTGAAGAGGCTAGGTTCAAGTTCTCTGCTTCTCAGACCTTGAATGTTTCTTGCATGGGACCAACCTAGATCCCTAAATTTGCCCTGAGGAAACACAAGGTAGTGGTCAACTATGTGACCACGGCATCCTTTACTCCCATGCGCCTCTTCTGCACTGCTTTCTAGTGGCACCTGGGGTCAACCGACGTTAAGTGACTCTGAATTTAATCCAAGTTCTAATTCTCACTCTTTCTGGAAACCAGTCCAGCCTTGGGTGTCTGGCTTAGCTCAGCAAGATAAGATGCAGCCTTTAGTAAGCAAAGGAGAGTCATGCTCACTTGGCATACCTATGCACCTGTCTTCCAGGCACATACCACACACACACCATGCGGCTCCTGAGGGCCACTCAGCAGCTTTGGACCTCGGGGTTGACTTTTCCTTATTTGTACAGAAGAGGGATGAGCTGGATCTATGATTCCCAGTCACTGGCCCACAGTCTCGGTCCAGCTGTTAAAATTGTCAGCAGTCCAAGGTAAAATAAAAGAGAAAATGAAGAGAGAGAGCAGTGAGTTTTGTCAAAGAGCTCAGTGAGTTACTGATCCCGAGTGGCTGTCTTTCCAACTTGATACAATGCGTCCTTTATTTTATGAAATATGTTCTTACATGTCCTTCATTTTATGAAATGATAGCAGACGGTGGGTTGTTTGTCTTCTTGGTTGGGTTCAGTATACTTACGGAGCAGAACACAAAGCTGACAACTCTGTTGTTTCTTCCTAAGTTCATAGAATTCCAATGTGTGTATTGTGGGGAGGGGCGAGATGACTTTCCCTTTCTCCTTACTAGCAGGAAAGTGGGGTTTTGATTAATTTAACTGTTGGGTTTATTTTTCACCGTGGGCATATTAGAATGAGAATGAAGCATGCTCTTTGGAGGAACGAGGCCATTGTGGGGCAGCATCATGGGCCTTCTTTTCAAAGTTATGCACGTGTCTCTAGGTCATGGCTTTGGTCGGAGCCTTCCTGCCAGTATGCCTCTGCCTGTCCGCCTTTTATCTTTCTGGGATACAGATAAGCCCTTTGACACTGGCATGCTTGCCTCCGCTGAATCCTAGAACCCAGGTTTTTGCGCCCATCCACTTTTCTGGTGTATGTGTGGAGGATTCTGCGTACATCGGGTGTGGATTAGCTTCACCCCAGAGAGCCTGCTAATTCGTATTCCCTTGCAGTACAGCAGCTCAAAGAACGCTGCAGGCATGGGTGGTTAAGAGGGAGAGCCAGAGGGTTCAGCAAACACATAGAAAGAATCTGCAAGGCAGTGGGAAGAAACTGAAGGAAAAATATTTTAAGCAGATTTTTATAAAATTGGACAGTATTAGAAAGCCAAGTCACAAGTAGATTCAAAGTCCAGCCCCATCTCGCATTGTTATGTGGCTTCAGGCAAACCACTTAATTACTCTTCATTAATTTTATCCTTAATAAAAATAGAAGACTGTTATCTGTCCTTCTACCTTTGTTTGCTTATTGTACAGTTATTTGGCTATTGTATGTAATTTGGTTATTATAAATGAATACTGTGGGCTTTGACAATGGCTAGATGCAAACAAGATTTATTTTTTTCATTCAGCGCACTTACTACTATGTGCCCACCATGCACAAGGCATAGTTCTATGGGGTAGGGATAACCCGGTGTGAAAATCAGACCCTGACTTCAGGAAGCTTACATTCTAGTGAAAGAAACAAACAAGCAAACCAGCAAACACATGAATAAAACAGTGATGATGGGGCTGTAATGAAATAAACAAGCTGGTGTAAGAGGGAGTCAGAGGAAGTCTCTGTGAAGAAATGGTGGTCAAGCTGTGACCTGAAGGTTGGGAAGAAGCCAGGAGAAGAGTGTCCAGGCAGAAGGAACGGCAGATGCAGGCCCCCGAGGCCACAGAGACCTGGCTTGCTTGAAGACTAGAAATTAGTGCAATGTGGCTTCAGGACTATGGCTTATACCAGACATACGATTAACTTTTCAAAAGGTGTGCGTAGCTTCAACTTCTTTTCATGCTTTTCTTCCTATTTTTTCAAGCTCTTTTATCTTGGGGAACAAAAATTAATTTGCAGATATGTTCTGGATATGAAAATCATTCTTAAAAATAACTTTAGACTGTAGAAGGGAGAATACTGTAGAGTAGATGAGGTGTGGGCTGAGTCAGACGTGTGTGTGTGTGTGTGTGTGTGTGTGTGTGTTTCTGCCTCTCCCCATTCCCCATCTCATTAGTTCTCTGACCTTGGACAAATTACTCAGCCTTTTTGAGCCTCGGTTTCCTCCTCTGTGAAATGAAGATTATAGACCCTGAACTCCATCCCTCAGAGGATTGTTATGAAAATGAGATTTTTTAAAAAGTAAATTATAAATGTGGAAATGCTTGGAATGCGTAAAGAGCATTATTAATGGGAAAGGCTGTCTGGACTCCAGGTTGGCTCTTGGCATCCTGGGCTTGCTTGGCTGTCGATAATTGGATACTGTCAGACAAGATTTGCCGTGTGAGTTCAATCAGTGTTAGCTCGCAGGTGGGAAGCCTTTTCCAGGGCCATGTCCTTCACGTGCAGCAGCAGTGGTATCACACGGAAATAAATGAATAATAAATGAAAGGCTCTGAAGTCGGGCTGTTCCTGCAAGATTTCTGTGCCCAGGAAACTCAGCAGAAAGGAGATGGCCTCATTGTGCTGTCTGCCGGGGGAGGGGAGCTCTCTGCTGCAGCGTGGGCAGAGCCCAGGCTCTGGTCCCTGCAAACATGTGGCTTGCCCTGGGTTGCTCAGTGGGGTAGTGGCAGTGCTGGGCTGAGTGCCACCCCAGTGCTCGCTGGACCCCAACCTCGGCCTTGGCATCCTGAAACAGTCATTAACAACACCTGGTGTTGCTTCTGATATACTGTGCTTGCCCTGGGGAGGCAGGGGAGACAGGGCCACCCTTGTGGCACTTACAGCCTAGCTAGGAGACAGACTTAAGTCTGTGATGTCAAGAAGGTGACAGAAGTGCTTTTGTGGAGCAAGGCCGGGGGTGCAGTGGGAGTACATGGCAGGTACCAAACAAAGATTTGTTTTCATTTGGGGGTCCAGAGAAAGCTTCCTGGGAGATGTGCCATTGAAGTAAACATCCGAAGGATGATTAGCCAGGTTGGAGGATGGGATGGGAGGAGGGTCCAGGCAGGGCATCCCGCAGAGGTGTGGCTTGTCTGACTGGGGCTTGGCCTTGAAGGGCCAAACAGTGAGATCTGGGACCAGAGCGGGTGGGGGGTTCTGGAAGGAAGATGTGCTCCATGGGGAGGAGTTTAGATTTTATCCCAGTGGCAGTGGGGAGGGTTTACATGGTCAGGTTTGCATTCTGCAGGAGTCACCGCAGCTGCTCTGTAGAGACTGGCCAGGAGGAGGCAGGGGTGCCCGTGGGGCAGCCATCTGGGAGGCTGCGAGGTCCAGGCTGTGGAAAGAAATAGACACATTCAAGTGACATTCAAGGATTAGCTTCAACAGGGCTTGCACCGGTTTCTTTTTCCTACTTACTGTTTTATCCAGTCATCAGAAATCATGCACTACAGTGCTGACCTGTGTACAATTTATCATGAAGCTTCTGAGCCCCTCCCTTCTAAAGCCCTGCGAGAGACCCCAGCAATATGTTCCACGGCCCATGTTCTCTTAAACCTTGCAAAAGTGAGATGGTTTAATCATTCCCAGGTAGGACTGCGGCCTCTCAACTCTGCCTTCCCCTCTGGTTGGTGGTATTGACCATTTTTCAGGTCCTGTGAAGGGAAAGTGGAGTTGGGGCTACATCTAAAAACGACATTATGTGCGTCTTTCACTTCTAGGTATTTTCATTAATAACACAATTGTACAGGGCCTTGGGGTTTGCAAGGAACTTCTCACATATGTGATCTCACCAAGTTGTCTTAACAAGCCACCAGAGGGTATTCCCCTCATTTTATTGATAAAGCAACTGAAGCTAAAAAGTCAGGCCTTAGAAGTACAGAATTTCATAATAATAGGGATCGTTTTTATTTTCTAAAGGTTTATCCTTTTGTTCATGGTGCTGATGACAGTTCCCACTTCTTTGTACTGGGTCCCACAAGGTCTGTCATCAGTCCTGGTCAGGGTCTGTGCTCCTGTGGTCCCCATACCTCTCTGACTGCACAAGGACATTTTACTGAGGTTTGGGGAGTCCCTGATGGGGCTCCACCTTAGATTTTTGTTGTCTGGGGAAACCAGCAGGGACATCTAGATCCTGAGCCCTGAAGCTAGACTCCTGTTTGCAGCTCCACAACCTGTCACTCCCCAGCTATGTGACCTGGGACAAATGACTTTAACCTCTTGTAACCTGAATTATCTCATGTAAAACAAGGACAATTATAGTACCTACTGCATGGAGCTATGGTGAGAATTCAGTGAGATGACCCATGTACAGTGCTTAGCCAATTCCTGATCCACAGCCTCACTGTGGTTAACATTAATCTCCTTATTAGCACTTTCACACTAAACGTATCCATCATCAAAAAAAATAAATGGGCCACTCTCCATATTTTTTGGCCCTTGTACATTTTTTATAAACTGGTTAAAGGCATGAAAGTGTAGGCTCTTCTGGTTTTCTTTTTAGCATCTCTAGAAGTATTTTTTAAAGCTCTGCCTGAATTCACGGGGAGCCCCTGTAAATCCACTCAAAAGCAGATCTCATCACTAAAAACCCACAAAACACCTGAGTGAAAATGCAAGCGTCGGGCTGTAATTTATAGCGTCCACTTTGTGCTGCCATTTGGCATTTTGCAAACTGCCACTGCCATTAGCCGTCACTTTTGAGTATTTATGATCTTGCGGTCGGGGCACTTTGATTCTCATAACAGAAACAGGGTCACACTTAGAAAATGTACCCTACGCCGAGCTGGAAAATTAGATCCCCCAGGGTGGCTAACGGATGGGGCCACACAGGGAAGTGTGTGGCCTGCCATGCGGGCTGAGATGTGCCCTTTCCATACACCCCAACTGGAAGCTGTCTTTGTGTCTCAGCCTCAGCCTGCCTGGCTGACTTTCCGCTTGGCAATGGCCATGGGGCTGGGGCAAAAGATGTGTCGCTAAATACGAAACCGTTTTCCACATGGATGCCTTTTACAGCCACAGGGTTGGCAACGATAGAGCTAGGATTTGGCAGAAATTCCTCTGTGGTTCTAAACTGGTTCTTTGTGTCCCAGGTAGTGAGTGAGTTTTGGATAATGCAAATGAGCAAGCGTGAATTAAGTGTGGCACAGGCATTAGGCCTCACACCGTCTTATACTTTTGGCCTCAGTTTTTCCTCTACTCAGTGGGAGGATTTGGTCTTGGTGAGCTCTGGGGACCATTCTCCCGACCCATTGAATCTCTTGATTCCCATGAGGTGCCAGGCTGCCAAGTTATACAGGATTTTTGGTCATTAGAAGTTGAGGGTTTTCAAAGGAGAACGGAAACGGTGTCCAAGTTGCAAGATACTCACTGTGCATGAAAAGGAATACTAGCTCCATCATTCTGTACTGCAGCAGCTGGCTCGTGAGAGTTTATCCACTAGGAGACTCTGAGACCTTGGATGGGTCTCTTCTCTTCCTAGATCCATTGCTCCCTCTGTAGAACACGGCCCCCCCCCCCCCCATACCACTTACATGAAATCGCCATGTCTCTTTAGGCTCCTCTTGGCTGAAACAGTTTCTCAGACTTCCCTTGTTTCTGATGACCTTGACTGTTCTGAGGAGTCCTGGTTGGGTATTTTGCAGAATCTCTTGGGATATGTCAGATGTTTTTCTCATGTTTAGACGGGGGTTATGGTTTTGGGGGAAGAAGACCATAGACCTGAAGTGCCATTTTCATCACATTACACTGTGGACATGACTTATCCCTGTTGATGTTGACCTTGATTACCTGGCTAAGGTAGTGTCTGTCAGATTTCTCTACTGAGAAGCTGCTCCTCCCCACCCCATCCCCTGTTCACACTGCACTCCCTGGAGGAAAGTCACTGTGTCATTTATTTTTCCATTACACTTTATTGACTGCTCCCTGCATGCCTAGCTGTGCTGGGGACCAGGGATGTGGACCCACATAAGATGTAAGACGCGGCCTTTGCCCCGTGGTCAGTGCAGTGAGGACAAAGGAGGTCCCCTCACAGCAGGCATTTCTCTTCTATGTTTTTGTGCTTTAAGTGAATTTTCCAAATGCCCTCCATTTCTTTCAACCATAAAATTAAAAAAAATTTTTTTAAACAAACAAAACAAAACATGAGGCTAGCTTAGTTCCTTCCCACACTCATCCTGTGACTCCTGGATGTTATTATTTTTCAAACATTTGCATAGCACTTCCCATGTTGAAAGCATTTTGTTAGTCATTAGCAACCCACATTAATATGCAGATTGAATTCATCTATTTTAGGTAGAAGTTGGTCTTGAGGAAACAAAATCGCTTAAGTGTTATTCCTTGCATCTTCTCTTTCTCCTCCCCCACCCCTTGCTTCACCCGGATCATTATTAGGATTATAGCCGCAATTATTAAACGCTGATCGAGCACCGAGTGTCTGCGGTGCTTCCGAGAACTCAGGGGGGGCTGTGTCCCTGCACTCTGGACCCGGAGCTGCGCAGAGGCTGCCGTGGGGGACTCATTAGCACGCGGAAACTGAAATTGGCCTCATAAATAGTCATCCTTGGGAAACAGTTTTCAACTCCTGTTTTTATTTCAGTTGCACTACTAAACAAAATGCCTTTTTGGCTCTGTTATTGTCTAAGGAGGTTGGCTTCTACCTTCAGAAAAAAGTGTGTCCTCCATAACAGAGTGATCATTTGTTGAGTTTTTACTATGTACCGGGTCCTCAGCGTACCTTATATTGGATTCATTCACAACAGCCTCCTGGGGGAGGCTCTCTTGTCTTCCTGCTTGTGTGATGAGACAGCTGAGGCTCAGTGAGGTGAAATCTGAGGGCTGGTAGATGTGAGCGCTGGGATTTGTATCCTTAGTTCTATTGCTCCAAAGTGCAGACGTGTTAGTGAGACCCTAGTCACAGGTCAGAATACTCAGTAAGGCTTAGCTGCACACAGTTTTGGGGACCTCTCAGTCTGTTGGTTTTAATTTCACAATTAGATCTTTAGATGCTTAAGGACATAGACCATTTCTTTTCTTTTTTCCTTATTATTATTTTTTTCAGAGAGGAAGGGCGAGGGGAGAGAGAGATAGAAACATCGATGATGAGAGGGAATCATTGATCCGCTACCTCCTGCACGCCCCCTACTGGGGATCGAGCCCACAACCCGGGCATGTGCCCTGACCAGGAATCGAACCCGGGACCCTTCAATCCACAGGCCGACTCTCTATCCGCTGAGCCAAACCAGCTAGGGCTAGACCATTTCTGATAGTTTTTTTGTTCGTGTCCTGGCTTGAGTGTGCACCTCTATTGTACACAGAAGATGTATACTCAACACCTAATAAGTGCTCACTGATTGACTGAAACAACAATTCTACTTTGTGGCTCGGTAATGGACTCTGGGAAGTTGGAAAAAGTCACACGGGGTATCTAGCTGTAAGTATCTTATTTATGAATCTGGAATCCAGCCCTTTGGATGAGGAAAGGGAAATTCAAGGCCAGGTACTCCGAGGTCTGCAAAACCAATCAGAAGATGCCGTTTCACTGTGGTGGGTAGCAGAGTTAGACCTGGGGTTGAGGCCCTCTCAGCTACTTCCTAGCTATGTGAGCAGGGCAAGATATGGCAGCGCCTCAAGTGTTCTCATCCTTAATTTAGGAGAAAAATACCTGCCTTGCAAGGCTCTAGAGATGAAATAAGATAGTGCTCAGAATATGTTTAGCATAGCTCTCCAGTGCAGAGCAGAGCTTAAGTGCTCAGTAAATGACGAGGTGTTACTGCGAGGGGGCTCCTTGCCAATACAGTATTCTGAGCCCCAAAGAATTCTGTCTGATGGATGTTCCATTTCAGACCCCTGTCCGTCTCCCTTTTAACTGAGATCTTTTTGGAAAAAGCCCATGGAAAGAATGCGCTCTTGCCAGTTAATGAGACCCCGCTGGAGAGGCCCCACCTCGGCCCATTCCTGAGAGCGGGAGTTTGGAGTTTGGCAATTCCCTGGAATGCTGGGCCTCGGCTGGGGAGCAGACCTGCCGGATTAGCCGGCCCAGAGTCCCTGGAATGCAGAGACTTTTGGAGCTGAGTGAGGATGTTGTAGAAAGCTTACAAAATACAGATAAGCATGAACACAAAAAGAGAATTCCCAGTGACTATGACTGTCCAGAGATAACCACAGCTACATGTTCGTGTCTGTCCATTCACATGTTGTTGTCGTTGTTACGTGTCTTGGTTCGGGCTACTGTAGTGAAGTGCCACGGTCTCAGTGGCTTACAAACAACAGACATTTATTTCTCACAGTTTTGGAAGCTGAAGTCCAAGATGGGGCCAGCGTGGCCGGGTTCTAGTGAAGACCCTCTTCCATGTGGCAGGCTGCCAACCTCTCGTCGTGTCCTCACGTAGAAAGAGAGCCAGTGTCGTGGTATTTGGAGGTGGGGCCTTTGGGAGATGATCAGGTCACGGGGTTTGAGCCTCTTGAGTGGGTCCATGCCCTGCCTGAGATGCCTTTAGACAGCAATATTCTTTTCCTAAGAACACAATAACTTAATAATTTTTGCCGAGCGCTTACTCTGTGCCAGTCACCATTGAAGGAATTAACTGCATTACGTATTTTAATCCTCACAATGACCCCGGGAGGTGGAACGTATCTCTTCTGTTTTACAGATGAGAAAACAGGCACAGATTGGCTAAACAATTTCCTCAAGGTCACACAGCTATTAATGGAAGAACCAGCAGTGGAGCCCAGGGCTGTCCGATTCTGAACCGTGCATTATTAACCACGAGGCAGCGTTGCCTCCTTCGGTTAAACCTCAAAGAGAGGGAAAGTTATTTACATGGGAAAGCGCTGAGGACTCCAGGTCCTCTGGGCAAACAGGCCTGGGTTAAGAGTACCTGGGAAACACAGGTAGAGTCACCTCATTTGTCCAATGAAAACTGTATTTCTCATCTGCCAAGTGCCCAGAAGGGAGTGGGGTAAAGGCGAGAGAGTCATGCCTGTTCTGTTTTTCTAAGTGGCATTTAAGCTTCTGAGATGTTTGAGCTCTGAGCTCTAAAGGGTACCTAGAGAGCCTCAAGTCCATAGCCCTCATTCTACAGAAGAGGATCGGAGGCCCAAGCAGGAGGGGGCTTGCCCGGTCACTGTGAGCGTGAGTGGCAGCGCCAAGAACCAGAGGCCAAGCCTCCAGCCCATGCTCAGGCCAGGGCAGCAGGCTCTTAGCTTTCATTGCCATATTTCACGCCAGTTGGGGATGAGAAGGCTCATTTTCTCCTAAACTGGGGACTCTGCCCAGACTGGGCACTGCATGGCCACCTGGTGATGGATGGGTTGCATAGTTAGATATCAGTCAAATGGACTGGTTTATTTACGCATAATCTCTGCCACATTTGTCTGAGAATTATTCCAGCCTGCTTCAAAGTGAGATGAGATTCCAACCCCAAAAGGCTTTCCGGAGAGCACCAGAGCAGGTGGTGTGTCTGTGAGCCCAAGGGCAGCGCTGGGGTGGGTGAGCTTGGGGGGTGGGGTTCAGCGTTCATCCACATAATAAGGTGTTCAGGGCGCTATCTCTATGCCAGGGCGGGTGGTAATCCAGCAGACAGCAAGGACGGCAGATGTGAACACATCTGAGTCCAGTAAAGTGGAACAGTTGTGGAGAAGCCGGTGCAGCAGCCGAGAGGGCCCACATAGGGGCAGTCACTTCTACCTGAGAGGAGGTGCCAACACTGGGACAGCGAGGAGGTGCCAAGACTGGGCTGCATCCGGAAAATGAATGTGGATTTTCCATGCAGATGGGGGTCCGGCATTCCTGGCAGAGGGAAAAGTCCAGAGTTTTGGTGGTTCCGAAAGTTTTTAGGTGTAGAGCATGGGGTCAAGTGCGGGGCACCCAGATGTAAAGTAAAGATGGGGATGCTGACCACCAGGGGCCTCGTGGGTTCTGCTCAGGAGCTGGCACTCGACCCTGAAGACCGTGGGAGCTACTGGCGTTCAGGAAGCTAACGCGGCAGAATGAGCAGCTCAGCTGTGCACTTAAGAAAGCTCCCTGGGCTGTAAGCCTGGTGAGCAGACGGGAGGCCAGAAGACCAGTTTGAAGACTTGTGTGGTGATGCAGGGGGAGATGAGGACCGGAACCGCTGCCATGTCATGGGGATGAATCTGCGAAGACGAGATAAGAGGCCAGATGTGGGAACTGTCAAAGAGGTGTAGTCAACAACATTTGGTCACCTGTTGGACATGGGGAGCAGAGGGACAAGCTGAAGTTGAGGACAGCAATGACAGGTGGCACGCATTGAGTACGGAGCTGCGTGCCAGGCACAGTGCTGAGCACCTGGCCTTGGTCATCTCATTTCATTTTCAGAGGAGCTATCTCCATAAACTTGCTGTCTTCAAGTTTCAGCAGAGGGAACTGGCTCAGAAAGGCTAAAAGTTGCCCACACTGACAGCGAGAGCAAGTCAGGTAGCTGGGGTTGAGCCGAGGCAGTGTACTTGCTCAGCTCTTGATTTGGACCGCTCTGCCCCACAGTGGCTTGGGTTTCTGGCTTCCAGTCATTGGGTGAATGTGGGCACTTTCCTCTAATGCCAGCCACATAGAGGAGTCAGAAGCTGCGGGGAGTGCCCTGGTCTTTCCATCTCACATTAGGAATGTGGATGTTTGGGGTTCAGGGCTCCAGATTCATTGCTGGGAGGTATACAGAAATACTAGAAATGGTTATGAATGGTTATGAAATAGTTTGCAGTAGCTTTGCTTCCTTCCCCGATGCAATGGGAAAGCACTAGATGAGAGTCAGACCTAGATTCCAGGTTAGCCTCTGCTGCTTTCCAGCCACGTGATCCCGAGAAAGTCTTCTTAAGTCCCTGGGCCTCCCTTTCCCCTCCACCATGAGGTTGATGTCTAGGCATGCTATGCAGGAAAATCAACTGGCAGGCTTTTTAAAACACAGATTTCCTGGACCCACCCCGGAGTTGTGATTGGTGGGATCTAAGAATTTGCATTTCTTACCAGTTTCTGGGAAGTACATTTTAAGTACCACTGTCCTGGGCGCGCTGTCTGTTCCCTTTGAGTTCAGGGCTCCCTTTCTGTGGTCAGGGGCACACTGGGCAAATTCATTCCAGTATGAACACCAGAGAACATTCCTTCTGGGACAAAGAACGTTCCCCAAGTGAAAGGTGTGGCCCTCTGAAATGATAACAGGGTACGATCACCCTGTGCTTCCATCCTCTTACATTCTTTTTTACCAACTTTCCCTGCATGGTTTTTAGGATGGTGCGTCAGTGGAGGAGTCCTGCATACCAGCTCTTGCCCTGAGGAGTTGATGGATTGAAGACACCCAGGACAGGCACAAACTCCCTAGAGCTCAGGAACTGAGCAGCCTGGGAGAGGAAACGTCTAATAGAGTAGCCAGTAGGCTAACCTGCACCTTGGTTACAGCAGCCTGTCACCTGAGTATTGCCATGGGCCCTGGGGGCGAGCCACATCTCTTGTCTGCTCTCCCCCAGATCTTGGCCTCCTTGGCCTTCAGAGGTGATTAAGGGGAGGTGGTTTTCCTGACCACACTCCAGGCATGAGCAGCATCATGCCTCTCTGTGACCTGTGCCAGAGATCTGGTGAAGAAATTCTAGGGAGACAAATGGAGATTCCATGGAAATCAATCACACGCACGCAGCTGGTATTCTCTGCAGGCAACGGTTCAATTTCGTTTCCTTTTCATTTTTCTCCCTGTTCAACTCCTTCAAGAGCTTGACTTGTGTGATGAAGTGGTAAACTTAAGCTGACTGCTGGAACCTGCTGTGTGTTTCTACAGAACTGGGCATCTTATGGTTCATGAGTCCTCCAGACCACTGAGGGCATGGGGCCTGTTTAAAGGCATTTCTTAAAGTCTTACATATCAGTGTCTAGGTCAGGTTTTAATTATTTTCACTTAAAACCCATTTATAATTTTGGCTGCTTTGATCTGCAAGTAATAGAAGACCCAACTCATTTAAATGATCTGGAAATTTGTTATCTCCTATAACAAGATCCCTAGCAGAAAGGCGGTTGTGAGATTAATTCATTCAGTGGCTCAGCAGCATCGCCTCAGATTCATATTCCTGCCATCTTTCTGTCATCATGCTGCCATACTCCCCAGGCTCAAGTTCTTCATTGTCACAAGATGGTTGCCATAGCCCCAGACATTCCATTTAGATTCAGAAACCTGAAGGATGGATAACTGAACAGACTCAGAATTCTCGCCCTGGCTGGTTTTCTCAGTGGTTAGAGCATCGGCTCAAGGATTGAAAGGCCTCCCATTCAATTCCCAGTTAAGGGCACATGCCTCGGTCGCTCTTTGATCCCCACCCTGGTCAGGGCACCTGAAGGAGGCAACCAATCAGTGTGTGCCTTGCATCAATGTTTTTCTCTCTTCCAACCCTTCCTCCCTTTCTCAAAAAAAAAAAAAAAAAAAAAAAAGTCAATGGCAAAAACATCCTTTGATGAGGATTAAAAAAGAAATCAGAGTTCTGTTAAGAAGGATGAAGGGGTTGGAGTGAGAAATGACTACTGGGTGGCTCAATTCAGGTGTCAGTTCTTGATGATAAACATTTACCCCTTTCTCTTCGGACTAAGACATTAAGTGCAAACATCTTGTCCAGGCATAACGAGACTTCCATAGTATGCTCTCAACTTACATTTCCTAGTTTATCTCGCACTGTTCTCTGGTGGAGCCGTTGGGCAGCTAGACAGGAATGAGGAGGTTGACAGAGAGCCTGCTGATAGCTTCCTGGGTCTCAGATCTACTCCCTACTCATGGGTAACAAATGCAGATTCCTAATGGGGCTGGGAGGCCATGAGTGAAGCCTGTGTTAGAGAATGGGGTGAACTGGGGAGGCAAGTTGGAAAACACACCTCCCCAACCCCCCATCTAGAGGGGTATCTCCTGGCATGTTAGTTGCTGTCAGCGACTGCCATGGGGAAACACAGGGCCAGGGTGCCAGGACTTCTGGTCACTCAGGAGCGGCTGGACATTTGGCTCTGTAAGAGAATTTTCTGGATGTTTAGTAAGCAATATTCTAACTACTAAATGCCTGTATGTGGTTCATTGTAGATTGGAGGCGACCTTAGCCCCCCAGTTTGAGACCTCTTTTCATTTATTTGACTTACCTTATTTGATTTCATCTATTTTCATTCATTTCTTTCATTTATTTATTATTTCATATCACCAAGTGAGTGAGGTTTTCTTGGAATATTGCAGGAGCCATCTTTTAAAAAACCTAGTACCAGATAAGCCCCCAGAAGTTCCGTGAATGTAATTGTGTTCCTAAATGTTAGGAGAAAGAGAGAGGGTGTGTGATCTATACTAATAAAAGAGAAATATGCAAATTGACTCCTGATTGACAGCCAGTCAAGAGTAAGTATGCAAATTAACCCAACAAAGATGGAGGTGGCCCCGCCCCCCAGCCACTCCGGTCCTCTGGGCAGCATGCACGCAGGTGCAGAGCGGCCAGGCTGGGCAGGACGCCTGCTATGAACAGGAGGGTGGGGGGCGGAGGGAGCTACAGGAGCGGCACTCTGGCTGGAGCAAAGACTGAAGGCTACGGTCAGAGCATAGGCCTAGGTCCCGGATGCCAGAGGAAAACCGGTGCCGGCAGCCAGGGGAAGGAAGGCCTATTGCACGAATCTTCGTGCAACGGGCCTCTACTGAGGTTAATAATCAGATATCTGGTTCACATATTTGTCCTCCAACACTGGCACACTGTTTGGGTGAGATGGCTTGCTGTTCCCCCTTGTTTCATAGTCAGCCGCAGTTGATGTTCTTCTACATGGGCCTCAACAACTGTTTCCCCAAAACCAGCTGCTCACGTCATCCCCTCCCATCATACCTGTACCCCAGCAAAGGAAAGAAATGTTCCTGTTGGACTGGGCAGTGCTTCGCTGTCTCATCCATTATCTCCTTGGCTTTTATATGAAGCATGTGAAGTAACCACTCCCATTTTAGACATGTAGAAACTGAGGCTCAGAGAAGTTCAGCCATTGCATACGGCCCCTTTTCTGGCCAGTTGCAGAGTCAGTTTTGAGTCCCATTTGCTGACTTCCAAACCAGTGTTCTGTTGCCTTCTTTATGCTTTCTTGCCTTCGGGACTATATTTTTACCTGAGTGGAATTGCCTGAGCCCTGGATCTTAAAGTTGAATTTTAGAGGTTACAAAATCCCACTTCATCTCTGCTTCCTAATAGTTTCTATTTTTTTAAAAAGACATTTTTCTTAGGACGCTTTCAGTTACAAGTGACAAACTTCTCAAACTGGCTTATGCAAAAAAGGGGGATTTAGTGGATTATGTCACTGAAAAGATTGGGGTTTCACTGCCTTTAGGCCTGGCCGGATCCTGGGTGTTAGAAGTCTCCAGGATCTCTGCTCAGTGCCGGTTGCTTCTCCTCAGACAGCCTTCCCCCTCATGGCACCAGAAGCCTCCAGCAGCCCCAGGCACCCTTCCTGCAGCTTCACAGCTCCAGTCACAGTCACCGAACCAATCTTCTGTGTCCGCTCTGGACCAAGTACTTGCCCCTGAAGCCTTTCATCATGGTCAGGAGGGTGCCATACCCTTTGGTATGTGGGTCAGGTTTCCATCCATGAAACTGAGGGAGAGGCCAGCCCCTCTAAACCTCATGCTCTGACAGTGGGAGAAGGCTGTTTTCCCAAGACCAGGGTGAGGGTTCTAGAAAAGCAAAGGAATGAGGGCTGGGCAGTCAATTGCCTGCTTTTTATATTATAACAACAGATATCTTAATGTCCATTAAGTGTCTCGAGGACCAAATAAACAGCCTGAACCAGGATCCCGGCTCTCCAAGAAAAAAGGACCAAATGCAGAATTTTAGTACCACTTCAAACACAGGTAATCCCTTATCAGCAGCTCAGATATCCTCTTTAAAAAGTAAAAGGGCCGTTGGAACATGTGCGGAACCCACACTTTTCATAATAGAAAAGGAAAGGGTGAGCTTTATTTTCCCATACGTAACTAATATATATACAATATAAATTTCCTAGGGTATTAACCCAACTTGCTAGTAGAGCAATGCTTCATTTACCTGCCATCATTAGGGAGTCGGGTTTTCTGGATGAGAGGATTTTGCAGATATGTTTGTGCTTTTAAGATTTATATATGTTTTTAAAAAAAATATTTCTTATAACACTTGTTTGTACTAACAGAAACACTGATCTTATGAACATAAATATACATTTTTTAAAAGTCATCTTACTCCATGCTTCTAGAAGTTAGGATATGTACCTCTAGGTGTGAGAATCCACAGAATAAACATGGACATGACTTGAGTGAGGGGACTACTTACAGGACATTTAATAATATTTGTAGGAAAATAAACATGAATACATTATGGAGTAGAATACAAGAATCTTAGGAATTTTTCAAATGAAACCTGAGTCGATTCCATTGCTAGCCGGACCCCACCCTTCCCACCTCTCCCATCCCTTCCTCCCATTCATGTCCATGTGCCTTTGGAAGAAGCAAACCTTGAATGTGTTCAGAGGCTCCTTGGGCTCTTTGCCTCTTCACCAGTGTCACAAAGTGGCAGTGCTTTTTTCTTCTTTAGTTATATTGTCTTGAGGTGTTCTCCATCACCACTTGGTTGTTATTTTATTCTAGGGAATAATTGGGCATTACCCTGAGACACCAGATAGTCAAGCTTTTTAAAATGAATAACATTACAGTTCACACATATACCTAACTTAGTAGGCTGGACAGGACAGAAAGTCTATTTTTTTTTTTTTTTTGTAAATAAATCCAAAGGCTATGGGACTTGCTCAATGTGGAGTCACACTGGGAAGAGATTGATGGAGACTGTGGGACTGACTACCAGGTAAATGGCACATTTACTGGCTGGCTCACTGATGCCAGCTATGATCCTGTCACGTAGGAGGAGGTGGGTTTTCTGTGCTTCTCTGGCATTTGTGCAGAATGGTCAGCCTGCTCGTCTCTGAATGATCTTTACTTCCTGTCCTTCGGAACTTTTTCTTCCAGGCAGGTGCAGGACATTATGGGCTGGCTATTCATGACCATTCACAACTTAGAGCTTTGATCATGAATTTTTTGTGGGTTTTTAAATATTTTTATTGATTTCAGAGAGGATGGGAGAGGGAGATAGAGACAGAAACATCAGTGATGAGAGAGAGTCATTGATTGGCTGCCTCCTGCATGCCTCACACTGAGGATGGAGCCCCCATCCTGGGCATGTGCCCTGACCCAGGTATGGAACCGTTACCTCCTGGTTGATAGGTTGATGCTCAACTACTGAGCCACACCAGCCGAGCTGATCATGAGGTTTAGTTGTTGTTGGCCTCCAGCGAGGCTTGCCTCTGTCCTAGGTGAAGATCAAGCCAAAAGTCCAATTATATTTCTCTTGGTTGGTGATTTTTTTAAAAAACTTGATATTTAGTTCAGTTTTTTTTAACATTTTAATTTTGACATAATTTTAGATTTACCAAAAAAGTTGCAAAAATAATCCTTTATACCTTTCACCTAGCTTCTCCTAATGTTAACATCTCACACAGTCATAGTACAATTATCTAGACCATGAAACAATATTATCAACCAATTTATAGACCTTATGTGAACCTTGCCACAGTTTTCCATTAATGTTCTTGCTTCGGTTCCAGGATCTCACATTACATTCAGTCGTCATATCTCCTTAGTCTCCTCCAACCTGTGACGTTTTCTCAGCCTTTTCTTTGTTTTCCATGGCCTTGACACTTCCGGAAAGAGGAGCCCGTTGTTTTGTAGGATGTCCCATTTGGGTTTGTCTGGTGTTTTCTCGTGATTAGTTTGACACATTTGGGCAAGAGTACCACAAAAGTGACATTGCCCTTCCCAGTGCATCAGATGGGAGGTACTTGATGTCTTATTATCAGCAATCTTAAGGTGGCTTGTGCCAGGTTTCTCCTGTGTAAAATTACTATTTTTCACTTTGCAATTAATAAGTATCTTGTAGGGAGATACTTTGAAACTATGTGAATATCCAGTTGTAGGACATTTTTCTTCAATGGATGTTTTATGTGACACTAGCTTAGAAAACAGGTAGAAGTAAATTGTTTTTATTGAAATGGACATGAGATGGGACAGCATCCCAGCAGCCTCTTACCCCTCCTTCCCAAACACAATCCAAGTTGTGAGTTGTGTCTGCTCACCCCTACACCCCTGTGGAATGCTGTTTGAAAATCATAGCTCTGGACTGTTGTTTTGACTTCGGGTTTTTATGATACTTTCATGTGCTATAAGTTGCTGAACTCAAAATATTCTGCAAGATGGTATTCTTCCAAATTGAAATTAGCAGAGTTAAATTTAACTTCAACAACAGGAAGTATACTGATGCCAATCAGCAAACATTTATTTAGCACCCTCTGTGTACTAGTCCCTGTGCTAATAAAACTAAGGAATATAAAATTCATAAAACACAATCCCTGCCCATGAACCTGCATCTTTTATTTCAGAAAAGAGAGGGCTTTATAATCTAGATCCAAGGACGAAACATGAACGTCCCCCCAAAAAATTTACTTTTGGGGGATAAGATATTTGAGGATATTTGGTTTGTGTTTTGAGTGAGTGCAGCCCCCACTTTGACCTAACTAGCCATCATGTGTTGGTCAAAAGCGATTCCTTTTCTTCTGAGAAGCATATATACTTCAGAGCAGGGGCGGGGAACAGCCAGCCTGAGAAATCATTTGGTCTGGCCCTACCAAGACATGAGGGGTGAGTTAATTAAATATTTGACCACATATAGCAGGCTAATTTTTAAGTTGATAATTTTGTGTGGCCCACACATGCTGTTATAAATATCCAAATGGCCCTTGGCAGAAAAAAGATTCCCCACCCCTGCTCTAGAGGAAAAAACAAAGACAGTTCTAACCACCCCGCCCAAGGCAAGAGCTACCCTTTGGCGCCTGTGATTCTCCTCCCCGTCGTTGAAAGACTCCAAATTCTCGTCCTTCATGGATGAGAGGTTCTGGTTGTCCATAATTACATTACTATTCCAGACACTGTCTGTGTGCTTCTTGCCGAGGAGGGAGGATTAGGCCGAGGAGGCTGGAGCTGGCGCAGCCAGTCATCTGCCCAATCCTGGCAAAGGAGATTATGCCTCTGGAACGGTGTTTTCTGGCTGAGCCTTTGTTCCTTAATTAGTCTCCTGATTCTTTTCCCTTCCCAATCCAGGACGCACCCCCATTTGGATGAATGCAAATACCTCTAATGAAGTTTTTTAAGTGTTCATTTTAAACAAATCAGAATATTGTCAAAACCACGGTAGTTGCAGGGAATTCAAGGGTAGGAAATAACTTTTCAAGGCATATGTTTCTCAAGGGAGTAAAGTAGCAAATACCATCTCTTTAAATTCTGTTTAACGTGAAGCCTTTATTGACTGCTCATGATGGTTCTGCACAATTTAATGCACTTTTAAGTGAATATTATTTAGCTTCTTCACTCAAGTCAATGCGGCCTCGTGGATCTGTAAATTTAGATGCTGATCACAACCAGAAGTCAATGTATAAAACGGTTACAATTTAATTAACTGGTAATAGATCTTATGCAATGTCAGCTTAAAGGGAATGTATAAATATTGCTTTATAAACCGGCCTCTGCAGAAAGCGTAGACACCAGCCACTCTCTTTCCTCTCTCCCTCTCTCTCTCTCTCTCTCTCTCTCTCTCTCTCTCTCTCTCTCTTTCTCTCTCTCTCACAGGATGAGCTATGGAATGGCCCTATTAACTGCAAGAGTGTGAGGTGGGTCAGAAGGGGGAGGGGGGGCATTATTTAAACAGCTGTGTCCAGCCAATCAACCTTGAAGAATTTGACGTCAGAGGTCAGTAAAGCTTCCTAATGCTGTGAATTTCATTTTATGAGACATCATTGAAACGCAGCAACTCATGGTTTGCCTTTGGCTTTTTATGGAGGAAGTTAGAACGTTTTGAAGGTTCATAAGTAGATTTGAGTGAAAGAGCAAACGTTAGTTCATCCTATCCACAGAAAGGGAGGGAGAGGGAGGCCAGGAAACAGAGGCCCAGAGGAGAGGGACCTCGCTCTTGGCGCTGTCCAGCAGCACCACATGCTGCTGGTGAAGTATCTTCAGGAGTTCACGCAAAGCTTCAGATCCCGTGGGAGTCATGCCCTGACCTCTTGTGTCTAGGAGCTGAGGCCCTCAGGCACTGCAGTTCATTCACTCTGTAGCTCTGATTCAGTTCCTAGGGAAAGTGCCCCATTGCCTTCTCCACCAGCCAAGTAGGCCCCAAGAAAGAGTTTTAATCTTACTACCTGAAGCATCTCTCTCCCATACCCTGGGAGTCCTGCCCTCTGTGAATGACACCTGAGGCAAACCCTACCCCCCACACCCCACACCCCGTTAGGGGCCTCTGCATGGACTCCCTGCAGTTCCCTCAGCTTAGTGCTGCCTGCATTTTGTTGTCACTTATTTAATTGTCTTTCCTGCCCAACTGAAAGCTCAAGAGGGAATATTCCTAACTATGTAGCACAGCGCCAGGCACACGGATGCTTCATGATTATTATTCAGGAAAGAATGAGTTAACCTCAGATCTGCGGATAACACATGCAGAATGTAACACATGCAGAAGAGCCATGAGGTAGTTACAGAAATGTGAAGAGTTAGTTCGTGTGAGTTACTAGCAGTGTGGTGACCTCGGAGGCTTTCGCTGCATTGCATGTAGTTCTTCTTTCTATGATTTCCCTTCGATGAGAATGCAGCTGAGTTGTTCAGTAACAGAAACTGACAGTATCCTGCCTAGAACGAGAAACTCCTGATGTTTAAAGAAACCTCCCATGTGTTTCTCTCCCCCAACATTATGGATTAGGGAGAGGCCCAGAGACATTGACTTAACTGCCTGGCATCCTGTAGGGAACTTGCGGCTAAGCCAGGACTAGGTCCCAGGTTCCCTGATCTGTCCCCCTCAGCTCAGTGCTTTAAGTCTTCATTCCTGTGAGAGAAGCTGTGGAGTATTTAATTAGCTACAGTCTGAGATGCGATACGTGTCAGAGCTCATTACCCTGGTGGGCTTTATTCTCCAGTGCTATTCCTTGTTGTAGTTCAGCGACCCCAATTAACTCCAACAGCCAGGACACCCTGGCTGGGCCAGCGTCACCAAGGGCCACTTTGAGGCAGGTGCTCAGGTTCCCCAGTGCATCCTCAGACCTGCTCTCGTCTACTCTGCCTGACCCGCCGTCCTTCCCCTGAGCTCCCTACTGGTCCTGAACAGAAGCATTGAGATGTTGGGAAACATTCCCCAGTTAAAAGGCACGACATTTTGCTTGGCACTAAGCTGGCCTCCAGCCAGAACTCTTACAAGGCTAAGGTGGTTATCTCCCTGGAGGCTACACCATCAGTACTCCCAAGGTGTCTGTACAATGGACAAGGGAATGGTGCTGTAGGATCCACCAGAATCAGGGATGAATCTCTTCTCTGAACTGGATTCTTTTTTTAAAATATATTTTTATTGATTTCAGAGAGGAAGGGAATGGAGAGAGAGATAGAAACAACAATGATGAGAGAGAATCATTGATTGGCTGCCTCCTCCACGCCCCACACAGGGGAGATTGAGCCTGCAACCCAGGCATGTGTCCTGACCAAGAATTGAACCATGACCTCCTGGTTCATAGGTTGATGCTCAACCACTGAGCCATGTCGGATGTACTCCTTTTAGTCTTTCAATGTTAACATCAGAAAAGGCAAAAGAAGGAGAAACCAAGATGGCGGCATAGGTAAACACCTAAACTGCTGCCTCACACAACAATTTCAAAACTACAACTAAAAGACAAAACGTCTATCACCCAGAACCACGGGAAGGCTGGCTGAATGGAAGTTCTACAACTAGAAGGAAAGAGAAAAGAGCATTGAGACGTGCACAAGCTGAAAAGCTGAGGTACGGAGGTGTGCGAATCGGGCTGGCGGCGGGCGACTGGGTGCACTGTTTTTTTCAACCCAAAGGGAGACAAGCTCCCGATTACTCCGAACTCCAGTTTCTGGGGAGACGCTGGGGACCCAAACCCCTACGGGGAGAAGCTGGACTGTCTGCCATCGGGTTGGAAAGTGAGGATGACTTTCTTGCAGAGGTGTGCCCAGCAATCATTGTTTACTGCTCTGGGGCGCAGGACACAGGGTCTTGGAAACACGGAAACGCAGAGACGGCTGACTGGCAGCCATTGCTGTTTGCCATACCCTAGCATAATGACTCCCTGAGACCCCACCCTGCACAATCTACAAACCCATCCAAGCACCACACAGTGGCTTTTGCATATAAATGGCCTGCCCTATTGCAGCTTAATCTAACAATCTGCAGCTCTGGTCAGACAGCTCCAAAACCTCCAAACCCCAAGCAAAGAGGAGAAAACTGTAGATCTCACTGTAGCTCCTGCTGGGTGGCCTCAGACAGTAGCTGACCTGCACCCCATTGGAGATCCAGAAGCTAGCGTATCTAGTGGTCAGTGTGAGATGACACCAGATTTCAACTCCTCACATCCATAAGTGACACATTCAAGAGGCAGACTCAGTGAGCACCAAAGCCCCACTGAAACAAGTCCTGCCCCCTAAGAGTGTCTCCAGCTCAGCAGTTCTTCCATTATAGACACAGCGGGTCCTCACAGCCAATTGGCCTGGAGGTCAATTTCTCCCAGTGACACCAACAACAATCAAGACTTAACTACAACAAGGCTGTACACACAGTCCACAAAGGTAACTGGGAGGCCGACCCACTGGGCCATATAGGACACCTAGCACACAAAGCCACCCTACCAACTCAGGGAAGCAGCAAAAATGCGGAGACAAAGAAACAGATCACAAATGAAAGAAATGGAGGAAAGCAAACGACTGGATATAGAGTTCAAAACCACGGTTATAAGGTTTTTCAAGAATTTCCTTAGAAAAGGCTGATTAATTTAACGAGACCCTTGAGGATATGAAAAAGGACCAACTAGAAATTAAATATACACTGACTGAAATAAAAAATATTATACAGAGACCCAACAGCAGACTAGAGGAATGCAAGAATCAAGTCAAAGATTTGAAATACAAAGAAGCAAAAAACACTCAACCAAAAAAGCAAAAAGAAAAAAGAATCCAAAAAGTTGAAGATAGTGTAAGAAGCCTCTGGGACAACTTCAAGCGTACCAATATCATAATTGTGGGGGTACCAGAAGAAGAGAGAGAGCAAGATACTGAAAACCTATTTGAAGAAATAATGACTGAAAACTTCCCCCACCTGGTGAAAGAATAGACTTATAAGTCCAGGAAGCACACAGAACCCCAAACAAAAGGAATCCAAAGAGGACCACACCAAGACACATCATAATTAAAATGCCAAGAGCAAAAGACAAAGAGAGAATATTAAAAGCAGCAAGAGAAAAACAGTTAATTACCTACAAGGAACACCCATACAACTGTCAGCTGATTTCTCAACAGAAACTATGCAGGTCAAACGCAAGTGGCAAGAAATATTCAAAGTGATGAATAGCAAGAACCTACAACCAAGATTACTCTACTCAGCAAAGTTATCATTCAGAATTGAAGGTCAGATAAAGAGCTTTACAGATAAGAAAAAGCTAAAGGAGTTTATCACCACCAAACCAGTATTATATGAAATGCTGAAAGGTATTCTTTAAGAAGAGGAAGAAGAAGAAAAAAGTAAAGGTAAAAATTATGAACAACAAATACATATCTATCAACAAGTGAATCTAAAAATCAAGTGAATTAAAAATCTGAGGAACAGAATAAACTGATGAATGTAATAGAATCAGGGGCATAGAAAGGGAGTGGATTGATAATTCTCAGGGGGGAAGGGGTGTGGGGAGTACGGGAAGAGACTGGACAAAAATCGTACACTTATGGATGAGGACAGTGCGGGGGGGAGGTAAGGGTGGAGGGTGGGGTGGGAACCGGGTGGAGGAGAGCTGTGGGGGGAAAAAGGAGAAACAATTGTAATAATCTGAACAATAAAGATTTATTAAATTTAAAAAAAAGGCAAAAGAAGATTGGGAACTGGTCCAGATTAAAGAAACAAAAGCGAATGACAGTAAATGTCCAGAAACACTGATTAGATTCTGGTTTAAGGGGGGAAACCAGCTCAACAATGAAAGCAATTAGGAGACAGACAATAACATGTGTTGGTGAGGATGAGAAGTCAGAACTCTCATACATTGCTGATGAGCCTGTAAAATGGTACAGCTGCTTTGAAATACAGTCTGCAGTTCCTCAAAAGGTTCAACACAGAGTCACCATATGACCCAGCAGTTCCACTCCTAGGTGTACACCCAAGAAAAATGAAAATACATGTTCACACCAAAACTTATATGTGAATGTTCATAGTAGCAGCATTATTCATAGTAGACAAAAGGTTGAAACAACCCAAATGTCTATCAAATTATGAACGAATATACCAAATGTGGTATATCCATACCATGGAATAACATATTCATTCATAAAAAGGAATGAAGTGCTGATTCGTGCTACAGCATAGATGAACCTTGGAACATGATGCTACCTGAAAGAAGCCAGACACAAAAGGCCACATATTATATGATTCCATTTATATGAAATGTCCAGGATAGGCATCTCCATAGACAGAACATAGACCTTTCCAAGGACTAGGGGAGGGAGAATGACTGATAATGGTACAGGGTTTCTTTTTGCGTTGATGACAGTGATTTAGAATTAGTGATGAAGATTGCATAACTTTCCGAGAATACTAAAAACCACCGGATTGTACACTTTAAAAGGGTGAACATTATGTTACGTGAATTATGTCAATTTAAAAAATAAATAAAAAGTAATTTGGCCCGGGCTGGTGTGGCTCAGTTGGTTGGGCATCAAAAGGTTGACTGTTCGATTCCCGCTCAGGGCACCTGCCCGGGTTGCGGGCTCAGTTCCCCGTAGGGGTCATGAAAGACGCAGCCGGTCAATGTTGTGCTCTCACATGGATGTTTCTCTCCCTCCCTCCCTCTCCCGTCCTCTCTCTCTAAAAATCAATAAACTGTTCTTTTTTGAAAAAAGTAATTTGGGGGACAAGAAGGAAATTTGAATGTGGAGTGTATATAATAAAAGGCTAATATGCAAATCGACCAAAGGCTAATATGCAAAACGACTAGTTGCTATGACGTGCAATGATCACCAGAGGGCAGACACTTAATGCAGGAGCTGTCCCCCGGTGGTGCACTCCCACAGGGACAGTGCCGCTCAGCCAGAAGCCAGGCTCACGGCTGGCAAGCGCAATGGAGGCGGGAGCCCCTCCCGCTTCGGTGGCAGCGCTAAGGATGTCTGACTGATGGCTTAGGCCCGCTTCCCATGGCAAGGGCTCCTGGACTGTGAGAGGGCACAGGCCAGGCTGAGGGACCCACCCCCCGAGTGCATGAATTTCATGCACCAGGCCTCTAGTATTAGATAATACAGGGTGGGGCAAAAGTAGGTTTACAGTTGTGAATACACAAAACACAGTTTATTCTTGTATTATTATTTATTAATTATTGTATTATTTTCCATACGAACGATTGTCAACCTACTTTTGCCCCACCCTGTAGTTTATGTCGGCGTGATAATGTAATTGTGGTTAGGTAGGAGAATGTTCTTTTGTTTGAGAGATGTGTGCTTAGTGGTGAAGTATCATGACTTCTGCAGTTTCTTTTCACATGATTCAGCAACAACAATGTTTAGATAGGTTAGTGAGCAAATGCAGTAAAATAGTAATAATTGGTAAACCGAGGTGTAGAGTTTACTGGTTTTTATTATTCTTGCAGCTTTTCTACTGAAATTGTTCAAAATAATAGGTTGGTATATAAGATTTTTGAAAGACAGTGAGTTGGTGAATGGGGTTCCTGGACCCAGTTCCAACGTGTGTGTGTGTGTGTGTGTGTGTGTGTAAGCATTCTGGTTCCCCAACATAGAAGCTCTTTAAAAAGGGCCCATCAGCTGTCCTGTGGGTTTTATGGTGGCTTTACTGAGTAGTCATGATGGACTAAGTCATTGATTCAACCTCAAGCCCTTCTCCCCTCCCCGAAATCAGGGGGTAGGACTGAAATCCTCTAACCACTTGGTAGGTCCACTGTCCATCAGCCTTAGGTGAGGTCCAAAGGTCATCTCAGTAACATAACAAGAGACACCACTGTTGCTCTCATTTAGGAAATTCCAAAGGGTTTGGGAGCTGTGAGCCAGGAATTGAGGACAAAGACCAAATATATTTAAAATATCTGTTTTGTATCTGAGTGACCAAATATATACATATATATCTTCTGTCACAGGTGGAAATGTTAGAATACCAAGGGATAGAGACAAGTTGAAAGGCGTTTTGGCTTTCCACCTTGACCCTTTAGTCTCAGTCCAGGATGAGACTAAGCAAGTAGTACTGTTTTAGCCTTCCGCAGGGGGAAGTAATTCCATTTCTAGGCAGTACAGGACCAGTTAGCTGTTCTTAGAGAGTGCCGCAAACTCACAGCCAAACACTGTAGGCCCATGTGTCACCTGTCTAAGAGGAGGGTTTCTTCTGACCTCCAGTGAGCCTGAAATGACACAAGCTGGCCACCAGTCCTAGCTCCCTCCTGACCTCATTCCTAGGGTGGGAAGAGGTATGGCAGTGGAAAACGTTCTCTCTTCTCCAAGGGAAACACTAAAATAGCCAGCAACCATAATTTCTGAGGATAAAGAGTTCTCAGTTAATTTTCCAAACTGTCCATGTTCTACCTTGTTGGCAATATTTAGGGGTGGGGGTGTACAGAGTCTTGTGGTAATATTTATTAGGGGTGGGGGTGTACAGAGTCTTATGGTAATTTGTCAAGTTCCTTGTTCCTTGTCCTGTTCCCCCAAGTATAGAAAAATCAGCAGGGTCTCAGGCAGTCTTGAGACATGAGGGAGGACTTCCCTTCCAGAATAAATGCTAAAACCAATCATGGAGACCGTCAGACCTGGGGAGGACCTGGAGCTACATCGTTTTCATGATTTCCACGAGGGAAACCCACTGCTCTCACAGCCCGTGCCACCCAGGAAATAGAGTCAGGAGCCTTTGAGCCAACTGCTTTTGTGGTCTGTGGGCTGAGTTTTCTTTTCTTTTCTTTTTTAATTAACTTCTTTATTGATTAAGGTATCACATATTTGTCCTCATCCCCCCCATTCCCATCCCAAACCCCTCCCCACGCAATCCCCCACCCCCCCGTTGTCCATGATCACAGGTTAGGCTTATATGCATGCATACAAGTTGCAGGCTGATTTTTCAATGCGCAGATTTGCTATGAATTTATAGAGTGTTTTGATTCTAAATTCACAATGCGCATCTTTAATGGCTCCAAGTTTGGATAATTTCATGCTGTTTATATCCTAGCAGCAATGGTTTATGCATATTTCCCCAGTTATTACCCTCCTAGGAGAAGAGTGAACAGCCTCCTTTGACAAAAGACAGTCCCATATGTCCTGGTTCAGTGCGTGTCTCTTCAAAAATCGTTTTGCATTGAGATGTGAGGAAAGCATGACAGCTGGGTGAGGCCTCCACCCCAGTTTGCAGGCAGGTGGGTTTGTGGGTTTCCTGGGCCTTCTTTTTAAAAAAATCTTTATTGTTGAGATTATTACAGATGTCCCTCCCCCCTCCCCCCATACCCGGTTCTCACCCTACCCCAGGCCTTCACCACCCTATTGTCTGTGACCATAGGTAATGCATATAAGATCTTTGTTTCTTGTTTTCTTAATATATTTTTTATTGATTTCAGAGAGGAAGGGAGAGAGAGAGATAGAAACATCAATGATGAGAAAGGATCATTGTTTGGCTGCCTCCTGCATGCCTCCTACTGGGGATCGAGCCCACAACCCAGGCATGTGCCCTTGACTGGAATCGAACCCAGGACCCTTCAGTCTGCAGGCTGACGCTCTATCCACTGAGCCAAACTAGCTAGGGCTAAGATCTTTCTTTAATCTTCTCCTGCCCTCACTCCCCCTTTTTCTGAGAATTGTCAGTCTGTCCCATTTTTATGCCTCTTGATTCTATTTTATTCACCAGTTTATTCCATTCATTAGATTTCTTATTTATTTTTATTTTTTTATGTTTAATAAATCTTTATTGTTCAGATTATTACAGTTGTTCCTCTTTTTTCCTCCCATAGCTCCCCTCCACCTAGTTCCCACCCCACCCTGCCCGCCCCCACCAGCACTGTCCTCATCCATAGGTGTACGATTTTTGTCCAGTCTCTTCCCGCACCCCCCACACTCCCTTCCCCCCGAGAATTATTTTTATTTTTAGATTAAATTGTTGATAGGTATGTATTTGTTGCCATTTTGTTGTTTATATTTTTTTATCTTACTCTTCTCCTTCCTCTTAAAGAATACCCTTCCACATTTCATGTAATACTGGTTTGGCAGTGATGAACTCCTTTAGCTTTTTTCTTGTCTGTAAAGCTCTTTATCTTACCGTAAATTCTAAATGATAGCTTTGCTGGGTAGAGTAATCTTGGTTGTAGGTCCTTGCTATTCATCACTTTGAATATGTCACTGACCACTGGCCTGCATAGTTTCTGTTGAGAAATCAGCTGACAGTCATATGGGCATTCCCTTGTCAGTAACTAACTGCTTTTCTCTTGCTGCTTTTAAGATTCTCTCTTTGTCTTTAGCCCTTGGCATTTTAATTATGATGTATCTTCATGTGGTCCTCTTTGGGTTCTTCTTTTTGGGACTCTCTCTGCTTCCTGGATTTGTAAATCTATTTCTTTCACCAGGTGGGGGAAGTTTTCTGTAATTATTTCTTCAAGTAGGTTTTCAGTATCTTACTATCTCTCTTCTGGCACCTACCCCCATAATGCGAATGTTGGTACACTTGAAGTTGTCCCAGAGGCTGCTTACACTGTCTTCATATTTTTGGATTCTTTTTTCTTTTTGCTCTTCTGGTTGCATATTTTTTGCTCCCTCATATTTCAAATCATTTATTTGATTATCAGAATCCTCTACTCTACTGTTGAATCCCTATATATTATTCCTTATTTCAGTCAGTGTATGCTTAATTTCTGACTGGTTCTTTTTCATTTTTTGGAGGTTTCTAGAAGATTCTTGAGTAACCTTATAATCGTGGTTCTGCACCCTATATCCAGTAGTTTGCTTTCTTCCCTTTCTTTCATTTATGGCATGTTTCTTTGTCTCTGCATTCCCTGTGTTTGTTTCTATGTATTTGGTAGAGCTGCTCTGTCTCCTTGAGTTCATAGAGTGGCCTTGTGTAGTAGGTGTTTGAGAGGGCCCAATGGCTCAGCTTCCCCAATCATCTGAGCTGGGAGCTCTAGATGCACCCCTGTGTGGGCTGTGAGCACAGTCTTACTGTAGTTGAGACTTGATTGCTATTGGTGTCACTGGCAGGAATTGACCTCCAGGCCAATTGGCTGTGAGGACCAGCTGCAATTACAGTGGGAGAGCTGCTGTGCAGGAGACACCCCTATGGAGCAGGACTTGCTTCAGTGGGGCTTTGGTGCTCACTGAGTCTGCCCCATGAGTGTGTTGCTTATGGATGTGTAGAGTTGTAATATGGTATCGTCTGTCACTGACCACTGGGTAGTGTCTCCAGGAAAGAGCTACAGAGAGATCTGCAGATTCTTTCTCTTTGTATCAGGTTTGCAAGTGCCCAGATGAGGCCCAGCTATTCAGCAAGGCAGGCTTGTGCTGGTTCCAGGTCTTGGGCCTTCTATTAATAGGTTTGGGGCTCCCTGACCCAGCTGCAGCTTGTTTGAGAGATCTTAGCCTGAGCAAGAACAGGCCATTCATATGCAAAAGCCACTGCAATCAGCTTGGGTGGGGTTGTAAATTGGATGAGGCAGTGTCTTAAGGAATCACCAGGGCAGAGCAAACAGAAATGGCTGCCAGTCAGCCCTGCAACCAGGGAGGTCCCAGCATGGGAACAATGATCCCTGTGAGCACCTCCATCTGGGAGAAAGCTGCCCCCAAGTTCCTGTCCTGATGCCAGATAATTCAGTTCCTCCTTATATATGTCTGGGTCCCCCAAAGCCTCACCCTGGTGCTAGAGCTCAGAGGAAGCAGGACCTTGTAAGTTCAGTTCATGGTGTTGGCCTTTGAAGAGGAAAAGCTGGGTCTCCAGCAGCCTCTGTGTCACTGAGCTCAGTCCACACTGGTTTTTATAGCCTGTAGTTCTTACTGCCCTTAGGGACTTCTTTTCCCAGCTCTGGGACCCTGGGCTTGGGGTCTGGTGTGGGGCCAGGACCCCGTGCTCCTCCGGGCGTCCTCCACAGAGATGATCTGCCTCCCGATTAGAAAAGCGGCCCGTGTGGGTGCAGACCAGCCCGTTCTGCGCTTCTTAACCATCTCAGTGTGCTGTTTCTACTTCTCTGGTTGTAGTTCTTCCATTCAGCCAGCTTTCCAGCAGTTCTGGATGATGGTTGTTCTGTATTTTAGTTGTAATTTTGATGTGGTTGTGGGAGGCTGTGGGTACAGGTGTTTACGTACACCGGCATCTTCTGCGCTTTCTTTTTCCTTGGACCTTCTTGCCTTCTCCCAGATGGTCCTGTACTTGAAAATCACCAATTAGGCAATTTGCAGTCTCCTGGAGTTTTCCTATGGAGACATGTTCCATCCTCATTGAACAACAACAACAAATGTTACTCACCTCGTTTTCTCAACAGGAAAGAATTCTGTTAAGGTGCAATGAGAGCCTTCAAAAAAAAATGTACCAGGAATTTTCTTTCTGGGAGTCCAGCCTGAGGAGGTAGTCAGAAATGTGAGATGTTTATTGAAACTTAAAAAGAGAATTTTTATCATATTAAAATATGTGTAACATGAAAAAAAATTTAATAGTGGAAAATTGGAAGCAATTAAATGTCCAGCAGTAGGGGATATGATTCATCCATGTACTAGAATATAATATACCCTTTGAAAATACTTTCAAAGAACTTTTAATAACGGGACATTTATCTCAACACAATGGTAGGTGAAGAAAGCCGGTTTCAGACCTCCATTTAGGTCTTCAGATTGCAGGCAAGCCCATTGAAACAAGATAAAAAAGGGTCACCACATAATTATTAACAGTGGCTATGATTGGATGCTGGGATTATGGGGGATTTTCTAAATTATATTTTTTTTATTTTAAGATAATTGCGGATTTCACATGCAGTTGTAAAAATACTACAAAGAGATCCTATTTACCCTTTACCCATTTTGCTATAGGGGGTTTAAATTTTCTTCTTTGTGCTTTTCTCTTTTCCAAATAACCTATAGACAGGGAAAATAAGAATAAGGACTATCATTAAAAAAACAAACACACACACAAAAAACTTACCCATTTTCTGGAGAACCTTGCTCCAAATTGTAATTGATCTTGTATTTCCCTGCCTGGCCTTTTGGTCCCCTGTTAAGAGTTTAGCATCTGCTAATATTGTAGTTAATTGGATCTTTGCCTATATATGGGCTTTCATACATACACAGGAAAGAAACATTTTTACATTAAAATTAAGTTATGTCCAGCCGGTGTGGTTCAGTGGTTGAGCATTGACCTGTGAACCAGGAGGTCATAGTTCAATTCCCGGTCAGGGCCCATGCTCAGGTTGTGGGCTTGATCCCCCGTGTAGGGCATGCAGGAAGCAGCCGATCAGTGATTCTCTTTCATTATTGATGTTTCTATCTCCCTCTCTCTTCTCCTCTGAAATCAATAAAAAATATGTATTTTTAAAATAGTTAAAATCAGATATCCATATGATAGAGTGGAAAGTAAGACTTGAGATATGAGATGAACATTTAAGATAAAGATGTTGAAGAAATGCTTCTTGACTTGTGCCGTCTGCTCCTTCAGTGGCTTCCTGAAGGGGCAGGTGTCAGGAGCACACAGAACTGTAGGGAATCACTGGGGAAGAGGAGGACAGGAGTCACTCTCCTTAACTTTTAGAAAAACTACTTAGATTTTCTCTCTGCCATAGGGCCACATCCTGCCTGAATGCACAGTCTCTGGGTTGGAAACTTGACCCCAGCATTGACCTCGCCAGCAGCATGAGGTGTTCAGACCAAGATCATCGCTCAGGGCTCTAACTCTAAAATGCTAAGGTCAGGCAGCCTGAAGGTGTGACATTCACAGGCTTCCCAAGCTCCTTATATCTGATTGAAAGTGCATGATGACCTTGCAAGGGATTTAGCCTCCTTAGACGTTAGTCTTCATTGATTTGGTTATTTCTCTGCCTCCTGGTGAAACTTTCTCTCACTACTTCTCTTTTGTCACTTAAAAAAAAAAGGTTCAAGAGAAAGAAGGTTGTAGAAAGGGGTTAAGAGGATACCCTTCCTCTCCCTCTCTGTTTTCTTTTTCTTTCCCCTAAAGATTATCTTAGGGATGTCAAAAAAAGCAATTTTTATAGGCAGGTTGGTCTTTTACAAGAGATGTGTTTACCAAGCATGAAATTAACATTTTTGCACAGAGCCAAATAATTGCTTATAACATAGTGACTTTAGTAGGAAGTTTGCAGCTTGAGCTATTATTAGCAAGGTCAGATGGCACATGCAATAGTGCGATTGGCAGCTTCCATCACCAAAGCAAAGTTAGCCAAGCACCTTGTGAGTGAGTAGGTCCCTCCCCCTGGGGATTTCGTTCATGAGGTCATTTCAGAGGTTGGGAACAGTGCCGTTTATTGGCATTGTGGCCCACCGAACACTGCAGACTTTTTTTCTAGCTCCAGTCTAGTTGTGTGACTGGAGAACAGTTACAGACTTAACCGAACTTAGCATCATTTTGCCTAAGAAAAGGGTCAGGCTGGAGGTGGCCTGGACCCGCAGACTCACCAGGCGTTTTACAGATAAAATCCTCAGAAGATGGTGATGACTACTCCCACCTGTCTGGCCCTTCCTTCTCTCAAAATGTTTTCATGTTCATGGTCCTTTCTGAGCCTCTTCACCGTGATGAAGTAGTCCGGGCAGCCATTATCCTCCCCCTTCTTCGGATGAAGAAACTGAGGCCTGGCCTGCTCACGGTCACATGTGAAATCACAGCTCCTGGGACATCAAGTGGTCAGTGGGAACAACTTATGTTGCTCGCTCTGTGCCTTTAAAAAACAAAAGAGAGATAACTTGGAGTAATGGTGTGGCTGAAGAAACAATAGCCTGGACAAATATTTAATTCCTGTAAATGAGGGTGGAGAAGTTGGTGCTTAGCGTGGGGTTTAACAATAGATTCATGGGCTTTTTTAGATGATTTTGCTGCACTTAAGCCTTCCAAGGCCAAGGGTATGTGTGGGGGTTCTGACTCTTCTATGTGTCCATTTTTGTCTGTTGGGAAGATGAAGTTAATATGCCTGTAAATTTTGTGTCCTTTGAGCCCTGACAGTAACCCAGTAAGTGCCTCATGTCCAGCCATGTGTGACTCCTGTAGGAAACTAAAACACACATCACAAGAGGAAGGAGTTGAAAGGCAGAAATGCCTGTAGAGCCCATGCTCAGACTCAGGTCAGCTGACAGAGCATGTTTCTTAGAACTTGAGCCCTCGCCCAACCGGGTTAAGCATTGACCTATGAACCAGGAAGTCACAGTTTGATTCCCAGTCAGGGCACATGCTCGGGTTCCAGCTTCAATTCCCAGTAAGGGCAGAGGGGGCATTCAGGAGGCATTCGATCAATGATTCTCTCTCATCATTGATGCTTCTCTCTTTCTCTCTCTCTCTCCCCCACCTCTCTGAAATCAATAAAAATATATTTATTTTAAAAGAAAGAAATGGAGCCCTCTGCACTATGAAGACTGGCTTCATCACTCCTCTGCCTCCTTCTTGTGTAATTTTTAAAAACACGAAACATGGAACGGGGCCTTTCACATATGAGACAGCTGTTTCCTCAGGTCTCACACCATCCTTTGGAATAGCCTGCATCATACACCCTGTAATTATGCCCTGCCTGGTGGTGTATTTTTGCCTTCTGAGCGATAGTTGAAATTTCTTGGCAAATAAACACCATTGACAGCAAGGCTCTCTTTTCACACCCTGATTCCAGGTGGCCCCTCTGTCACCTTCTTGGTGACCACACTTGCCTCCAGGGCCACCTGCCTGCAGTAAGTACTTCAGTCATTTCACCAAGAAGGGCTCCCCAAATTTCTTGCTTATCCTGCGGACATGGTGAAGTCTGTGCACCCCTCCAGAGGGAGCCAAGCCAATCTGATTGATTAAGGTAAATAGGGGAGTGTCGGCAGTGGCTTAAGCTCCAGGCAGGTATCCTAGGCAACGGCAGGGAGTCTGCACCTCTGCTGACAAGTCATGTGGGATTAATTTCTTCACAGACCTAGGGCCTTCTCTTATGCTCACAGTCCACTTCAAGTTGGATAATAGGGAGGGGAGTTGCTCATAGTCTGCCTGGCTTACAATAGGTGGTTTGTCCACTCAGGAACATGATATGGGCAGTGTAATGGGCAGGCGTGACATCAGAGGCCTCGAGGTCAAGAGCAACTCTTCAGCTGTAATAACTTGAAGAATTCCCTCCTCTGCCTTGGTTTATCCAGCTCCATGTTCCTATGCCATCTACCACTTCCTATTGAGTTTCCTCATCTATAAAATGGGACAATAATAATAGTATTACCCCTTTGAGACTTGTGAGGATAAGGCCTGTAAATTGGCTCATCGGAAGCCCAGTAAATGTTGGTCTGCTGGGCCTTCTCTAGGAGAGAAGGAGGCTCTGGGTGCCCTGTCCTCTGTGTACTCTCTGCTGCCATGCAGGAAGTGGGCTCAGCCTGGAGATGGTGCAGGTGAAGGCAGGCAGGAAGAGGGGCTGCAGGTGGGGAATGCCCGCAGAACGACAGAGGCACAGCAAGCAAGCAGGAAGGTTGGGAACGAGGACAGCAGCTTGGGGCCAGGAGACCATGGAGAGGTGGGCAGGGCACCCAGAGAGCACCTGAGCTGCTGGAGGGTCTCCTGAGGCCAAGGATGCCAAGGGGTTGCCCCTCCCAGGACTCTGTTTCCAGGCTGAGTCCCTTCACTGGCCCGGACCACCTACTGAGCGCGCACTTTCACAGCTGCTGCTTCTGGCTTGAACGCTGGCCAGTGGAGTACGTGATTCTGGTTTCTCCGCCATATGATGCAAAGGCCATGGGGAAATATGGTCACACAGAAAAGACTTGACATTTTCCTGTTCAGTGAGTGAGGCCAGAAGATGCATAATGTGTGGTTTTCGCAGCTGCAGGTGGATTGGGGAGAGAGTTTGCAATCTGTGGAAACATTTAAGACTTGCAAGTTCTAAAGGAAGAGAGAAATGTCTGAAGCGTAACATCCATAAATAGCCCCGGCTGAGTAATCTCAGACAAGTCAGCCTCAGGGGCTCAGTTTCCTTATCAAAAATTCTGGAAGGAACACTCAAGAAACTGTTAATAGTGGATATCCAGAGAGTGGGACTAAGGGTTGGGAGTAAGGAAAGATTTCTTTTTCATGGTATACCCTTTTGACTTTTTGAATCTTTCACCATGTGCCTTTATTATTTTTTAAATTGCAAATCCAGTGATAGGTTTATCTTTAAAAAATACAAGGAAGGGTTTGGCTTAAATCGTTGATTTTCAAACTTTTTGTTTTTAAGCATTGGAACACTTGTCACATAATCTTACTTGAAAGCCCAATGAATGTATGACAAAGACGTCGGAGCCCCTCCTGCCAGGACTCCCCAGCCCCCAGTTGCAGCATCGGGAAGGGATCCATTGAACATAGTTTGAAAATAACAGAATTAAGTGACTTCTCTCAGTCCCCTCGCACTTCTCCAGTCCTATGCTTGCCTTCTGTTTAGCAAAGGAATGAGGGAGGGGGGCGTCTAGTCCTGTGGCCCAGGCTGCTCCTTTCACCGCTGTAGCTGCAGATACACCCTGCCCTCCTGTGGGGCCAGCAGCTGGGAAGGATGAGCTGTGCACCGCTGAGTGTCACTCAGACTCTGGGGGACAGGAAACAGGCCACCCCTGGATTGCTTGCCCTGGGTTGAGTTGATAGGGAAATGTTTCAAGGTGGATTGTGCAGCCATTTCACGCAAAATTGAACCTGGGGTTTTGATAGGCAGGATGCTGAAGGGACAGTGAAATGGTATGAGCTGGGAGAAGACCCATTCACCTTGCAAAAGTGTGGTTAGGAATAGAGGCCCACTGCCTATCGACACTGTGATCTTGGCAAGTTACTGAGCTTCTCTGAGTCCATTGCTGAATCCGTAATGAGAGGAAATACTGTGCCTAGCATTCCTAGGACTGGCTCATCGTATTCACAGGTTCCACCCACACTCGAAGGGGAGGGGAGGGTATAAGCGGATGAGGGACCTTGGGGCTTATTCTTAGAATTCTGCCTACCACGATGGTTTGGTTTGCAACGAATGGGAAATTAGAGCAAAGTGGTTCTTCGTCACAGACAGTTTGAAAGCATTGGTTTCAGTGGTCGGCAAACTCATTAGTCAACAGAGCGGCAAACTGCGGCTCGTGAGCCGCATGTGGCTCGAGAGCTGCAGTTTGCCAACCACTGGTTTAGAATCCAGTATAAAGGAATGACATGGATACAATGGCTATAATTTGAGACCATAAGTGCTAACTTCCAAAAAGAGAAGGGGAGAGAAAGTGCAGTGAGAGGTCAATGGGAGGAGAGATGATTATTTAAATGGAGGGCAATAGAATTAGGGCTCTTGAGACTATAGTATTTGAATGAAGCATTGAAAAGCAGGTGCAGCCGAAACCAGTTTGGCTCAGTGGATAGAGCGTCCGCCTGTGGACTGAAAGGTCCCAGGTTCGATTCTGGTCAAGGGCATGTACCTGGGTTGCGGGCACATCCCCAGTGGGGGGCGAGCAGGAGGCGGCTGATCGATGTTTCTAACTCTCTCTCTCTCCCTTCCTCTCTGTAAAAAATCAATAAAATATATTTAAAAAAGGAACAGAAAGAAAAGCAGATGCAAGTTGGATATTTAAAAAATGAATCAGGACCTAGTCAGTTTGGCTCAGTGGATAGAGTGTCAGCCTGTGGACTAAAGGGTCCTGGGTTCGACTCCGGTTAAGGACACATACCTGGGTTGCAGGCTCCATCCCCAGTAGGGGCCGTGCAGGAGGCAGCCGATCAATGATTTTTCTCTCATTATTGATGTTTCTATTTCTCTCTCCCTCTCCCTTCCTCTCTGAAATCAATAAAAATATTTAAAAATTAAGCAGGAGAACAGGATTCCAAGTTGTATTTCTATTTTGGTACCTTTGGGTACAGAATTAAACTGAAGTCTCTGAATTCTCTACAAGGTCATTTTGTTACTTCTAATCACCATAAACAGTGCTGCATAACAGACTATAGCTGTAGCAACACTCAGTGGCTTCACACAGCAGATGTATATTCTTATTTATGGGTCTACAGATCAATCAGTTGGGTGGTTTCTCTGGTCTGGCTAGATTCTCTCCTGCATCCCTGGTCAGCTATGGTGGATGATGTGGCTCTGCTGGCCTTGGCTGGGCTCTCCTATAGCTGTCAGCTGGCTTAGGATGACCTCGGTTCCCCACATGTCTCACCTTCCACTTGCCCCTCACATCTTGCTAGCTAGCATACCAGCCGAGGCTGTCCCCTTAGAGGAGACAGAAGAACAAAAAACAGGGTGAAAGAGTCCAGGTCTCTGGAGGCTTAGGCTCAAAATTGACACACTGTCACTACTGCCTCAGTCTTTTGGCCAAAGTAAGTCATGGCCTGCCCAAGTTCAGAAGGTGGGGAAATAGGTGCGACCTCTCACTGGGAGGAGTGCATGATTCCATAGCAAAGGGCATGGGTACAGGGAGGGATGGAGGACTGGAGCCACTTTCAATCAACCCAACCCGGTCATCCTGTGAAATCGTCCTAAATTCTCTAGAACAGAAAAAAGAGCCTCCCTCCCAACTTCAAATGCATTGTTTCCCAAACTAAACAAGGGTTTGGGGGAGAAATTTACATATGAGAAACCATTAAAAAATATGTAAAGTGATCTGTTAACCACAGTTCTAAGAGGCAAGGATTATAAAACAGTCTGCAGTCTTCTATGCAAGTAGAAGATAAAAGAGGAATATTTCTGGGCAACCTATCTCCTTTGCTCATGTGGTGCCCTCACCAGCCCACATGATGTTCATCCATCAGTGTCCAACCCAGTGCCTTCTGCAGAACCGTCCCCAGAACCATGATTCTAGGAGAATAATTCATGGTTCTTCTCCCAGGTCCTACTAGCAATTTTGAATGAAATGATCTCAGATCTGGCCTGTATCATAGACAGACTCTGTGTCCTTTATGAGATTCTGTAAAGCATGTAACCCAAGGCCAACAAACAGTAGTTGCACAATAAACATTTATTAGATGAATGGATGGATGAATGCATGGGGGGCGCAGACAGATGGATGACATGTGCTTCAGCAGCTGACCGAAGCCTTCCTTTAGAAAGATCTTCCATTATCATAAGCTTTATTTGTCTACTTCCACATCAGTAGGTTGGCTTGAAATCTTTGTGTCATTGTTCCATGTCTGTGTGCTTTAAAGAAAACAAAGAACCAGTTGTACATTGCAGAGGGGAGGACCTGTGTTGTGTTCTCCCTCATAAACCCTGTCATTATTAGCATAACATTTCACAACGAGGTCCAGCAGTTTCCTAGGCTATAAATCGTCCGCTCGCAGGTGGGGGAACTTCTCCAATACATTTGTGAAATGCTGGATTAAAAAGTTAGGCAGCTTTCTTTTCTATGAGACTTCGCAGACCATAAATATGTTAATATACTTTGTGAATCTCCAAGAGAGCTTGAGAATATGTAAGGATTGAAAATTGGAAGGATTAGCTTCCTGGGGAGTGAGGAACAATATCAAATCTTCTGATCCATAAACATGATACAACTCTCTATTTAAATCTTCGATTTGTCTCAGCAGAGTTCTGCACATTTTTTGTTAAATTTACCCATCAGGTATTTAGCATATCTGATGCCATTGTAAACGGTATGTTTTATTTCACTTTTCAGTGTTTCTTTAGAAATACAATGGATTTTCCTATGTCAACCTTGTATTCTGTGCCACTGCTAAACTCACTAAATTACACTAGCGTTTTTGTAGAGTTCTCGTCATTTTTTTGTATAAATAATCATGTCATGGACAGATGCTATTTTGACCTGCATTGTACAGTCGGAGAGTGGAGACATAGAAAGACAAGGGACTTGCCCCCTGTCCTGCTCTTCCGGAATGCAGAGCCAGGAGTCTGAAACCTGGGCCAGAAGGATCTGCCTTCAGGGTCCTCTCCACCACGCCAAGCGGCTTCCCAGGCTTTCAGACTTCAAGAGACCACTTGTGTCCATTAAGATTATAGTCGAATGGCTTACACACAGGAGCAGTTCATCTTTCTCTCACACAAGACTCTGGAGGTTAGCACTCCAGGGCTGATATGACGGTCCTGCTCCATAAAGTCCTCAGGAACTTGGGGCTCCTTCTCACTAACGGCTTCCCCATCCCAAGGGCGTGGACCTCCACCTTGTTATCCAGCAGGGTGGCGTTTGCATTCGGGGCAGCAAGGTGGGTGGGATAAAGAAGAGGGGCAAAGGTGCACACCTGTGATTTCTTCAGGTAGGTCCCATGGGCTTCCTCAACACCTGTACGCACAACTCACTAGCTAGAACCACATCTAGCTGCAAGACTGCCTGGGAAATGCCATCTTTATTCTGAGCAATCATATTCCCAGTAAAATTCCTGTTACTCTGAAAGATAAAGAGAACAGCTCCTAGGGGACGTACAGCAATTTCTGCGCGAACCTTAAGGAAAGGAATGCACAGTTTGAAATGAAGGAAGGAAGAAGGCAGAGTTCAAAGTCTGTTGCATCTTTTAGAAATCATTTTAGGATCAAGTGAAGCAGCTCTCTTTTAGAGTTTTGTAGCTCATTAACGTGACCTGAAGCCATTTAGTCAGAGGATAAAGTTAATCCTCGGAACGCCTTTATGGTATTAAATCCTTGTGGCTGTCTAATCATGGATGACTTTCTTTCATCTAGAAAAGATAAAACAAAAGATGTCTCTGTTCATTCATTCATTCAACAAAAATTGCCCTCTCCCACCCTCGTGGAGCTCACAATTTGAGGACAGTAATGAAATCATCACCGAAATGAATGTGACGTCACAAAGGAGCAATAAGGATGCTCTAAGGGCCCACTCGGGGACGTTACCTACTCAGGGAGGTCAGGGGAGGCTCGCCTGAGAGTGTGGAGCCACTCCTTCAGGAGTGTCTAATTTCATAGCAGAATGGTGTTCTGAGAAAGCCATCCTGCCTGCTGTTTGTGGTTACACTCATGTGGTTATACTCACTGGGGCAGCATATGTCTAAGAGGTCATTCTGTGAGAATAAGAATACCAGAGTGAGACTAAGGTATGTGGGGGTGGGGGGAAGGGGGGCAGCACCAGAAGGGGGGATGCCATCGGTCACTGCTTCCCCACCCCACCCTGCCTTGGGGGACCGTTGTAAGCAGTAACAGCCTGCCAGCTTGAAGATCTGTTGCAGAAATCAACCCGTGGATGTCAGTCTGCCAGGTGTACTTGGGAGTTCACTCTTCCAGCTCAGGCAACACTGACTGAGTGGTGAGGGCCGCTGGGAGCACAGTGCTGAGAACTCTCAGGTGTCCGCAAGGTGGAATATTATGCCAGGTCGGTGATGCCTGCCTTCATTCTTTGTGACTGTAGCAAAGAAATGGGAAATGGGATAAAATTTGTGAAAGTACTTTGTAAATTGCAAAGTGTTATCCTATCTAATAAAAGGGTAATATGCAAATTAACCATCACTCCGTCACAAATATGGCGGTGCCCATAGCCACAAGATGGTGGCGCCCAGTCCCCTCAGCCCTGCTGGAGTCCCCCAGTCCTGGGGCGGGGGGTGGGGGGTGGCCGCTGGGAGCAGGCAAAGTGAGCGGCCTGGCGGAATGCTTGCAAAATATTTTTCATACCACTTTTCTCCCGAGCCTCAGTTTGGTCATCTACAAAGTGGGTAGAATGGCAATACTATAGTAAAGTTTCATCTTATAAAAGGGTTGGTTTATAATAAACACACTACTTTAGGGGAAAATAACATGAAATCAGTATTGGCCTTGACAGTCACCCATGGAATATAAAAATAAACCACCTCTTTAAAGTCCAGTGTAAGCAGTTTTTCCTCCATCCTTAAAACAGATGACTTTCTTTGGTTGGAGTCATCACGGTGCCTTCATTAACTCACGGTAATGAGTTAACTTCTAATTATACTCTATCTCCGCAGGGAAGACTTACAGACCTCCCTGAACAGATGCGATCACCCTGATCCGATCTGAAAGAAAGGGACTTTCTTTGCACCATGTACCTTTCTTTTAGGCATGAGCCACAGTAACTATTTTAATTTATGTGTGGTTCTGGATTAAAGTCTGTAACCCCCTGCCACACACAATACTGTAAGCTCTATGAGGCAGGGCCCTGGGCTCTCTTGCTCTCCAGTGTCTCCTGGACACTTCGCACAGAGCCTGCATGTGCTTGTATTCATTAAACATTAAAATGGTTGGCTGAACAGACGGACAGACGGATGGATGAATGGGTGGGTGAGAGTCTCAGATGAACATTATCAAATGATCAATCAGAGCATTGTTTTCCCCCCAAAGATAAAACATTTAGAAACTTCCTTAAGAAAATGGTTCAAGTTGCCATTGTCTTTTAAAATGGAAAACTTATTATAGGTTTCACTTGCCCTTTAGATAACAGACACTGCAAAGTGTCTTGGCTTTTTTTTTTTTTCCTCATCTGCTGCTTTAAAAAAAGTAATGAGCTTTTACACCTTACGTGGCAAATGACCTTTTCTAGAATCATCTGTATAAAACGGTGAATTGGATGGTGGTATGGCTCTGCCCTGGGAAGTATAGCAGGTCCTCCAATAATGTCATTTCGTTTAATGTTGTCTTACGGTCATGTTGATAAGGGGTGGGGGGAGTAGACACTGGGGCGTTTGCACGTTCTCCCCCTGGGTGTGGGTTTTGTCCAGTTCCTCGGGTTCGCTCCCACAGCCCAGTGATGTGCACGTTGGAGAACTGACGTGTCTGCCTTGTCGCAGTCTGAGTGTGGTGTGTGTGTCCATGGCGCTGGGACGGAAGGGCGTCCTGACCAGGGTTGGCTTCCTCCTTGTGCCCTGAGCTGCTAGGATTGGCTCCAGCCACCCACAACTCTGAACTGGAATAAGATTGGGCTATAGCGATCTTACTTGTTTTTATTAATCTTTCTTAAATGTATATATAGCTCACATTTATTCCAGTGTTTAATGTTAGAAGTGTTTTGGGTCTTTATTTAGAAGTTCGGTGATGTTTTTATGAATAGAAAGATGCCATAGGAACTCCTTTTTTTAAAAATCTTTTAAAATTATCTTTTATTTTTCAAAAACAGTTGACATACAATATTATATTAGTTTCTGGTGTACATCCCCAGTGATTAGACATCATATAAATACTAAGTGATCATCCCAATAAATCTCACACCCATCTCACACCATGCATAGTTATTAGAATATTATTGATTATACTAGAGGCCCGGTGCATGAAATTTGTGCACAGGTAGGATCCCTAGGCCTGGCCAGCAATCAGGGCCGATCAGGTTTCCTGCCTCCCTACCTCCTCCTTCCCTCCCACCCTCAGCACCCCGCTGGCCGCTGGGCGCACACCATATTCCACACTGCCCCCTTGAGGTCAGCACACATCATAGCAAGTGATCGAACTCCTGGTCGAACTCCCGAGGTGACAATTTGCATATTAGCCTTTTATTATATAGGATTCCCTATGCTGTACTTTACATCTCCATGACTACTTTGTTCCTACCAATTTGTACTTCTTTTTCCCCCCTTTTTATTGAATTTATTGGGGTGACACTTGGCTAACAAAATTATACAGGTTACAAGGGGCACAAGTCTGCAACACATCATCTGTGCACTGTATGGTGTGTCCGCCACCCCAAGTCAAGGCGGGGTGGAGGGAGGTGGAGGAGGGTATACCGGGGATAATAGAGATGGAACTTAACTCGTTTATACCAATTAGCCTATGGTAACATTGGTTTCATTACATAACGTTTCACTTAAAGCCCTAGTTTTTGAGAACCTGTTGATGATGTTAAGTGAGGACTTACTGTACAGGACCAGCCTTTTACACAGTGGTGCCTATCTGTGAATGACCTTGCCCTCTTAGGGAATGAGGCCCTGTCCAGATTTCAGGTTCCAACATCCTGGTGTTGAGATAACAGAGGTGGAGGAGGGAGGGAAATTGACACACCCATTGCCGAGTGAAACAGGACTTGCCTGACATGGGCCCAGCAGACTGAGGCCGCCTCATGGTTACGGGGTTATAGTGTCTCTGTTTACTCACAAACGGTGCCCTTAGTTTTTATTGTTTTCTCGTGCAGCTTGGGCCTGGTTGTCATGAAAGGTCGGTTTTCTCAGACAGCAGCCTACTGCAGAGGGGCTGGGCTCAGGTCACCCCCATCAGTCTGCCTTACGGGAGGCCAGGATGAGAGTGGGCCTCAGCCTGCAAAGAGGGGGCATGTCTTCCTAAGGAAACAGGATCCCCTTTCTCCCTGCATCTCTCTCTAGAAGAGGAGGGTTCTTAGGTTAATTGCAAGTGGAAAGGTAGTAACATACTTTATTTTTTGAGTTCTACTCCAGCCTGTTGCTTGCTCAGACACCTTCTGTGGCTCCCACCTGCCACACAGCTCAAGTGTAAGGCCCTTGGATTCTGGTCCAGACTTCTTCCTGCCCTCATTGCTCATGATTCTTTTGTGCCCCACTCACTCCAGCCAAATCAGGCCCCTTGCATTAAATAAATATGCCCCTTACTTTCTAACCTTCATTTCTTTGCCCATACTTCCTCTCCAGCTGGATTCCGCCCCTCCATTGCTAACAGTCCAACTCCTACCCATCCTTCCACGTACCTCCCAAAGACTCTGTTCCTACAAGAATTCTTCCCTGATCATTTCAGGTAGACTCTAACCTTTGGGTCTCGTAAATGCCCGTAGAATGTCTCTACAACTTTCAAGGCCCTTAGTTACAGTGTTGTGTGTGTTTTTCTGTCTCATCTACTTGTCTCCTATGTGTGATTTTTGATGAGGCCAGGAACTATTTCATTTATCTTGGTCTCCCCAGAGTTCTTCAATGACCTATTCTCATTTGTGGAATGAACGAATAAATAAATCAAAACAATCCAGCGTACATCCTCAAAATTCATGAAGAAAATACATTTATCCAACTGTCCAAACTCCCTTGCTTAAAGTAACTTTACACCTTTGGCTGGCTTACGTCCCCCCGCCCTCTTTGAAGTATAACCTTGAAGGCAACCTTAAAGAATGCTTTGTTGTGAGGATGTGTGTGTGTGTGTAGGAAGATTATTAGAACAATTTACTTAGCAGATTACCAAATGCTTGGAATTATATAGAGTCATTTAAACCTCAAAACAAAATCATTCCAGCTCCTTTGTAGGGGTAGTTGAGAGGAGGGTCCGGGGGAAGCCATCCTAAAATTTGCAGCAGAATCTGGTCTGTAATATGTCCTCAGAGCCTGAATGAAGCAGGCGACCGCCCCAGGTTTCCTTTCAGCGTTGCCATTTCAGAGCCTGCAGCTCTGTGCCATTATCTTGAAGATGCTGGCCAGCTCGGCCGGCGACGCGGATGTGCTGAGCAGCAGTTGCCGCGTCTGCAGTGCTGGGGGATTAGAGCGTTCACTGTAACAGGTCTTTCTTCTTGGGCAGGGTACAGTTGGCTTGCTTCGCCACCTTTCTTCCCTCCCTCCAAAGGGTGCCAGGCACACTAAGTAGTGGTTAAACAAAAGATTAAAATTCCATTTGGGTGTGTGAGTGTGTGTGGCTGTTTGAACGCTAATCACTTCTTCCAGGGGAACGTTAAGTAAAAGCACACAGATACCAGGAGCAGTTATTTAGAGGAGCCAGTCAAAATCCATTTCCAACTTATTATTTACTGCGACTTCCACGTTAATTCTGCCAGCCTCCCCCACCCCTCTCCCTCTCCTCTCTTGCCATGCTCCTTCCTGGCCCCTTTGCTTCTGATAGCAAGAGGACATCTACAAACTGAGAAGAAAAGTAGCAAGTCACCACTTTCCTAGACAAATCTGTGAGTCTGTAGAATTAAAGAAACTTTAAATTACCTCTGGACTGGAATTCCAGGCGTGTTTTTTGCATGATATTAAATGACCGCTATTGCATAAGAATTGTTGTCTTTTGAGAAGCGTTGTCCAAGCCTTTCTTGTTGCTAAAGGTTGTGTGGCATTTGTTTCTAATGTAGAATGCCATTATTAATTAAGAACACTTTGCTTTCCTGAGGAACATTGGATTTCCACAGGGCCATATGACCTGTTAATGAGGAAACTCTAAATCCTGTTATCAGCAATAGCCAGTTGAATTGGCTCCGGTGTAAAATAGGTTGCCTCTGCAGGGCTCACGGTTTTATTATTAGATTCCCATCCCTTTCCTAACCCCTCCTCCCCCCCCTCCAACATGGCCATCGCACACATTGTATCACAACCTTTCTCTGAAAAGAATGTATTGATAGTAGCAGCCCTTTACTGGCAGGGCCTAACTTTGTGCCAGACACCAAGCTAGATGCTTTGTGGAGAGTAACTCAGTTCATCCACCCAACAACCCGCCGGTCTTTCTATTAGTTTTCCCTATTTTTCAGTCCAGGAAACTGAGGTCCATCTGCCCGGGAAGTAAAACCTAGGTTTTTCCAACTCTGGAACCAGAATGTCATGAGTCATTAGACTACCTGTCACATTGATGAGCAATCATTCATTCATTCACTCATTCCACTGAGGGCCTAAGGTGAGCCAGGGATGATGGGATGGACTCATGATACCACCTAGGAGAGCACAGTGACATGTACTTGCCTGCAAGAAGCTCACAGTCTAGCTCAGGGAGAGAACAGCCAGATCTGGTTTGGTTTGCGGGGCTGACAAACTATGGGATTTAGGGCAAGTCTGTCCCACTCTGTTAGTCTCAGATTTCGTATCTGTAAAATGAAGCAGCTGGATTTAGACAGATGTTTTTTCACCTTTATTGTGAATCAGACTCATATGGGGAATAGGTTTAAAAACACATCATCCTGGCTTCCTAGCGCCAGATACTTTGATTTAATAGGTTCAGTGTGGGGCCCAGGAATTTACATCTATGATGAGGTCTCCCAAGAGCCAGCGCCCTTTGAGAGAAACTGATCTGGCTATAAACTCTGTGCCTACGTGAAATCTGTGTTGTCTTGCCTGTACCCCCAGTGCCTAGCACAGTGCCTGGTACTGAGTGGTTCTCAGTAAACATTTGGTGATAGTTTGAATGATCTATGAGCTTTCCACGGATGGACCTCAGAGATTCTTAAACCACCTGAAATTGACCGCAAATTTTATTAAGGTTTGTGGATAGGGCCCTTTGGGCTCTGACTGCTCTGTTTTCTCCTACCAACAGCTCAGACTTATTATTGGAATCTTTTAAACCCAGATAGTAAAATCTGAGTCCTTTATCAAGGTGATTTGGTGAGAACAGGTCAATTTAGATTCTTAAAACCCTAAAAGAGTTGATATCCACATTCTGTGTGTAAATTCTGAAAGTGCTCAGAACATACGGGTTGTGATTTTTCTCAGTTCATCTAAAAGCATCCTTTGGGCAGGTAGTGCCATCTCCATTTTCCCGGTGGGAAAATTGAGGTGCCCGTGACTCCGGTAGCTTGTCCAAGATCCATATTGCAAGCATTCTCTCCACTGAAAACTAGCCCGGGAGTCAACAGGCTCTTCTCCTCTTGCCTGCTTGTGTGGCCTTGGGTAAGTAGTATGGCTTCTTTGGGCCTCAGTTTCCCCATCTGCAAGGTGAGGAAGGAAGGGCTAATTGTCTCTGAGCAGCTGCTTAGCTTGGATATGAGAGGACCCTCTACTAACTACATGTTTAGACATGCAGAACCCCCTGTGTCAGCAAGCTCTAAGGTCTCTTACTTTAGGGATGATGGAAGGACTCATGATACCACCTAAAACAGCACAGATCAACCCTGCAGATCATCGCAGAGGGACATACATCTTTAAGGCAAAGACAGTGGAGATGGTAGAAGCCGTGGGTATGAAACTTCTAGAATTTGGGGACCTTAATTCTCTACCCTGTCCGTTCAGCAATTCACTGCTCATCCTGAGAACAAGGTTTAAGGAGTTTGCTTCTGTGAGGTCACAACTGTGAGATTCAACCCCGTCCCCCATTCCCAGCCGTGTGGGAAGACTTTCACACAAGAGGAATACGGAGGAAACTGTGCCCTTCATGGAGTCTTAGACTCTTAAATTGTCCTGTAAAGGTCATGCAGGTGTGCTGCATGGGCCAGCAGCATCCGCATCACTGGGGAGCTTGTTAGAAATGCAGAATCGCAGGCCCCTCCCAGACCTCCTGAATCAGACCCTGCATTGAGCAGGATCCCCATGTGATTCTGTTGCACATAAAACGTGAGCAGCACTGGCCTAACCAGCCCTTGATTTCCTCCTTCACACCCTGACGAACAGGTGAGCAGCCCATTCCCGGCCTCTTCTAACATCTTCCAAACGGTCCTGTTTCATCCTAGCACTGATCCAACAACCCTTGAAATTTCTTCTCTATCCTAAACTAGCCCCTCAGTCATTCCGTGACTCCCGCTATTAGCTCCGGGTGGTGCGGGTGCTGCTGTGTCAGAGACCTCACTTAGAGAATCACTTCGAATTGCCACCTTCCGTTAAGGCTTTTGCAGAGCCTCTTGAGTTCCCCGAGTGACCTAAAGTAACCAGCCGAAGTTCCAGTCTTTGGGTAGCAGAACGTGGAAAAGGCCTTGGGAAGGAGGGCTGGAGAAAAATAGCTAAACAGCTCACGATCGATCAGTCGTGACATTGAGATGTATTTATTTGGGCAGGTCCCTGACCCACCCCAAGGCTCAGTTTCCCTGACTGCGAAATATGGGGGTGGCCCTATCTCAGTTTCCAAGTATATGTATTTGTTCACTTGTCTGGAGATTTGGTTGTCAATTTGTTTGTAGCAGAGGACCATTTTAAAATGAAATCCCTCCTAGATCTGAGTACAGAAAACAGATAGATGCATTGCTGGTCTGATTGGTTTGACTGACGGAGGGTCAAGCGCCTGCTCTCAGCCTCCTTCTCCCCAGGCAGCACTGATCATTCAAATGTAGCTCAGCACAGTTGAAATCCACCGAAGGTTGAACTTCCAGCTCAGCCTCTGCGATTTCTGTGAACCCCGAGAACTCTTTGCAGGCACGTGGCCTCTGTTTTCTTTTCTTTCCGTCCCTGACCAAGACATCCGGCATGCCAGCTTTCAGAATTTTCTTCTTGCAACTCAGAGAGGCCTGTAGGAGGGACGACCACGGATTGTTATTGTCATTAAAGCTGTTGTGAGGATATTGCACTGTTGTAGACAATCTGCTAACTCAAGAATCAGCCAGAGACTTAATAAACAGGCGTGTGGACTGTTTTATCCCGGTGGCTTCTTTCTACGGCTGACGTTCCGGCACGCCACACATTCAGGGCCTTTGTAGTTAATTACGTAAGAAAAAGGACTATTGGATTCTGCATGCCACAGTGGCAAGGACTGTCTTGCGGGAATTTTAATGGGCAAGGTGATGTGGAAAGCCAATCTCATCCAAAGAAACACGGAAGATACCTAAGCAGTGTTACCTTGGGAAGGTTCCGAGTCTTTAGACTTCACCATGGGCGTGGGAAAGCATCTGGCACCTTCAGATGACCCCAGGCACTGGCATGCAGCCTCATTTAATTAGGGAAATAGAATAGGCTAAATAGGAAATAGAATAGGCTCACCTCCCCAGACCCATAATAAACAGCTTCAGAGCCAGGCCCCCCGGGGGGGGGGGGAGGGCTGCTCACTGGGGGCTGTTGCATCATCAGTCCTCGTCAGTCCTGTTTCCTTTCAGCATTCAACTGTTTGTCCATCCACTCCACACAATCGCCAAATGTTCACCCTCCTTGTGACTTTAGAAACGAACAAGGCCAAGCCTAGTTCTGCGACTCTACCACCCCTGGGAGTCAGTGCCCAGGCCGTTTGCCCTGCCTGCCCCTCACTTCTGCCTCTCTGAAGCTCAGCCCAAACTCCTTCTGTCATGGAACCTTCTCCAGTTCTCCCAGGTGGAGGTGAACTCCTGTAGCACTTGGTGCGGGCCTGTCATCTGAGGGGCACCTACCCTGCCCCTTCCCTTAGGCAGCCACCAGCCACCTGTGGCTGTGGAGCACTTGAAAGGGGCCTGAATCGAGATGAATACAAGTGTAAAATACACACTGGATTTTGAAGACCTAGTGCAAAAACAAAAAGTAAAGTATCTCAATGAATTTTTTACATTGTGTGGTGAAATATTTTACATCGAGTATATTGGGGTAAATAAAATATATTGTCAAAACTAACTTGCCCTGTTTCTTTTTCTTCCCAACGTGAATACTAGAAAATGTAAAGTTGCAAATGTGGCTCACATTTGTGGCTCGTGTTGTTGTTTTATTTCTCTTGGCAGCGCCACACGTACTGCTTTTTCTTGAGTGAAAGGAATGTTTGTCCATCTGGGTTTTTCTCCTGCTGGTTTCTGACTTCTCAGAGGGTGGACTCATTGTCCTGACCTTTGTGTACCTGGGTGGCACGAACAGAGGTATACCAAGGAGGTTAATAAATGAACAGTTGACAGACATTCAATCAATGCCAAAAGCTCCCTTAGGCAGTGTAATTTCTGGGTCTCTGTTATTGAACTTATTTCCCCCTTTTTCTTTTTCACAGTTTTTGTCTTTTTCTTTTTTTAAGGGATCACACGATCAGCAAAAGAAAATATTGTTCTTGGGAGATGGACAAAAGCTGAAGGACTGGCATGACAAAGAAGCCATCAGAAGGGATGCTCAGCGTGTAGGTACGGAGAGAGGCACCGTCCACAGGCAGGCCTGTGGAGAGGGTATGCGTGTGAGCATGTGTGTGCGTGTGCGTGTACACGTATGTGTGTTTACTGGGGTGTCTGGACCTCCTGTCCACTCCTCTCCATCTGCCACCCTCCACCCTCCGTTCCCCTGATTCCGGAATCCCCTCTTTACCTGTGAGCTGGCCCCATCCTTTCTCCACTCACATCACCAGATCCACTGCTTTCAGGAATTTGCCTTGCCACCTTTATTGGGCGATAAAAAATGTCTCCCCCCTTACGAGATGCTTTACACCAAAATGAGGAGCAGTGATAATAAGAGCCAACATTCCTGAGTATTTACAGTGAGCACGGCTCACTGTCCCTACTGCACATTTCCTCAGAGAATCCCCAAATCAACCTTTATGGCCCATTTGATGAGAAGGAACCTGTAGTTCAGAGGGGGGCGCGGGGGTAATCTGCCCACCGTCACACAGTGAGAAAGAGGCGGGCTTGGAATTTGAACCCAGGTCTGGAGGGCAGAGTTGACCCCTACCAGCCCTACAGCCACGAGGCTAGATGAATTTAATGGGCTTCAGCTAACATATTCTTTGGCTAATTCGTCTTTGGGGCAGTTTCTGTTACAGCTGGGGAGCTGGGAAGGGAAATTATGTGGAGAGTTGTTTGTAGAGAGCTGGGCTAGGAGTCGGGAGGGCAGCTCTGACACCCCTTATCATCAGCCATGTGACCATCAGGAAAATGCCATAATCCTTGAGCTCAGTTTCCCCATCTGTCACTGGAGCTCATGCTTCCTGCTTCGACAGCCTCAGGGTATTGGTACGAAGTAGCTTTGCATTGGAAAACACTGTAGAAATAGAAGCGATTGGTATTTTATTCATTTTATCTCAGTTAAAGGCACCCACTATTGATTTTCTTAAAATTACATTATGACAAAAACCAGATTACAACAAGGCTTTGAATAGAGCTGAAATTATAACTGAAATTCAGGGAAATCTAAAGACACGACATGCATTTTTCCGTATGCCAGTAATTTAGAATGAAGAGTTAGGGTGGAGGAGGGCTGCTTAAATTAAAAAAGGAGACATTTGAAAGGAGCTGATTTGCCAGACAATTGTACCAGAGTTATTAGCATACCGGCCTAACTAGCAAGAAAGGAGTAAGCCCTGGAGAAATTATTCAGAATAATAATGACCAGTGCTAACTGGGTACCAGGTGCCTTGCCCTGCATTACCTCCTTAATCAGCACACTGAACCTTCTTATCCCAGTTAATACAAAGGCGACAACCAAGACATAGACAGGCGAAAGGCACGCCCAAGGTGACAGAGCTGGGATAGCAGAGCTGGACTACGGCTTCCACCCTGCCTGCTCCAGGGCCTAAATATGAGTCGGTCCCGTCCTGCCTTCCTGAGGCTCCCGCCCCGAGAGAGCTGCTTCTACTGCACCTGAGTCCCTTGTGGAACCCGTCCCGGGCACTGGCCCACTGTGTTTGACATGGAGCACCATACAGACAGGGGAGTCCTCTCCCTCGTCTGGCAGGATTGGAGTAGCCATGGTCCGTGGGCTCCACCTCTTAGCTTGCACCTCCCCGTCAAGCTCATGTTGGTCCACATCCACTTTACAAACTGCATGGGACGATGCTCAGAGCATAAGCTCCAGAAGATGAGGTCTGACCAGCCATCTCACTGCCATTCCTTCAGGACCCTCGGCAATGTCAGATTCTGCAGGCTCGGTGTGGACATTGCCACTTCCCATCCGCATCCTGAGAACCCTGAGGGCAATTTCCTGGAGGAGCAGGAACTCTTTCCTCAGCTGGATTGTGCAGAGAACAGAAAGAATAGCACTTTATTCAACCGAATCTGTGGCTCTCATCAGCACTTTCCAAGCAGTCCTGCCCGAGCCTGGGCACATCTTAATTTGTTTGCTGGCTTTAAAAAAACTCAACGCAACTTGTATCGTTTGTGGCAATTAAAAAAATTTTTTTTTAATTTCTTTATTGATTAAGGTATTACATATGTGTCCTCATCCCTCCATTAACCCCGCTTTTGACTTACATATAAAGTTTGCCCTGCCTGGAGAATAGCCATAACATTTCCTCACATTTATATAGTGTTTTATAGTTTACAAAAAGCTCTCGCCTACACAGCATCTACTGGGCTCTCACTAGGCTGTGGGTACCAGGGCGGGTCAGCTACAGTCAGAGAGGTGCTGTGACTGCCCCGGGGTTGATCAGCTCTTCCGTGGACCTGGTCTCCCTCCAGGTGATTAGACTACCTGGTCAGGGATATTTGGGGCTCCTGGCAGAGGGAAGGGAGCATGGGCTTTATCCATGTGTAGGCTGAGGGCTCTCATGTTCACCCACTTGCTTCCTGTGGAGATCACAGGAGAATAGGCTCTGTAAAGTGTGTGACTCAGCCGTGACAGAATGCTCACTCCCCTCCCCTCTGTACACTTCCCCCTGCAAAATCTGCACGGACACTCTGTATCCAGCATCAGATTTCATCTTTGTGGTTGAATCATATTCTTCATCCTTCGTCCCCACACCATTCAGTTAGCAACATTGACTTTGCTCTTTGCTCCCAGGAAATGGAGAACAAGGGAGGCCGTACCCCATGACGGACGCTGAGAGAGTGGATCAGGCGTACCGAGAAAATGGATTTAACATCTACGTCAGCGATAAGATCTCCCTGAATCGCTCTCTCCCTGATATTCGGCACCCGAAGTAAGTGTCACGTCTCTCATCCTCTGTGATGGGAGGAGTTTGTCTTTGGCTCTTGTTGAGAATTAAAGAAGCAGGTACACGAAGCGCTGCTGGAGGAGAGTCCCTCCTGGTACATGGGGCTTTGTGGGAAGGTTCGTGTGATCGATGTCTCTAGAATGTAGAGCAGCTGTGGCAGAGGGACAGTGGTGTCTCCCTAAAAGGGCCGGTCACCTTTCTGTGTTCAGACAGTGGGAACAGGGAACCTCTGCATTTCCTTGGGGCTCTGGCCCACAGGGAATTTCAGACCTCCACTTAGAAGACAATTGCAATGACAGTTTCAACCATTACTCTCCACTTTCTGTGTGTGGTGTTTCTGTATTTTCAATCTTTATTTTAGCTATCCTGAGTATATTTATGTCTTGTTATAAGCTACCTCAAATCATTTGAGAGGGGACATATGTAATGATTATAAAGGTAACTGTGGCTCCCACCCAGCATGGCTCAGTGGTTGAGCGTCAACCTAGGAACCAGGAAGTCACAGTTTGATTCCCAGTCAGGACACATGCCTGGATTGTAGGCTCGATCCCGGTGTGGGGCGTGCAGGAGGCAGCCGATGAATGATTCTCTCTCATCGTTGATGTTTCTATCTCTCTCTCCTCCTGTCCTCTCTGACCAGGACTAGAACTGTAACCTCCTAGTTCAGTGGTCGGCAAACTGTGGCTCGTGAGCCGCAGTTTGCCGCTCTGTTGACTAATGAGTTTGCCGACCACGTCATATACTGCCCTTTACCCCTTTGCACACAATATATGCCACAATTGCCTAATCCTCACAGCTTCCAACTACACAGTAACATTTAGTCTAGTCCAATGGTCGGCAAACTCATTAGTCAACAGAGCGGCAAACCGTGGCTTGCGAGCCACCGTTTGCCAACCACTGTCCTGTTCATAGGTCGACGCTCAACCACTGAGCCTCGCAGGGCTGGGCTTAAAGTCATAATTCATATAAGGCCACTAGGTGAATAAGGACTGAGCCAGGTATTAGGCTCCAGTCCACCCAAAAACTATCCCTAGACTGGAAGCCATCTGCCTCCCGGGCCTTTTCAGTAGGGTTACTGAGGTGGTCGTGTGATTTTCTAGTAGAGCTATTGTTCTTAAAGCTGGTGTGCATTAGTCGTCTGGAGGGCTGTTAGAACACAGGATATTGAGCTTCCCCCCTGTAATTCCTGAATCGTTAGGTTTGGGTTGAGGCCTAAGAGCTGGCATTACAAATAAGTGCCCACAGGATGCTCATGGAGCAGAGTTGGGTCCACTCTGTGGGGACCACTGCAAGTAGATTTCACGCTGGCATCTACATGAAGATAGTTCTGAGTAACACTGGAGCATAAAGGGTTCTGTTCAGGGACTGGAACGTAGAGCCCAGGAAAAGATAATAACGGCTAACACTTGTAAGGTTCTTACTGTATGCCAGGCATCGTTCTAAGCCAGTGATTCTAAAGTGTGGTTCCCAAAGCAGTGACTCCAGCATCACCCAGGAGCTTGTCCGCATGCAGATTCTCAAATCCCAGCCCGGATCGACTGAATCCAAAGCTCTGGGGTGAGGCCCCGCACTCTATGCTTTAACTAGCCTTCCAGATGATTCTGATGCACACTTCAGGTTTAGAGCTGTGTTCTGGACACTTTCAGTGCATCAACTCGGCCAAACTTTCCAAAAACTCAACGAGATAGGTACCTTGATTGTCAACATTTTACAGATGGGGAATGGAGGTACAAAAAGGTTCAATAATTTGCCTAAAATGACAGAGCAGGTAAGGGCTGGTGCCAGAATTTGGATGCAGAAATTCTGACTCTGGAATCTGTGCTCTTAATCACTGAATTCTAAGGTCTCTCCACCTGTCAGAGCTCAATTGGTAGAATGCAGTAATCAAGAATTAATATTGGTAGCATGTTCGGCTACTCACAAAATGCTTTCAGCCCCATTACATCTGCCAGTTCCTGCAACAGTTGGCCGTACTGGTATCTCCACTTGGCAGGTGAGGAAACTTGCCTACAAGGTGCGCTGCTTGCCCAGGATGGGGCCCTTTTCGTAAGGATTTCTTGTAGGGAGGGGAGGAAATGAGGGTAGGGAGAGGGGCCCTTGGTGTGCTCCCCTGTGAGGTTTGCAATTTGTTTCATGGTCTTCACTGTCAAGCCTGAGAATTTTTTCATCCAAGTCTGAGCATGTAGTTCAGATATTGCTGATGTTTCTGGATTCAGAACTGTGACCTGACTCTGAGGGTCAGAAACTCAATTTATGAGTTTAGCCCCTTGCAGAGTTTAGAATTCTGCACTAATATCATCTTTCTGGCTCTGGGAAAGAAGTCCATCTGGGAGCTTTATTCCCTCGCCTCAGCAGTTCCGTGGTACTGTGGGCTCTCAACTCTGGCTGTGCCTGGGGTGTTTTTAAAAACATACAAGGGCCCTAGCTGGTTTGGCTCAGTGGATAGAGCCTCGGCCTGCAGACTAAAGGGTCCCGGGTTCAATTCCGGTCAAGGGCACGTGCCCGGGTTGCAAGCTCGATCCCCAATGGGGGGTGTGCAGGAGGGAGCTGATAAGTGATTCTCTCTCATTATTGATGTTTCTATCTCTCTCTCCCTCTCCCTTCCTCTCGGAAATCAATAAAGGTATATTAAAAAAAAAAATACGAAGGCCAGGACACCACCCCAAGCCACTGGGCTCTCAATATTTGGGGGTGCGGCCTGGGTCTCTGTATTTTCTAAAATCTTTAAAAGCAATTCTTACATGTAGCCAGGGCTGAGAACTGGTACAAAGTAGAAATATGTTTACAATGAGAGAGAGAAGCTGAGTGTGGTCACAGCTTTCATCCAGCCATTCATCTGTTCACCCAGTAAATACAGAGTGGGGCAAAAGTAGGTTTATAGTTGCTCATATGGAAAAATAACACAGTAATTAATTACTAATACAACAATAAGCTGTGTTTCACGAACTCACCACTGTAAACCTACTTTTGCCCCACGCTGCATATGCATAATGGTCTTCTGTGTGCCAGGCCCTGTGCTTGACACCAAGAACACAGTGCTAAATGAGCCCTTATGCTCACTGCTTTGTGCAAGGGTGGGACAGAGGCATAAGGAGCTCATTGCACCGTGGTGAGATGACCAATAATAGTAGGCAGAGAGTGCTTGGAACCTCAGGGCACACCCCCACCAGGCTTGGTGGAGTGGAGGGGGGAGGGGCGGGGAGAAACATTACAGGTAGGGAACCGCCTGGGCGAGACAGTACTCATTCTTCCGCTTACGAATTGCAAGGCTGAGTCTTTGCTGGTTAGAAGTGGAGCCAGGATGGGGATCCAGCCCTTTGTCCCCCAGCGCAGTGCTCTTTCCTGACAGCCGAGAAAGAGAGACGGCTTCCTAACCTAGAGCTCCGCGGCCCATGGAGAGAATTCAGGAGGGTCTATAAACAGGAGGAAAATACTGCTTTCTTTTTTTCATTGACCTCCAACTGAAATGTGTTCCCTTCCGTTACGACTAAAACACCTGTGATGTAGTCACCACACGAAATCATGTACGTTCTCGTCACTTGACAGATAACCCTGAGAGGTGGTGGGCACCCATCACTACTCTGAAATGAAGGTAGTTTGTAGAACTGCACTAGATCTTGTGGTTTCCTGTGTCCCTAAAGAAGCACACTTATTATTGCAGTTTACATTTTTTATTATTTTGATAACTATATTCCAGTCTCATTGGTTTCCTTTGCAGTCTTACGTAGTTTATTTTATGAATTATAAGCCTTGATCTCAGAAGTGTCCATATGTATTACCAGCCTGGCAGAGGGTCCTGGACAGACGTAAGGCGAAGACCCTTGTTCTGGGTGGCTGGGAACTGAGCTGCAACATGCCACAGGCTCCTCGGTTACCAGCCGCCCACCCAGCCAGCATCTACATTACAGCAAAGATGTTGCTAAACCAATGCTCCTGACACCCCCCTTTTTCAGAATCCCCAGTTATGGAAGCTGACTTTTCAGAAATGAGTTAACAGATGTCTTGAAGAGCTTTTCTTTTTTCCGGGGTAGGGAGGCGGAGGACTTACCTGCTCCGTGACAGCCGAAATTATGAATAAATGAGAGCAGTTGGGCTGCTCATTCCCTCTGGTTTCTTTTCACTTAAACAACTTTCCCAGCAGGACCTGGGTTTATGTTTACCTTTTATTCTTCGAATTGAATTTTGGCAGCAGCGCATCAAGAACAGGGTCAAGGGGCTATGTGTTTGTGCCAGCTGCACTGGCTTTCCCCAGAAGCCGCACGGGGGAACGTGCAGCCACAGAGAATGGAAACTAGAAAGTTTGGCCTGTCTTGCTGGCCTTGCATGTGGGAGGCGGCCAGCTGGCTCTGAGCAGACCTGCCCTCTGCACCTCCCTCCCAGGGAGCAGAATAGAGACTGGCTGGTGGGCTGGCCCACTTTCCCTACTCTAGGGGGCTCTGTGGGCTGCTTGACAACCGCACATGGAGGCCCCTCGGGCACAGAGCTGATGGCATTGCAGCCCCAGCTGCTAAAGTGCCCCAGGCCTGAAGGTTCCTAAGCAGAGCCCTCTGTTGAGTGATCAGTTTCTCCCATGTAAAGACTGTCCGTAGTGGGAATGAAAACAGCCTACAATCCTGACTGCTTTCTCCAAATCCAGCCTATGGGTTTCGCTTCCAGAAATGAATGAACCTGAATGGAATCGGTTGCGATAAAAGGCCCAGGTCTACCAGATTTCTGGTTCCATGCTCCCTTGTGCTTTTTTCCTTTTTGTTAAATTAACGTGGTTAATTTATGGTGCATGCTGAATTTCCTGAAAAGAACTGACAAGTTCATATTACTATAATAGGCTAGTTGTATTTATTGAGCACCTTTACATCCCCAACAGTTTACAAAAGCAACAATGGAGGGAGTTATAGCCTAAGTTCGACAAACATGTATGAAATATATACTCTGGTGGGGAGGCGGGGGGATGACAATTTGTAAGCACAGGAAATTAAAGCCAACCACATTTGTAGTAGTAGTAATAATAATATAGTGCCCCAGTGTCAATGTACACATGGACATTAAAAATGCTCTGTAGGGGCCAAGCTGGAGTAACAGGGACCAGATTTACTCTCCTGCCTAAAACAACTGAAAATTTTTTAAAAAGACACTGGACACCAGGAAGTGAAGGACAGTAATCCTAAAGGGATGGGAAACAAGTGAGGAGAGCAATATATTGTCTGAGCTTATTGCCTCGTGAGAGTTTTCAAGCCAAGATGCAGGGAGGGGGGGGACAGGTAGAGCCCCGAGGACTTCCTGAGTTTATCTGATGTTGCTGAGAATCCAGGGAGACCAAAGAGGCAGAGTTCACAGGACAGCGTACTGAAGCGGAGAGAGCTGCATGGAGACCTTGAGTATTCAGCAGATTACTGATGAATTCCTTCCATACAAAAGCTACCGAAGGCTGAGAAAGGGATCGCCCAAAAGGATTACAGGGAACAGTGCCTCGCTCTCATGCAGAGCCAAGAATAGTGCCTCTTCCCACCACTCAGACTAGGAAGCCTTGGTATTTGTAAAAGAAAAAAAAGCATAAATTATGACCCAGGAGGATCAAATTGTTTCTAAGTAACTTAACTACATCCCAGGTCAAACCTCAAAACAAAAATATTCAGAATTAATTAGGGTAAATCTAACCAATGATTATCAGGCATGGAAATAAGCAGAGCAACATGGCTCATAATGAGGAAAATAATCAAAATCAGCCCAGAGTTGACATAGATGTTAGAACTAGTAGAGGACACTAAAACAGTTATTAGAACTGCATTCTATATATTTAAAAAGTTAGAGACATGGAAGATATTAAAAGACCCAAAATGAACTTCTAGAAATGAAAGCAACAATGTCTAAGATGAAAAACACAGTAAATGAAATCAATGGTAGAACACATACTGCAGGAGAAAAAGATTAGTGAACCTGAAGTTGTAAGTAAAGAAACTACTTGAAACACGGGGAGAAAAAATAATTTTTAAAAATGAAGAGTATTAATAAATGATAAGTAGTTGAATATTCATGTAATTGGAGTCTGTAAGGAGACAAGGGAAATAATGGCCAGAAGTTTTTCGAATTGAATGACAACTATAAAACCACAGATTCAAGAAGCTCAGTGAAATCCAATCTCAAGAAACATAAATTAAACAACACCAAGGCACATCATAATCAGATTACTGAAAATCACTGGTGAAGAGGAAAGATTTTAAAGCAGAGAAATAAAGCATATTACTGACAGAGGACCAAAAATAAGGGTGATAGAATTTTCGTTGGAAACAATGCAAGCAAGAACACTGTGTAGCAACATCTTTCAAGTACTAGGAGTAAAGGAAAATTCTGTACCCCGTTCATGGAAATATCTTTCAAAAATAAAGGCAAAATAAATACTTTGCAGCCACAAAAAATGCTGAAAGAATTCATCACAGCTGTCATGTGCTATCAGAAATGTTAAAGGAAGTCCTTTCAGGGGGAAGAAAAAGGTGCCAGATGGAAATAGAAATCTTTGTACACAAAGAATGAAGATCACTGGAAATAGTAACCATGTGGGTAAATATATACTATTTTTCTAAGTGTTTAAATCTTTTAAAAAGATATCTTACTCTGCAACCAAAAATAATAGCATATTGTTGAGTTTAAACATAGGTAAAAGTAAAATGTATCCCAACATAAAAATTAGAGGGGAGAAACGACAATATACTATTTTTAAAGTTCTTGTACTACTTGTGAAGAGGTGAAGGTCGATTTTATAAGTTAAAAGAACTAAAATAGCAAAACAAAGAGTTATAGCTAATAAGCCAATGAAGGAGATAAAATGGAGTCATGAAAAATATTCATTTAATCCAAAAGAAGGCAGAAAAGAGGAAAAAGGGAAGGGAGAAATCAAAAGCAGGTACCAAAATGATGGCATTTAACCTAACCACATTAATAATCATGTTAAATGTAAATGCCCTCATCATTTCTGTTAAAAGGCAGAGATTGTCAGTTTAGATAAGAAAGCAAGACTCAGGTACATGCTGCCTGTGAGAAACACACTTTTAATATAAACATACAAATAAGTTATAAGTAAAAGGATAAAAAAGGCCTGTCTACCATGCTAACACTAGTCAAATGAAAGCTGGAGTGGCTGGCTATATGTTAATATCAGTCAAAGTAGATTTCAGAACAAAGACTATCACCAGGGATAAAGAAGGTCATTTCAGCCCTAGCTGGTTTGGCTCAGTGGATAGAGTGACAGCCTATGGACTGAAGAAGGTCATTTCATAATAATAAAGGGATTATTCATACATGAAGCAAAAGCTCATAGAACTGCAAGGAGTTATAGACATAGCCACAATTATGACATTTCAGCACTCCTCTCTCTCTCTCTCTCTCTCTCTCTCTCTCTCTCTCCCTCCCTCCCTCCCTCCCTCCCTCCCTCCCTCCCTCCCTCCCTCTGTCTCTCTCTGTAATTCATAGAACAAGTAGACAGAAAATCAGCAAGGATATAGCAGACTTGAACAGCAGCACCATCAACTGATGTGACCCAACTGACGTTTATAGAACACCCATTAACAGCAGAATACACATTCTTTTCAAGTGCACAGGGAACATTTACCAAGATAGGCCATATTCTGGAACCAAGAAGACAAGTCTCCATAAATTTAAAAGGTTTCAAGTGATACCAAATATGTTCTCTGACCACAGTGGAATAAAATTTAGAAACCAATAACAAACAGTCTCTTAACATTTCTAAATGTTTGGAAACTATGTAACTAATTTATGAATAACAAAAGGAAAATTAGAAAGTATTTTGAACCAAATCATAAAGAAAAGAAAATAATATCAGAATTTGTGGGATGTCACTAAAGCAGTACTTCTGGGGAAATTTGTAGGATTCAAGGCCTATATTAGAAAAGAGTGGTCTCCAAATTGATGACACGAGCTTCTACTTTAAGAAACTAGAAAAAGAAGAATAAAGTATTCCAAAATAATAGAAGAACAGATACTTTAAAAGATCAAAACAGAGATCAATTAACTAGAGAATAGAAAACCAATAGAGAAAAATCAGTAAAACCAAAAGCTGGTTCTTTGAGATGGTCAATTAAATTGATTAACTTCTAACCAGATTAATCGGCACAAAGTATTGGTATTGAGAATCAGAGAGGTGACATAACTACAGATTCTGTAATATTAAGAATATAATAAAGGAATAGTCTTAACAACTTTATGCCTGCAAGTTCAGCAACTTAGATGAAATGGCAAATTCCTTGAGAGACACAAACTAGCAAAGCTTACTCAAGAAGAAATGATTAGCTTGAATAGCCCCGTGTCTAGCAAACAAATTGATATTGTAGTTAAGAACCTTCTCACAAAGATGGGCTCACTGGTGGGTTCTACCAAAAATTTGAGAAATAACACAAATTCTGTACACTCTTCCAGAAAATTAGAGAGGCATGCCCTGCGGCCATCATGCTTGGCTTACAAAGCCCAGTAGCCCGGAGGAGAGCAACGAGAAGCAGGGCTGGAGAGTTGTCTGGGGGTGGTCATGGTGGGGTTTATCTTTTTACCAAAGTGAGTAAGATGGGAAGCCCTGAGGGCTTTGAGCAAAGAACAACATGATTTGATTTTCATTTTCAAAGAATCTCTTTGGTTGCTGTGTTAAGTGTAGACTGTAGGTGGCCAAGGGTGAAGGCAGGGGAAGAGTTGAGGAGTGTATTATGGCAATGCCGGGACGAGTGACAGTGCCTCAGACCAAGGTGGGAGCAGCAGAGAGATACATGCTGAAGATGAGATTTATTTTCAGACAGCGTGGCTATGAGGAAACAGAGAGCAGACAAGGATTACACCAAGGTTTTTGGCCAGAACCACTGGGAGATGGAGTTGCCATTTACAGGAAGGAAGTCTCTGGGAAGAGTAGGTTTGGGGGAAATCAAGATTTTGCTTTCAAAGCTGAAGATGTTATTAAACATCCAAATGACATTGCCAAGTAGGCAGTTGGAAATGGTGACAGGATCCTTTGCTGAGTTGCTGTGTTCTTATTGTGGTTTTAATTAACTTGCTTTCCTAGAACAGCAAGAAATGCCTGAGGCACAGCAGATAGTAAATCTAAAAATGCCCCAGGATCAGCTGTGGTCTGTGGTGTGGCCTGTAACGTTTGTGTGCCGTGTTCAGATCACAGTGAGGGCGGGGCCTGCCATCTGCATGGAGATGAATGACGAGTCTCCACCCAGCTCCACCCACGCACCCCCCCCCACACACACACACACACACTGCACACACACAGTGCTGTAGAGCAGGGATAGGCTTGGGCGACAAAGTTTTTACATATTAGCAGTTTATACCCTTTTTTATCTTAAATCGCATGGTGGAGTAAGCTTGTTTGACACTTAGGATGGAGGACTTTTGTATAAGATGAATGTCTCAGACATGCCCAGGAATGTGACTGATGCAAATTCCCTAGCTGGGCAGGTTGTTAGCCAGGCATTTGTGTGGGAAGTGGGAGAGGGACAGAAAGAGGGGCTTGAACCTGAATGATGTGTGAGCTGGAAAAGGAAAAAAGTCCAGGTTTTTTGTGTTGTGTGTGTGTGTGTGTGTGTGTGTGTGTGTATGTATGTATGTGTTTTGAGTATCACCGACTTTTCAGGAGACTTCGTAAGGCTCTCTTCTTAAACGACTCCTTTCTGAACAGCAGTCTTTCTTCCAAGACAACAGTTATTGACCCATCAGACCTAGTATTGGGGTTTAAAGGTGCTCATATGCCTTAAAATAAAATGGCAGCCAATAACATTTCTCAAATCGAGGTTGTTTTCTGTAGTTTAAAAAATAGGTTTCAGTGAATTCAGCCCTTGGGTTGAAATTGCAGAGATAATTGGCTTACACGCAAAAAGGGCTGCCTGTCAACTAAAAATCACATGGGCATGTGTCCCTACGATTTATGCTAGGTGGAAACCAGCCGACCTCCACGTACGCTGGTGTGTGGCTTGTGGTTCTTTTATCATTCCTGCAAACAGATGCATTTTCTTAGTCTAATGGAAATGGAAGCTGTGCTCTTCATCAACAATAACGGTTCCCACTTACCAAGTGCTGTGTGCCAGGCCTTGTGCGGAGTGCTCGACCGGCCTGGCCTTACTTGTTCCCACTCTGAGGTTTTGTGCAGTAATACTTTTCAGCCTCTCTGTTTCAATATTATTTCCTCGTTTACAAAAACATCGTCACAACTCCTGTGTGATTCCAGCCTCTCTGGAATTGTATCTGATGGGGTTCACTAGCTCCGTTTTACAGGTGCACAAGCTGAGCGGGAGCAGGCGGGGCGGGGGGCGGGAGGGGAGGGAGTTCAGCTCTTTGCTGCAGTTCACACAGCCAGGAGAAGGCAAAGAAGGCACGGACCTGGACCCAAGCACATGCTCTTTCTGCTGCATCACACACAGACTGAGACCCATTCTTCACGGAGAAGGAGGGAGACATTCTTAAATTCTCGCCCTTTGTGCATGAAAGTTCTTGGACCAGGCGTAGCAAGCAGGACTGGCTGGATAAACGGACACAACCAGCGGACTGCTCAGGTTGCATTCCTTTACCTCGCTTGTCCAGGAGCAGATAAAAGGCACTCAGTAATGTTGGCCGCAGAGATGAGTTTGGTTGCTAAGTGGTATTGGCCTTGAAAGGATTTAAGGAAAAAGAGAATAATGACTAGAAGATAAAGGCAATTACCAATTCTCTCCCTTCATTAAGATGGTATCAAGGGCAGCATGATAAGATAAGCACAGAGCAGCTGTTCTTACCGAGAACAGAACATAATTCCCTCCTAAGTGTAAGCCTTCTTTCCACACTTTTTTTGAGTGGGGAAATCAGTAGTCCCGCCCCCCACCATATGCACTCCTCTCTCTATTCTTAAATCTGCCCAGGTAGTGGATGGTAACAGTTTAGCTTTCTATAGTTTTTCCTTTGCTTAGGCAACATGTATAGATATATCAAGAGGTTTGGGGTTTTATTTTATAAAAATATGACTGTTCTATTATATATTTTATTCTACAAGCATCTTTGTTTAATATGTTTTGGTCACATTTCTAAGGTATTCCTAATAGCTGTGTAATATGCCACAGGAATCTAATCTATTCAGCCATTCTTCTGTTGGCAGGCAGACAGGTACAGGCAGACAGCTTGTTCCCAGGTCTCTGCTTCTGGAAACAGTGGCAAAAACAGTGGCAAAGAACACATATCTTTACCTTTTGTTTCTTCTTTCCTCTTTCATGAATCATTAAGAATCTTGATATTAAAGCCCATTTCTTCCTAACATTTGCCCGGCAGCTGGCACCCAACCGGGATCTAAGGTGTGGTCCTTACGGCTGTCCTTTCATGCTGGTAATTCCAGCACCTGGACCTTGCAGACCACGTTGACGGCCGGAGCCCCTCCTTCCTGCTGTCAGCCTGTGTTTAAAGTGGGAGCCCGTGGGATACACTGCCTGTTGCAGCTGTAGGAGGGCCGGTTCTGTCATGTGGGACAGCTGGGTGAAGAAACTTGGATTTTGCTGTGGGCTTTTAAAAAAAGAATATTATATTTATAACTGTCTTAAAACTAGATGTGATCTGAACAAAGGGTTTGTAAAATGTGAATTCAGGGGGGAAGAAAAGACAGCACAACCAGGGTCCTTTAAAATACTGCTTGATCTGAAGTCGCTGGTGCCGTTAGGGGGTGCGAACTTGGTGATGAAGGATGGTGCAGAGGTGCCTAATTATCATTAATAATCCTTTGTGGTTCTCCTGCCTGTCTGTTGAGAAGAGGGAAGAGCAGGTGAGTGCAGCTGGCTGTCAGCAAAGCCTGACCGGAAAAGGACCTTCCTGAAGATGTCAGCCTGGGCCAGGTTGTCACAGCCATCCTCTGGCTCCTCTGATTCCAGCCAGGCTGTGCTAAAGAGGAAGCCAGTGCCTGTCTCATCCCCTCTCTAAGCCTCACACCCTTACGTGGAAAACAAAAGGGTTGGACTAGGCCCTTCTAACTCCAGTTCAATCCAGTGGCCATTCATCACCTACTCGCTGTCTGCAAGGCACAGGGCTGGGCATGTGGATGCGCCACTCATAATGCCTTCACTCCCTGTCTTCCCAGGCTGTTCTCGGTCTGTCTTCATCTCACACTCACAGGCAGTGAGGGGGCATTATCATCTCTTACTGCTTATATTATTTGTCTGCTCCCCCATTTCACTCTGTATCCCATGGGACAGGGACAACAGCTTGTTCCTCCCCATTATAATCCCAGGGCATAGCATAGTGTGTGTCACATAGTAGGTGCTCAGTAAACATTTCTCGAATGCACAAACAATTGAAAGTAAGCAAATGAGAATGTTTTGAGCCATGAACTGGCTGAAGTCTGGGGTACCAAGAGTGGGATACATGTCTACAAGAGCAAAACTCTTGTTGAAGCCTTACGGAAGCCTCGTGCCCTTTCCTGGGATGGCCACCCCAGACTCCAAGAGAAATGAAGTCAGGAGCATGCTCTGCTGTGAGTTCTCCACACTGATTCCTCTGTCTCCAAGAACAGAGCTAGCTACTTCGTCCTCCACAGGGCTGTTTGGTTCTCATGACATTCTTGTGGTGTTACCACCCCCCTTTCCCAGATAAGGAAACTGAGGCTCAGCAAGGGATGGAACCCAACCCTGGGTCTCACAGCTGGGGGGTGGCGGTCAGGATTTGAACCCAAGTCCAGGCACATACAATGTCAGGTTCGTTGACTGGTATTAAATGTGTTTTATAGTTCGCTTCTAAATGGTTGGATTTTTCTCTTTCAAAGTTGACGCAGAGGGAAGATTTTTGCAACGCTTCCCTTTGATTTTGACTTCTTTTCTTTTATATTCTAGTGTTCCCACAGTGAGCCCTGAGGGCGCATCTTAAGGGCCAGTATATTAATTTCATCTTCGTGTTCCAAGAGTTCAGAATCCTTTAGGGAATGTTAAATTGGGGCCCGCTCTGTCACAAATGAGCTCGGTCAGCTCCCAGTCCTCCGCCGCCTCCCGCGCCCACTGCCCAGGCTGCTTTCTCCGAGTCAGTGAATGAGCAGAGCTCTCTTCCTGCAGCTGGAAAGAGAGGCTGCGCCTTCAGGTTGGAGACAACTCCCGGGAACAAGAGTTTCCGCCTCTGCCCTCAGAAGCCATCATTAGGTCCAAAACAGATTCACTCGACTGAAAGGCTTAAAGAGCATCCAGTTGCATCAGCAGGGATTCTCTTAGTTACAAGTGACAGAAACCTAACTCCAGCTGACTGAAGAAAAGAAAATGTATCGGCTCGTGTAACTGAAAAGGCCAGGAGTAGACCTTGACTTCAGCCATGGCTGAGTTCAGGTCCCTAAGTGATGCCAGCAGGAGCCCCTCTCTCTAACTCTTGGCTGTGTTTTCTATTCTGTCAATCATTTTAAGACAGGGGACAGTCTACATGGTGGCCCCAGGCAGACCAGACTTATATCCTCGCATGCTGGGTCTCAGCAGAAAAGAGCTTACCTCGCTCCCAGTTGTCTCAGCAAAGATTTACTCTGATTTACCAGTGCCCATCCTTGAACCCATCACTGAGGCTAGGGACATGCAATGCTCTGATCAGCCGAGCCAAGCTCTCTTGCTCATCCTCAAGGAAAGCAAGGATCTCCCCCCAAACCTTATAGAAATGAGGGGTGGGAGATTCCCCATGGAAAGTCATGGTTTTATTACCATAAGACTAGGAATACAGGAATAGGAGAGGGGATACAGAGCAGGCACACAGCCTTGCCATAGCTCAGTGCGGCCCCCTTATTGACATAAGTAAGGCCCAGCGAGAAGACTGGCATTGTTGCATGCAGAGCAGACACTAGAGGCAGGACTTCAGGCTCCTACTTAGTTCCCTCAATTTTTGTTCTTTTTGCTTATGTAATTAATAGCATTGACACATTGTCCCTGTAAGAACATAATATGTATGAAGGGCAGATGGGTTTAAATCCAGGCTCCAGCCCTTCCCAGCTATTTGACCTTAACAGGTTACTTAACTTCTCGCTGCCTTGTCTCCTCTTTGTAACGGAGGCAATGACAGTCCCTGCCTCCTAAGAGCATTATGACTGTGAAATGACATTAATCCATCCAAAGTGCTTAGAACATTACCTGGCATAATGGCAATCCTTAACAGATAGTTTCTCCTATCACCATTGTCATCTTCCACCTTATTTTGCAACTGCTTATCAGTATTCTATAGTTTGAATTTTCACATTTCTTGAAACTTTCCCTATTGATGTACATTCATTTTGTACTCCTTTCACTGCTTCAGTGTGTGTCAGGGAACACCCCCGATCGTGCCTTGTTGACCTCAGGCACCCCCTAACTTAACCTGGCCCTGTCAGAATAGGGACCTTACCAGGCTGTGTGTGACCTAGATGATGGTAGGAGTGCTGTGCAAAGGGCAGAATGTTCTTCACTCAGGTCTTAGTTGTAAGGTGCTTCTTCTTTTATGGTGCCATCTGGGGCCAGAAATCCTGAGCCAAGAGAGCGTCCAGATTGTGTGCTGGAAGGTTCCCCATATCACTGCTTTGACCCTCTGCAAGGGCATCCTCTATCTGATCCTGCCCACGGATGGGCTCAGGAAGCCACGCTGCATCTGGGAACCCACAAAGCTTTGGATGTCGTGTTGTACAAGCAGGTATATGTTCAGAGAAGAGGGCAGAGGTCCGCCGCAGGTGTACGCGTTGGGCAGGATGCTGCTGTCGTTATCCGTTGTCCTCAGCTTTTCTGCGTTTTCCAGACTTTTACACTGAGCAGTTAACAGTTTTATCAAGAAACACACACACACATAAATGTTATTTTAAATAGGTAGTATCTATATTTGAGTCCTAGATCCAAGTCACTTACCTTTCTGGGCTCTGTTTTCTATGTGGGAAAGGGGGTGAGCACTCCCTCGTTCATCTCCCTCCTCGGGGGCTGGTGCCCATTTAGAGGAGAGAGAAGGAAGAGTGCTTTGAGAACCATCAGGCACAATGCACCACGGGGAGGCAGAGGTTATTGTCTGATCCTAGCCAAACTGAGCCTCTTTCATGGGGAGCAGTGCCCTAGTTTCCCCTTCCTGGAGACCACATTCTCTGGGCTGCTGTCTGAAGGCTTCGGCGAGGGGATCCTCTGTGTTCACCGTACACAAAGGAGCTGGGCATATGCTGCCAGCCCGTGTTGACGTCTCAAGACACAGCGTGCAGACAGGTATTAAAGGGGACTGCTAAGTGGAGGTGCGTCACTGTGGTAGGCGGTGGCGTTCCATCCGCCATCCCCAGGCCGCCTCTATCTGCTGGGAGCTGAGGCCTAACAAGAGCAGAAGAAACAGGGCTGTGGCAAAGGTGGGTGGCCGGGGCTTTTGGCAACAGGAAGGTGGCCAGCGGGCTTCTCTGTGGAACTAAGTTTCCTGCTGGACACTGATTCATGTCAGCATGTCACACAATTATTTTTATTTAAACAAAGAGCCTCTACTAAGCTAGGACCAAACTACTGAGTAGGGCCGATGGCAAAAGTCAAAATGCCATTTTTTGCCTATTTGGTAATTAAATGGATGGATGGGTGGGTGGGTGGGTGGAGAGAAGAGGGAGAAGAGAGACCAGAAAAAGAAAAAAAAGGCACATGAAAAAAGGCACATGTTCAGGCTTATCATTCAAGCTGAGCATTTTAGTTGAGTTCTGAGTAAGCTTTAGTTCCAGGTTTGGATTAGATTAGAAGAGAATTTAGTCTGCTGTAGCATTGTTTACTTCCCTTACTATACGATGCTGTTCGTGTTATCTACTGGCAGGCTGTGGGGCCCCGCTCTGGGGTTTCAGAGGGCTCTCCACTGGGTAATAGCTCTATTGTATTTCAACCCTTGGACTCCAGGCAATTTATGACAGCTAACCCCCTCAACCCGCCCCATGCTGCTTCAGTCACGCAAGCCTCCTGTGAAATTGGATGGGAAGGCAGGACCTTTTGTAGAAAACTAGATGTCACCTGTTTTTCTTGGCCACAGAGGACCCAGCTGAGTTAAGGGAAAGGGATTTTTTTAAAGAAAAAAAGTGCTTCCGTTTATTTTTGAAGGCTGATAGAGTGCAGTTGGAGAAGGCTGGCTGAAATGATCAAAGGGGTGAGAGAGGTGAGGAAAGGGGAGGTGAGGGGCTGTATGAGGCCTGGATATGAAGAGTGCAGCCGGGTGGAAGAGCACGAGGGGACATGCAAGAATTCCAGAGTCCCAAGGGGTTAAGAGAGGGGCTGGCTTCTCCATCCAAACCGGGCTGCCAGAATTAGAGGAGTTCGTTCACACAGCTGCACCTGAGCTCACCACCAGAATCCAAGAGTTTAATCCTCTGCCCCAGCCTCCCTTGGTGCCTCCAGCAGAGAGAATTTGAAACTCATGAACCCTGACCCACTTTTTCTCCCAACATTTCTTTCTGAAAATTATCAAACATACAGAAAAGTTGAAAGAATTGTATGCTGTGAAAGCACAAGTTCCCACCATTTAGATTTTACAATTTAAAAAAAGAGAGACTTAGGAGACACATCAGCTAAAGGCAGAATATGAGCCTTGTCTGGGTACTGATTTATATAAACCAACTGTAAAAAGACATAAGAAGATCCAGGAAATTTGAGCACCAACTAGGTATTCGATGATATTAAGGGACTCTGGTCATTCTTCTGGGTGTTACAATGATGTTAAAGGCCCACAGAGGCAGGGCCTTCCACCCTCGAGCTTACCCTTGGGCTGGTAGAGAGCAGAGGAGAAAATGCGCCCTTTCCCGGTAGAGCCTAGGAAGGGAAAGGGAGAGGCCCAGTTTATTCTTCCAAACTCGTGCATAAATGGTTTGTCCTCCATTGGGGAGGAGTGTGCGGGGAGAGGGAGGGGGGCAGAGTTACTGACGAGCTGTCCTCCACGTGGAGTCATGAGGATGGGCACCACGGTCCCATCATGATCGAGGCTGAAACGAGTTCGTGCATGGACAGCACTGAATCCCAGTGCTGCTCCATCAGCACTGGCTCTCGTCATTTTGGGTCTCGTATATTTATCGCTGTGGAGTGTGTGCCCCGGGATTGGAGGCAGGACTTCTGGATGCCAAGTAGGAGAAGGGTCTGCAGTCTCCGGCTTTCACTTCTTCCCGAAAGGCTGGAGAAGAAGGGGATTTGCAGTTGGCCGAACCACCTGCCTGCATTGTCTTGACAACTGTCCTCTCCCTGTCCCCCGTGTCTCTCTCTAGCTGCAACAGCAAGCGCTACCTGGAGATGCTCCCCAACACCAGCATCATCATCCCCTTCCACAATGAGGGCTGGTCCTCCCTCCTGCGCACCGTGCACAGCGTGCTGAACCGCTCGCCCCCGGAGCTGATCGCCGAGATTGTGCTGGTTGACGACTTCAGTGATCGAGGTAGGGCCATCCACCCAGGTCCTGCCCTTCATGCTCCAGCCAGTGACTTACTTGCCACGGGGGTGGCAGGTTTCCCTGCCTTCAGCAGCACCAGCATAGTCTCCACTTACCAATGCTTGCTGTGACGTACACGAACCTGGCACGTACGCATTATCTAGTTGCGTCCTCGCGGCAACCCATGATGTAGGTTCTATTCTTACCCCATTGGTACCACTGTAGAAATGCATCAAACTGCAAACGGCAGAAAACTTGATAAACAGTAGCTCAAGCAAGTAAGGGGTTACTTCATTTATTCATTCAATCATTCGTTTTAGAATGAAATTCGGAATTGGTACAGCTGCTCAAGGCTGTCATCAAAGAACCAACCGGGCTCCTCTCTTTCCGCTTCTTCATCCTCATGGTCACAAACTGGCTGCTGTGCCTCAGGAAGAAGGAGGAAGGGCGAAGAGGACAAAGTCTCCCCCTTTCAAGGCTTTGCCTTCTTACTCAGGAAAATCTTCTTCTTCAGGAGAGGCGTTTGTCGACAACTCTGGCATTGGGTACCCCTGTCTGCCAGGGTGGCTGGGCCATGGGGGTGCTTTGGTTTGGGGCCTCTCTAGTGGAGGCAGGAAGGGGAGCAGTGGGTTAGAGAAGGTGTTAAGTGAGCCCCTTAACAGTATCTGCCACACCATTTAACAGATGAGAAAACTGGGCTCGCAGGTTAAGTGACTTACCTTTGGTCACACAGCTCTTAAGTGGTGATGTGACCAAACCATGCCTGCCTGGCCCCAAGCGTGTGATCTCAACCACTGGACCACACTGCCCTGCAGCCAGTAGCCTCAAGCTTATTCTTTGCATCAGAGGTTTCACCAGTTGCAACAAATCACGAGAAATCCTTTCGTCTGCTTACCTTGTTGTAGAGGCATTGATACATAGTGAAGGGGGAGTCTAAGAGCTCTCCAGAATAATTAAGCTGACCTCCCTGTCAACCCATTTTCAATGCTACATTCTTAATTACATGCCTTTAGCACAGAGGCCTCAGTGGGATGTGTGTGTGTGAGAGTATGTGTGCACACACACAGACACACACACCCCTAGACACACGTATCGAAAGCCTTCCCTAACTCTTGGCCTACACTCATTCTCATGACCCTTTACTTTTCCTTCTTAGGGCATATCACAGGCAGAATCAAATTGCAAATAAGTATACCGTGTAGACATTATGTGTGTAAACATTGCCTGGTTGTATGTCTCTCCTTCTAGACTGTACCTTCTAAGAGCAGGGGCCACCACATTGGTCTTGTTCACTCATCAAACATACACATTTGATGAATGAATGATCAGAGCTCCTTCCCTCTGTTCCCTTAATACTTGGCCACCATGATTACCGTAGCATCTAGCACCTTATGTGAGATTTCCTTGTGTCCCTGAAGCGAGGTCCGTGAGTCCACTGAAGCCAGGGAGGGGTGTGTCTCCTTGTCTCCATTGCCCTGGTCTTTAGCAGATAGCCTGGCAGTAGTTACATCTTTGATCCTGTCCTTTCACTTACCAGATCTGTGACCTTGACCCAGTCACCTAACCTCTGTGCTTCAGTGCCCTCATCTATAAAATGGGACCACAACAGTACTTCCCTCTTCAGGGGCTGTGACTATTAATTGAACTATATGTAAAGTGCTTAGGATGGTGCCTGGCACGTAGTGACCCCTAGAAATAAACAAGCTTGGTATTGTTATTGATATCTATGTCTGGTTGTTGGGGAGGGAGTCGGGGGTAAATGTACAGATGTGGAGGTGCAGGTACAGTCTTCCGCTTCCTGTGGGTGAAAGGGCTTTGCGAATTGTAAAACACTGAGCAAAGTTCTGTTGTCTCACCTCCCCCTAAACTGTCTCCTGCCCATTCACCATTTAGGGGGCCATTTCAATGTGCCAGGCCCATACATCATCCCATTTATTCTTGGCAACAACCTCTGAGGGAGGCCTGGGGATGGTGAGCCTCTGGTAAGGGACTGGGGTTAAATGTCTTGCCCAGAGTCCACAGCCAGTGAGTGGAACACCCAGGCCTGCGGACTCACAGTCCAGGACCCTTGCTCTGTGCTGCGTGCTGTTGAATCGGCTCCGGCTCCCGGTGTTCCTACAAAGGAGTGCTGTCCACCATGTCCTGTCCTCAGCAGCCCTGCTGGGCTCCTGCAGGCTCCTGCCTGCAGCTCCTCTCGGGGAGTCAGCCTGGCTCATGTGTGGTCTTCCTCTTTTCCTGCCGCCTTCTACTTTCCCAGCATCATCGTCTTTTCCAAAGCACCGTGCCTCCTCACGATGTGCCCAAAGTGGGTCAGCTTCATTGTCGTCGTCTTTGCCTCCAGTGATGTTTCCGGCTTAATTTGCTCTGGGACCCACTTCTTCCTCTTCCTGGTGGTCCTGGGTATCCGTAGAGCTCTCCTCCAACACCATATTCTAAAGGAGTCAGTTTTTCCCCTGCCTGCCTTCTTCACTGTTCAGTTTTCACATCTGTACATAGTCCTTGGGAATACGAGGGTGTGGATGATCTCCACCACGACCTTGTTCTCCCTCTCTTCTGCTTCCGTTTACCAGTCTCCTCTCTCAGCCTCGCCATCTTCCAGTCTGGGCCAACCACCATAGGCCCAGGGCTTGCAGCCGACAGTGAAAAGGAAGATAAGCGAGCGCATTGCCCATGTGATTACTGGGTTCCATGCCCTCTGCTGCAGCATAAACCGCCTCTGTTCCTTGGGGCAAACACCCGAGCCTTCCTGCAGATATGGCTGCCTGCTCCGAGCAGGCTCATTGCCAGGTCGTTCCTGAGGACTATGGCAGCGAGAGTTGTACTCGCTCTCTGGCTCTGTCACTCCTTGTGCACCAGACACGGCAGGGCTCTCTGTCCCAGAGCACGCCAAGCTCCTTCCTGCCTGGGGATCTTCCCGTGCTGCTCCCTCCACCTGGACATCCTCCTCCCGGCTCTTCCCACAGCTGGCTCCTCTCGCACCATCTTCAGTTAGGTCCCCGTCACTACCACTAGTCACTGTGCTGCATGTGTGATCGCATGGCTATTTGTTGACCTATTTGTTGTCAGTCTTCCTCACTAGACCATTTGTGGTCTAAAAGCAGGTGTGAATAACTATTTATGAATTAGTGAGTAAAATAAATGAATGAATGAGGGGGGAGGAGAGAGGAAGGAACTATATGGTAGCTACAATCACACACACAGAAAACCATCACTAGCCACAGGGTCATTTTCAGCCAGCGAGATAGATGTGGCTGTGGAAGACCCAGCAGTTTCTTCTGCGACTGATGCTGGCCCACATCTTTGTGTCCCTGCCACCTGTTTTCTGAAGCATCAGCTGTCCTGGGGGTGGACCCACAGCACTTAACAGGTCCCTCTCTGAGCATCACAAGGCATTAGCCCTCCAAAGATAGAAGAAACCAAGCATCAGCTAGATTAGAAGCAAGTATTTCTCCTTGTTCGATGACAAAAGAATTTCAAGGTCATCTAAGCTACCAGCTGTCACCATGCACCTCGGAGCAGGTGAGGGCCCAGGAATGCCTCGGGGTATGGAAGGGTATGGAGAACCTTACAGGTGCAGGTAGGGTTCAGGTACCTCTCCTGGCATGGTCTGTATTTGGTTTCTGAAAATCATTCACTAAGAGGAGCTCTGTTGCTTTAAAATGTGTGGAAATCACAGCAGTGCCTCAGCCTGCTCATTTCGCAAGTGGGAGACCCAAGGCCTGGAGCAGTGGGCAGGCTTACCTCCGAGCCACAGCTAGCTGGCTGCAGAGGAGACAAGACCCCCATCTGCAGGCTCCCAGAACAACCTTGTCCCTCCTCGCCTTGGCTGGTTACCTGAAACATCTGCAGAAGTGCAGTACTCCTTTCTGTCCCTACGGACACTTCTCAACACATTACTTTTCCATTGTGTTAAACAGCAAACTTCCTGCTAAAAGGAGCTCATTATCCAGCACGGCCAGTCCTGGACTCTAATGGTTTGCACCTCTAACATTCCAATTTCCTGAATGTTATCCTCAGGGATAAAAATAACATGACCCTCCCACTCACCCCCATGAAAACTTTCTTGAGAAAGAATAGATAAATCTTATAAGAGTGACATTTCTGCAAGTGCATCTGTTTCTCCAGAGAGCACAAATATTAATCCAGTGCGGTGCCATCCCCACACCCAATAGGAGAGAGAGGAGACCAAATACTGTCCCATTTCACAGATGACAATGAAGACAGCGTCCCTGATTGTTGTCCCATTTTCTCAATGAATCACGCATAGAACCCAGAGGAGAACTCTTAACCTCTCTCCCCTCTGTCCTGCATATCGGCTGTCAGAGTTTGCAACCTGCATGTTTTCAGAAAAGCAATCATTATTCTTGTTTCAAGAAGCAATTCTCAAGGCAGCTTTGGAAGAAAACTTACTCAGCGGTGATTGTCTTGAAAATGAGATTTGGGAGAAACAATTTCAGAATTACGGAGAGGCTTGTCTCAAGTGTGGCAAATACGGGCCATCGCAAAAGACATTTCTCTGGGCCCGGTGAGCAGTGGCAGTTCTCAGAGTTGAAATTCATAGACACTAACTTAAGGCTGGATTGGTGCTGCCTAGCAGAAGGCATTTTCCTCTGAAATGAGTCTCCTCCAGGATCCTCAGGGCAACTAATTGAAATTCAGCTAAGGGTCGAGACCTTGGGTAGGAGACAAAATTGGAGCGGATGAGTTCTTGAAATAAGATCCAGAGCTCTGTGCAGGCAACACTGGGGACTAGCGTGGAGGCCGCCGCTGACACCAGAAGAGCCCTGGCCATGCTTACAAATAGGGCACTGCAGACCCAGGGCCTCAGAAGCTCTTCAGACGTGTGGGCTTTGCTTGAGGATTCGGAGGACATGGAGGTGTTTCTGCACTTGGGAGACTGGTGAGGGTATAGGGTAGCGGACCTGCCTCCAGGTTGCACTGCCGGGAGAGGAGATTTTTGTTAGGCAACACGAGAAAGCCCTTTGTTCATTTGTTTCTTTCTGTTCCTCTTCTTCCCCTCCCCACTTTTGAGCAGAGCTGGTTTTCTAGAAAAATTGGATGTGTAGTCATAGGAAGGGTCATTGTCTTCAGATGAGCTACAGGCTGCCTGGGATGATGAGGTACAGAAATAACAAGCTCACTGACAGCGTTTCCCCCCACTCCACTTCCTACCAACAAACAAACAAGCAAAGACGTACCCAGGTACTTGCAAAGCTCCTGGTAGAGTGTTGGCACACAGTAAATGCTCAGTAAGTATCTGCATTTCAGCATGCCCCACTTAACCTGCCCCATAAGCGTCCATTCCTCAGTCTTATCTCTCTTAAACACCCTCCGTTTGCTTCCAGTGTGACCACCGCTGTTGGTTCATTTTATTGCTTGGCTTCTTTCAACCTAAGGTTGCTTGTTTTTCTCTACATTTGTCCTGATTTCATTCATAGCCATGCATTCAACAAAACTCATGAAGTGACTCTGCTGGATATGGCACTAAGTGCTGGAGGTACAGCAGGAATAGAATAGACTTCCCTTCAAAGGCTCATACCCAGTAGGGCAGGCAGACATGGTAAAGGGCAGTCATAAGGCCATGGTATGCATGCCAATCGGTGGAGGTCCGGGTGCTGTGGGGCACAGGGACGACTTCCCAGAGAAAATTTCTGCTGAACTCAATCCTACATGATAAGTAGACTTCCTCCCTGGGGTAGGGGTGGGAGAAGAATGTTCCTGGCAGAGGGAACAGCCAGGAGTGCAGGCCAGGAATCAAGGAGAAAATGTTAACATTTAGGCTTTCCCCCCCCCTCCCCACAATGTTGTATGTTGGACTATTTTTAGAGCAATTTTACCCCTCCACATGCTATACGCACATAGACTCACCCACACTGCCCCCTCCCTCATTAATGTCCTATACCTGCACTAGAGTGGTACATTTGTTACAACCGATGAACCTATGATGACAAAAAATCCATAGTTTATATTAGGATTTACTCTTGGTGTTGTACACTTTATGGGTTTGGACAAACATATACTGACATATAGCCACCATTATAGTATCATACAAAATTGTTTCACTGCCCTAAAAAACCTTGGTGCTTTGTCTACTCACCCGTCCCTCCCGCATAACCCCTGGCAACCATTCAGCTCTGAACTCTCTGCGCAGTTTTGTCTTTTCCAGAATGACTAATATAATTGGAATCATACGGTATGCAACCTTTTCAGACTGGCTTCTCTCACCTAGGAATATTCGTTCAAGGTTCCCTCTTGTCTTTTTATGGCTTGTAGCTCATTTCCTTTTAGCACTGAATAATATTGCATTGTCTGGATGTTACCACAGTTTATCCATCCTCACTTCTACCAAAGGACATCTTGGTGGCTTCTAAGTTTTGGCAGTTATGAAAAGCTGCTGTAAATATCTGTGTGCAGGTTTTTGTGTGCACCTAAGTTTTCAGGTCACTAAGGTATGTATCCAAGTTGTGCAATTGCTGGATAAGAGAATGTTTAGTTGTGTAAGAAACTGTCACTCTGTCTCCCATCGGCATTGAACATGAGTTCTTGATGCTCCACACCCTCCCTAGCATTTGGTGGTGTCAGTATTTTGGATTTTTGCCATTCTAATAGGTGTGTAGTGGCAGCTCATCATTGTTTTAATTTGCAATTCCCTTCTGACATTTGCTACTGAACGTTTTTTTCACATGCTTAGCTGCCATTTGTATATTTTCTTTGGTTCCCAGTCTTTTTATTTCCATTTTCTTTTTCGTACCCTCCTAATCTCCCTCTAGTTTCACCCCACCTGAGGTGACTAATGTTAACAGTCTGTTGTGTACCATTTTAGATCGTCTGCATAATAATACTAACATGTAACCCCCTGTAACAAAAGCTAAGACTTACTGAGCATTTGCTGTGTGCTAAGTGCATTCACTCATTCATTGCCGCAGCGCAACCACGAGTTCTATCACTTTTTCCTACATAAAAAAGGTAGTAATATCTTCATCCCCGTTTACAGATGAGAAAACTGAGATACAGGGAGGTTACGTGGCCAGTGTGTACTTTAGCTCAAAGAGGTAGAGCCCTGATTTAAAACCATGCATTCTGATTCTAGAACCTTAACCTATAACCTTTACATGCTAGTTCCCCCTTTACTGGGATTGTCCTGTACACATTGTTCTTTTTTTTTTTTTTTCTGCTAATGTATCACAGACATCTCTCAGGTCAATAGACAGCTAACTCATCTGTTTTTTAACAGATAATATTTCATAATAGGAATCTACTTTTAGTCCCTTTACATTGCATTTGCATAGTAGACATCCAGTCATATGTAACTTTTATAGCCTGGTTTCTTTCATTTAACTTTCTCCAATTTCCCCTTGTCATTATAAAGTGACTATTGCATCTCGCTTTCTCTGAGCATTTACAGTGAAATAGAAATAGGAGTCCGATAACCCAGAATATCAGCTGTGTTATTAGGCTGATCCAAAGAACACTACATGGGCTGTTCCTCCCACTTCCTCATGAGCAAATTGACTCGGGAGAGGTGTACCAGCTGAGGGCAGAGCCTGTGCAGTGAACAAATCGCAGGGAGAAGATAAAGCAGGTCGTGCAGGTAGAGTGACAGCTCATACTTAGCGTGCCAGGCATCTCCTCCCCTGCTGCCCCAGAAGTGGAACATTGTTCCCTCTACGAAAACGTGAGTGCATGGGAAGCTGGTCCATCTTACAGATGACAAAACTGAGGCTCAGAGAGGTTGGTGGTCGGTGGCTTAAACTGCTTCCCTGCATTAGTCTCCTCCTGGTTAGTAATCCCATTTGACGGGAGGGGTTGAGCTGCCCCACGATGGGTTCCATAATTTTAAGAATCCCACATCTTCAGGATCAGCCTCTAGGGTGTCTCCCCACTAAGAAAATCCACAGGCTCTTGAGTCCCTTCCCTTCTCCTTTGATATCTCTGACATCCTCACTCTTCCCTCTCAAACTCCAAGGAGAGAGCTGCTAAGAAGATTTAACCGTTACAGAATATCAATTAGTTTATAATGAGGGGAATCTATAAACCTTTTGGTGGAGAGCTGGCAGGAACACAGGAGGCAGGAGTCAATATGTTTATAGGATATTTTGTGCATCTTTAAAAAACTCAGGATTTGGTGAATCAAGGGCTGTATAAATGATTTACTGGGAGAGCAAAAAAACAAATCAAACAAATCGCTCACATTGCATCTGAAGCATCAAAAGCTCTGATATTTGGGAAAGAATCGTTTCTGTAGTGGAAAATAGCTGTTATATTTTCAGAAAGGTGACGCTTCTACCGAGGCAGGTGAGCCTTCTACATTTTAAAAACTTGACGCAGAAAAACGGTGCTAAATTGCTGATATTCTGCTGTTTTCTTGTGAGGATTGCAGTCTAACCTTTCCTGCTGTGTTATTGTTCTCTTAAAACCGTAATGGGAGGAAGCAAAACCCAGTGGCACAGGTTATCGGAGCGCCTTCGAATATGGTCCCCAGCGAGAGGGTCACAGAGCTACCCCCTCCTGTCCTAGTCGAAAGCACCCTTCTGCCAGCTGAGGGCTGGCCGAGTGAATTATTATTTACTCAGAGTCTGGAGAGAGAGGAGGTTAGAGGCTGAAATAAAAGTAAGATCCAGTCCAAACCAACCACGTCCCTTTCCCGTCATTCACATTTAGCTCAATAGCTGGAAGACTGATTTTCTCTGCATCACCAAGGGGAATAGAAACAGCAGCGATAATAATAATAATGCTACCTAACTCCTATGTGGCACTACTGTGTGCCAGACACTGTTGTAAGCACTTTAAACATATATCTAATTTTATGGGAAGCCTCTGGTAACCAACATTCACCTAAAGGAAAACGTCGCATTTAGTAGAAAGGTCAAACCAAACCAAAACACAAGAAATGCGCCTCCTCTCCAGGCCCCGCTGCCTAAATAAAACAGCTTTTAGGTAAAAACCACAAAACCTTTCGCTAAAGATATGAAATGCTCAGCCATGACCTGTGATACACACCCATATGCCTCATCGGTGTGTTCTGCTTTCATTCACCCTAACTATTGGCCAGATCCTCTCCATACTGTTGGTTCTAGAAGCTTAATGAAGCGCGTTGGCCCAAAAGTGGGCATTACCTCTACCCTGCTGCCCAGCACCCGGCCCGCAGGCAGCTGCAAAATGGACTGATTGCACGGAGATACATCAGGGCTTCTTCCCGGTTCTCGGACAGAACTTCCAGCCCCTGGGAGGCTCAGTCACATGTTTATCAGGCAGCCACATTCCAGAGCCAGTTTTGGTTTGATTTGAATCCAGAGACACCTTCAGATCCGTAAACACTGGAGGCTTAAAATGTTACCGCTTTTCATAGCCAGAACAGGCCATGCGTGACAAGCCCTGAAGATAGGAAGGCCACATCCACACGTTTCCCTGTCACCCACTGATTCCAGAAATCAAAAGGAGGAAATTGCAGCAGTCAGGAGATATAGTATTCTCGAGCATTGAAAGTTTAATTTCTCTCTTCTCTTTTTTATTCTGTTGACTGTCTCAAATAGAAGAATCTCATGAAAATGTCATTTTGGCATCATTCTGTAGAACAAAGAAACCGACCCGCGTGAAGACCATAGTAACATCCTTTCCTCTTGCGTGATGTAGGGCTGTTGCTTCCTATCAGGTATTAGCATGCACGCTGCCCTTTCCCACCATTGGGACGCTTGTGTACAATCAGCTTCTTTTCCTGAAAGACCAAAATACTCATTCATTCCAGCATAATAAAAAAAAATTTAATTTTGTGTGCTTCATGAATGCAGACCCCTTCAGAGGTGCCCACATTATTTATGAGCAACCAGGAACCTCAGATAGCCAATACCTCCCCCACCTCCTCTTTGCCCTCCGTTCCCATGCCTGGTAATGGATGGGTTTATTGGGCATTGCTAATAATCTGCAGGGAGGGTGGAAACAGGTGGAATTATAAGGCTATGTTTTCTGCCCACTCTTCTCAGAACCTGTACATTGTTTTTTCCTGTACGCTGTCAAAATATATGGTCTAGAATATTCTGAATAGTAACTGCACGCCAGGCTCTGTTAATGGAAAACTCAAACAATAACCTTCCCAGAACCTCTCCACGGCCGGCAGAGTTGTTTTAATCTGGCGGGAGGAAAGCCCAGCTCTGACCTTTCCCAGATAGCACAGCCCCGCTGCCACAGGCCAGAGGAAGCGGCACTTCAACTCACGAGTGGATGAAAATGACCATAAATAGATCCTCTTCCCGAGCAGAGGTGACTCTAAATACCCTTCGCGGAGATACCTCCTTCCAGTGTTCAGGCCGAGGACCAATGGGGACGTAACCAGTTGGGTGAACAACTCCTCGCCTGTCACCTGTGCCTTGTGATCCTGGGGGAACAGCCCGTCAGTAATGCCACCCGGCCATGAGGGGCTCCAGCCATCTGGCCAGTGGTATCCCATCCTCCTGCCATGGTGATCCGTCCAGGGGGCCGACCTGTGGTGCCTGCGAACCGGACCTAAATCCGCGGATGTTCTTCAGGTCGGTTCACCCCTGTGCTTTCCCCACCCCATGAACCAACACCTTTCCTGCCGGTGTAAACTAGTTGGGGTTGGGTGTCCGTCACCCCGGCACTTGGTCGGAGTTCAGTCAAGGGTCCTTGTTGCTGACGGTTACTATTAACTGCAACAGGGGATGATGAGCGCCGAGCTACCCCATCTACCTCAATGCCTTGTTAAGGGATGAGATGAAATTGGGAATGCGAAAGAGCCTCATGGGGTAAAACGTGCGGTAAGACAGCCCCGGCTGGTGTAGCTCAGTTGGTTGAGTGTCGTCCCATGCACCCAAGAGGTCACCAGTTCGATTCCTGGTCAGGAAACATGCTTGGGTTGTGGGCTTGATCCCCAGTAGGTGGTGTGCAGGAGGCAGCCAATCGATGTTTCCCTCTCTCTCTCTCTCTCTCTCTCTCTCTCTCTCTCTCTCCCCCTCCCCCACTTCCTTTGATGCACAGACCTGGCGAACACTGGGTTTTAGAAACAGCAGGCCACATATCACAAATCCGTGTTTTGTGATACAGTTGGATGTATGGTGATTTTTTTATCTGTATATGCCCTGCATTACCTTAGTCGTGCCAAGGCCCTGTGGAAGGGCGGAAGTTAGGATGGCTTCAGCCGCAAACAGACCCCTGTTCCTTGTCATAAACACTTGCCTCGCTGTAACCCGCCTTGTGTGGATTTATGGCCCACAGTTAATTTCAACTGCTGTTCATTAATCCTGATGATCTCACTTAAATTATTAAACAGTCATATTCCAGCTTCGAGGGCACTAATTATATCCTTGAGAGGCTGTTATTATCTGGGAGAGCACAGACACTGGGCTGGCACACACTGCTTTCTCCCCACTCATCAGGATTTTATCCCCTTTCAGGAATTTTTTTTTAGTTGCTGAGTGTGTGTTTCATATGACAATATCTCAGAGCTGAAGACTTATGAAATAACTGGAACAGGGGTTCTTGGGTTTTGGTGTGCGTAAGAATCACCTGAAAAGTATGTTTAACATGCAGGTTCCCAGGCCTTGTGCCAGCCACAGTCTGGGTCCTCAGTCGGGGTGGAGCCCAGGAATCTGCATGATGCCAGGCTCTCCGGGAATTTATTTATATATATATATGTGTGTGTGTGTGTGTGTGTGTATAATTGATTTTTACAGAGAGGAAGGGAGAGAGATAGAGAGTTAGAAACATCGATGAGAGAGAAACATCGATCAGCTGCCTCCTGCACACCCCCTACTGGGGATGTGCCTGCAACCAAGGTGCATGCCCTTGACTGGAATCGAACCTGGAACCCTTCAGTCCACAGGCCAACACTCTATCCACTGAGACAAACCAGTTAGGGCGGGAATTTTTTTGTTATTGTTTTGTTAATCCTCGCCGTAGGATGTTTTTCCATTGATTTTTAGAGAGAGTGGAAGGGAAGGGGAGAGGCAGAGAGAGAAACATCAATGTGAGAGAGACACATCGATCAGTTACCACTCACACAGGCCCTGACCAGGGCCAGAATGGAGACTGTAACCGAGGTACATGCCCTTGACTGGAATTGAACCTGCGACCCTTCAGTTCTCGGGCTGACACTCTATCCACTGAGCCAAACCAGCAAGTGCTGTCTGAATATTTGATGCAAGTGGTCCTGGGAGCCCCACAGGGAAACTGGAGCCAGAGAGGGCAAAGGTCTCGTTCAGAGCCCCACAGCTGAGCCACAACCTACATCTCTGCCCAGTTGTAAGGATCAAATGAGATAATAGATGAGAGAGCACTTTGGAAAATATTCAGCACTATAAATATGAGGAGGCACTATTATTTTTCGAGCTGGAACGTCCTTGTGACAGAAATGGCCTGGTACTTTCTCTCTAAATTACCATAATCACCTGTTTGAGGCCGCATCCAAGCCCATAACTCTAAATTCACCAGGCATGGAATAAATTCATTCTGAAATGTCCAATAGAAATTTTTTTTTTTTTTATGTGAGAATGTGCTTGGGTCCCTGCCTTTTCTGTTACCGATTCCATCTATTCTGGGGTAGGCCAATATCTCCTCTAACCTGGAGCACCTGATTTCAAAGGCCTGCTCTTCAGCACACAGATGTCTGGCCTTTCTGGGGACATTTAAAACACACCTGTGAACCTTCTTGTCCCCAAAGTGCTTCCTCCATATGAGCCCATTTCTAACCACTTTCATGGCTTTGGAAATAGAAAAAGCTCAAATCAGGGCACCCGGGTATTGGTTCTTCCAGCTCATTACTCTCACCTGCTTATGTTTGCTGCCAAGTTTCCCATGAGGCGAGATCGGCAGTTCTGGCGGCCACCTCGGGGTGCCGGTGCCACTTCTGTTCTGTGCTACATCTGTCCTGCTATGTCACGATCAACCAGACAGCTCTCAGGAGAGCAATTCTTGGTAGCGAATTAAAACCCTCCTCCTTGCCACGTCCATCAATGGGATGTCTGTCTGCCCTGATCTTCCCATGACTCCCTCCAGGTTTCAGAAGACTCTGTTTGTATCCCCACCCCCAAGTTCCTTCCACTGCAAAATAAATTTCTAAAAAATGTGGTAGAGTAAGTTCAAGAACAGACATTCCGGTTCTATTCACATGTCAGCTTTTATTTTTAAATATTTCTTCCACACTCCCACGGATCCTATCCCTTAGAGCTCTCCACGTGCAAAAGCTCAGGTTCAGGCGCTTGCAAGCTACCCACACACAAAGTCTATTTTTAAATCTGGAAGAAATCGAGGCTTTCCACTGTGTTCTGGAAGCACGACTTCAGAGCTCGGGGCTTTCTGCACTCTTTCCAGGAATCTCCCCCAGCCTGCACATTTTAGAGATGGGAAAAGGAGAGACCCAGCAGGTACTGTAGTCATATGGCCAGCTGAGGACCAAGCCCTGCCCCCATCCAGAGAGCACCCGGGGCTGGCCAGGCGCCTCCAGGGGTCAGGTACACAGGCACGCAGTCATATCCCAGTCCGGGCTGTCCCCCTGGGGTATATGGCTGCTGGCAGGACCACCCATGGTACCCAACGGGCAAGGATGCAGCAGCAGGTAGAGATACCGGTTATGTCCTTTTTTTTAATCAACCTTGGCTGACTTAATATATGGGCCAAAGCTCATCGGTGAATAAATCCCTCAACTAATGCAGTCAGATATCCACCCTATTCCAACATTTTAGCTAATCACGAACTCAACAGGACTGAACATTTTCAGTCATCTAACAAAGACATTTCTTCTCTTGACAATTTCTTTGGATGTTTGCCAGTGTCTACAGCCAACTTAATTACAAAGGCCCACCTTGGCAGTACCAGGAACCAAACTTTATGACCACCAATTCCTCTGTAGATCCTACTGTCTTTATAACAGCATAAAATTAAGCATGTGCAAATTATTATTCTTTTAAACTTAAATTTAAAACTTAAACCTGAAGTTGTCTGGGCTTTGAGTCCTTGGCTTCTGAGAACCCCAGCTTTAGAGTTAGAAGGTAGAGTGACATTAAACTAGTACAAAAACCTCTCTGTGCCTCAGTGAGTAAAACTGGGCTACTGCCTTAAAGAGTTGTGCCGCTTAACGGAGAAATTCCTCGTAGAGGGCTTAGAACAGCGGCTGGTTCAGAGTAACCATGGCTTAACCCGATGCCATAACATTCCTTGATATTCTCTGTTCCTCTCCCCTCTTTTCCATTTTCCCCCTTACACCTCCTTTGTAGCTATGCCTTAAAGACCCCAAAACTTAAACTATCCTATATAATAAAGAAGTGATATGCAAATTGACTGTCACACCCTCACAAGATAACTGCCTACAGCCAGGTCGGCAGGGGGGGTGGGAGTGGTTAGTGAGGGATGATCAAACAACTAAACAGCAGGCTGCTTGTGGCAACCAGGCCGGTGGGGGGGTTAATGAGGGACAACCAAATGACTGAACAAGCAGGCTGTGTGGGGCAACTAGGCCAGCGGGGGGTGGGCAGTAAGGGGTGACCAGGCCAGTGGCGGGGGAGCAGTTAGGAGCGACCAGGCCAGCAGGGTGGGGGCAGTTGGGGGTGACCTGGATGGCAGCGGGGGCAGTTAGGGGCGACCAGGCAGGCAGGTGAGTGATTAGGAGCCAGCAGTCCAGGATTGTGAGAGGGATGTCCAACTGCCAGATGTCCGACTCCTAGGGATCGGGCCTAAACCGTCAGTCGGACATCCCCCGAGGGGTCCTGGATTGGAGAGGGTGCAGGCTGGGCTGAGGGGATCCCCCTCCCCTGTGACCGATTTCGTGCACTGGGCCTCTAGTCTTTATTAATAACTTATAAAAAACAATAATAAATGCCACCATTTATTAACACTTACTCTGTGCCAGGAACTATTGAGCTCCCTGAATCCTATGAGATTGGCATTATTGTCCTGATATTACAGATGAGGAAACAGAATTAGAAAGATCCAGTTCACACATCAAGCAAATGGCAGAGTCAGGATCCAAGCTCAAGTTTATTTGGCTCCAGAGTAATATACTATTTATTATGTATTACTTCCTCTATGATGCAAGGAAGAGTGTGTAAGGATTTAATGCCTTTTATTTTCCACAGTTTCTTCTCAAAGATCCATTCACTGCTGGTTCTTTGGCTTTGAAAATCGGGGGCTAGGTTGAGCTGGGATGAACTATCCTCTTATTAGGACAATGAATGAAAAACTGGGTCTTTTTCTGCCAGAATTCCCACAGTTGATTTGCTAAGGATATTTTTCTCCCTCTAAAGCAGAGTGTGATTTTCTTTGCCTTCAACCTTCGTGCCACTGGAAAATTTTAAATTATTCAAGACATTGAAGGTTTATTATCTGCTGGAAGGCTGTAATGTAATTGCAAGGTGTCATTTAAAGAGCTGTTTGTCTGTGAGCCACCTTGTTCTGAATACCTGCTCCTGCATAGAGTGAGAAGATGTATATTTACCTACCAGTGGTGGTTTATAACTGCCTTAGATCAATCCTATTCTTCTTCCTCCACGGCCCAGGCCCCAAAATAAATGTCTGGTGATGTGCGGAGCATTGAAATCATTTATGTATCATCAGCCGTTTATTTCTCTTCTGTCATTTGCATCATGATGGACAGCTGTGTGTTTGGGGGATATCATTTTCATTACAGTCTTTGATCCCATTGTCTGTGTGCAGCACCAACTTGGATATTCATCAGCCCAATTAGAGAATGCCCTTTCAAATCTTTTATCACCCCCACGCCGTGCTATTCACACCGTGTTCATCATAAAGATATAAATGTCTGCTCTTGTTTTCTTCTTCCTTCTGACACCTGTCTCGATACAGAGAGGGATCCTTTCCCATGTTTATCTTCAGTGACAAGAGAAAATATCTTTCTGAAGGGGCATGGGGAAGATACATTATCTTTTCCTTCATAAATGCCTCATCAATCCGATGGCACTCTGGAGTAAAACGTTAATTGACTAACTTTTTCCAGGTATTGGGATGAGAACAAGTCGGCTAGTGTTGGTTCCAGCCCTGCCTGGAAATAGCTTTGTGACCTTGAGCAAATTACATCCTCCTTTGGGCTTCAGTGTCTGCATCTGCAAAGTATGGATGGCTTCTGAAACCCCATCAGGCTTACTCCCTAGAACTTAGAATGGCTTTTCTCACCTCTTCCCCGAGTTTCAAGTTTAGAATGTGATGCATAATAGTTGTCCTAATGAATATCAGTTATTCTATCTGGCACAACTCTCGAGAACTAATGAGGTCTGGAAAAGTATCACCCTTGCACAAAGTGACCTAATAGCTCTATTTTCAGAAGCCCAGGTTTGCTACTTATACTTTTATTTTCTCTATCTTCTCCTTTATTGCATTATTCTTAGATTTACTTCTTGTCACCTGCATTGTGTCTGTTCCTAGGAGCCTTTTCTCCCTTCTAATTTGCTACTTCAAATCAGCTTTGAAATAATAAATACAGTATTAAAGTTATTCAAATAGAGGTTGTTTTATCTAAAATTGGGGTTGTCCATTTTAGATAAATGAATAATCAAGGAGGGCTTGCTAGAGGAAGTATTGCCTAATGAAGGATGTTCGCTGGGCTAAGGGAACAGCCTAGGCAAAAGCAGAGAGGCAGGGTGGTTTATCAGATAGAATGATAGTAGACTAACCTCTGGCTTCTCTACTGAGCTGGAAGCTCCATATTTCCCAGTCCGTACAGGGACATGATTTGACAAAGGATTCCAAGTAGGAAATGCAATCTAGGAGAATGTAGTTTAAATTCTGCAATATCAGAATTTATAGACATTTAAGAAATTCCAGTATGTAAATGTGTATGGGTCAGTGGAAACAGGGATTGGGCCTAAACCGGCAGTTGGACATCCCCTGAGGGGTCCCAGATTGGAGAGGGTGCAGGCCCACAAACAAGGAAGTAAGCAGTAGTGTGCTCTGAAAGTTAACAGCGATCTGGGGTGAAGGTGAGGAGCCCTGATGTGTAGTATTTGCTGATTCCTGTGGTGTAAAAACTCCCTCAATGGCTGGTTTGAAACTACCAATGTAGTACAGACTTGGGAAGAGATGCTTACAATTGCCTCTCCTGAGCCTGGACAGGCCACTCCAGCACACCAACAGCAAATGGTCTGTCAGGGGACATTAACTACATTGGGTAGAAGATGCTGTGACGCCATTGAAGCCAGTGGTTCATTGAAACCATTGAGTGTGCATGAGAATCACCACAAGGCTTGGGCCCCACCTCGGAGTTTCTGATCCACTAGGTCAGTGGTCGGCAAACTCATTAGTCAACAGAGCCAAATATCAACAGTACAACGAGTGAAATTTCTTTTGAGAGCCAAATTTTTTAAACTTAAATTTCTTCTAACGCCACTTCTTCAAAATAGACTCGCCCAGGCCATGGTATTTTGTGGAAGAGCCACACTCAAGGGGCCAAAGAGCCACATGTGGCTCGCGAGCCGCAGTTTGCCGACCACGACACTAGGTCAAGGTCTGACCAAGAATTGGTGTTACTAGCAAGTTCCTGAGGAGGACTGATCCCGTTTGCCCTGAGTCACTACTTGGAATACTACTGCTGTAGGAGAAAATTTGATATGACATCATTGTTACCAAAAAGATCTATTTTGTGCACAAAGTAGTGTGCATTGTATGTATGCATAGGAATAACAGTAAGAATTATAACAATAGCTACATCTATTGAGTCCTTATAATGTGGTAAACACTGCTAGGCATTTAACATCATTATCTTACTTAATCCTCACAACTGTTCTCTGAAGAAAGTAATGTTAATATTGTCCTCATTTCTCATACAAGGAAACATGAGACTTTGAGAAGTGAGGCGTGTTCCCTGGGGTCACACATCTGGTGAGAGATGGGACTGGAGGTGCTCACCTGTGCCTCACCTGTGGCAGCACACACTGAACATAACCCAGTACCTGTGATTATTTCTAGATGATGGATCATAGGAGATGTCTATGTTTTTCTATGCTCTTTTATGTGTTTTCCAAATTCTCTACAGTGCAATATTTTTGTAATCAGAAAAAATGTACAACGTAGTATAAACAGAAATAAGGAAGGCCATTGTACCCTTGGTTCACTGTGCGCACACCTTGCCCTGACAGCCTTTGGGTGAGAGGCCTCCATCCTCCTGTCGCCCACAGTCCAGCAGAGCTCTGCTCAGCCACCAGCACTTGTTTACCGCTTGAGAGTTTACCAAGTTCTCGCTTCGGGTAACTTGCCTGACCCTCACCACAATCCTATGGGTTAGGTCATCTGAATGGTCTTGTTTGTAGATGAGGCAGCTGAGGCATAATAAGTGAAATGACTTGTCCAAGGTTACACACCTAAATAGAGTGGTTCCATTCTGTTACAACTCGTTTATTTTCTGGCTCCTTTTCCTAATTCACTGTGTAATCCAGAAGGCACTGTTTATTGAACACTGACTTGATGCTAGGTATTTTACTTACAGGACAGTACTAACTTCACAACAACCCTGAAGGAAGATACTACCACCTTTTTAGAGATGAAAATGAGACTCAGAGAGGCCAAGTGCCAGGCACAAGGATACCCAGGCAGTTCCAGGATCCCAAAGCCCATTGACTGATTGGGAGAACATTTATGAAACACCTACTGTATACCGGTTCACCTGATACCTGAATTCCTGACATCAGCCATTCATGACCTCACTCTGCACCCAGCACCCGCTACCAGGCCCCATGGACTGTTTCCAGGCAGGACTCACATGAGGAGGGAGAAAGGGAGAGGAATCCGAGGCATAGGGAAACCCACATCCTCACTGACTCACCGGCCTCCCAGCAAGCCCTGCCCCTCTCTGACCATAGTTTCACCATCTGTAAAAGGAGGGAAATGGCCGACATTTATGATTTTCCAACTTTTTCTTTTCTTTCTATAGTGAAGCCTTTGTTCAAAAGAAATCTTAACCAAGAGCCTGATGCAGAAGGTAATTTAAAGCATGCTTCTCCCCCTGAAGGCGGGAGGAGGAGCCCGTTTGGCTCCACAGCTCCAGGGCGCGTGGGTGAGCAGCCAGTGCCCTCTGTGGTTTCTAAGCCCTTGGCCTGCAGGAGGCAAGGCCACAGGGAGGGCCAGGCAAACGGCGCTTCAGAGGCCGACCTCTGGCACACCATGGGTTCCCAGGGGCCCGTCATTGTGCCTAAGGACCAGTGTTTCTCTAATTGGTCCAGGATCCAAGAGTTAGCCAGGAATTTTTTAATTTGCTTTTTTATTTTTATTTTTAATCTTTTAAAAAACTCTTGTACACACTTAAAGACTTCTCCTGGCCTCGAAAGTTCACACTTGGAAGTCAGAAGCCTTGGTTTCCTTGGTTAGTAATTCTTAGGTAAGTCCGAGGTGTGTGTGCATGGAAGGCCACAGTAGCTTTTTTCTTGTAAGGGGGACTGTTCATTCCTTAAGTTTAGGAAACACTGGCACAGTCTGTCCCGGAAAAACTGCCGAAGGGGCACCTCTGACAGAGAAGAGGGTTTGGTGAAGGAGACCTGCCTAAGGAGGACAGTGATGTAAAGATGACCGCAGCAGAGGGTAAGTGCAGGGAAACCAAGGCTACACATTGGAATGCACATCTGGGCCCAATCCTATTAAATATAAAAACCAAGCAGAACGTCTGTAACCACATATATATTTTTCAAATGCTTGGACGTGTGTAGAGCAACATGTTAATAGGGGGTGGTGGGATCGCACGTGGTTTTTATTGCCGTCTCTTTTCTGATCCATTAAACTCCTTTGGTCTTAGGGAACTCCACGTGGTGAATTACTGCCCCTTTGCGCCAGGCCATAAACTTCCGGCTTTGAAGAGTTTATGTTCCTTTCAAAGTGCTGGATACAGCCCCTTGACCTGCTTATTTGGCCTTCAAAATGATTTTTTAAATCTGACTGAATTGCCAGTATTTGAAGTTGAGAGAATTCCCATAAAAATCTGGTGCTCTGGTTCTCCTGATAGCTCTGGGCCCACATTCTCACATGACCCCAGTGGGTTTGCGAGTTTCTGTCTAGCCCATTTCACATACCCCTCAGCTGCCTGGTCCTAGGAGCGTGTGCCCGCCCCTTTTGCTTCCATCCGGGGCCCCTGTAGGTATCCCATAGGATCTGCTCCTCCTGTGAACTGAGGTGCAGACTTACCTGAGGCCCAGGGTGCCCCAAAATTGAGGGTTTAGGAGTAACAATTGGGTTGGAAGAGAAGGCTTCAAGGCCCTTTTTGCCAGCACTTTGCATGAGATAAACAGGAGGAAAAAAACAAGAGTTGCTGGGGGAGACTCCTCTGACTGCATCCTCATTAATTACTGAACATTAGACCAAAATTAGCAACAGTGAAGTGTTGGTACCTCTACCGAGCAGTTCATATTTCTAAATAGGCCAAATGGAAAACCGTCTGTACCATTTTTCTCCCTAAATGACACTCATGGAACGCTGGGAGGGAGATCTGTTTAGGACAGTCAGGTGCCCTCGGGCCTTGATTAAGCAGGAGAAATGGAATTTGAAGTGTTCTGTTTGGGGAGAAGTGTCTTTAAAAACTATAAATCAGGAGTTGGGCTTCTCTTGGGGACCCCAAGACTGATGTCATTGTTTCTAGCGTGGTGTAGCAATTACAATGCTAATCCTATATGATAAAGAGGTAATATGCAAGTTGACCATCATTCCAACACACAAGATGGCTGCCCCCATGTGGACACAAAATGGCCACCACAAGATGGCCGGCAGGGGAGGGCAGTTGCGGGGGACCAGCCTTGCAGGGGAGGGCAGTTGGGGGGAACCAGGCCAGTAGGGGAGGGCAGTTAGGGGTGACCATGCCTGCAGGGGAGGGCAGTTTGGGGTGACCAGGCTTGCAGGGGAGGGTAGTTAGGGGTGACCAAGCTGGCAAGGGAGGGCAGTTAGGGGCAATCGGGCTGGCTAGGGAGCTGTTAGGTGTCGCTTAGGCTGGCAGAGAAGTGGTGAGGGGGTGATCAGGCTGGCAGGCAGGCAAGCGGTTGGGAGCCAGCAGTCCTGGATTGTGAGAGGGATCGGGCCTAAATGGGCAGTCGGACATCCCTTGAGGGGGTCCCAGATTGGAGAGGGAGAGGTGCAGGCTGGGCTGAGGGACACACACTCCCCTCCCATGCATGAATTTCAGGTATCGGGCCTCTAGTACAATAATAACAACAGTAACCACAGCTGATGGTAGTGATGCTCAGTCTGCCTCAGACAATGGGCTGCTGAACACTCTGCATTCCTCATCTCACCCTAGCACCCTAAGAATGGAGGGTCCATATAATCCCCGTTTTCCAGATGAGGAAACTGAGGACTAGAGACATTGGAGTAACTTGGCAGAGCTAATCTGTAGGATAGCGAAACATGCGACCCCAGTCTGCCTGATTTGGGAGCCCCGCTCTTCACCACCGTGCTGCACTCACTCTCCTATCTCTGCGCCCCCTTGCCTTTTCACCACCGATGATAGCAGTGATGTTCTCATTGTCTGCATCTTTAAGCACCCTCCTACACCAGCATCCTTCCTGGAAAGCAGGAAAGGGATTACTGTCTCCACTTAACAAGGAAGAAAGAAACGGAGGCGCAGAGCGGGAAGGTGACGCTGGTGGGGTCGCACAGCTGTGTAATCTGACATCCTCTGCGCATTCCCAGGACATCCTCCCCCACGGATCGTGGCCATGCTCTCCCCGTCACAGGCCTGCAGAACTTGTTTTCACAAGCCTCTGCCTCATTAGCTGTGCAGTCGGTCGTCAGCGTTGGGTTTTTCCCCCCGCTTTCTGCCCGTGTGTCTATGAGCCTTGCCACAGGAGCCTTATTAATCATTTGCAGTTGAAGGTTACCAAGAAAAATATGCCAGAGTGTGACAGGCCATTAGTATTTGTGTTGTAAGGAAACCAGTAATCATCTTAATTGGTGCACACTTTGGAGCAAAGCGTGGCTGCGTGCTGAAGGCTTGTCCCCTCCCCCGTACACCACTGATGCATTAGAAGCCACGGACAACGCGCCTTCCTAACCACCGCTGTCTGCAGAGGCGTCTGGCCCCTGAAATCCCAGGCCTTCCAGGTTAGATAAGCCTCTATACTCAGGGCAGCTGGGTCGGAGTATTTGACCCTAGAGAGCGTTATGAGGTCAGTGGAGCAGCCTGGCCACTGGCCCGAGGCCCCAGGAAATTCATGTCCAGTGCTGTGGTATTGATGGTAACCAGATTTGCCTCCTAAAACACAGGTGGCCCCAGAGCACCCAGGGAAAAAGAGCATGTCCTCCTACCCCGCCCCTATTCAGTGACCCTCACCTGGATCCTAGCAGGGCTCTGTTTTCCCCTTTTCCTTTTTGTTTTGTTTTGTTTTGTTGTTGTTAAGCATTTACTTCCCTTTTAAAAAGATGCACATTCTATTCTTTCCCTACCTGTCACCAGATATTCTTGGAGGGGTAGGGCCTGGTCTGGTCTTTGAAAGCCTTCCATTTATGTATTAGCCCAAACCAAGGTTTTGTCTAGCTCTACTTTATCTAGTTTGTATTATGAAAACAGTAGCTATTTTTTAAAATTTCTTTATTATATTAAATATGCCATTTAAAATATACCCTCTCTCCATACTTCACCCACTTCCCTTTTCTTCCAAGATTCTCACTATTCTTTTTTTATTTTATTGATTAAGGTATTACATATATGTCCTTATCTCCCTGTGCTGGCTGGGGCGACTAAAAATTGGGAATTTTGGGAATATCAGAAAAATCTTAACGTGCATATTCTATAATCCAGAAGCTCCATTTCTCAGTGTCTCTCCTAGAGAATTTCTCACCAAGCTTAGCATGAGGCATATGTGAGGGTGCTCAGGGCAGCACTGTAATAGTACCAATGAGAAATAAGCATGAGTAGGGGGAGGGGCACACACCATGACATATCCCTAAAATGGAATCTGATGCAGCCATAAAAACGAGCCACTAGATATTGTACATAGAAAACCCTAGAGACTATGTCAAAAAACCACTAGACTTAATAAGTGAATTCGGCAATGTAGCAGGATACAAAATTAACACCCAGAAATCTATGGCTTTTTTATACACCAATAATGAACTCACAGAAAGAGAAACTAAAAAAAAAATCCCAGTTACCACTGCAACAAAAAAAACTAAAATACCTAGGAATAAACTTAACTAAGGAGGCAAAAGACCTGTACTCAGAAAACTACATGACGTTGAAAAAAGAGAGAGAAGAATAAATAAGCAAATGGAAGAATATACCATGTTCATGACTGATAGAATCAACATCATTAAAATGTTCATACTACCCAAAGCAATCTGTAGATTCAATGCAATCCCATTAAAATACCAATGGCATATTTCATAGACCTAGAACAAACTCTTCAAAAATTCATCCTATATAATAAAAGCTTAATATGCTAAATGTCCAGTCATCCATTCAACCAATCAAGGCATAATATGCTAATGATATGCTAAGGCCACTCAACTGCTCACTATGACATGCACTGACCACCAGGGGGCAGACAGTTAACCAGTCGCTATGATGTGCACTGACCACCAGGGGAAAGATGCTCTGACCAGTAGGTGAGTTTGCTGCTAGGGTCCTGTAGATTGGGACTGAGCAAGATGGGCCAGACACACCCTGGAGCCCTCCCATGGTCCCCTTCGGGCTGGCCAACCTCCCGCATCCCTCCCTGGCCCAATTGTGCACCAGTGGGGTCCCTCAGCCTGGCCTGCACCCTCTTGCAATGTCGGACCTCTCAGGGGATGTCGGAGAGCTGTTTTGGCCTCATCCCACAGGCCAGGCTAAGGGACCCCACTGGTGCACGAATTCGTGCACTGGGGCTTCTAGTATAGAAGAAAAAAAGACCCTGAATAGCCACAGCAATCCTGAGAAAGAAGAACAAAGTTGGAGGGATCACAATACCAGATATCAAGCTATATTACAAAGCCACTGTTCTCAAAACTGCCTAGTACTGGCACAAGAACAGACATATAGACAAATGGAATAGAACAGAGAACCCAGAAATCAACCCAAGCCATTATGCTCAATTAATATTTTGACAAAGGAGGCAAGAACATACAATGGAGTCAAGACAGTCTCTACAATGAGTGATGTTAAGAAAATTGGACAGATACACGCAAAAAAAATGAAACTAGACCACCAACTTACACCATACACAAAAATAAACTCAAAATGGATAAAGGACTTAAATGTAATATAGGAAACCATAAAAATCTTAGAAGAATCCATGGGCAGCAAAATATCAGGCATATGTCGTAGCAATATCTTTATTGATACAGCTCCTAGGACAATGAAAACTAAGGAGAAAATAAACAAATGGGACTACGTCAAAATAAAAAGCTTCTACACAGTAAAAGAAACCATCAACAAAACAACAAGAAAGCCCACTGCATGGAGAACATATTTGCCAATGTTATATCTGATAAGGGTTTAATCTCCAACATTTATAGGGGACTTATACAACTTAACAAAAGGAAGATAAACAATTCAATCAAAAAATGGGCAGAGGACCTAAATAGACACTTTTCAAAAGTAGACCTACAGAAGGCCAAGAAATATATGAAAACATGCTCAAAGTCACTAATCATCTGAGAGATACAAATCAAAATGACAATGAGGTACCATCTCACACCTGTCAGAATGGCTATCATCAACAAATGACAAGTGCTGGTGAGGATGCGGAGAAAAAGGAACCCTCGTGCACTGCTGGAGGGAATGCAGACTGGTGCAGCCACTGCAGAAAACAATATGGAATTTCCTAAAAAAATTAAAAGTGGAGCTCCCATTCAACCCAGTAATCCCGCTTCTAGGAATATATCTCAAGAAATCAGAAACACCAATCAAAAAGGATATATGCGTTCTTGTGTTCATAGCAGCACAATTTACAATAGCTAAGATTTGGAAACAGCCCAAGTGCCCATCAGCAGATGAGTGGATTAAAAAACTGTGGTACATCTACATAATGGAATACTACGCTGCTGTAAAAAGGAAGGAACTCCTACCTTTTGCAACAGCATGGATAGTCCTGGAGAGCTTTATGCTAAGCGAAATAAGCCAGTCATAAAAAGATAAATATCACATGATCTCACTCATTTGTGGAATATAATGAACAACATAAACTCATGAACAAAAATAGATCCAGAGACATAGAAGCACAAACTGTCAATCCTCAGAGGAAAGGCAGGGAAGGGTGGGAGTGGGGGTGTAAGAGATCAACCAAAGGACTTGTATGCATGCATATAAGCATAACCAATGGACACAGACAGTAGGAGGGTGAGGACATGTGCTGGGGTGGCGGGGAGTGGCCAGGGAGAGGTCAATGGGGGGGAGAGACATATGAAATACTTTAAACAATAAGTTTAAATTAAAAAAAAGAAAAAGTTGTTCCATAAACATCTTTTTTAAAAAACAAAACAAAACCAGGCACTAGCCTGGCTGGTGTGGCTCAGTGGTTGAGTATCGACCTATGAACCAGGATGTCAGGGTTTGATTCCCAGTCAGGGCACATGCCCAGGCAGCAGCCCATCAATGATTCTCTCTCATCACTGATGTTTCTATCTCTCTTTCTCTCCCTTCCTCTCTGAAATCAATAAAAATATATTTTTTTAAAAGGCACTGGACCTAAACGACATAAACAGAACTCTAAAGTATAAAGTGTAAAGAAGCAAACTGAAGAACCATTTACATAAATGCACACACAAACAAAAATAATACTTTACTTTTTCAATGTGTATGCATATGTGCATGTAAACATATAGAAAAGGGCATGGAAGGATATACTCCAAACTGCTAACAGTGATTACCTATGAGACAGGAGAGTAAACCAGGATTAAGGATCATGGCAAAAGAAACTTTACCCTCTCTTGTATTTGTAGTTTTGGTGGGGGTTTTTTTACAAGAAGAATATGTGGCTCTGGCTGGTGTGGCTCAGTTGGTTAGACTAAGAGCATTGTCCCGAGCACTGAAGGGTCATGGTTTCGATTCCCGGTCAGAGCACATACCCTAGTTAGGGCATGCGCGATCCCAGGTCAGGGCACGTGTGGAAGGCAACAGATTGATGTTTCTGTCTCACATTAATGTTTCTTTCTCTCCCCTCTCTCTCTCTCTACCCTTCCCTTCCTCCCTCCCTTTCCCTTCCTCTCTCTCAAATCAATGAAAAACATGTTCTCAGGTAATGATTTAAAAAAAACACATCCTATATAATAAAAGCCTAATAAGCTAAGTGTCATGTTGACCTGTTGGCTGCTCAACCTCTCACTATGACGTACACTGACCACTGGGGGCAGACAGTCAACCCATCGACCAGTCGCTATGACGTGCACTGACCATGAGGGGGCAGATGCAATGACTTGTAGGTTAGCTTGCTGCTGGGGTCCAGCCAATCAGGACTGAGTGAGATGGGCCGGACACACCCTGGAACCTTCCCGCGGTCCCTCCTCAGCTGGCCAACCTCCTGTGTCCCTCCCCGGCCCCAATTGTGCACCTGTGGGGTCCCTTGGCCTGGCCTGCACCCTCTTGCAATCCAGGACCTCTTGCGGGATGTCGGAGAGCTGGTTTCAGCCCAATCCCACAGGCCAGGCCAAGGGACCCCACTGGTGCACAAATTCATGCACCAGGCCTCTAGTTTAAAAAGAAAAGCATGTGTATTATTTCTCATTTAATTAAAAAAAAAAAGAATGCTATCTTGAAGCAAAGAAGATGCTTGGCCCAATAATTTATTTCTTGGAAGAGATTTTGCATGTTTCTTGCGGGGCGGGGCGGGGGGGGTGTAATATTTGTGTCTTAATCCTTTATAGGCTAAATTTTTGTTCTTAACAAAGCTTTTATTTGATACTATACATACTTAAGAAATGCCCCCTTTCAACTAAAAGAAATCATGAATTACTTCCTCATCATTTAACAAGATTTATCATTGGACTCTGTCTGGTTCCCTGGATACCCCACTGTTTTAAGGCTCTGTTTCCTTTCCGTGGGTTGTTCTCTCTGCCTAGAATGTCCTTCCTCACCTGACCACCGTGATGATGCCATAGAAACTCTCCTTGGGAGACCTCTTCTCTCCTTGGTTGCCTCCTCAAAGTTAAGTCATTCCTTAAAGACTGCTGCTAGTCTTTGCATATACTTGCCCTGTTAAAGAAAAGTATGGGATTAGGAGCACAAGGCAACCTGGATTCAAGTGCCTGCTCTGTTCCATACTAGCAACACCATATATAAGATCCCCTCACCTTGTAGGATCACCGTGGGCATTGAATGAGATACTTGTAGGATGCTTAGCACCATGTCTGGTTCAGAATCACTCTTACTGCATGTCAGCTGTTCATGTCATTCTTGTAGCAGAAATATCTTCCCCAATAGACCTGGAGCCGGAGCCTGGTTGTCTTGGTTTCTGATCAGCTCGCTCCGTCCCTGGCAGATAATAGAGGCTCCATTCAGTGTTGTTGTGCACTGAGCTGTGCAGTAAGGGACATGTAAGCCCCAAACAGACCATAAAGTGGGTTAACTGCTGATGATTGATTTACGTGTCTGATATTCAAGAATTTCCAAAATAAGCATGTATCACTTGTGTAATTTAAGTGCCCTTCCCCCCAGAGGGAGGCAGTGGTAGCCCTCAGGAATGGGGTCACCAGTGGGAGAAAGTCAAGTACTATGACAGACTGGAATAGAAAAGGTGCTAAGGAGCTAGGGGCATTGCCTCAGATCACCACCTGACTTCTGGGCGATGCCAGTAGCCGGTGGCGCCACAACTCAGCCATCTGGGTGCCTGTAAAGGAACAAGAGGCCTATCCAGGGCTGAGAGCCCCTCATCCCAGCAGGCCTAGTCCGGGGCTTTTTGTTTGGTTTTAAGCTTATGATACCCCAGCTATGAGCAGCTCCCCCTGTTCTCACAGGATGTCCCAGCAGTGGGCAGTAGAGGGGTGTGTGTGTGTGTGTGTGTGTGTGTGTGTGTGTGTGTGTGTGTATTTGAGCACGAGTTCACAACTCTGACTTCATGGGCATCAAGTGATTCATGCACCAGAGGATTAGAAAAATCTGCCCAGCACTGCTCCGGGTTTAATGCACAAAATGCCCAGCCCACGTTGCCTCACACATACCCACGGTGTGGAGTTCCCTTGCAGGCCAGCCCTTGACAAATAAAACCAATACAACATTGAAAAATAAAAGATGCTCACAGCTGGGGCTGGGAGAAAATGACAGGGGTAGATAAAATGACCTAGAGCTTATGAAAAGAAAACCATGTTCTCTGTATGCTAATTACTAAACGCATCTCAGAAGGCGCTATCGGGTTAAAGACTTAGGTCCTCAGAGCTAGATTCTCACCCTACTTCCAGCCGGTTGTATGGTCAGCATATCATCTTGGAGCCATAGAACCACACAATCCCAGGGCTAAAGGGGGCCTTCAAGGCCATGCAGTCTACCCATTTCTCCAACATTTGAGTTTTTCTATGGTTTGCCTAATAAGTTCAGCCTCTGATTGAAGTCTTCCTGTGATTGACAGCTCACTGCCTTGAGATATCCCATGTCTTTGCTGGGAAGCCCTTATCATTAGAAAGTTCTTCCCTTACCTTGAGCTGAACTATAACTTTCTGCAGATTTCATCTTCCGGTTCTGCTTCTTCTGACAGCAGACAGCCTGGTGTCAGAGACAGGGCGAGAGCTGCAGAGTGGGAGAGGCCACTCTTCTCACCTGCCCATTACTGACTTTGGACTAAGTATTTCACCTTTCCCAGTCTTAGTCCCATGTCGGGCGAAATGGAGTTACTTCCTTCAGTTGGGTTCATTGGAGGATGGAGTGAGGTAGTGGGGAAAAATGCACATTCTAGAGCTACATGTACTGATGTCGAAAGATAAGATAGCTGTGACATGTTGTTAGATGGGGAAAAGCAGATTTCGGAAGAAATAAGTAAACATGGACACACTGGAAAAGTGGGTGAGGAGTACACTGAGCTAAGGGTAGCCACTTCTGGTGGATGAGACTAGAGTGGCCTTTGTCACTCAGATGTTACATTCTTCCATGATGGTTAAAAAAGGAGTTTACAACAAATGCATCACATTGAGAATCATAAAAAATAGTGAAGGTTTTCCCATTTTAGAAAGAAAAAAGGTGAAATGTTTGCAACACTTTATATCTGAAAATGGAGTCCACCTGTATCAGTTGTGGTTTCTTTCTCTGCAAGCTGTGTCCTAGCAGGATTTTGCACAGCGTCCACCTACAAGAAATGGTCTTAACCCCTAACCAAAGCAGTAGTGACTGCAGCAGGACCTGCCCATCTGCCTCGGGGCCTTTGCATTTGCTGCTCCCTCTGCAACAGCCTGTAATCAGTCTGTGTTACACTGCTGGGTAGTCACATCCGAAGCACAGCCATCTCCCAAGCAGACTTGGGTGTGATTGGCAGAGATACACCTTCTGCTAAGTGGGAAGTGATGTTTGAGTGGAAATCTCATGAGTGGGCAGTTCATTTGATAAACATCCTGCTGTGAAAGTGACTTTTGCTTCCTGGCACTTCCTCCTACATTTAGAGACTCACAAGTAAATACCTGGATGACAGCCACCCCACACGCAACATGCTTGACATCTTCCCTGGGGTGACATGTTGAGTCCTCTTCAAAAATAAAAGCAGCAAATGACAAGCAAAATTTATCAAGTTCACCAGATATCTGTGAGCATGTGCCATATGCCAGATGCTGTGAGAGACGGGAAAATGAGCCACTCTCCGTCCTGCCCTCGAGAAGCTTGCTACCGGACAGATGGACACGAATCCCGAACTGGAATGTGCAGGGGATGCAGTAAGAGCTGAGGTGGGAGCCTGTGCTACACTTAATGGGCATCGGAGGAGAGCACCGTTCACACGGAGGGCGGCTCGGAGGCACTGTGAGCTGAGCCTGGATGGAAGGATAAGATTCTCTGGGCCAAAGAAGCAGAGAAGGGTGCTCTGAGCTGAATGGTTAGCAAGAGTAAAGGAGCAAAGGCAAGAAAAGTAGTCAGTAGTTGGTGTCTGCAGAGAAAGAATGGGGTACAAGGTTGCAGAGAAAGGGTGGGGCGAAAGGTTGAGATGGGAGGTGAGTTTGGAAAAGTGGGCTCTGGGCATTGCTGAGAGGCCTGAAGTGTCAGCAGATGACATCAGCAGGCCTGTGCTGTGGCAACAGGGTGGATGGGATGAGAGGCCAGACCTATGTACCCAGGTTAGTTCCTGATGTGGAAGTTTCTGTAAATAGCTGCAGACCCCACAGTCCTCACTCTGGCACTAACCAGGGAGGAAGCAGAGAAGGAAGAAGCCCAGATGAGAAGGCTGCAGGACCCCAGAAAGCAGAGGTTTCCAGATAGTCAAGGTTGTGTTGGGTTGGGCTGCATTGGGTTGGGTTGAGTTGGGTTAGGCTGCATTGGGTTGGGCTGGGCTGCACTGGGTTGGTTTGGGTTAGGTTGGGCTGCATTAGGTTGGGTTGGATTGGGTTGGGCTGCATTGGGTTGGGTTGGGTTGGGCTGCATTGGGTTGGGCTTGGCTGCACTGGGTTGGGTTGGGTTGGGCTTGGCTGCACTGGGTTGGGTTGGGTTGGGTTGGGCTGCATTGGGTTGGGTTGGGTTGGGCTGGGCTACACTGGGTTGGGTTGGGTTGGGCTGGGCTACACTGGGTTGGGTTGGGTTGGGTTGGGCTGCATTGGGTTGGGTTGGGTTGGGCTGCATTGGGTTGGGTTGGGTTGGGTTGGGTTGGGTTGGGTTGGGTTGGGCTGGGCTGCACTGGGTTGGGTTGGGTTGGGTTGGGCTTCATTGGAGGTGGCAATAGTTGAAGGGGTTGGTAAGGAGAACTCTGACGGTTCACCTTCTGCTCCTGTGCATGGAGCAGGAAAACTTCCCCAGGAGAATACCTTTGCCCTTTAACAAATAGGAAACTGACAGGTTGACACTGTTGCTGAAGTGGGAGACTTTTTTTCTTTTTTACCAACACCTTAGTGGAAGCGGCCTCCTGAATGAAACACATGTTGCTCCCCAGCACCTGACAAGCTGACATAATTTAAGAGCAGCTACCAGGAGCCCACAACTGGAATTGCCCATGAACCTGCTCCCCTGGAGGGGCTCCAACTGGGTGAAAAAGTGGACCACGTCCAAGGGGCAGGGCTTCCCTTCTCATCTACAGCTGACTCGTGGGGAGTCACTTTCCAAAAGCAGGGACGGCTGTAATTAACCTGATCGTGTTGGTTTCTGGAGTGTTTTTATTTGTGGTCTGATTATGAAACAGATTTATGGCCCTGCCCACCCGCTGAAAAGAGACCAGGGCATTTAGTTGAAATTAAAAGTGCAGATAAGACCGCCTGTTTTGATAATAGCATATTTTTAAATAGATTACTCATCTTCGGTGAAATAAGGGAGAGGAGTTAATTTGTGTGATGAAGTGCTTTCTATTTCTGGGAGCTGGCTGGTGGATGTGATTGCCTGAGGAAGGAGCATAACTCACTCTTAAAATCACCACAGGCATGTCCAGGCCAAATACCTGCCCTCCGAGGAAAGGGGTAATTTGTAACGTGATGCCACAGAACAGAGGGGCTTGTAGTTGCAAAGCAAATGTTTGGGGAAGGTGTACAATTTGTCTTTGGAGGCCCAATTCCCATTCATTCTTAGAAAAGTGCCAGAGAAATAAACTGAACACGTTACTCTGAGGCCACTGATTGTACGGGGTGATGAAAAGAGACAGACCGGGGCTGGGATTCTGGACACCACCAGTGGTGGTTTCTGGTGTAGCCAGATCTAGTCTCAATTTCTGCCTCTGTAGCGTTAACCCCATAGGGTGGCAGCAAAGGTTGTGTGTGGGGCGGAGTCGTCCAAGTGCCTCGGCAAATGCCTGGCACCCAGTGGGTGCAAACCAGAACCGGCTGCCTCCCTGGCTTCTGGCTTCTGCTCCAGCGCTCACCCGAGAGCCCCTTGGAAGAATCCGTATGTGTCCAAGTATCAGGGAGGACTTGAGACTTTCCTGAAAACTTGATGGAACAGTCGAGGAGGGGTTTTACGTCACAGACTCCATAGCAACCCCCTGACAACTCTCCCTAGACATTTCTATTCTCCTCCAGCCTCTGGGCCACACACACAATGCCTGGCCTCACTAGTTCCCCTCGCCTCCTCCCTCAGTTTCCCTCCAGAAAAGTATTTTATTAGGAAATATGCCCATGAGCACTTCACCCAGCCTCCTCCTTTCTCACCTCCCCCGTTATCAACCACTACGCAAAACAGCTTCCAGTCACGTGCGGTGTCTCCAAGGTCAAGGTGAAGTCTCTCTCCTTCCCAGGGTGCCTCTGTGCTGCCTGTTCCAGGAATCCCTGTGTGTCGATGGAATATTGTACTTGCTGGGCTTGGAACCCCACCAGAAGCTCTAGGAATTTCTAGGAAATTCCGTCAACAGTAGTGCTGCTCATGGTACCTGAGTTGCCAACCCACGTACCTGTACCAGTCTGTAAGGTGAACTCACACGTATTCCAGGATATAACGTGTAGGTGCAAGCATTTGGCTACATCTCCGTCTTCATGTAGTCATCCCAAGCATTTGCATATTGAAACATGTTATTCTATTATTTTCTCCTTTATATCACAGTGAGGCAGTACATAGATTTTTTTTTTTCAAATCGGGTCTTAAGCATGTTTTATTGTTTACAATTTTTATTTTAGAATATTAAAGGGGACCATACAAAGTAACTGTTACATAAAGGGACATTGAGTAGGACAAGGTTGGAATCCCTGAGTCAGAGATGTTGGAGCTGTGTTGGCTTTTGAACTTGGGCTCGGTGCCCTCTGATCTGCTGTGTCCTTGATGCTTCCCAGCTGCTGAGACAGTAGGCCCATAGATGCCAAAGCCCCGATGCACACCTTTCCCTGGCAGCTCTTGTGGGGAGAGGAGAGACACCTACTAGGCGCTCTCTGGAATCTTTGGCGGAAGGAAATTGGCCGTTTGGGAGTAGTGACTTTCTCCACCATGTGGTGTTCCAGAGATCTCAAACCCACACACAGGACTTGACTGTTTGTAGGAATGATTGTCGAGGTAAGCCAGGCAGCGACAGTCCTGTTTGCAGAACTGGGCTGGGTCCATTTTGGTGCATCCTCAGAAGCCTGATGATAACAGCAGCCACAGCAGCAGGCGTTGTGGAAGGGAAGCTGTCCTCTGGCCAGGCCCGTGGCTGAGGCCCTCCGGATCAAGTGGGGCATTGTTTAACACTGTAGGTTCCAGACCGAGCCCAGACCCGGGTTTCTCCGATGGTGGTAGGCCCATTAGAGGGTGATGAAATCAGTTTCTGAGGTCATGACCAGCTTTTTAACAAAAACGAAATATAGGAAAATAGAATAGAAAAGGCATCTGAGCCACATCACACCTTACCTTTCTGTTATACATGCATGTAGTGTATTTCTTTTTATGTGTCATAGTCGGAAGAGTTGAAAGCCACTGTTCCCCAGTATATAGACGTCGGACTCAGAGACTTCCATGCGTGTGGGTATCCTTAGGACTGGGGTTTGAGAGCCTTGTGGGGGATGGAGGGCACCTGAGCCAGCACCCATCCCTTCCCAGGTTTGCTGGGGGCCAGCAAGTCAGCTTGGAATCCTTGCAGAACTCCAGTTTTCTGTTATTCTAGCAGGAAATGTGGGTTTCTGTTTCTAATCATTTAGAGATTCTAACATGGTCACGACGGCCTAGGGTTATTTCTCTGAGCTCACCTTCTGCATTAGGGCAGATCAGTGTTCTCGACTGTTCCCACGTGTCAGAATCAGTTGGAGAATTGATCAAGTCCAACCATCTGATTCAGTAGGTCTGGGGTGAGGCCTGAGAGCTTGCATTTCTAACAAGGTCCCAGGTGATGCTGATGCCAGCAGTCTGGGACCACACTTTGAAACCCACCGTGTTAGAGCAACAGTAAGGACTGTGCCCACATCCTGCCAGACACACAGCAGGCGTGCAGCGAATGCTTCCTTGATTAAATGGGCTGAATCTCCTGGCAGAAAGGCCCTCACTTGATTCCCAACTTTCAACAGTGCGAGGAATGGCTGGTTGATGTGGACTTGTGTGCTTTAAGTGGGTGAATTGTATGGTACATGAATTATACCTCAATAAACCTATTATCAAGAAGAAGAGGAGGTTGGGGAGGAGAAAGGGGAAAAGAAAATGGCTCGTTTCTCAAAACCACCCATCAAAAGTGTCTGTTACGCCTTAGATTGTCTTACAGAGAGAGCCCAAGTCAAAGGAGAATAATGAAAAAGGTCTTCGAGCTGATCTCTGAGGCCCCTTTGAGCTCTGCCAGTCTCTGAAGTTCCTGCCTGGGACTCAGGGCCAGAAAAAGTATGTCTCATGAAGGGCTGGTCTGTCTTTCTTTTCCAATGGAAAAGTAAATGATGCTTAAATGCCTGTGCGTTTCACCTGCCAAACCCTTCCTGGTGCAATCATAGCTTTCCTTCCCGACCTCGCTGTCTAATTTCCCTGCTATTTATACTTATCTATCTGTCAGTTTTTCAAGCAAGTGAAAGCCCTGGACATCCCAGGGAATGGGGGTAAGGTTGAGATTATGGGATTAAAAATTGGTACCCAGCAGGCAGAATGGAGAGACCATCAAGGGATGGTATAGTTTCCTGGTTCATAATGCCAGTGTGGGGATCAAAAACACCTGCTATCAGCTCCTGGCTGTCATCTACACAGGTCTGTATATAACTTCTGTCTGAACACAGGTCAGCATGTAACTTTTCTGAGCCTCAGTTTCCCCTAATAGAGTTGTCATGGTGATGAAATGAGACAATGTGGATAAATAACAGCATTTAGCACAGGGCCTGGGCACACCCTGGCATTGACAGGGTAATAAGGGTGAGGGTCCATCTCATCTTTTTTTTTTTTTTTAGAATTTTTACATTTTTTTTATTGTTTTAAGTATTACAAATAGTAGTACATATGTCTCCTTTTTTTTCCCCCATTGACCTCCCCCCGACCTCCCCTACCCCCCAGTACATGCCTTTACCTGCCCGCCCTCTCCCCCGCCCCAGTGTCTTGTATCCATTGGTTATGCTTATATGCATGCGTACAAGTCCTTCGGTTGGTCTCTTACAGCCCCCCTCGCCCAACCTCCCCTGTCTTCCCAATGTAGTTTGGCAGTCTGTTCAATGCTTCTTTGCCTCTGTATCTTTTTCCCACCATTTCTTTCCTTTAAAAAGTTTTGCCTTTGCAGACTAGAAATAAACATATAATAACAAAACAAAACAAAACAAAAAAATCTTTGAGTCCCAATTTCAATGTCCAACAGTTCTGAGTCCCCGTTTCAATGTCTAACACTTCCTTATGTGTACATGTCAGCATTGATATCTGGATGGTGGGCACATGGTGGCAATGCAGGTCCAACCCTCTCTGGTTTGGTCTTATGTAACCTGCAGCAGTGCACAGCTGCTGACTGCTCACATGGCAAGGCATTGTCAGTGTCTTCCATCTCTGGACTGTTTTTTTCCTCTTGTCTTCATGGTTGGAGCACACCTGTCAATTCCTCTCTGTTGCAGGAATCCACCTGGTCTTGGGGTTGTTTTCTTTATCTGGGGGATCCCTGCTCTTCCCAGCTGCAAACTGTCTCACCAGCTGTGCCTCCTTCGCCAATTCGGGCTGGATTCCGTTCGTCTCAGCTGCTCCCTCTATTTGCTCCGGGACAAGGCTCAGGACACGTCCTTCTATTCCGCCGCCATTTTGTCTCCCATCTCATCTTAACAGGTTTCTTTTGGCTGGAAACACCTGAGTATTAAAGCAGGACACTTTTTAAAAAATATTTTTTATTGATTTGAGAGAGAGAAACATTGATGGGTTGCCTCCTCTATGCACCCCAACTAGAGATTGAACCCACAACCTGAGTATGTGCCCTGACCGGGAATCGAAACGGCGATCACCACCCCGGCCACGGCAACGCAGGATGACACTTTGGACTGCTGTGTGCCCTCCCTCCTGCAAATGGGTTGGCAGTGCTTTAGAATACACTGTCTACGACTTGCGAGTAAATAAATCAGTCTGGAAGCAGATGAGCTATGACACTTTAACAGCCAGACGCCCAGCAGAGCTGAGACATGACAAGACCCAGAATGTCCACAGCTCCCAGAAGCTGCCCGAGTGTGCAAAGGGCAGCCTCTCCTGCCGCAGCCTCTGCATGATCAACAGTCCCCTGGAGGCCTGGCACCCCACTGACACTGGGACTGTGCTGATCTTTCTGGTCTGGGACTTCTCCTCCTCCCCTCCTTCTCCTCTTTCTCCCTCGCTGGCCTGTCCACGGGGCCTCTCCCACCTGCTGGGGTCCTGCCAGGGCATGGGACACACAGGGCGCCTTTGTTTCTGGGGCTCCTGAGCAGGCATCTGCCAGCCTCGATGGCAGCAGAGATTGAAACTCTGGTATTCCACTTGGGAATTAATTTGATTGCACAGAGTGGTAGATTTCTGAACAAACCAAACTGAATCCGAGTCCTGTCTTCACCACTTAACCTACTGGCTGTGTGGCCTTGCACCAGAACAACGTCTTCTGAACTTGACTTCCCTCATCTTGAAACGAGGATGATGAACCGTGACCTGCTCCCTCTCAGAGAGATCAGATCACATGAAACGGTGGGGGAGGAAGGCGCGTGGATTTAGCAGGGTCCCACGGGGTACGCTGCACTAGGCACGAGGGGTACACTGGTGGGCAGAATGTTCTCAGAGCTCACCCTCTTGGGGCTTAGAATGCGGGGAGACAGAGTAAGTAGTCCACGAATGTGGACGGGTGAGCTGAGCTGAGTGGCGTGAAGGACAGGTTCCAGGGCTCTGTGACTTCTGCCCTGGGCACCTGCTGAGTCTTGAGGGCAGGAAAGGCTTCAGTGATGAGCTGCAGTCTGAGCCAAGACCTGAGGGAGGAGCAGGAGTTAACTAGGGGGAAATGAATGGAGGGGCTCGGGATCTCAGGAAGCCAGGAAGAAGGACCAGCAGTGACAGGAGGAGACATTATGGGCCCTTGGTCGCCTGAAAGCAGATGGTGGGGGCAGGAAAGAGGGGGGTGCATAATAAGGAAGGGAGGGGCAAGATGAGGCTGGAGAGGGGGCAGAGACCAGCCTCGCACAGCCTTGTGATTCCTGGTAAGGATTTTGGATCTTCTTCCAGGAGCCATGGGGAGCCATCGAGGAGTTTTAAGCAAGAGAGTGGAAGGGTGACAAGTGCATTTACTTCTAAGAGACCACCTGAGCTGCTATGTGCAGACAAGGCCGAAGAGGGACAGCGTGCAGCAGGGACAGCAGTTGGCTGTAGATTGCAGCGGTCCAGACAGGGACAGTGGTGGCCTGGACCGGAGCCAAGTTCTTGCTGTGTCGCTATTACATGCCAATGGGTGAGGGCCCCCCTCTGTCTCAGTCTGAGAGCTGCCATAATGAGGCACTATAAACCATGTGGCTTAAGACAGCAAAAGTGGATTCTCTCTCAGTTCTGGAGGCCAAAGGTCAGCAGTCCAGGTGCTGGCAGGGTCATGCTCTTTCCGAAGTCTCTCGGAGCAGCCTCCCTTGCCTCTTCCTAGCTTTTGGTGTCACCAGCCATCCTTGGCGTTTCTGGGCTTGTAAACACATCACTCCAGTCTCTGCCTCCATCAGCACATGGCGTTCTCCTGTGTGTCCAGATCTCTCTCTTCTTTTAAGGACACCAGTCATCAGATTAGGGCCCACCCTAAACCAGTAGGACCTCATCTGAACTTCATTACATTTGCATAGGCCCTATTTCCAAAGAAGGTCACATTCACAGGTCCTAGGGGTTAGGACTTCAACATACCTTTTTTTTTTTGGGGGGGGGGGGGCGGGAACGGGAGAGGGCACTGTTCAACTCACAGCAGCTCCTTGGAATGCAACAGCCTACGAGGTAGAACCATCCTCAAGTCCTAGGTGCCCTCAGAGCAGACAGGAGGGAGAGGCTGCCTTTCAGTGCAGGCCCAGGGGAGCATGTGTGTGTGTGTTCAGGTGGGATATACTAGAACTGGAGACGTGCAGGGTCCTCACTCAGACCCCACCAGCTGAGGGATGTGGGGCAAGGTCTTCTTTTCCCCAGGCCTCCGTTTCCTCCCTGGTAATACCGGAATTGATGGAACCCGCCACACCCTCCTTGCAGGGAGTCCCCTGAGATGATCAGCAAGTATTTCTAAGACACTATGTGTCCGGCGATGAGGTAACTCACCCAGGGTGCTCTGGGGAGAGGGACAAGTGCTAGTCTCCTGGATGTCATATCCTTCCATGTTACCCCCTGCTCTCCTCTCCCAGCACAGTGCCTGCGGGCACAGACCCCATTGGCCCCAGTATCACCCAGTAGGCGGGGGCAGGGATGGGGGTGAAACAGGAGTGACTAGCATTTGATGTTTCCGAAGCTGAGTGATGGATGAGTGGGGGACTCATTATTCTATCCTACTTTTCAAAAATGTGTTTGAAAGGATTCTTAATATTTTTTTAAAGTTTAGCAAAGTGCCCATCTCGGGTGGCTCAGTGGTTGAGCATGGACCTATGAACCAGGATGTCACGGTTCGGTTCCTGGTCAGGGCACATGCCTGGGTTGCAGGCTCAGTCCCCGGTGTGGGGCCTACAGAAGGCAGCCAATCAATGATTCTCTCTCATTAATGTTTCTGTCTCTCTCCCCCTCTCTCCTTCTCCCTTACTCTCTATAGTCAATAAAAATATATTGTTTTTTTAAAAGTTTAGCAAAGATGACTTTAGACTCTGAAGGCAAACTGGGTTTAAATCCAAGACCTGCCATTTACTGTGTGGACCTAGGGAAAGTTACTGGACCTCTCTGGGCCCCGTTTCCTCGTCGTAGGGATACTAATCGTGACCTGCCTCGTGGGGTGTTTGTGAAGAGAAGATGAGTAAATGCGTTTGAAGTCCTTGGGTTGGTGCCTGGAATGGGTGAGCCTGAACCTGAGATCCCCATTATTTATAGAAACTGGCACCAGAGCAATGTGTTGATGAGGGGAAGTCATGAAACCACAGAGTCAGCCTTGCAGGTCTTCCAGTCATACCTGCGACCTGGAATGTGTCTTCGTGTGGGTTTCCTAAAGCAGAGTCTGAGTCGGGATTTGGGTACAAAGTAGTTATTTGGGGAGGAGATCTGGGAGAACACAAGCGAGAGCGTGGACGTGAGAACAGGAAAGGGAGCCGGCCAGGAGGTGCCTGTGACAGGAGGGCACCACGGCCGCAACCCCACGTGATCCCACTGGAAGCCCTGGGAGTCAGCCCCAGGCACTTGTCCGGGTTCAGCCCACCAGAGGCAGCAAGGGTGCTGGGGCGATTACCCACCAACACCACAGTTCTTGGTTGAGGTTCGCCATGTGGGTGCAGAGAGCCCCAAGCAGAGGCAGGTGCTGGCGGGTGAAGTAAGGCAGGCAGTGAACAAACACCGAGGAGGGGACAGGTGGGACACCCAGGCCCACCGGTGAGCTCTCTGAGAGGTGCTCTTCCAACACCTACTGGGAGCCTGACAACGATGGGGCTCACCTTCAGAAGCCGCCTCCCCCTTGCTGGATGGCTCTGGCTCATCGTTAAATTCGAGGGGTAAGAAAAGCAATGGTGTCTTGTTTTTACAAGCAGAGCAGCCCTTGGAATAGGAATGATGCATATTTGACATGAGGGCAGCTGCCTCCCTGCTGCTTCAGGGCTGACATCTGTTCTCGGCCCTGACACTTGCATGCTGAGCCAGGGTATAGCCGCAGAATCTTTCTGAACACAGCTTCAGGTATCCATCTTAGACCCATGAGGGTGGCACGCTGGTGAAGGCTGTTTTATCCCTGCCCCAGTGTTTATGAAGATTGGGGGGGAGGGCATCCCAGGGTTACCAGCACTGTGTCACAGGCTCACTATATGATTCTGAGGAGGACATTTACCCTCTCTGGCCCTCCCCGGCCCCTCTGGGCAGAATGAAAGGACTGGCTGAAGTATGGCAAAGAGAGAATTGGGTGCCTTAGGAAGAGACTGCCCCTTTGCCGCAGGCAGGGTTGAGTTTTACACCTTGGCTTCATCATTTGTAAACTGTTCCTTGGGTGGGTTACATTGCCCATGCCAAGCCTCATGGCATCGTCTTCTCTAACAGGGGACCGTAGCACCCTATTGGATGTATCTGAAGCAGGGAGCTCCGTGTAGGACCATGATCATTGTCAGTATCATAACCATCATCTTCTTCCCCTAAAGTCCCTTTCAGCTCGAAAATTCTATGACTTTATGGACTGTCCTCATCCAAGTGGCAAAAGCAGGCAACAATCCTGATTTTGTGTAAGTGCACTTTCTCATAAGGACAGGAGGAGCATAATTGCCCCTAAATAATGGCTCCGACGTTACCACAAGCTGTCAAAAGCACTTAATTGCTCAGTCTGTAATGATGCAGCCATCTGCGTTCGGGGTGATTTCAGCCATGGGGCCTGCCCGAGCGGGGCCCTCAGTGATTAGAGCTGGGCTGGGTGATATTTCTAATTCTGATGGGAGTAGTGGTGTGGAGTGTAGGAGATTATCTCATCCTCCAGTTAATGACTTACCAGTTGAACCCAACGAAGAAGAAGCACTTGTCACAGTGACTATGGCTTTTTTTTTTTTTTAAAGACAGTTTTCCTGCCCCAACAGCAGCCTATCTGGAGAGTGATCATGCCTTTTGCTATCTTGTCTCAATGCCCAAGCAAGTCTCTTTTGGAAAGATTTAGTCCCTCAATTAGGGGAAATTGATTTCTGTTTTCTACAGAGTCACTGTTCCAAGGATAAGTGGGAAAGGGCGGGAGAAGCCATATTAATCTTTGCGAGCAAGCAAGAAGGCATCTGGGGTGGCTCAGTTTTCCAGCCTCCGCTGTATGTGTAGATCATCTTCTCTCTGTTTATCTTTTTAAAAAATATATGTTTATATTGACTTCATGGAGAGGAAGGAAGAGGGAGAGAGAGGTTGAAACATCAATGATGAGAGAGAATCATCTATCTGCTGCCTCCTGCATGCCCCCTACTGGGGATCAAGCCCGAAACCCAAGCATGTGCCCTGACTGGAAATTGAACCATAATCTCCTGGTTCATAGGCTGATGCTCAATCACTGAGCCACGCTGGCCAGGCAAAGTGAGCTGCTTTAAAAAGCCTAAGTAAGCTGTAGTAGGGTAAGTAGAAGAGGTACAAATCATGAGTAGTAGATGATTGTCGGTGTTGGGAAAACACGACTGGAAGGGGAGAGCCTAAGTTTCTACAGGGAGCCCAGCAACTTACCGGCTGTCTGACCTCAGGCCAGTTTCTCCTCTTCTCTGAGCATCAATTTTCTCATCTGTCAAATGCAGAGTATGGTTTTATGAACCAAGGGAGATAATATATGTGAAGCTGCTTTGCAAACCATAACATTCCTTACCAGTGAAAGTGATTCATTTCTTCCCTGGGTTAGAAAAATAAAAGGTTCAGTAGGTTTTGGACCACACGGCCAGGGGATCCTGGCGTGAAACACAGCTCTACTGCTAACTGTGCCGGAGGTGGGCCCTTCTCGTCTCTGGATCTCAGCTTTCTGTCTATGAAATGAAGAGACAGAAGTACCCCAGTGAGTTCCAGGCCTGGCTGTGCCTCGCAATCCCGATTGTGGTCAAGTAAAACCAAATATGCTGGCTGCTACCCTCCATCTATCATATCACCATGGCCTGGGTGATGCCCCGCAGCCTTATTTATAGTGCGCTCACCAGGTGACTTGCACACACACCCTAATTTGGTGGGGAGGGAGAGGCCTTCCAGTCTAACGCCTGATGGAGGGAATTCAGAGCAGGATTTGGGCTTTGGTTAGGGAAGGTGGTCACCCCAGGGGCTGGCAAGAGCCATTGAGGTCTGGGCTCAGGGCCATTGAAGACCTTCTGGTCCAAACTCTGATTTCAGAGACGGCCCAGAGGACATAAGTGATGGGCTCACTGTGCCAAACTGGGGAGCACAGTCCAATTCTCCGGGTCCCCAGTCAGGGACACTTCCACAGCACTCCAGCTTCCCCAACGAAGAGAATGTGTGTTTTGACCAATATATTTTGTAATGGAGCTAAAAGTTACAAATAGTGAAAAAATGTAGATATCTTCAGTATACAGTTCCATAAGGTTTAACAAATGTATACACCTGGGAAAGCAGCACCCCAATCAAGATGTAGACATTGCCTCACCCCAGAAAGGCCCCTTGTGCTCCCGTTTTTTTAAAAAAAAAATTCTCACCCAAGGATATTTTTATTGATATTAGACAAAAAAGGGAGAGAGAGAGAGGAAAAAGACATTGATGTGAGAGAAAAACATCAAATCAGTTGCCTCCCGGGGATCGAACCCACACCCATTTGGTGTACGGGACAACGCTCTAACCAACTGGGCCACCCAGCCAGGGCTGTCCCTGAGCTTTTTATCCACTTATCTGCTGATGGACACTTGGGCTGCTTCACTAGCTTGGCTATTATAAATAACGCTGCACTAAGCATAAGGGTGCATATATTCCTTTGGATTAGTGTTTCAGGGTTCTGAGGATATAGTCCCAGAAGTGGAATTGCTAGGTCATAAGACAGTTCCATTTTGTATTTCTTAGGAAACTCCATACTGCTTTCCACAGTGGCTGCACCAGTCTGCATTCCCACCAGCAGTGCACGAGGGTTCCCTTTTCTCCACATCCTCGCAACACTTGTTGTTGGTTCATTTATTGATGAGAGCCATTCTGACAGGTGTGAGGTGATATTTCATTGTGCTGTAATTTGCATGCCTCTGATGATTAGTGACATTGAGCATCTTTTCATATGTCTGGCCATCTGTTTCTCCTTTTGGAAAGGTATCTATTCAGGTCCTTTGCCCATTTTCTTAACTGGATTGTTTGTTGTTTTGGTATTGAGTTATAAAAGTCCTTTATAAGTTTTGGATGTTAACCCCTTATCAGATGTATCATTGACAAATATGTTCTCCCATTTAGTGGGTTGTCTTTTCATTTTCTTGATGGTTTCCTTTGCTGTGCAAAAACTTTTTAGTTTGATACAGTCCCATTTGTTTTGTTTTGTTGTTTCTCTTGCCCAAGTTAATATATCAGAAAAAATACTGCTTCAAGAAATAACCAAGTTTTTACTGCCTATGTTCTCTTCTAGAATTTTTATGGTTTCAAGTCTAACATTTAAGTCTTTAATCCATTTTGAATTTATTCTTGGATATGGTGTGAGAAAGTGATCTAGTTTTATTTTCTTGCATGTATCTGTCCAATTTTCCCAGTATCATTTATTGAATAGACTATCTTTACTCCATTGTATGTTTTTGCCTCCTTTGTCAAATATTAATTGACCATAAAGGCATGGGTTTATTTCTGGGCTGAGAACTGGCTTTTAATACAAAGTCTTCCAACCTATAAATATTATTTATCTATTCATTTATTTGGGTCTTTATACATGAGACTACTACAAATGCTATTTTCATTGTACTTTCCAATTGTGTTTTGCCAGTGTATAGAAATACAATTGATTTTTTTTTTAGAATCTAACAGCCTTATGGAGATATAATTTACATCCCATAAAAATCACCCATTTTAAGTCTGTAGATCAATGTGTTTTTAGGTGAATTTATGCAGTTGTGAAACTAACACGGTCATTCGTTTTTAGAATATTTCCATCACTCCAAAACGTTGTCTTGTGCCTGTTTGCAGTCAACCCCCACTCCCAACCCAGCTTCAGCCAACCACCGATTTCCTTTCTGTCTCCGTAGTTCTACCTTTCCAGAAATTTCACATAAATGGAATCATAAAATATCTAGTCTTATATGTCTGACTTCTTTAACCTAGCGTAATATTTTTAAGGCTCGTCCATATTATTGCAATAGCTTGTTCCTTCTTTATTGCTTAATAATATTCTGTTGTATGGCTCTTCTACATTTTGTTTTCTGTTCACCCTTTGATGGACATTTGGATGGTTTTCACTTTGGGGCTATTATGAATGTTGCTGCTGTGAACATGAGTGTACAAGTTTTTGTGTGGACATGTGTTTTCATTTCTCTTGCGTGTGGAATTGCTGGGTTATAACTGTGTTTAACTGTTTGAGGAACTGCCAGACTGTTTTCCTAAGTAGCTGCACCATTTTACATTCCCACCAACAGTGTACGAAGATGCTTATTTCTCCACATCCTTGTTAACACTTGTTATTATCTGACTTTCTGATTATATCAGTCCTGGTGGATGTAAAGTAATATGGTGTCACACACTACTGATGACTTGCATATTCCCTGGTGATTGATGATGATAAGCATATTTTCACGTGCTTATTGACCATTTGTATATCTTCTTTTGAGACGTACCTATTTATATCCTTTATCCGTGTTTTTAATTGAGGTAAAATTCACATAAAATTAACCAGGTTCAAATATTCAATTAAGTGGCATTTAGTACATTCGTAGTGTTGTGTAACCATCGCCTCTATCTAGTTACAAAATATTTTTATCGTCCCAAAAGGAAACCCCATACCCATTAAGCAGCCACTCCCCATTCCCCTGACCCCAGGCCCTGGCCATCACTAATCTGCTTTCTGTCTCTATGGATTACCTATTCTGGAATTTCATACAAATGGAATCATACAATATGTGGCCTTTTGTGTCTGGCTTCTTTTACTTAGTATAATGCTTTTAAGATTCACCCATGGTGTAGCATGTATCAGTTCTTGATTCCTTTTTATGGCTGAGTAATAGTCCATTGTATGGATATATTCTGTATTTGTTGATAATGTTCATAGGCATTGGAAACATGGGTTATTTCCACCACCTGACTATTATGAATAGTGTTGCTATAAACCAGTGGTTCTCAACCTTTCTAATGCCACGACCCTTTAATAGAGTTCCTCATGTTGTGGTGACCCCCAACCATAAAATTATTTTCATTGCTACTTCACAACTGTAATTTTGCTACTGTTATGAATCGCAATGTAAATAGCTATGTTTTCCGATGGTCTTAGCCTCTACAGTAGCGGTTCTCAACCTGTGGGTCGGGACCCACAGGTTGAGAACCACTAGCAGGGTCACCTAACCACTGCAAACATTCACGTATAAATAATGAAAAGATTGTTTTAGCTAATCTGGGTCCCTTCATCCCTTGCATTTCCATAAATCTTAGGATCAGCTGTCAGTTGTCAATTTCTGCAAAGAAATCAGCTGTGATTTTAATCACGTTGACTCTGTAGATCAATAAGGGAGGTCTTATTAACATCCTAACAATATTAAGTCATCTAAGAACATGAGCTGTCTGTCCATTTATTTTGGTCTTCAGTTCCTTTTGATAAGGCTTTGTCATTTTCAAAGTATACAGTTTGTACTTGAAGGGTGCAGTGAGACAGTGTGCCGGAGAGCTGTGTCTACACTGTAAAGTGCAGTGCACAGGCAAGGGAGAGGTCACAAGAGTAAGATTACTAAGCAGCTCTTCTTACCCAAAGTCCATCTCTCCTCTTCTGTCTCCCTCCCAGAGCACCTGAAGAAGCCTCTTGAAGACTACATGGCCCATTTCCCCAGCGTGAGGATTCTCCGAACCAAGAAACGGGAAGGGCTGATAAGGACCCGGATGCTGGGGGCCTCAGCGGCAATTGGGGATGTCATCACATTCTTGGACTCACACTGTGAAGCCAATGTCAATTGGCTCCCCCCCTTGCTCGGTAAGGGACTCTCCCAAGACAAGGTAGGCGACGTGGCGTGAGCCAGCCGCCACTGGCCCAAGCCACAAAGGTTCCCTCGCCTGCTGAGATGCACCCAGCACCATGCCAGGTGCACTGAGAAGTTCAGGAGTGCTCAAGGAGACCTTAGCAACCCATCCGGTCCTGTTCCTTCATTTTACAGAGAAAGGAGCTGAGACTTAGAGAGAGGGGAAGTGACTTGCCAGAGTCATCCAGCACATTAGTTTCTGTGACATGATTGCTCCCCCAGATTGCTGCAAGTTTTCTTAGAAAGCAAGCCAAGGCTGTGTACCATTAAGAACCAAACTGAGAGCAGTTACTATTCACTGCACGGCTTCTGTGAGCCAGCAAGGTTGCAAGCATTGTCTCTAATTCTCACAAAACTGCCAGGTCAGACGTATCCCTTTTTTATAGTAGAAGAGACTGAAGTTCAGAGATATTGAATGATGCATTTATTCCCTTGGGCTATAAGTGTCAAAGTCACCATCTCTCTGGCTCCAAAGTCTGTCTTTCATGAGTCCACATTGCCTCCCTAAATTCAGTCCTCTTTGGAGAGTTTATGACAACTACCAGGGAAGGACTATAGACGGAGGGCAGCATGATGCAGGAGTCGTCCACCGTAGCTTGGAGGACAGAAGGGAGACACGAGGATTGGATGCCGGTGTCTCCTGGCTGGTTGGAGAAACAGGCCTGAATCCCCAGGTCTCCGCTTTGATAAAGGCAGTGCACCGGTGCAGACAGTTGGACATTGAAGAGGAAATGTCCCATTGAGACTGGGAGTCAGGAGAGGGACGGCGATGGAGGCAGACTGGGGGAGAGCTACCAATCCAGAGAGAAAGTGAACCCCTCAGAAGTGGAGGGATATGCTCTCTGTAACAGAAAGCTTAGGGAGCAAAGAGGACTGGAGTTTAGGGCGAGCTTGAGTGTGCCTCAGAATCACCTGGAAGACTTGTCAAAACACGGAGTGCCGGGCCCCACCCCAGAGTTTCCGATTCGGGGGGGTCCAGAGTGGGGCCTGAGAATCTGCATTTCTAACCAGCACCCAGGTGGTGCCAGTGCTGCTGTCCAGGGACCACGCTTTGAGGAGCACTGGTTAGGCCACTGTTCGGGGGTGAGGACAGAACCCAAAACCCACACAGTTGAGTGGGATAACCAGCATGCTGTGTCCCAACACCAATCAGCATGGACCTTCGTGTTAGATTATGCACTTGTGTGTGGTTAGGAAAAGGATATAACCCAGATTTTCTGGTCAACAGTTGATTTCATTAAACCAAGAGATCTGCCTCTGCCTCTCATGACTGAAAGAGAACAAAAAAGCCTCACCGTAAATCGCCTAATTGATAGTCCTGAAGGAACAACCCATTTGTTGTGTCATTCGGTGACTCATAAAGAGAATGGAGTGGTGGGGCAGGAAGCCGAACTGGTTGTCTCAATAGCCCTTAACTCTTGTTTCTATGGAAATACATAAAGGTAATTTTCATAATCTGCAGACATACATAGAAGAAGCATGCCCCTCTTTTTTTTTTTTTTTTTCCTTTTTGCAATAGAAATGTGAACCACTGGTGTAGATTTAAAAGTCTGCCCCGCTAATATGATCAGCAGACAGAGCATTATGGCTTTTGTCTCTGAAACCATTTACACCTCTGTGCACAGCTAAGTATGCTTCTTTGGCGAGCAAGCATTTCTGAGTGAGAAGGAATCAGCACCCCAACGGAAAACCGCTGTTGATCATCATTTCCTCCATCATTATCATCGTCGTCATCATCATCATCATCATCATCATCATCATCCCATGGCTCTGCTCGTCTCCTAGCTTTCTAGGCCACATCCCCATTTGAATTTGATGATTCCGTACTAGAACAAGCAGGCCAGGCATTATGATCAACATCTTGCAAATGAGAAACCTGAGGGGCAGAGAGAACGAGGGAGATGCTCAGCCTTCCAGCGCCTGCTCCTGAGCTGCTTTCAGCAACCCTGGTCACGGTGTCGGGAGTGCTGATCACGTGCTAGGCGCCTTGGCTTCGTTGTCTCTCAGTCTTCAGAGACCCCATGAGATAGGCGCTGTCTTCCTCCATTTTGTCGGCAAGGAAACCGTGACTCAGAGGCATCGGATGACCTTCCCCAAGGTTATACCACTAGTAGGTGACAAAACCAGGATTCGAACCTGGGCATTCTGTCCCCAAGTCAGCCCGGCACTGAATGCTGCCGTGATGATGCAGCCCCTTGACCTCTTACCTCTCACAGTCAGCCAGTATCCAGCAGAGCACTGTGTCCTGAGCCCAAACCCTCCCCTGAAGTGAGATGCCCAGAACGGCCATGAATAGTGAGGAAGGGACGCCTTCTCTAGCTCCTTCCCTGGAGAAGGGTTCTGCTTCATTAAGAATCCCCAGGGAACCTGTCACAAGGTTGCTCCATCTCCACCCTCAGAGATTCTGCTTCAGTAGGTGGGGGAGGGGTAAACACACCCCAGGTGGCAGCTGCCCACCTACTCTGACCCCACCACACTCCCCATTCCAAGTCTTGAATCTGAGTCCTGGCCCGAAGCTGGGAGACACCCCCACACAGCCCACTTGCCCCTCACTGGCAGAGATCTGCCCCAGCAGCTCACCGGCACTGCCGGAGGAGAATGCGGGGTCTTGGAGATGTTAGTTATGTAGTTAACCCAGGGCCCCGTCTTAGGTGTCAGGACTGGGATGGGAGCCCTGGTCCATCTTTTTTAAAGCTTGCGCCCTCCCTTCTTCTCCAGGATTCTCAAGCTCAAGTGTTCAGATAATTTACCCAGGGAACACATTAAAAATTCAAATAAGCTGCAGAAGAGGGTCAGGCACATAGCTGCTCCCCCATCCTGCCTCCTTAATGGGCATCTCTTGGCTTCTTCAGACCGCATCGCTCGGAACCGCAAGACCATCGTGTGCCCGATGATTGACGTGATTGACCACGATGACTTCCGGTATGAGACCCAGGCGGGGGATGCCATGCGGGGCGCCTTTGACTGGGAGATGTACTACAAGCGGATCCCAATCCCTCCAGAACTGCAGAAGGCTGACCCCAGTGACCCATTTGAGTAAGTATGAGGAACCAGGCTGGCCGCAGTGGCTGAGCTGACCCAGTGACCCCCTCCCCAACACACACAACTCAGGATTGCCATCTCCCCCAAAAGTCCAGTGCAAAAGGGCGAGGGCAGATGTCCCCAACCAGAAGCACGGTCCATCGCAGCGTGTCATGGAGCCTCAGCTCATGGACCACCAAGGTGGTAACCTCGTCCTTGCCCACCTCTGCGCAGTTTGCTACCATTGTCAACTGGGGCTGAGCAGAGTTACTCATGCTCCCTCCCTCAAGCCTCCAGTTGTAATCATCATTGTTGTCACCACTTACTGAACACTTTCTGAGTGCCAGGCACCGCGTGCTGAGCACATTACAACCTGATCATCTTTAACCCTCTCAATGTTTATTTAAATTAGTATCCACGTTTTCCAATGTGGACATCAAGGTTACAATAAGTTACCTAGGCCAAACAGCGATGAAGTGGCAAAGGCTCAGAGGTGGGCAGAGGTGGGCTTCCCTGAGGAAATGGAGGGGGCCAGGGTGATGGAGCTGCATGAGCAGAGCCCCGGTGCCTCTTCAGCAGGTCAGACATTTGTTGTTCTCCTGACCTACGTCCTCAACATGGTCCAACACTACTAGTTGAAGTCAGAGAGGAGGCGACACCTGCCCAAGATGACACATAGTAGAGGATGAGTCAGAATGGGCTACTCCAGGAAATGGAGTTTTCAAGGTAACCAGAACCCGCTATATGGTTTGACCCTTTGCCATGAGCCAATTCATAGGCTCTAAGATTTGAAAGGTGCGTAGGGTGGGGCTTGGTCCGCTCACCCTCCTCACTGTGGGATGAGGAAAGGGCACATTCAGGTCATGCAGTTGGTTAGTGGCAGAGGCCCAGCCAGTTTCCTCTGAGGCCTCAGTGGCCTCATCTGGATATTGAAGGGTTGGCCCAACCCCAGAGCAGTAGTTCTCAACCCTGGGTGCCTATTGGCATCATGTGCAAGTCACCCTCACTCTCAGCCAGTTACTCCAGAGTCTGGGGTTGAAATCTGCACATCATTTTTGTTTGTTTTCTTTTTTTGTTGTTGTTAATTATCACCCGAGGATATTTTTTTCATTGCTTTGTAGAGAGAGTGGAAGGGAGGGAGGGAAGGAGGGATGGAGGAAGGGACGGAGAGATTTGGGGGGGAGGGGAGGACATTGGTGCGGGAGAGACATCAACTGGTTGCCTTCTGCACAAGCCCCAGCTGGAGCCGGGGATCAAACCTGGGTTCGTGCCCTTGACCAAGAATTGAACTCATGACCCTTTGGTGCACAAGCCAACACTCTAACCACTGAGCAACACTCGCCAGGGCTGGACATCATTGTTTTTTTTAAGATCCCAGGTGATACTGATGTGTGGCCAAGGTTGCGAGCCACTGGCCTAAAGGCTTCTTCCTTAGGGGCTCTCCCTGCGTTGTGTCCTCTGATTCCTTCCAGAAGTCTCTCTTCTATATTGCACTTGGACAAAACCCAGGGGAGAGGCCGCAAGAGAAATCCTGGTCATTTTCTGCACGCCTCCCCATGGTGCCAGCAGAGGGGCGATCTGTAGGCACAGCGTGGTGTAATGATGGTTTAAAAAACTCGGGCTTTGGTGGCACACCCCGGTGTGAATTACAGCTCATCCACTTATTCCCTGCATGCCCTTGAGCGGAGTATATAGCATTTCTGAATTTCAAATTCCTCCATCTGAAAAGGGGGCTAGTGATAGGGCTTTGTGAGAGCTGGAGATAATGTCGGTCAAGTGCACAGCAGACACTAGACACTCAAAATTGTTGTTATTGCAGAAAATAGGTCGGGCTAAAGGAGAGGCTCCCTCTGGAGTCATAGCCTCAAGCATCCAAACACCTTAAGGCCAATCGCCTACCTGTTGTGAGGCCTCCTAATGAGGCAGCTCCTTGGCCAGGCCTCTGGCTTCTGGCCAGGCTGGTTTTCGAGTGCAGAGTCTTGGGTTTGATTTCTCATGAATACAACTCTCCGAGCAGCATATTTAAGAATCTAGCCAGAAAACCCAAACCTACAATCTTCGGAAGTCAGGAGAGAGTTGATACCATTGCCACCTTATCCTCTTATAGTCCTAGGTACTTTCAGAAATATGCTAGCAAGGTGAGCTAGGAAGTGTCGCTGTAGGTCTGCTGTGTAAACAGGAAGCGGCCTCAGTAAGGTTAAAATCAGCACCGTCCAGTAGAAATCTCATGCAAGCCACATATGTACTTTTAAATTTCTTAGTAGAAAAGGCAAAGAGAAGCAGGTAAAATTCATTTTGGTAATATATTTTATCTAACCTGGTATAGTTAAAATATTCCCATTTTAGCATGTAAACAACACTTTGAAATCACTAATGAGTGATTCTTGTTCTTGTCTGCATACTAAGTCTTAGAAATCCGTTCCTGTTCTTGTCTGCATACTAAGTCTTAGAAATCCGTGTGTACTTTACACTTCCAGCACATCTCAATCCAGACCAGCCACATTGCAAGTGCCCGGGATCGGCAGCACAGGGCCCAGTGGTTAAATCCTGCATCGCAGGCACACCGCAGGCTAAGGAGAGCCCAGGGTGCAGTGAGAGTTTCCCATCCTTTTCACTTGATTGCCCCTTCCTGACAGGAGGTGGTGTACTGTGGCCGTGAGGGGTGTGGGCTGTGGCCGTTTAGAGGGGTAAATCCTGCTTAGTGGCTGTGAAGCCTTGACCAAGTTACCTGCTGTACCCTGGTTTCTACTTGCATAAAATAGGATAGTAATGATGAGGCCTACCTCCTGGGGTCTACGTGAGGAGTGAGGTCGCTTTATTGCTAAATTAGTTCAATTCAACACCTGGGATATTCAAGCCCTCAGTCATAGTCAAGAGGACCCCTTTTATTTTTGTGTTTTTTCATTGAGAGTTTAGAGAGAGGAAGAGAGAGAGAAACATCTGCGCCCCCAGAGGCCCTTTTACCCCATCTGTCTTCTGGGTCCTCTGTCCTGAGGTGCGGCCCCGCCACACTGGCATCCCTGGGTCCATCCGGCAGCTTTACCTCCAGACGCCTCCAACATCTGCTTCCCAGCCAGCACTCGGTGAATGAACTGAGGAGAGTGGGCAAGTGGAGGTCACCTTAGCCCCGTGTGACTGAAAGATCAGAGGCTGTGGCTTCTGTCACCTCTCGGCAGCACAAGTGTCTGTGCTGCATGGACAGAACTCTCACTAGAGCAGGACCGAAACACAGGTTCCGAGGCTCCTTCCCCGGAGATGGTTTTGTAGGTCTGGGGTAGGCTCAGGAAGCTGTACGGTTTCCATCTCTAAGGCATTTGACAGCCCCGCCAGACTTGGGAAGGCCCAGTGGGAGGACTGGGGAGAGAGAGAGAGAGAGATGATTCAGCTACAAGGTTCACGGGGAGAACATGCTGTGATTTCATTTCACAAGGATTCCCTGGAGTTAAACGTGTATAGGAACGTTGGGCCCACTTGGTTAAAATGTAGCATGTGTGAAGGGAAGTGTAGGCAAGGAAGACAAAGGCCTGAGCCCTCACCTGGAAGGGCCTGGGATTCCCTGCAGAACACGCGGGCTGTGTTCATGGAGCAGTGGGACCGCCATTGCAGGGGAACAGCAGTGTCCGCGTGCTCTCAGGTCCACGTCTTCACACCACGCTCTGCTTCCCTGACAGGTCTCCCGTGATGGCCGGTGGACTGTTCGCCGTGGACCGGAAGTGGTTCTGGGAGCTGGGCGGGTACGACCCAGGCCTGGAGATCTGGGGTGGGGAGCAGTATGAGATCTCATTCAAGGTGAGCCAGCTCCCGGAAGCCCCCTTCTCCTGGCACAGCCCCTTGGCAGCTGTGCTGGCAGGTTTCCCGCCTCCTGTCTGTTTGAGCCTGGAAAGAGAAGGCCGCAGGCCTCCTAAGGTGAAGGAGTCACCTCCCTTTCGTTGTGGGACTCTTGTGGGTCTCAGGTGAAGATCAGGTCTCTCTGAGGGGAAGGTTAGCCATGTGGTCAGCCAGGACTTGCTTCTCCCATCCCCAGAACCGCTGGTAAGGTGTCTCCCCAGCTCATCATGGATGGCCAGTGGCACTATTGCCAGGCCAGAAATGGGCACATCTGTGTTCTGAGCTCTCACCTGAATGTAAACTTCATTGGGGTAGGGATCTTTGTGTGTTCCACTTACCGCTGTATCCCAAGTACCGGAAGGGTGTCTGACACAGAGAAGACACTTCGTAAGTGTGTTGGTTGAATATTAAGAGCAGGCCTGTCACTGGCCAGAGCCACCTCCTTGGGCAAGGAGTCCCCCTTCAGAAACTCCCTTTGTGAAAAACAATGAGTAGAGAAAGATTTGCCCAAAGGACTTCCTACACCCAAAATGATTCCATTCTGTGTGTTTTTTAAAGGCCCGTCTAATGATGCTCATCGGGCAATTACAGCACTACAAATGGCATTTTTCTCCACACAGTTTATTTACAAAGGACTCAGTAATGAAGCCATTTTGGAAGTCTGTCACTGGGGAGGGGGAAGGAGGCTGGCTCCTACTTCCATTTGATTCAATTATGTCCTTCACCTGGAGGGGAAGAAGACTGTGTAATGAGGAGGCTCCCTTCCCTTCTCCTGGCTTTGAGAGCGTGAGTTCCCGGATCCAGATCCGTAGCAGCCCATCTGCCAGTGCATTGTCCCGAGGCCCCCGTGGACAGCTCGCCACGGCGCTGAGCAGACAGGAGAGCTCGATCCTCTGCTGGCAACGCCTCCCTGGAATGCCAGCTGTTTCATCTCAGGCAGAGAGGGCATTTACAAAGGGCCAGATTCCCTCTGATTTATCTCTGCTGAGATCCCGTTTCTTCTTGGTGACGGAGAAGAGAGACAGGTATGAAAGGCTGAGTGTATTTTCAGAAATTAAGACAAGTTGATACGTGCCAACAGCACTGATGGATTAATAATTTGACTCCAGTTCCAGACTACACCATCTATCCTGACGGGGAAACCTCAGAAAAGATGTCCTAAAGGCTCTGAAATTTCTAGAAGAGTCATTGACCCTTTTCTTCCCCTTTCCCATCCTCTCATTTCTCTTAGCCAGCAGAGGTTGTTGTTTTCCCCCCCCCAAAAGGCACAGTCCCACTATCAGCACCTTGTCCTCCTACCCCATTGCATTAGTCTGGACTCTTGGTTACAGGTGACCAAAATCCTAGTCGACCTGATTTAAGCGAAAAGTCAGCATCAATTGGCCCACACAACTGAGATTCCAGGTAGACCCTCCAGGCCTGGCTGGATCCAGGGACTAACTCGTCCCAGTCTCCGTTCCTCTCAGTCCCCTGGCTGTGGTTGGCTTCCTGCGCGGGCAGGCTTCTCTCTGTGGAAACACTCGGCAGCCCATTGGAAAGAGTTTCTCTCTCCCATCTTCCTGTACAAGTCCCCACGTTGTGTCTCATTGGCCTGCTGGTCCCTTACCTCCCTGAGCAGCGTTCATATTGGTCAGCTAGAGTCACATGTCCATCCTGGAACCAGGAAGCTGGGCCGGCTCCCCAAAGGAAAGTCTGGCCACTGTATCCAGAAGGGGGAATAGATGTGGAGCAAGGTGAACCATAAATGTCCACCTCCCCCAGCCCAACAGCACTGCTCACTGACCACCCGCCCATCCTTGGAGGCACATCCTTTCCTCAGTCTGGCCCACTCCACACTCAGCCTTCTGGGCTCAGCTCTATAGATGGCCTCCTCTCCGCCTCACCTAGCTCCCTGGGTTCAACTACCTCGTGCTGACATGACCCAAGGGTTGGCCTGCCTTCCCCACTGGACTCTGAGCTCCCTGGAGGCTAGAAGTGGGTCTTGTCCCATCTCTGTACCCCAGGGCCTCGCCGTCATAGTGTTTTAAATAACTGTTACTGGCATTGATTCCTATCTGGTAGTACTTTTTCCACCCTGCCTTCCCCAGCCTCACATCACCACCTCTGGGTAATGGTGGTGTGCTGGGAAAGGTGTCGGTGAGAAGGCAGGGTGCTGGCCTCTCGTCCCCGCTCGCCATCCACCTGGGACCTGGACCTGTCGCTTGACCTCTCGGGCCCTCACATCCCAGATGGTGCTGCGGTACTTTTCCTTCCTCCCGCCACGAGGTAGGATTAAACAAGATGCTCTCGCACCGGTGTGAGGGTAGTTTAGGCTGGACGTGGCAGTGGCAGGGAGCAGAAAGGGGGCCGCACAGTGTCCCCAGGAGGCCGGGTGAGGATAGCTTCAACTCTGAGACCCAGGGAGAGAAGTATCCACACGACAATGTGGCTGCGCAGGCGTAAGAAAGATGTGGGCTTTGGGGTGATATAAATGGGTATTTCTTTTATTAATAGCAGTTTGGCAAAATCTGTTACATTTCACAGCAAGTACGTTCTTTGACCCAAAATTCCATGCCCAGAAGTTTATCTGAGAGACAGCGCATAGATGAGCAAAGATTGAGGTAGAAGCTATTTATTGAAGTGTTACTTACAATAGAGAAAGATTGAAAATGACCCAAATGTGCGTCCCCGGGGGATAATAAGGTAGTGCCTATCCCAACAGTGGAATGCTCTACAGACGGTGACTTACAGTGGTTCCACTGTTACTTTAAGACGGTGCACAAGCAGTAAGCATTCAGTAGAAACTGTACTTGGATTTTGAAATGTGATCTTTTCTTGGGCTGGTGGTATACAATACTCTCCATGGTGCTGGGCAGCAGCAGCCACAGCTCCCGTCAGCCACGCACACGGTCACGAGGGTGCACAACCGAGTCTCCACAGGCTAAAGAAGGAAAAAATACGTAGGTTTTCAGCTCTCTGGGCCCATCCCCTCTCCATGTATATCCCAACACTTGGGTCATTTGCAAGTTCAGGGCTAGGATTTCCCACAGGCCGGCCACAAGGAGGGCGTCCAAGGAGAGTAGAGCCCTGAGTGCATCTCCGCAGGGCAGCTCTGGGGGCAGAGATGTGCACCGGCGCCCTGGAAGAGATGGGGGGTGGGGGTGGAGGTGGTCTGAGGGGCCGTGGGCAGACTTGTGAGAGCCAAGTGGTGGTGGAAAGCCACAGGAGGGGCTCGGGAGAGCCATGTTCCACCTGAGGGGGAAACCCATCACATCTGAGTAGCTTAGAGGCCTTGGGTGAGTGCTGTTTGCATTGTTTGACACCAATATCCTTAACCAAAAGCCAAACGGGTCCCAGACTAGGCAGATTTAAACAACAGAAACTTTCCCATAAAACTCACAGCATCCTCAAGAGGATGAGGTGAAAATGGGTGTGTGAAAGAAGGTAGGTGCACCCAGAACCTGGTCAAGGGTGGCGTTGCGACCTGGTGCCCTGAGGGGTTAGGGGACGACGACAGGGTCCCTTAGCTAGACGGGGGCAGAGCCAGAGCTGAATCCCAGATGTCCTGACTCTTAGTCCAGTGCTCATCTGTGGGAGGGGCAGAGAAAAGGCGGGCCCAGCAGAGAGAAGACATTGTTACAGGTAGAGCCCAGAAGTCAGGACCAGCCCCCAGGGGGGGCTGAGTTGCCACATGGGAGGAAGAAATGATTTCCAAAGGCCAGCCTGAGGGGCAGAGGGTGATAGGGCCACCATTCAAGCACCTGTATGGCGAGCCTTCCCCTTCCGTTACACTGCGTCTGTCAGCCCTCCGGGCTCGGACCAGCTGCAGTGTCCCTGCCAGGGACCGGTGTGCCCTCCTTCGCTGGGTTATCCAAGGATGCTGGGAGCACCTCTGCTGCGTGCAGCATTTTCCTCCCGGCCACGTGTGCCCAGGCTTCCCAAGAGCCATCTGCCGGGAACAGGGGAGGCATTCTGCTCAGGACTCTCAACAAGCCATTTGCAGTTCCATGCATTCTCTGTGGGAGCCTGCCTTCCTGCCATTCCTCCAGCAAGGCGGCTCAGAGCCCCAAAGGGTGCCGGGTCACGTCACCTCTGACTAACACACATCTGTCTCAGTCTTTCATCCCTAAAAATGACAAGAGTAACTTCTTCAGGGGGGTGTTGTAAGAACTAAAAGGCAAAACATGTGTTTGGCCTGGAGTCGGGCACAGGAGGCGCGTAGAGAGTGGTGGCTGTTCTGATCAGAGCCCCCGAGTTAGATAGAGCAGCACAGGATGGGGTACAGGGGCATCATAATCCAGTTGCCTGGGTTTTGGAGAAGGCTTCATCAGCTAGGCCTTGGGAGAGTGACCTAACTCTCTGGACTTAACTTCATCCACAAATTGGGCATGGACTAGCCCTTACTTCACGGCGTGGGTGTGAGCATATTAGCCAAACTGTGTTAAAACCTCAGCTCAGTGCTTGGCACATGGATGGTCCCTGGGTGGTTGCTGTTGATGTTGGTGGTTGATGTGATCAGGCTGCGGTTGTGGGAAGGCGGGAGTGGAAAGAGCTTTGAGGCTGGCAAGACAGAGACCAAAGACCTTGGCACCAGGCCCAGCTCTGGCACGAAGTCTCAGGGAGACCTTGGACAGCTCCCCTGCCCTTTCTGCCTATCATCTCCTCATAGACAAGGGCACTAACAGCCCCAACGCACAGGGATGTCTGGAGAGGCGGTGTGACTGGCCGGCACCCTTCTGTCGAGAGGCGTGTGCACGGTTGTCCCAGCGTGGCCCCAGATCAACAGCACCTGGGAACCTGTGAGAAAGGCAGATTCTCAGGCCCCACCACAGCCCTGCTGGGTCAGACACGCCCAGAGGTCCTTGGTTTCACCAGCTCTCCAGGTGATTCTGATGCTGACCCAAGGTTGAAGCTCTTGGCTGTACTGCATAGACAGAGAGGATGCTCAGGTTTGGGTGTGGAAGGACAGAGAAAATGGGGAGGTTGGTCCGCAGGCTGGCCAGCAGGTGCCAACACCTTCACTCAGTTTTCAAGGCTCCGTATCATGGGGCATTGAGTCCGTACTTGCCAGAAGTCCCTATTCCATTTCTCCCAGCAGGGTTTCAGAGCAAGGAGGACCAATGACGAGGCCATGTGTGAGTGTGTGAGGGAGGGAGTGAATGAATGGATGACATTGTTCCTGAGGAGAAAAGCCCACGTGCCCGAGTGAGTGACAGAGGACCTTGATTGCCCGCCAAGGGTGACCCCTTTGTTCCGCAGGCACTGCGAGTGCTGATAGGGGTCTCTGTGGAAGACCAGGAAGGTCAGGATCCAGCTTTAGAAAGATTAAACCTCTCCCTGGAGGCCTCAGATCTGCCTGGTTCTGAGGACCCCACCCCGATTCCACCCTGGGCTCTGCCATGCGTGAGCTCAGGAGCCATGGGGAAGGCACTGCCCCTGGCTGGGCCTCGGTTTCCTCGCATGTCACGGTGTGATGGTCACTCCCTCTCTGGGTGGTTATATGTGTACTCTTTTTCCAAATACAAGTCAAAACCTGAAGGATCCTGGGCTGGAGCTTTACTGAATTCGTTTATTAAATATTTATTAATTTAGATACACATATGCTTAAAGCCATATTGTATAAAATAATACATTAATTTAGAAGTAAATTCAAATTGTTTTTACTAGTAAATATAGTAAAATTGTTCTTCCCTACTCTTTTTACCAGCAGTATCCAGTAACCATTATAAACAGCCCAAACTAGCATGAGTGAGGTCCCAAAACAGGGTCTTGATGTTCAAAACAAACTAATATGTTCACAATATTAGGAACTCTGGAGGACCCGGGTCTAACGCCCTCCTTTTCTGAGGGGAGCTGCGGGCATACGCGCAATGCCAGCCACTGGGGCAGCGCCAGCCACCGGGGCAGTGCCATGTGTCCAGGTAGCACCACAGGGTGGCTCCCAGTTCTCGGGGCTTCAGAATTACCCCCTTTCAGCCTCATCGCAACCTGGGAGGTGGGCACAGTCATTCATCCTGTTTTGGAGGTGAGGAAACCGAGGCTTTCAGACTCACAGAACTTGCCTGGATTGTGAGTCTGGCGAGGAGCTTGGATTCGACCTCACTCATTTCTGTCTAACTCTGGAACCCCAGCTCATAACGCTACCCTCTGTTCCTCCTAAGCACACAGATCATGCAGAATAATCGGTGGCAATTATTATCTTCTTCCCCAAAGGGCAGCTGGATAGGATTTGAAGTCCATATCGGGGTCCTCAGCCAAGATGCCAACAGCAGAAGACGGGGCTGGCCGCCATCTTCTCCCCAACCCCGTCCCTGGTTGGCTGCCAGGCAGCCGTTCCCTTGACAGAGAGAGGTTTCTCCCCAGCCCCTGCCCGCTCATGTTTTCCTCTCTGACCAGCCCGACCAGCCCTTCCTTCCTCTCTCCGGGGCCCACTGTATCTTCCTGATGCCCATCACCACTCGTCTCTTTCCTCCTCCGTTTAGGAGATAAGAGCAAGCAATTGTCTTCAATAGACACTGTAATGAAGCCTGTCATCACACAAAAGAACTTTGCTAATAAAATAAATCAAAGCAGCGATGGGAATGAATGGGGAGCAAGCTTTTACAATGAGATTTATACTCATCTGTGGCATGGTGCTTCCAGCGCGAAGACTGTTCCCCGGGCACCGAGCTGACAGGCTACATGGAAACCCCTTCTGGTGAAGCAAGGCTCCCAGAGCAGGCAGGGACGGGGTGGGGACTGGGACAGGGCTGGGCAGGGAGGGAGGCAAGAAAGCTGACAGCAGAGAGGGACTGCACAAATGTCATCTCAGTGGCCTGTAAATACAGATATGATGGGGTCCAGACATTCTGGCTGTGGCCGGCACTGCGACTCCCCCATCTCTGCCACCAGCTGGACTCTTGTGCCCGTGTTACCGGGGGCAGGGGAGAACACACAGGTGTGCCGGGCCCCCAATGGTGCCCCGTGACTGTGCCCCCACCCCCACCCCATCATTCTCCTGGTCAGTTGCAGGTTCTGCCCCCAACTCAGTTAGAAACTCAGTCTGAGCCTCAGTTTCCCCATTTAGAAATTCGACTATAGGACAAAAGATATGATGGCGTTGGGCCAAAGGGCAAACTCCAGCTGAGGAGAGGGCGGCTCCCAGGTGAGTGCCTGGCATGAGGTCACGAGCTGGCCTTGGGACCGCAGAGTGGCGTGTGCGCCTCACCCCCATGCCGTGGTGTCTATGCGTCTTGAGTGGCTGCTGCCCCAGCTGTGAAGGAAGTGGGGAAGAGCCTTAAAGGTACACAGGGAGGTGGCCAGCCCTGACCAGCTCCCCAGCCCAGGGCGAGTCGGGACACTGTTCTTTGCCTTCAGCTTTTATCATGTCCTTAGAAGGAGAGCCCCCTCCAGTCTTGGGGTCCTGCCTTTTAACCAGTGAACACCGCGGTGCTGATGCTCTGTAAGGTGCGTTCCGGGTGGCAGAGCGGGGTCTGAAGGGTTGGGTGTGCCTCGCACGGCCCTTCTCAGGCTGCTCAGGTGCTCACAGGACTCACAGGAGGGGCAGCATCTTTGCTGAACAGGTGTGTGTCTCTCCAAAGGCAGTTCCCACCCTGAGCAGCCTCAGTGGCTCGTGTCCAGGGCAGGGAAGCCATGAAGTAAACCCATCATCCAAAGCCAGGACTCCTCTGGGCTCCGGACATTCCTCTCAGCAGATCAAGGTCACCCCAGTCCCTCAGGAACCTTCAGGCTGGTGGCCAGCGTGGTCAGGGCCAAAGAAACCTGAGATTGCAGCAAAGGACAGGATTTGGAAATTGATCATCTCTGCATTAGGGAAGATTCTTTGCCAGGCAGCGGGGAGGCACAGCCTCGTTAGCTAATGCGAGTTTAATATGGAGTAGAGAGAGCTGGACGCCAGCCTAGCCAACTGCCCAGGAGACGTTCAAAAATAGAACGAAGGAAGGTGTCCCCCACCTGCTCGGCGCGCTCCGCCTCCCAAAAGGCAGGGGCCACCGGGCAGCGTCCTGGGCAGTATCCTCCGGACAAAAGCTTCACTTCAACATCAATCACTTCGTGTAAAGGAAGAGTTATTGTTACGGGATCCTGGCGCCTGATCAATATCTCCTGCTTAGAAAATAAACTTCTTGGCTTGGCCTTGACATTAATCTACCATCAGGAGCCCATTATCTCAAGACCAATGTTCTGTTCTATTGACTTGCTCGATTTTTTTTTCTCCCCCAAGATCAGAATATAATTGCATTTCTCCAGGCAGCACGTCCACTAATTGCAGCCCCATACACACATATCCCCTTGTGGAAAGCCCAGTGCAGGGAACATCTGGGGTGGATAGAGAGAGTGGCTGGCGGGGAGTCCAAGGGGACTGAGAACCCTCAGGTGCATGAGGTAGAAGGAAGAATGAATGGCCCTTCTAGAATTAAGACATTAAACAAACCCCCAGTATCCCATTGAGCAGTTCAAGCTGAAAATGGCTCTTTGGCAGAACTGATGGTGTAGGTGTACCCACTTAAACTCCTCATTCCACAAGTGAAGACATATAGTGACAAGATGAATAATAATGTCCTGATTCCAGCTGTGTCCCACCATCGCCACAGCCTCCAAACCATGACCGAAACTGAGAACCACAAACCAAAGCCTTGACGGCCTCATACCTGCAAGAGCCTCCCAGGCCTTCCCTCCCCAAGCCTGCACCCTCCCGGCCGTTCTATTTGTGAAATAGAAATTAGATTGTGTTGTCTCCCTCACTGACAACTTTCAGTGCAGACCCCCTATTCTGCCCTTTAAGACCCTTTTGCTTGTCCCCACACATGTCTTTGACCTCCCCTCCCATCACTTCTCCCTCTGCTCTAGGCCTCTGGCTTGCTTTGTTCAGTGATTATGCCAAACTTGGCCCTACCCCAGGGCCTTTGCACTTGCTCTTCCTGCCACCTGTTCACTCACCCCTCAGATCTTTATGTTACTTTACCTTCCCATCATTTAAGTCTTGCCTCAAATATCCCCTGCTAGATGAGGCTTTCCCTGACAAGTGGAGGTGACATAGCAGCCCACACATCCATTCAATGAGTCTATCCGGTGGCCTCATTTTGGCTTCCTTTATAGCACATATTACTACCTGAAACAGTCTCCCTGTGTTAGTTACCTACTGCCCCAGGGAGAAAAGTACCCCCAAAACATAGCATGTTACAATAGTTACTACTGAAAGTTTCTGTGGGTCAGGGACTTGGGAGTGGCTTATTAGGACAGTTCTGCCTGGAGCTGTCTTGAAGTTGGAGTCAGAGTGTCAGCCAGGGCTGCCGTCATCTGAAGGCTTGACTGGGGCTGGAGGATCAGCTTCTAAGACCCCTCATTCATTGACTGGCAAGTTAGCACTATTAGCAGAAGGCCTCAACTCCTCAGCCCTGGGCCTCACCATAGTGCTGCTCGAGTGCCCCACACAAGTGATCCCAGGGAGCAAGGTGGCAGCCTTATCATTTCTGCAGTGCCCTATTGGTTACACAGCTCAGTCCTCATGTGACCGTTCTGGGAAAGAACTAACATGGGGTATAAATACCAGGAGGTGAGGGGGTCATTGGGAGGGCCATCTTATAGACTGCACCACACTCCCTCCATCTCCACCCCCCCGAGCAGGAGGCCTAGCTGACTTACTCACCACTGTATGTGCCCAGCACAGTACTTGGCACATAGTAGATACTCCATAAACATTAGTCAAACGTATGAATGAATCATGTAACACTGTGGTGTCTGTGTGCAAGTCTGTGCTAAGCACTTCCCATGCCCCAGGCCCACCCCACTTCATCCTTTGCAGATGAGGAAACTGAGCCTCAGAGGAGTTAGTACCTCGATCGAAGTCGCAAAGCTGATTAAGTGGCTGAGGCAGGATTTGAACCCAGGACTGCTGAGGAGGATCTGGTTGGTCAGGGCCCCTCAGTGGGTGTGAGTCAGCATTGGTTGTACTTAAACATTCTCAGATTGCAGCCAAATCCAGGAGCTCTTTGTGGTGCCAGGTGTGGAGGGAGAAACATCTGGTCCCTCACTGCAGCAGTCCCACGGCATGACTTAGCCGGCCAGGCTGCAGAGGTGAGGACAGGCTCCTGCTGCCACAGCTCGGGGTGCCCCAGCAAAGAGGCAGCCATCCAGGAGGAGCCTCCAGAACCGAAAGCCACAGCCCGTGGCCGCCCTGTCCCCTTGCGTTCCTGCCCCAGGCCTCACTAAGCAGTCACCTCGTCCTTCCCACTGACCCCCCATGCCAGGCCGTGGAATTGCTCAGGACAGCATACTGCATCCACTTTGTTTAGAGCTCAGATTCCAGCGTGGCGGCTTACGAAAGCCGCGTGTGAATTCTGGCGCCACCCCTTGCTCGCCCTGTGACCTTGGACACGCCTCTAGCGTCTCTGAGCCTCGGTGTCCTCATCTGTAAATTGGGCTCTGTCCCCCCTATGTTCCAGGTGTCCTGGTGAGGCTGCAGTGCGCTTGTGCACATGGAGCGCGTGGCAGTGTCCGGCCATGAGGAAGCACTCGGCGCTGTCGGCTATGGGTGCTGCTGTTATCACGCTGTTTTCCTCCGCCCCTGGTTCCATAAACGGGCCTTTCGCAGACAATGCAAGCTGATGCTTTCGCTGACTGCACGAAGGAGGGGATGATGAATTGGAGGCAGGAATATCATCTTCTCCTTTTCACCCTGCAGGTGTGGATGTGTGGGGGCCGCATGGAGGACATCCCCTGCTCCAGGGTGGGCCACATCTACAGGAAGTATGTGCCCTACAAAGTCCCCGCCGGTGTCAGCCTGGCCCGGGTAAGCTGGCGGCTTCGCTGGGGGGGGGTGGGAGGGGGTCGCCTAGGCCCATTAGCAGAGCAGAGACCCTCTAAGGCACCGGGGGCCCCAGGCCAGATAATCCCTAGGTGTGCCCCCCACCACTCTCCAGGAGAAATCCAGTGTAAAAGAACTTAAAGCCCTGTTTGCCCACTTATTACCAACTACCTGTGTGGCTTTGAGAGGGTTACTTGACTCCTCGGAGCCTGTTTCTGCTTTTGTGTAAAGGAAGCTAATTTTTCCCAACTCTTAGCATTGCCAGGAGAATTAAGGCGATGGCACCATTTCCCCAAGTGTGACGGACAGGATGATTTGAGGTGGTAGATATAGGAACATTTTATTTACATGTGTTTAAATTAATGTGGATGAGAAATTAACATGTATTCGTGTAGCAAACGTGTGATTTCACAGACATCATGACTTAGGGTAAAGCGAAAGCGGGTGCAAAGTTAAAGAAATATGTTAGGTAAATATTACTGCAGGCCAAGCGATGTGTTTGGGAAAGCTGGAGACGCGGTACTTAAAACTTCCTGGCATAGGGGTCCATTAATAAATGTCAATGTCTTTCTCTTCTCCCCACCCCTCCCCACTTTTATTGCCAGAAATTCTGTCAAACTATTTCACGCCTTCAAATGGGTTGTATTAATCATTGCTTGAACTTCATTGGACCCTGGCTACCAATGTAAATCTGTTGGCCAGAGGTTTGGGGTTTTTCGGGGGAGGGGTATGAGTGATAGTTCACTAAACTTTAACAATGCATTTTAAAATATTAAGTGTCTTGAGAAAAAGAATCAAGGTGACCACAAGAGAAAACCGAAGAGAATGGGGTGTCCCCAGAGGTAAAAAAGGGTCACAGGGAGATTTGGGGAAGCTTGAAAGGTCACCGGCACAGCTTTGCCCACCGACAGCCACCCACCCTCCACCAGACAGCGCCCCCTTGTAAGCCTCTTTGGCATTAGCCTCCTCTGCCGGGACCTCTGCCTCCCTGTTCCTTATCACCGGACAGTCGAGGACGTGCAGGACTGTAACCCCTGGGTCCAGGGAGAGCCTCAGTCCTGCCATTTACAAGAAGACAGAGATTCCAAGCGCAAGGGTCCCCCCCTTCCCCCTCCCTTGCTCCCCCGTCCCCCAATCCATGGCTGGTGGCTCTCTCCAAGGCGGCTGGCTGGGGCCTGTGGGCCGGCTTTGAGGGAAAAGAGAGCCGGCAGTGCTCTCTAGTGGTCGAAGGCTGCAACAGCAGCCGCACCAGCCATCCGCGCTTTGGGCGGCTCCACGCGACGCAGGGATGGGTTCTTGCTTCAGCAGAAGAGGCAGGAACCACAATTCATCTGAAATACCATTTGCAATCTCAGAGCAGGTGTCAGGCACGAAAGCAGCGCAGTCGCTCACCAAGCCAAGACCGACACTTCCAGCTCTTAGGGACGGCGGGACCATGGACCCCTCTGACCCCTGAACAGAGCCGTTTCCAAAGCATCCTCTCCCTCTGCAGAGCTATGCGATCCGCGGGGTAGAGAGGCACTATCCCCCCCCCCCCCCCGTTTAGGGAACTATAGATGGATTCAGTGGTAACCGCCAACTGTAGTAACAAAACCTTCCGTGAGCTAGGCGGCTCCGCAGGGCATCCTACATATTTATCCAACTTAATTCTCATTTGTTTTTAACCCCCATTTTAGACATGAGGAAATGAAACCTAGAGACATTAAGTTCCCAGAGCCAGAATTCAATCCCACCGTAGGTCTGACCAGGCCTGAGAAAAGCATTTGTCCCTTAAGGAGTGACTGCTAACGTTAGTGCCAGTTTTTATGTCAGCATCAACGTTAGCAAGACGGGAAGTTTATTTCAATGTTATCTGAATTCTGTGTTTACGTATTTTCATTTATTTTTGTCTGTACTGAATCAGTTTCCTGTGCCTTCCAACCAGTTAACAGTCTGGGTGGCGCCCCATGTAAGTTTGCGGGACCACAGAGCTGCCTGTGTGAGCTCCCCTGACGTCCGATCTAGTGTCTGATACGCTCATTTAGTTGCAGATCAGACCTTAAATGTTTGCTCCGTGTTTTAACAACCGGTTCCTCCTAGAGCATTATCTCTGGGAACATCATTTTGATGGAATTGAGGAGCCATATTTCCAAAGCCCGGAGAGGGACCGATAAAGGGGGCAGCCGAGGTCTTGCTCAAGTTGTGCCGACTCCGGGACAAGCAGCCAGACAGCAGAGAAGAAGCGGAACAGGGAGGAGGGGCTCACCTCCAACTCGCCTGCCTCCAGAACGAGCAGCCACTTGGTTCACTGAATCTGCTAAAAGCCTTCTCTCTGCCTCTGGGAAAGGGGTCATAGGGAAGGCAGTAACAGGAACCCCCTCAAACTTGGCAAAACAAAACTGGAGACTTATTCCAAGGGTTGAGCAAATCTCTCTGATCCCAGCACAAGAAGAGCAGGACTGGGACCCAGAACTAGGAAGGTGTTAGGAGGAGGGATAAGAGGGCCGCACAGCCCACTAAAACCCCTGGGTCCTTTCCAGGATTCTCGAAAGTGGAGATAAGGGGATAAATGTGGAGTCCTTTACTTCGGTCCAGACACTCAACTGCACGAAAGTTCAAGATCTGGGAGAAAAGGCTTATTAAGTTGTGTCTGGAAAACGCAATATTCATTAAAATAGTGATTTTTTTTCTTTTTCCCCTTTTTTTATTGAATTTATTGAGGGTGACATTGGTTCACAAAAACCATACAAGTTTCAAGTATACAACTCAACAAAACGTCATCTGCACACTGCATCGTGTGCCCACCACCCAAAGCACAATCTCCTTCTGTCCCCCCTTCCTCCACCCTTTGCCCACCTCCACCCCCCTTTCCCTCTAGCAAAAAAAAAGTAATTTACATATCAACTAAAATTAAAATATATGTGATTTGAGCCTGTAAGAATAACGCTGGTGAATGTCAGCACCTTGCCTTGGTCAGAAGGGCCACCCTTGCCTGCGGCTTGAGCAAATTAGATCGTGAGCCAAAGGACCTGGGGCGTGGGCAGCCTGGGAAAGGGAGAGGTCAGGCCCGTCAGGCCTTCAGCTTCCTCTGGGCACAGTTTTAAATTACACCCAGCCTTCGCCATGAAGGGCCCTGCCTGCTGGGGATAGCGCTGTCCCTGACCTCTTTTCTAACCCACGGTTGACCTCTTCAGCACGCAGGAAGGAGGCGGTGGCAAGGAAGTTCCTGAGCTTCCTAGTCCCACACTCAGAGGCAGCCCAATTGAGGAGTTGGTGAATCTTGTCTTTGGTACCAGGGCCTCCTCCTACTGGCTTCCTTCCTCCTCATTCGGGAGTCACCAAACTGTTTTCGTGTGGCCCGTGAGCTAAGAATGGTTTTTACATTTTTAAATAGTTGGGGAGCGGAGTCGGGGGGGGGGGGAGACAGGGGGTCAAAAGATTCTTTTGTGATACATGAAAATGAAATTTCAGTGTCCATAAAGTTTTATTGGCACACAGCCACACGCATTCGTTTACACAGTGTCTAGGGCTGCTTTATAGCTACATCATCAGAGTTGAGGTCATATGGCTTGCAAAGCCTAAAGTATTTATTATCTGGCCCTGTACAGAAAACATCTGCTTCTAGAGCCGTCATTTACCCTGAGGTGTGAAAGACTGATAACAGCCTGGGTGCTGACTCGCTTGCACCCTTCAGAAGAACATTTGGATCGCAGTCGGAAAAAATGTTTTTATGATGGAGATAAAGCCTGGAGACTTAAATGTGTGTGTTGAAGGGGAGAGGAGATTTCTGGCAGCAGCCAGGGATTCGAGGGCAGGCGATGTTGGAGCAGGAACTTCCCCGACCCTGGAGTTGTGCTCTTACAGGGCAGCTGTCAGATGCTCAGCAGGTGGAATCTGCCCTGCAGATGGGACAGGAACATTTGTCACTGCTCTGTCTCCAGGTCTGCTCGCAAACAGGGTGCCTCCTCACCTGCTGCCTCTACTTGCCAGTAATGTGGTTGTCTTTTTTTTTATGGATAATCCTTGTGCTTCATAATAAAAATAGCAGAACTGTCCCACCTCAAAAAAAACTGTTTAAAATTCCAGCTGCTGAAGGGATTCTACCTTTTGGTTGCAAATTATAATTTGTTTTTACCATGCAACTCGGTAAGCACTTTTAGTTGAAAGTGACAGAAACCCAACTCACACTGGCTTAAGCAGAAAGGGAATTGACTGGCTGGTGTAAACGGAAAGTCTAAGGCGGTTGGAGCTTCAGGGCTGGCTGCATCCAGGTCCTAAAAGGAGGAATGCGGTCCTCCCTCCAGCCCTCAGCTCCGCTTCATCCTGGGTTGACTTCATTCAGCCTTGGACGGGCTTTCCGTGTCGCCCAGCTGCTCTGGCTGGCATCTTACCCATCAGAGCAATCCAAGCAGAAACACAGTGATTCCTCGCCATAGTTCCAGCAGAAATTCCAGGGCTAGGAGATGCCTGTTGATTCTGATTGGCTCGGCTCAAATCACGGGTTCCCTGCTGACCAATCCCTGTGTCCAAGGCTGTCTGTATTCCCATTAGCCTGGCTGAGTCCTGCGCCACATGAGATAACAGTGAAGCAGAGGTGGGTCCCCATAGGAAATCCAGGGGGAGGCCATCCCTAGAAAAAGAGGGGATGGAAATGGGCCGGCAAAACAACAGCAGCCTGTTACTCAACCATAAGTTGTAGAGTCCTTAAAGCACACATAGATAATAGACATAGAAGATTTACAGACATGGTGGGGCTGAGGTCATTGATGCAACAATGTAAAATAAGAAAGACTGGCCCAGCTGGCATGGCTCAGTGGTTGAGTATCGACCTATGAACCAGGAGGTCAGGGTTTGAGTCCCAGTCGGGGCACATGCCCAGGTTGCTGGCTGGATCCCCAGTGTGGGTGTGCAGGAGGCAGCTGATCAATGATTTTCTCTCATCATTGATGTTTCTATCTCCCTTCCTCTTTGAAATCAATGAAAAATGTTTTTTAAGAAAAATAAAAGAGTGGCCTCAACCTCCAGAACCTTTGCACCCCACGCCTAGGCCTCAGCCTTTCCGAGTGCCTGACCTTTGCACCTGCCTGCCGCCCCTCCAGAACCTGAAGCGCGTGGCCGAAGTGTGGATGGACGAGTACGCGGAGCACATCTACCAGCGCCGGCCCGAGTACCGCCACCTCTCGGCCGGGGATGTCGCTGCCCAGAAGAAGCTCCGCAGCTCCCTTAACTGCAGGAGTTTCAAGTGGTTTATGACCCAGATCGCCTGGGACCTGCCCAAGTTCTACCCGCCCGTGGAGCCCCCGGCCGCCGCATGGGGCGAGGTGAGTCGGAGGGCAGGGCCAGCTCCAGTACTGCGGCCATTGCAAAGTGCACACGCGGAACCCTAGTCACAGGGCAGGGAAACGTGCCATAAAAGTATCAGTTGTGAAACTTTCTCATCTTTCCTGGTCTTTCTCTAGCTTTTTTTGTTTCTTGTTTTTGGTTTTGTGTTTGTTTGGATTTTTGTTGTTTTTGTGGGGTTTTTTGTTTTTTGGTGTTTTTTTTTTGGTGTGTGTATTTTTCTGTTTAATGATCCAAATCAAGGAAAACTAAAACTTTAAGTGATTAGCATAAATGTTACCATTTACCATTATATTGTGCACTGCCAGTTTTAAATGCACATAGTAAGGCATTTAACGCATGGTAGGACCGGTGAAATTTCAAACCTTGTACACGCCTGTGTATTTCTTACCAAAACAGTGGAAACACTGCTCAAAATTGACTAAGCGATAGATAAACACTGTCTCCCTTGGGCTTACTGATGGGTGAGGAAGAGCTGCAGGAAAAGGAACGCTGGGTGACCCGACTTCCCTTTCCTCCGAGTTGTTGCCCACTGCTTAAGTGCCAGGAAGTAACGCGGTGTAAACGGACTGTGTTCTCAGACAGAGCTCCTGCTCCTTCCCGTGTCTGATGGTGCCAGTCAGTGGAGCAAGTTCTGGCTGAAAAGGAGAGCTGCCCTCAGGGCCTGCTAGCACCCCACTGAGCCTTAGATGACAGCACACGCTCCCCTTGAGTCTTGCTGAAACACACACCCTCCCGGCATGTGGGACCCCAGAATTCTGGGCACCGCAGATGCCGTAGACAGGCGCGGAGAAAAGAACAGGGATGCTCCTGTAGCATGTGTCACCTCTGCTCACAGTCCAGCTCCGTTGTCCCGTCAGATTTCACTCACAAGGTCAAAGACAAATTATTAAAAATTTTAAGACGGAGACAGCAGAGTTGTGATCCAGCACAGGCCCTCCTGAGTGAGGGGCTCTGGGCCACGACTCATGTCACACGCCATGAAGCCCGTCGTGCTGGGGAGGCGGGCAGTCTTCCCAGGGGCAGCGCTCAGTCGCCGGCTCCTGGCTCCTGGCTCCTGGGTCTCCGAGCTCAGAGGACCCTCTCACTTGTACATGGATATAGTGGAGCTTGGGGAGAGGGATAGAATTCTCTGAGAGTGGGCCAGGGAGCCCTCCTTTACCGCCCCTCCCCTCCAGCCCCCCCACCCGGGGACTGTGTGCTCTGAGACAGCAGGGTTTAGAGGAGCCCCTCTCTGTGGGCTGAGCATCCTTTCCTGAGGGGCTCCAGGAACTGCCACAGCCTGGGCTCAGTTAGGGTAGCTCGGAGCCCAGCCCATCTGAGTCTCTGCTTCAGTTCCTTCCTCCACCCCGCAGGAGCCCCAGAGGGAATCTTGCAGTGCCTCACTAGCCTACACTTTCCCTCTTTCTTGTCCAGATTCGCAATGTGGGCACAGGGCTGTGTGCGGACACGAAGCATGGGGCTGTGGGCTCCCTGCTGAGGCTGGAGAGCTGCGTCCGGGGCCGCGGAGAGGGTGCCTGGAACAACATGCAGGTAAGTCCTCTCCCGGGGACTGTGCCCAGGTGTGGGGACTGGGAGGGACAGGCCATGGTCAATGCCGAGTGACAGTCAGCCCAGGGAGCTAGTTAGAAAGGCTCCCTGAACACCTTGGAAAGAGGAATCCTTCACCCTGCAATCAAACCACCAATGTGCACTGCTGGTCTCCAATCCCGGCAACAGCGCGGGTGGCCTTCCCAAAAAGGGAGTCATTGGCTCATGTCACTGAAAAGTCTGGATGATGTCACTGCGGTCTCTCCAAGTCTCACCGCTGCTTCTCTCTCTGTTGGCTTCCTTCAGAACCTGCCCCTCCCCATGGGGCAGCAGAGGCCAAGCCCCCAGGGGGAAGGCGCGTCCCTTCCAGGAGTTCTCACATGCTGGCTCTCCTGAGCCCGTCATGGTGGGAACGTGATCGGTCCTCACAGTGATCAGGCCCAGGTCACACCTGCAGCCTGGGGTGTGGTCAGCCTCACCGAAGAAGAGGAGAGGTAGGATTGGATCCCCCAGGGCCATTCCCAGGAGGTGTGCTCAGGAGAACGAGATGTGAGCCAGCCTTGCCGGGAGAGCTGCCCCGCCTCGGGAGGCTGCATTCGGCTTTCCGGGATCCTGTCCTCCAAGCAGTTAGCGCCGAGGCTGACTCACACAGCAGCCTCCTAACCTGGGCTCCAGGCTCCTTACTGTGGGTTTGCTCGGACTTTGGAAGCTATGCTGATGAAGCCTATAAGGCGGGTCCTGTGCAAACACAGACGTCAGCAGGTGCGCTGGGTGCTCACCGAGAAGGGACGGCGCCGCCTCTCACACTGCACAGGCCCAGCCTGCCCGTCTCTGCCCTCCCGCTGAGCCGCTCGCCGCGCCCCCCCCCCCACCCCCGTGTCCTTTCTCGATAACAATTCTCATTAGGTAGTGGTTCTTCTTGACGAATTCTTCTGAATTCTGCAAGGCCATGATGTTGGATTTGCTCCCAAGTAAGGTGGGGGAGGGGGTAAAGTCATAACAAGATTCACCACAAGGTGGTGGGAACAGCTGTGGTCAATATTCCCTTTTCCTGTACCTCTGTATTTAAATTTTCCATAATTAAAAAAATAAATAAATAAAGTGCCCTCGCTCTGCCATGTTGTCATGATGTCCGTGTGCACAGGTATTCACCTTCACCTGGCGGGAGGACATCCGGCCTGGAGACCCCCAGCACACCAAGAAGTTCTGCTTTGACGCCGTCTCCCACACCAGTCCAGTCACCCTCTACGACTGCCACAGCATGAAGGGCAACCAGCTGTGGAGATACCGAAAAGTAAGGCAGGCTGCGGGTGGGGGCGGGAGGAGGAGGGAGACAGGGCCACCTGCTTTAGAAAGGAAGCAACGTAGTGCCTCACTCCTGCTCACTCACGCACGTGCGCCCCAGGCCTACCTGCCCAATTTTCAGACATCCGAGAGAAGCCCGAAATCCAGAGTTTTACGTGAAATCTCTAGAATCTGAACTGTTGGTAACTGTGGCCATTAAACACACACACAGTGAGGACCAATGAAAATTGTCTAGAGGGGACCTTTTTCCCCCTCCCCATAGGGGAGTCTGTGCTGTGAGAATCTTTCCCTTTCCCCACGTGGAAATCTGTATTTGTTCAATAAATTTTCCACCTTTGCTATAAAAAAGAAAGAAAGAAAATTGTCTAGAGACGGTCAGTGGTCAGGGCCCAGGCCCAGACATGGCATGCTTCACTTATGCCCACATCCCAGTGGGCACAACTCAGGCGCACGCAAGGGAGGCAGACAGTGTCTTGCTGTGCGCTCGGCAGAAAAGCCACACAGGTCCCAGCGACTGGCCGGTCACCGCCTCACTGCCCGTTGTTCCTGCTGCTGCTGGTTGTGCATATCCCCAGCGCTGCCTCGCTGACCACCTCCGTGTTTTGCAGGACAAGAGCCTGTACCACCCCGTCAGCGGCAGTTGCATGGATTGCAGCGAAAGCGATCACAGGATCTTCATGAACATCTGCAACCCCTCCTCTCTCACCCAGCAGTGGCTGTTCGAACACACCAACTCAACAGTCCTGGAAAAATTCAATAGCAACTGAGCCCACGTGTCTCCGCCGCAGGCCTGGCGGGGTCCTCCCTGCTGCTCACTGCGGCCTCCCTCTTTCCGGAGAGGCGGGCCTTCTGTGGGCACCGTGATGCAAAGGTGCTGGCCAGCCGGCTCGGATGGAGCTGGAGCCAGGCGGCTGCCTGGTCCTGAGGCCCTATGCTGTGGAGCGGGTGTGGAGAGCAGAGCTCACGAGCGGCCCCATGAGATGCAGAGCCTGCTTTAACCCCTGATGGCACCATGGAAGTCCAGGCAGGCCTCCGCAACTTGGTCACCATGTTCCCTTGAGCATTATGTGGGAGAAATGCCAGGGCAGCCCTAGGCCACTCAGAAATGAGGCTCGCATATGACAGTCCTTTAGAAAGAGGCAATTTTGCCTGTTCAAGGCAGCTGTTAGCACATGCCCACCCATTTGCAGCAGGAGAGAAGGGGCTGCTGGTGTCAGCCTTGTAGTGTTTGCCTATCGTGGGGGTAAGTGCAGTTCGCTTCGTGCTCTGTTACAGCCCCAGGTAACGCAGCCCGGCCCTCAGAGTGTTCCGTCCTGAACACCGGCAGCTGCCAGGCCTGGGGTCAGATGCTGGACCCTCCGACATTCCTTTGCAGCGTGGACATACGGGGTGCCTCTCCTTGCTCTCTGGGTGCTGGAAATGCCCATTTAGCGCCCTCCAGGCACAAGGACAGCCCAGCCATCAGCTTTGTTAGGCTGTTTCCGATGGCCTTGGGCCCATGGAAGAGGCCTAGTAAGATCTCCAAACCAGAAATTCTGGCTGAATTTCCCTGGTCAGTACTTCCACTTCTCTTCTTTCCACCCCCACCCCCACCCCTTTCTTTCTCCTCTCTCTCTCTCTCTCTCTCTCTCTCTCTCTCTCTCTCTCTCTCTCTCTCTGTCTCTCTCTAATTCCTTGCCTCAGGAGAGGCACAGAGGTGTGGAGTGCTCACCTCCCATGTCTGGAGGCCTCCAGGGTAGACCACAGAGGACGCCTGGTCTCTGACCTCATTATGGTTCTAGTTCTCACGCCGAACTCTAGAATTTTTAAAGAACTCTAATTTGATCACAGGCTAGAATGCTACACAGGATTCTGGGATTCTGACTTTCTAGAATGTTGTGATTAAAGGAGGCAGCCAGGTATAATACAGTCATGGCAGCCCTCAGCCTAGAGACGCTCTGTGAAGTCCCACTCCTGAGCCCTTGTTGTGACGTGATCCTCAGCCAGACCCGAAGCCCTGCAGCCTCCCACCTCTGTGTGCCGGGAACAGATGCACCCCAGCTCCATACAGTCCCTCCTGTTTACCTTTAGCTTCGTTAACTACATGTCACACTCCCAGAGGGCGCCCGACTAATAGGAAGCATTTCTGTAACCAGCCTGCCACGCACTGATTCAGAAATGGAAATGGCAATCTGCAACCTATGGCTTCCATCAGCTAGCCCAGGAAGTACTTGAAATCGGTATTCCAATTAGAGTCGGGTCTCTCAATTGTATTGTTTGCCAATTAAATAACTGAGACGTAAATCTGGGAACAGAGCCACAAATCTGCCTTTGAGATGCCGGCTGCTCTCAAGGCCATCAGTGATCTAGGGGAGCAGGGGGAAAACATTCCCGGTCACGACCACCCCAATGAAGCGTGCAGCTGGCAAAGCGTCACTTCTGTCTGCCCCGCACAAGCCCCGCTCTGGCCACCTCCCCGCCAGAGAGGCCGCCCTGTGCTGGCAAAGCTTGCTTGTTTAGCCCTGGGGTCCTCTCCAAATGAGCATTGTCTTTGGAAGTGGCCTTCAGTGGGAAGGAGTCAAAGATGAGGCCCCTTCCAGAATCTAGAATAACAAGGGTGCTGCAGTTTGGAGAGTCGATTTAGGATTCCTCATCAGAGAGCAATGCAGCAGCATTAAAATAAAAACTGTGCCTTTTAAAAAATGCAAATGTACAGCAAATCCCTAAACTTGAACCATTCCCTAGTGCCTTGCTAGACAAACATAAAGGGGTAGGGATTTGGGGGGAGGGATGTTTTTGGTGGTATGTGCAGTTCCTATCGGATGAGTGTGTGTTCCCTAATGTTGAATTTCAAGCAGGAGACGTTAGGCCTAGAGCAGGATCTGAGATGGAGATGCCTCCCCCGCCCCCCCGAGGGCAGAGGCCAGAAGTTGCTCCAGTTAGTATGACACTCCAGATTAAAAGAGCAGCTGGACAGCTTGTGTAGTCTGTGGCCTAGAGGGGCCTCCGCAGCCCCTGGGAGAGGCCCTGTTTGGAGGTCGTGTCTGCAGCCTCCCCTCCAAGCCCCCAGAATGCAGAGCACTGGCTGGATTTCCAAATGGTCCCTCTCCAAGTGGATGAGTGTTCTCGGCACGACCAGGACTCATGTGGAAAGCAGGAGCAGCCCCAAGCAGTCCTCAGCCTTCCTCTCTCCCATCCTTTGGGTCTCCTTTTGAGTCTGGTTTCGCTCCCTCAACAAGGGACGGGCAGGTCCTCTTGAGCACTCTGGCCTCGGTCATTGCTGAGCCCACATCTGTAGGCACTGATGGTTGACAATGTGTGTAACAGGGACGGCAGGAGACAAGTTCATTGCCTGGCTGACCAGCTGGCTGATTGCAAATACTGGCCACTCGTTGTTTTGGCCTCATTTATTTTAGACTGGCTGTCTTAAGGATTTCAGATGCCTGCTCACACCCCCAGCTGATGCCCAAATAAAACAGCCAGGAGCCTGTGGAGAGGCTGTCAGCCAGGTAAGGGGTGAGAATGTGGGCCCCTTTTTTTTCTAAAGGCTTTATTTTGAGCATGAGATCACAAAACTAACGAGTGGCTGAAAAGTATCATGACCATGTGGCCCAGCAGCAGCCTTTCCGAAGGGGACTCCAGAAACATTTCAAAATACAAGCGCATCTCGCTGTAAGTACAGGCCTTTGGAGGTGGCCGAGTGTGCCAGCACGTGTGTGAAAAGCCATTGCCTCCAATCGGAGCTTGTTTCAGCTTTAAAAACAGTCCAGAAACTGTTGCTTCTCCCCCTTAGGGAGAAATAGCTCAGAGGCAGAAGGGGTGCAAGGAGGGTGGGGGCGGAGGGGTAACATTAGGTCCAGGGGAGAAAGCAGTTGCTTCAGATGGAGCCTATGGATTCCCAAAGGCCACATTGGATTCACTTTTCGAACCTCCTACCTGTTGAATTTCTTTTTGTGCATCTCCATTTCTCTAGTCTCTGGAGCATCAGGCGAGCTGCAAAGCACTTTACAGATGTAAGTGGGAAATCGGGAGCCCTTGCTTCAACGATCCCTGGTTTGTGCAGATTGGTGATCTCGTATAATTCCTAGTAGGCAATGCATTTTCCGTGTTTTCTGGAGATTTCTAAGTGTGGGAGAGGGGCCAGGAGTGTGGTTCTGTTCTGGGACTCTTCTCTGCTTTCAGCTGATGCTCTTTGTGAAAAATCCAAGTAATATTTTAGTTCAACTTGATCTTGAGCCGAGGCCCACTGTCACCTCTGGGGTGGGTCTTGGGCCTACATTCCAAGTGACAAGGCCCCGTGCCCAACAATAGGGTCAGGCTCCTGTTCTGTTTGGGCTGGAAAACTGGGGTCCCAAGGGGCTTAGGGCAAAGTCAGACTGGGATTCCCTAGAGAAAGCTCGAGACCACCAGCCTCTCTTCTCCTGCCTGGAAAAAGTGCACCTTTGTGAAGAACTGATTTCATGTACAGTTGTGATTGTGACTGAGTAAAACTCCAGACTTTCTCTAACGTGGTCTCTAGTTCATTCCTGGTCATGCGCCAGTCCCCATTCCATCTTTCCCTACCTGCTCAGTACCTGGGCCCTCTGTTGGGCACTGAGCAAACTCCCAAGGAGGAAGGCAGACCTAAAGCAACTGACCAAGATTTCAGATGTGAGTGAATAGGGCGAGGAAGGATATAAAACCAGATATTTTCGAGGCTGGAGTGCCATACTTACTCAGAAGCAGATTTAGAGAACTTGGCAATTTGCTCAACATTGGGAAGGATGGTCGGGGAATGCCTGTCCGCAAGAGCTGGAAAGTATGAGGGAGTGTGAGCCACGAGGCAATGCGGGGAGAGAGTTCTAGGCAAAGTGAAGAGCCAGTGCAAAGGCCCTGAGGCAAGAAGGCGTTCCCATGTTGGAGGCGCAGAGGAGGTGAGCTCACAGAGGTAAGCAGGGTGGCCCACGACAGACTACATCCAGGAGTGGAGGATTTCAGGAGGACAGTGACACCATGACATAAGCTTAGCTCGTTTCTGATGCTCACCCATCAGCCAAAAGCCTCTACTTACCAAAACATTTTGATACTTTGAGTATGAGATTTGTGTGATACCCTGTGGTGGGAAGAGCGCTGGCTGGCCCGGCTCTGCAGCAGGCTCGCTGAGATCTGGTGGGAGTCCTGCCCACTTTCTGGCCTCAGATTTCCTCAGTAAAAATTAGACATTTTGGGATCCATCTCCACAGGACGTTCCTGTGGTTGAGTCTTCACATGGAGCTGCAGGGGACCATGAGCAATGCTGCCGGCTGTGCTGTCACGCAGGGCCCACCAGAGGGCGCTGTGGACCACAGCTTGGAGAAGGCTGACAACAGAAAAGGGGGCGTGCTCGCTGGCCACTGTGGCGGGTTTAAGCCCTGAGAGGGTGGGTATTTCCTTTTGTAGCTTCCATTGTTTTTTGAAAAGTCTTTTACCACCCATGATCATGGTAATTTTCTTCTTAAAATTGTAATGGGTTTCTTTAAAAAGCTTAAGCGCTTTCTGGGAATAAAAAGGCGGAGAGGGAAGGCATTCCAGGTGTTGGGGGGCAGCAGATGCGAAAATGCTGTGGAGGGAGATGACAGATATGCAGGTCAGGGGGGCTGGAGCTGAGTGGGAGAAAGCGGAGACAAGAGGCAGGAGGAGCCATGTGAAGGAGTCTGGTCTTTATTTTAAAAGCAGAGGAACCATGAGAGGGTTTTAAACTGGGCAGAGTGAGGGCATCAGATGTGCCCTTGGCTGATGCTGGAGCCAGGAGGGACTTGCTCAAGGAGCTGGGCACACAGTAGGCCTAAAGGTGAGAAACAAATCCAAGCAGCTGGCCCTGGTGCCTTCTCAAAGTCACCAACTGCTGGGGCAGGTGAGAGGACAGAAAGAGGGCATTTCTCATCCTCCCGAGCCCTCAGTGAGGAGAAGCCAGCTACCCAAGGGGCCTGGCGGCACAAAGTGGGAGCGCTGGGTACTCGTTCAGAAACAGCTTTAGAGAACTTGGCAGTTCCCTCAAAGTTTTTAATCTTTTTCTCTGTATTTTGTTGAGATGGGGGTTTTGAGGGTTCCTAGTAAGAGCCCAATAAGTATTGGATGGACAAATACAGTTTGAGTAACGTAGTTTCAGATTACACTTTAGACCTCTCCTCCATCCCCTCCCAGCCCACAGACCTGACAGAGTGCTCCCACATTTGTTACATGCATTGCACCCTTCCTCTCCCTGGGCCTCCAGTTCTTCCTACGACACTGGGGGAAGGGGAGCAAATTAGATCATGGGCAGCCTGGACTCATAGTTCTGAATCTTGCATTTAGGATTTTGTGATGGCCCTGATCATAAAGATTTATTTTCCAAGCTCAGTGAGGGGATGGGGGTGGAACCCCCTTCCGGTTCTGCTGGTGTCTCCCACCCCAGGGCTCCTGGGCTTTTGCTGAAGTGGGCCCAGGGTTCAGTATCCAAAGCATCCTTTCTACAGCTGCTCACAGCTCTGCCAACCTCTGGCCTCAGGCAGCTGCCTTCTCTTGTTCACCCTCAAGGCCTGGGCTGCTTGGCTTGGCCATACCTGGGCGCCACCACCTGCAGCTCTTGCCCTCAAGTCTGGCTTGATTCAGGGCTGGCCGGGCGATGGCCTGTGGTGCACTCACACACTAACATACACAATGCCAAAGAAACAAAGGACCAGTCCGTGAACCCTTAGAAAGCAGGTTTCTTAGTAACTTTACAGCTTTTGTTCATGAGCTACTTTGACTTGAACTAGCGTCTGATCTCCTGCCAGCTCCTGCCTGGGGATGGGGGGAAGGGGTGGCGGATCTGCCTTTGCTGGAGCTGAGAGCTGAGTGCCCCACCATTACTCTCTATTTACTATAGGTCATTAATTCGTTAACACTGAACTCAGGGCCTGAACAGCACTGTAGCTAATGACTCAGTGAAACTTACTAACACATCTCCGTGCCTATGAACACTAGACAGCACCTCAGTGCTGCTCCTGGGGGCATTTCAAACCACAATCACCAACAGAAAGGTTGTACAAAACAGAAAGGTTGTACAAAAATACGAAAAACGTGCCACTAAACAGAGCACAACGAGGACACTTGTTTACAGCGTGAGAGCTGAATCGACCTCAGCTGGGAACATGCACGCTCGAAGACTGAAATATTCTGCCACTCTGCCCGTGCCCATGTCTGTAAGTGACCTCGAAGGTGCCGCCAGTGTTCATTTTGAGGTTACAAATACATTTTAGTGAGTAGGCACAGTCACAAATACAAAATCGGTGAAAAATGATAACCTTTTCTTTTATTCATTCATTTGTTTAGTGCCTTTCTCCTCCATTTAATTTCCGAGGGCAGGGCTCTTTCTGTGCCTGCGTCCACCGTCTTACCCCCGGTTCATAACAGAACTGGCTTGGACCTCAGACATTGTTGGGCTTCTGATGAACCAACCACCTACCTCTGGAATTTTAGTTTTGCAAAACTTATTAACAATCCTTATTATTTATGTTATCATTCGCTACGTATTTAATTAAGGCCAAAAGAAGACATCTTTTCAGGACTGACTTTTCCTAACTCGCAAGGCCTGGGCTTGGCAACTCGCAAAAGACTGATAGAGAAATGAAAAGTTCATTTTTTCATGGGCATTAGAATTGTCTAGTGACCCAAGTAATTATGTAAAGTCTCCTACTTACCATCAGTTGAATTATAATTCAGAAGTTTGCTTGGTGCTCTGCCATTAAAGAAGTGGAGAGGGCTAAGGGCTATTTTTTGCGTTCCCGTGAGGCCCCTACTTCCATACATAATTGTTTTCTTGAAAATGTGACTAATGCCAAAAGTATAAAAGTCAAACAACAAATTGATTCTGTCAGCAGGGCACATCTGTTCCTAGGGAATAAGAAATGGTGTAACATTTCCAATTACAACTGCATTTATGGACATAATCTTTGATGATATATTTCCTGCCTTTCCTACTATATCTTCAAGTTGATTATTTTCCTTCACTAATTAAAAAAAAAACAGGCTTAAGAACATCAAGTGGAGACTAAAGATGGATCCCTTTCAACAAATCTAATGATTGCTTTTTATGTAATTATAGTTAATGATACACATACTCCCTTTGTTGAGATATAATTCACCCATTTAAAGTGTATAGTGTTCTTAGTATATTCACAAGGTTGTACAACCATCACCACTTCCTAATTCAAGAACATTTTAGTTGCCCCCAAAAAGAAACCTTAGCCATTAGCAGTCACTCCCTAACCCAAACTACACACTTCCACCACCCCGCCCCAATCCCTCAGCCGCTGGTAATTACTAATCTGTTCTCTATGGATTTGCCTTTTCTGGACATTTCACATAAATGGAATCACAACATGTGGTCTTTGTGTCCGGTTTTCACTTAGCATATTTTCAAGATTCATCCATATTGTTGCATATATCAGTACTTCGTGCCTTTCTATTGAACACTATTCCATTGTCTAATAGACCACATTTTGTTTATCCAGTTAGCATTTGATGGATATTTGGGTTATTTCCACCTTTTGGCTGTTATGCATAATGCTACTACTATGAACATTCATGTACAAGTTTTTGTGTGGATGTATGTCTTGATTTCTCTTGGATAGATACCTAAGAGTGGAATTGCTAGGTTTATATGACAACTCTACGTTTCACATTTTGAGGAACTGCTAAACTGCTTTTTCCAAAGTGGCTACGCCATTTTTGCATTCCTACCAGCGCAATGCAGGTTTCATTTTTTTCCCCTACATATCCTCACCAATGCTTGCTATTCTCTATCTTATTGATTATAGCTAGCCTAGTAGGTATGATGTAATTTCTCATTGTGGTTTTGATTTACATTTCCCTAATGACTAGTGATGTTGAGTATCTTTTCATGTGCATATTAGCCATTTGTATATCTTCTGTGGAGAAGTGTCCATCACACCCTTTGCCCACTTTTTAATTGGCTAATTTTTTATTATTGAATTATAAGGGTTTATTATGTATTCTGAATACAAGTCCTTTGTCAGATATGATTTGCAAACATTTTCTTCCATTCTGTGGTTTCACCTTCTTGATATTCACATACTTCTGATCACTACTATTGGTACTTTCATTTTTTTCATTCATACAACTTTATATGATGCAATAAAACAATTACCCTTCCTGATCTTTGCTGTGCAGATGGATATGGAGAATTCCTATGTTGAAACTGAACAATTGGCAGTACTACCCTACCATCTTGCAATTTGATGTCTTCTTCCCTAACATGCAGAAACCTGAACTTGGGTACAATGGCAAGTGTTGGGCGTCAGCATGTAATGGATGACATAACTACTATTTATTAAACGTTCACTCTGTACAAGACACTGTGCTAAGTGCTTTACAAGATCACACTTGATCCTCCCAATAGCCCTTTGAGATAAGTACTATTATCATCCCATTTTGCAGATAAAGAAAACTGAGGCTCACATAGTTTTAAAAAGTCGTCGATGGCCCCACAGCTAGGAAAGTGGCAGAGCTTGGATTCAAACCAAGCCTTTGCTCTTACCCACAATGCCAATAACTACAATGCCCGTCAGTGCCAGTCTGTAGCCCAAGGCCAGAGGAAGCCTTCACAGCTCCTCCGTGGAAGGAGGAAAACAAGGACAATGTGGGCTTTTCATAAAACTAAATTGATTCAATTTAAATGACTCTCTTTTTGTCCTCAGATTCTCCCTACTTTTTTGGCATTCCGTATTTCCTACTTAATAACAGTGCCAAAAGATTTTTTTCTTATTATTCTTATAAAAGAAATATAGGCATATAGTAAAATATCCAAATAGGAAAGGTTTATAAATTCAAGTTCTTCCTACCTTTCTTGTGCAGTCCCCACCATAGACGTAACCACAATTACTAGTTTCTCATGTATCCTTAATATGGGTGTGCATATATGTGTGCAGAAAATGTGTAAGAAATACAAATGGAATTTACACTCTACAATACCGCTTTGTATCTTTTTTTAATCTTAGTAAATACCTTGGTATAATTGGGTATATTTAATTATTGGGAAAAAAAGGTGTTTTGAGTCCCTACTCAGCTAGCTACAGAACTGGAGAACTAGTGGTTATGCACATAATCTAGTGTTTATGTCTTGCAATAAGCAAGACAGCCATGGTCCCTGCCTTCAGAGGGCTTAGATTGTAATGGGAGAGATGTCACACAACAACAAGGGTAAAATAGTATAATTGCATATTGTGATGATTGCTCATAAAAAGACACTTAAAATAGGGGTAGGGGCAACCCTGTGGGGAAGTGGCATTTAAATGAAGACTTTAAGGATGGAGCCAGCCAGAGGAGGAGCAGGTAGAACAGCATTTCAGGCAGAAGGAACTACAAATGCCAAGACCTCCAGGTAGGAAGGAACTTGGCTTATTTGAGGAACCTCAGGAAGAGTAACAGAGGCAAAGAGATGGCAGGGGCACTCAGAACGCACTGGGCAATTGGTGAGGGGCTTTAAGCAGGGTGTGGCATGGTCTGCTTTGGGTAGATGCTCCCGAGAGAATTAGTGGGTTAGGGACTGGCTCCGAGGCCAGTGAAGCACTTCAGGCAAAGGATGCTGGTGGCTTGGTCTGGCTGCTGGCCATAGGAAATAAAGCAAACAGGACAGATGCTAAGTATTTATTGGAAGTAAAAGAAAATGTTTCAATGATGGGTCAGCTTGGAGTGGAGGGAGAGGAAGGGAGAATCGAGGGTGGCACAGGTTATATAGTTTATGGACTCAGATGTCAGAGAAGATTTTAACTTGGTCAGCAATGCCTCTAGAGTGCTCAAAGAGCTGAATGTTGCTATCTGGAGCATAAAGGAGAGGTCTCAGCTACAACTGTAAAGTTGGAGAGTTACAGACCTGCAATTTTAAATATGGGGGGAGAGGGGGTTTAGGTAGGTTTGGGTATGGAAAAGAACGTTACCGTTACTGACTCAAGATGCCCATTTTAAAACCTAGCTTTTCTTGAAGGCTTTAAGTTCAACTTATAAACCTTATTATTCCATAAATCTAGTAACTTTTCATATGAAAATAAGAACAATTACTTCTACCTGTTGATTACTGTTCAATTAATTCTTAAGTTTAGTAGATTCAGTTCTCTTTAAACATTTAAGACTAACAGCTTTAATTAATCAAATTTCCTTAGACATTGCAGACTACAGTCACAAATTTAATGGACCTGATTTTCTAAAAACACTTTAAATGCCTAACAGGGCAGATTTACAAATCTAAAAAGCAACATCTTTTTTAAGCACTTAAGCAACTGTTGTAAATTGATGGCCTAGACTTAGAAACGTGGCAAAGCAGATTCTCTTGGCCATTTCAGTCATCTTAAATCCGACACAAAGCAGAACAAGAGTCACAGAGTCTTCTCTCCTGCTTTCTTCTTTCTCCGAATATTTATATTTCCTTTCTGGAATTACAGATTTATTCCACCAATAAAGGGATCCGATTTTTTCCAAATATTGCTATTTGGAACCAATCTGCTTCACAACCTGGGGAAAGCTTATGATTAACACATTCCTTGAGGACTTCAAAAGTGCACATAAGGGTAGTTTCAAAGCCTGTGTCCCTGCCCCCCAAAAATATAGAGAGGCTAGGGGTATCAGTCTGGGGTCCAGCTAGGAGAAACCACACAATAATTTGGACAGGCAAAGGGTGATACAAAGATGTCCTAACTATAACAGGGAACTGTTGAAAACAAGGCGTTACAGAGGAAGAAGTAAACTCGAAAGACTATACAGGCATAGCAGATAGAAGGAGAAGCCAGTACCCCCAAGGCTCAGATAGAGCACTTGAGGAAAAGGGCCCCTGTCTCTTCCCCAACCTGCCCCAGGAGTGTTGCCAGGGGAAGCTGGGGCTGAAGAAGCTGCAGGGAGTGCAGTAGCCTGGCACTGGATACAAATGCTGTTTGAAAAAATATCTAAGTGCAAAATGCATGTAGAAAATGTAGAGTTCTTACCCACACCAATCAACTTTGGAATCAACATCACACACTAACTTGTACAGATGCCCAGCTGTTTTCTGTGCATGTGTCTGAGCTCCCCTGCTAAAAAATATTCCCTTTTAAGACAGGAAGTATGCTTCACCCTCCTCCTGTGGCCAACCTGAAATGAGTATACACAATATGGCCAATAATTTACTTTTGAATATATGAACTCTGAAGGAGGAATGCTATTAAACTGTGCCCTGTTTTTCCATTCATTTTTTTATTCTTTTTTTCCCTACTATAAAAACAACAAATATTTATTGGGGGGAAATGCAAAGCTAGAACAAAAGTAGAAAAATATTAACCATATTTCTGCTACCCAGAAATAAACACTATTAGCACTTTGGTGTATTTCTTACATTCAAATAGTTTCTTTGTCCTTATTTTTTAAAACAGAGATGTACTTGCATTATATCTCATATCCAACTTTATATCCTGCATTTTTAACAACATACAGCATTTCTCCAAATCATCAACTCTTGTTGGAGTCATGGCTGAATTATTATATGTAGAAAATGTTTACACTGATGTTGAAACTACCTTGAATGTTGAAAATATAAATGACTGCAAAATATCTCATTCTGAAGATGTTACATAGTTTACTTAACCACTTCCCTTGTGCAAGTTTTAGGGTATTTTTCTTAATCCCATAATGAATATTATTGTTTAAATTTTTCTCTGGTAGGCCAATTTCCTAAAATGTTCCACATGTGAAATCACTACTAGAGGGTACACATACATTTAAGGCCACTGAGGAACACTTAAGATCACAGGGCATCTACTTCTAAACATGGAAACTAGTAGCTTTAGTTTCCCATTTTTTCAACTTGAGCCAGAAGCCTCTCCAATGCCACCTACTACTACCAAAACAGGTACACAGACTCACCTAACACTCCCTGGCCCCTCCACGCCTCTTCCAAGAAAATGCTACCCAGCCCTAAATGATTGCTCACGACCCTGGCTAGTCATTAGGGGCCTTCCGCCCTCACTTGTCCTCAAGCTGCCCAGTAGAGAGGTGCCTGACGAGGGGTGCTAGACTAGAGGATTCCTCTATCGGCCCTCCTGGGTATGTGTGACACCCTAAGCACCGAACCCCACGCCCAGAGGCTTGGCAGGGCACTGTCGCCTCGCAGGTAGACCGGGAGGCTTAAAGCAATAAAAGCTGCCGCTGCAGGAAGGTCCCAAGACAACCGCAATCCCTCCCCCACGCTGATATTGGCCCTTAATCCTCCACCCCCAGCCTTCTCACCATCGGCTCCGCAGCCCCTTCCCTTCCTACCGTCCACCTAATCCAACCTCCAGGCCTTATCCCGACTTCCGATTCTTCTGAGTAGAGGGATCACCCAAGCCCCTGGGGGTCTCCTCTTCTCCTCCCTTTCTCTTTCCGCGCGGACCAAGCCAGGCCCAGTCTCCACAGATGGGTTTCCGCCACCCTCAAGCATCCTACTACCTTGCAAGACTCGCCATGAGACCCCCATCATCTCCTCTGCACGTCTTTCCATGTATCTCCGAGTTTGTCCTGTCTTTCCTGCCATGACTGGCTTTCTGTCCTCTTTCACCCACCCTGACTCCCACCGGTCTGTCTGCGGGTCCTCTGTCCCCGATCCTTCCGTTTTACCCAGTCAGTCCCCCTTAAGACCGTACCTCTATCCCCCATAGGTCCCCCTTATAGGCCCCTCCCCGTGTCCCTCTGCGCCCCCGCCCACGTCCGTACTTCTGCCCGTCCCCTAATGTGATCCTCAATTCCTACAGTCTGGCCTTCAGTCCAGGTAGGTCCCTGGTCGCCACCTCTCCTAGGGCCAGGACACTCTGCGGCCCCGATCCCTTCTCTCAACCTGGGAACTCTTCCCTCTTCCACTTTCTCTACTTTGAACCCATCCCAGCAGAGTCCAGGAAGTAGCCAGGCGCCGGGGACTGGCGGCTATACGGACCAATGGGGAGCTCCAGCGGCGGCGGCGGCCCCGCCCAGAGATCAAATGCTGCCAATGGTCGGGTGGAGGCGGGACTTCCGCTGTCTCGGGGAGGGCGGGGGGGAGCGAACTGTTGTGGTGCGGAGCGTTGGGCGGGCGGCGGCCGGGTGGCCCAGGGGCTGCCGCGGGACTTGGGGAGCAGCCGAGCGGCTGCAGGGGTGGGGCGGGCCGGACGTGCTGCGGGGCCCGGGCACCGCGGGTTCGAGGCCGGGCCCCGCGCGGGGAGGCCGCGCCACCCCGAGAGAGCTGCCCGGCGGCGAGTTTGCTCCGCAGCCGAAAGAAGGCGGGAGCCGGCGGGGTCCCGAGAAACCGTCTGGCCACCCGGGCCCGGAACCTCCGGGGAGCTGCCCCTCCCTGGACGCCCTCCCGGACGTCCCCGCCGAAGGGTAACGGTACTGGGCTCCCGGCCGGAGGAGCCTCCAGGTGACCCCCAGCGGGGCCCTGCGAGCTCGGGAGCCAGCCCCGGGGCCTGGAGCCGGGGAGGAAGGGGCTTTCCGGAGGCGCGGGGCCGGGGGCCGAAGGAGCCGGGACGCGGCGGAGCGGGGCCGGGCCTCCCGGGCGCGCGGCGGGGCAGCGCCTGCTCTGGAGACAGACTCCGAGACCCTCGGGCGCGGGGGCCTCAGTGACCGCCCCGCGGACAGCGCGGCCGCGGAGTGGCCTACAGGGGCGCCTACCCCCGGGAGGCCGGCCGGGGACGGGGAGATGAACGGCTTCAGCACGGAGGAGGACAGCCGCGAAGGGCCCCCCGCCGCCCCCGCCGCCGCCCCGGGCTACGGCCAGAGCTGCTGCCTCATCGAGGACGGCGAGCGCTGCGTCCGGCCCGCGGGCAACGCCTCCTTCAGTAAGAGGGTCCAGAAGAGCATCTCGCAAAAGAAACTCAAGCTGGACATCGACAAGAGCGTGAGTCCCCCGTCCCCGGCAGGGTCCCCGCGCCCGATCGCTCCCGGCTGCTGTCCCCGAACTCCGGGCGGGACTCCGGAGCCCTCCCCGTCATGGGCCTCGTCGCCCTTTATCCACAGATGAGGAGTTGGACTCGGGATTTCAAAGGCCGTTTCAGCGCCGACCTGCTCTCGCTAGGATTCTGCCCAAATGTGGGAGGTTGGGCGGGGGCTCCGACGACCCTTCCTGCCTGGGAAGATTGACAAGTTTTTAGCTCGTTTTATTGGTTTAGATGTCGGAGCAGGGAGAGGAGGGTTCAGTGCGTTGGCCCACGAAGGAGCAAGTGTTGGGGAAGTGGTGATGAAGGCACCCGGCTCTTCTCCAACTTCTCAGCGTCCTGTTATTCCTTCAGAAAAGGAGAGGTGGCAGTTACTTCCCTGTCTGCCGCGGCCTCCGCTTCTACAAAGGGTCACGGAGCTGCTGCTTCGCAGGCAGCTGTTGGGAAACGGGGTTTTCTAACGTGTGGCAGGAATAAGGCCAAGACCAGGGCTTTGGAGGTGGCTTTTGCAGTCGAAGTGACTGGAAGCAAGAAAATCCATTTTCTTAGGGGTAACTTCTTTAGAAAAGCCCAGGAGGGTGTGTGTGTGTAACCTGACGAGAATCACCCTGTGTTTTGTGTCTAACTATAGGAAAACTTCTCCTGTGTGATTTCACCTCCTCTAGTTAACAATTCTGAAGATGTGCCTATAGTAACCAATTAGAAATGTTTAGTTTGACATCTGTTGCTGCAGCCTCTTGATTAGGAGTTGGAAATGAGTTAAGGGGATATTTAATATTCAGGTAGACCTGCTAACATCCATTCTCTTTTAGGACCAAAATTTGTCCAGTGTGGAGGGAAATCAGAGATTGCTTGTTAAACTGAAAGGACTCCCACTTTTCCACTTCTAATGTTACAGTGGAAACTGAGGCCCAGAGATAGGCAGTGACGGTGCCAACGTCACTCAGCACCTAACAGGCTAATTTCTTAACCCCATTATCTGATTTACTTCCAAGCCCCATGCTTAATTAAGTCGATAAATAAAAAAATTGGCCCTGTTCTTTCTTCCAGGCTCTTCCCTCACACCCTCAATTTTTTTAAAAGTTAATTATAATACATTTACAATTCTTGAATGGAAAGATGTTATTTTAAAACGGTCAGGGTGGATTAATGGCTTTATTATTACAAACCTCTATCAATGAATGAATCAATGAGAGCAAACAACTGACTAGATACTAAGGTGGCCCGGATTAGGCACATGTTGAAGTGAAATGCTTAATTCTAAGCAATGAACTCAGCCTCCTGAAAACGCTGCCTACCTTCTGTTTAGGTTGTTGGGAGCCTTCACTTGAGCAGCTTATGGTAGTAATATTTCCCAATCCTTAAGAAAAAGAATTTTCCAGTTCTTTTAAACCCTCGGAAGCTGTCACATCTGAATGATTGTGCTGCTGTGATTGGGGCTTCATTTACCCAGTGACCCCACCGGAAAAACCTGTGCTGAGCCACGTTGAGTGTTTCTCACACACTGTCTGGAAGAGAAGCAGCCTAAGCCTCGCACTGGACTTCCCAAAAGGCCATGCTTCTGAAGGAGTAGCATTCGAGGTGGAATCGCTCACAATTCGTTTCAAGGTGGTGTAGAGTCATTATTTCTGAAAGGGATTCTATTTCGTTCTCACAGGCTTGGGCAGGAATTCAATTCTAAGGAACTGCTGTATTACAGGAATGTTTAGCTGTTGTAGAAAATGAAACAGGAAAAATAAACACTAGAGCCCTTGCTACCACCCTTCTTCCTCCACCCGCCCCTAAAGGCCACTGAGCTCTGAAATTTCTGAAAACCAGTATGTACTTGAAAGTGGTTAAGTAGAAATAATAACTATTTAGCTTGTAAAAGGGTGTAGCAGGGAGCTTTTTCAAAGAATAGCACCAAAAATCCAACTTGGGCAGCTTAACTCACTTTATGTAGACATTGGCAGTGTTCTGTGATTTATTAAGATACTAGTGGCCCGGTGCACGACATTTGTGCACTGGGGGGTTGGGGTTCCCTCAGCCCGGCCTGCGCCCTCTTGCAGTCCGCGACTCCGAGGGCACTGCGAGGCGGGACTCCCACCACTGCTGTGCTCGCCAGCTGTGAGCCCAGCTTCTGGCAGCTTCTGGCTGAGTGGCACTGACCACCAGGGGCAGCTCCTGTGTTGAGCGTCTGCCCCCTGGTGGTCAGAGTGTGTCATAGCAACCGGTTGTTCCACCATTTGGTTGATTTGCATATTAGGGTTTTATTATATAAGATAGCATGCTTTTAAACAGTCCTCCAATCGACATATTTCGGCTTTTTTTTTTTTTTTCTGGAGAAAAGTGGGAGTATAAAGAAAATATTGGAGTAAGTAAGAAAAATGTGCCATGGGTCAAAAGGCCTGAGTGACCTTGGCCAGGTCATTTCCCTACTCTGGGTGGCTTCAGTTTATCCCTCTAGAAAGTGAGATTGGGACCAGCGAGGTTGCACTGGTGATTGCTGAGTTTTCCTCCATCTAGCTTTCCATTATTCTATTATCTTGACCTGAAATCTCCCAGCCACAACTCTAGGAAATCACCTCTTCTCCTCCTACAAGGTTTGTCTCTGTGAATTTAAGGAGCAGTTCAGTCTCTTGGGTTTTGCATGTGGAACTGGCTAACATGAGGCCTGCTTCCTATCAGGGAAGTAGAGTATGCTGAGAGTTGCTCTCTGCCCTGATCATGTCCAGTAGTATATATATCAAATAGATTCTTTGGGAGAGTGACACATTGTTGTGTCTGAAAGACCTTTTTTCAGAGTTGAATCTGGCAAAGCTGTCCCAATTTGTAACCATATGTAAAGGGTGACTTTTACTGGCCCAAGCTGCTTTTAGATGCAAGGGATGCTTATGTTAATGGAACAGCTTTTATTGAGCACCTACTATCTATAAGACACCATCATAGTATAAGAAACGACTCATGACTCACTAATCCTACCACATGAAAGTGGTATTTCATTGGAATAAAAAGCAGTTTTTGTTATTTTCTCCATGAAAAGGCCTGAATTAATAGGTACTGGTTTCCTATCAGCTTACTCTTCTCTTTAAGAATTTAAGGAATAAACTGAAATTCAGAAGCCTCTCGAGAACATCTGTGCAGCATCTGTTTCAGTGTCAACAGCCCCAAGTCATTTCCACAGGCATTCAGTTTCTGTTAGGTTTTTGAATGTTTCCCCCAGTCAACCTGGTACCAACATTCTTTAAAAAAAGCATATTCTTCACATCTCAGCTGCTGTGCCACCTTCACTTATTATTCTGCCTCCAGCCTGTATTAGAAAGTCAGTAGCAGGGCGCAGCTTCTTCTATGTGGTTCCACTTTGTGAGAATGTCTGCATCTCTCTCCACTTCTCTTTGTGGAACAGCTGTGAGGTAATGCAATAATTAGAAGCTAATGCTCAGAAATAAAGTATTTCAGAGAGTTGTCATCCTGTTATCAATGTCAAAATAGTGTGTCCCATATCCCATTACCATAGTCCCTCTCCTGCCTTTTTTTTTTTTCCCCCAAGTTCATAACTCCTATAGGTCTGAAAATGTCATGTCACTCCCAGCTTCAAAAACCTTGGGGGACTCTGTCTCATCTGAAGGAAAGTCAAAGCTGTTCTGATGTGCACCCCACCCCCCAATTTCTCCCTACATGGGCAGTGACCTCCACCTAATACTGTCTGCCCTGGGGCTCCTTTGCTCATGCCTCTGTCATCTTCACCTGAAACTCTAAGTCTTGGCTCTTTGCATCTGGAATGCTTTCTGCCTACCTGCAAATCCTCCCTTATAGTAGGGGACCTCCCCCTAATGATCTCTGCTGTGGGATCTCGCCTTGCTGAATGTGAACCACAGGTTTTCAGGGAGGACTTGGTTTATAATACACTCCCAATATGATGGGAGTATTCTCTTTGTGGGTGTCTTGTTCTGCAGCTCAGTAGGAAACGTCTGAAAATATGGCCTGCACCTTGTTCTTCCTTCTCACTCTCCAGTGCCTGGAAAAGGAGAGAAGCCCATTAAATTGACAGATGCTCTTTCCATGGAATTGGCAACTCTGACTTTTATTTGCTTCCCATCAGGTAAGGCACCTGTATATCTGCGATTTCCACAAAAATTTCATCCAAAGTGTACGAAATAAAAGGAAGAGGAAGACAAGTGACGATGGTGGAGATTCTCCTGAGCACGACACTGACATTCCTGAGGTAACGGCCAAAAACATCAGCTTGAAAAAGCTTTAAGGACGAGTTCTAATCTGGTCCTTACCTCCGGCCTGGTCTGCTTTTTGTGCTAAAAAGTCATTTAGGCCCTTTGTTTTGCTGTGGTTTATTTGAAAAGTGAATCACAGAATCTGAGTAATGCTGAATCTGAGAGCTGAATGCTTAGAAATCGACTGGTCTGACTGCCCCATCATTTTGCAAATGGGCACAAGGACCTGAGGTCACACAGACAGTTTGGGGGCTCCAGTCTAGTGCCCTTTTCAGTAGGCCACACTGCCTTTTTAAAAGAAAACCCTGGCAAATGATTAAATACAACCACAGTGTCAAGTTTTTCCAACTTTGGTTTTGTCTTAAAGTTGGAGACTGAGTTTGAATGGTTTGGGGGAAGTCACTCCTCTTCCCCCCACCCCGCCCCCAGTTTTTAGGCTACAAAATGAAGGCATACGTTGTCAGTTCATCCCAGCTCTGATTTTCTATCACTCTCCAATTCCTGGTCCAGGCTTGTTCCCAAGGATCATTCCAAAGTCATTATACTGGACCAGGGGTTCTCAACCCTGGCACTATTGGCATTTGGGCCAGGTGATTCTTGTTGTAGGGGCTGTCCTGTAAATTGTAGGATGTGTAGCAGCATCTCTGTATTCTACCCACTGGATGCCAGTCACACTACTCCCTGAGTCATAATGATAAAAAATTGTCTGCAGACATTGCCAAATTTCCTCGGGGTAAAGGTGGGGGACAAAATGGCCCCATGTTGAGAACCACTGCACTAGACGCTGAGACCTAGGCTTCTCAAACCAGAGGCTGCCTTTCCTTCAGGGTGCCAGTGTCCATTAAACAGGCTACAGGAAGGAATATCGGATTCTTTTTCTACTTAAATTGTTTTCACTTAAGACTCAGCAAAGAAGAACTGTTTATAGTGTACATTGAATATTTGACGCATGAATATTTCATAAGGCAATGGCCTGTTAGCACTCAGTGGAAATGACTGTAGAAATAGAAAGAGTAGGCGGGTTTTTGTCTGCAGGTGAGGAAACCTTTGAAAATACAGCCCTTTCCCTCTGCCCCTCCCTATGTCCCCTTTTTAAACATTGGTTTAATGTATCTTCCAATTGCCTCTAGCATTAAATTTTATAAAGAAATGGATGTATTCAATTTCTAAATGCTTTTCACAAAATAAAAAAAAGAAAAAGGTTTGAGGAATGTTTTGAAAAGAATGAAGGACTTTGGTCCCTCATATTGATCATTCATTTTGTTTTTAAGTGCTCTCCACCTGCCTGAAGCAAGAACATCTCTTTTAGAGGCAGGTAAAGGCAGCCCAACTTTCTGGGCCTTCAATGTTTCATGACTGTGCAGCTTTCCTCTCTTCTGTGTTAGGAGAAAAAGGGGGGGTCCTTTCCCCTTTGTTATCCAGTCAACTGCAGAGACCCTGACCCTAACCTGCTGATTTGTACACTCGCCACAGTAGCTTTTGAGCTTTCTCTGAAGGGTTGTTAAGGATTCTAATACCTGAAGGCTGAGCCTAGGAAATCACTATTTGAGAATAATAGTACTTCCCACTGTTCTTCACACTTCTCTATCCAGTCTGCTGCCAAACTCTGGCCTGTCTTCCTTCAGGATGTCTGTCTGGTTTGACCTTTGCTCATGCCTGGTTTCCCCCTCCAGCATCACCACCCCTCCAAAGCTCTGCTTCATCCTCTCACTTCTGGATCGTTGCTACAGCATCTCCCTCTGCCTGTCCCAGCCCATCAAATCACCTCTAGATCCATCTTCCTGGAACATCACCTGGCATGCTACCACCCAGTTCCACCTAGCCCATCTACTCATTTCCTGGCTTTCTGTGCTCATGATCTCACTCATTCCCTACTCTTGCTCTGTTCTTCACTGCCTTTCTAAACCCTGCTCTCCTTAGTTAAGCTTCACTGCTTCCATCAGCCTTCTGGAACCACCCTTCCCCAGCCAGAACTCTTGTTCCACTGTTATTTTTGACCCCCCAGCTAGTTACTAGTCCTCAATGGACCATTTCTAAGACTTCTTTTAGTTATATCCACCCCACCCCTAGTGTAGTGCTAGGCACATAGTGGGCTCTCAGTGAGTCTTGCCTGCTCAGGTGATGGATAATGTGTTTTCCTCTTCTCTCCAGGTTGATCTGTTCCAGCTACAGGTGAACACTCTGCGACGTTATAAACGACACTACAAATTGCAGACCAGACCAGGCTTCAATAAGGCCCAGTTAGCAGAAGTAGGTAGACAAAATTGTGTTCTCCAAAGAGAGAGCCAGTATTGTTCCTCTGATGGTGACCTTGATTCTCCCTCTTGCTCTGTGTGCCTGTGGATCATAATCCCCTCCATAGCTCTGGAAGCAGCTTTCTAGTCCATCTTTTGCACAATTTAGAATCCCACAGTTTAAGACTTAGAAAGGCTCTGATTTTCATAAAAGAAACCATGGCATAGAGAGAGGAAAGGACTTGCTTAAACTCACACAGCAAATTGGTGTGATTCCAGAATTGAGCCTGGAACCTCAGGACTCCTGATTCTAAGCCCTGAGTGTTCTTTTGTTTGTTTGCTTGAATCTTGTTTTCCAAGATTCTTTATAGATATGGTCCTTCCTGTGTCAGATTAATCATCTCAGAACCTTCACACATGTCCTATAGGAGCTATTTTTCTTCTTTTTGTTTTTTTTCCTTGATTTCTTCTACTGTGATGTTGCTAATAGAAATTATTACAAGAATGGAGCCCAATAAAGGTTTCTCCTGCCCTGAGTTCTTACCATAGTTTGGATGGTGGAAAATGCTCCATTGGCTATTATTTTAATACTAGAGGCCCAGTGCACAAAATTCGTGTGTGTGTGTGGGGGGGGGGTGTCCCTCAACCTGGCCTTCACCCTCTCCAATCTGGGATCCCTCTCACAATCCAGGACTGCTGGTTCTTAACCACTCACCTGCCTGCCTGCCTGATTGCCCCTAACCACTTCTGCCTGCCAGCCTGATCGCCCCCTAACCACTCCCCTGCTGGCCTGATTGATGCCTAACTGCTCCTCTGCCGGCCTGATTGCCCCCAACTGCCCTACCCTGCCAGCCTGATTGCCCACAACTGCCCTCTCCTGCCACGATCCGCCTCCTCCACGCCACACAAAGCCATGGGACCCCCAGGCCTCACCGCGCGGAGCCACCACTGGGCCCTGCCTCTGCTATGCGCGTGGCCATCTTGTGGTGACATTGCATGAGGGTGTCACCTGAGAGCGTGACACCACCTAGGCCAGTGGTTGGCAAACTGCGGCTCACAAGCCACATGCGGCTCTTTGGCCCCGTGAGTGTGGCTCTTCTACAAAATACCACGGCCTGGGCGAGTCTATTTTGAAAAAGTGGCATTAGAAGAAGTTTAAAAAATTTGGCCCTCAAAAGAAATTTCAATCGTTGTACTGTTGATATTTGGCTCTGTTGACTAATGAGTTTGCTGACCACTGACCTAGGCTTTTCTTATATAGGATAATGACTGGCTTGATATTCCTGTCCTGTTGGCGCTGGTATGGGTACTCTCTCATCCCCCTTTTCTGCTTATTGTAGAAAATTTGTAAAATGGAGAAAAGAAAAATACAACCTACTATCCAGAGATAACCACTCTGTAGTTCTTTCTCTTTCTTATTTCTGTCCTAGTCACTCAGTCTATTCAGAGATTCCCTTAAAGCAGTGGTTCTCAACCTGTTGAGAACCGCTAGCAGGGTCGCCTAAGACCATCGGAAAACACAGATATTTACATTACGATTCATAACAGTAGCAAAATTACAGTTATGAAGTAGCACGAAGTAATTTCATGTTATACAACATGAACTGTATTAAAGGGTCGCAGCATTAGAAAGGTTGAGAACCAAGGCCTTAAAGACTCACAGCCCCACTGGTTTTTGTCTTTCCTTTAGAGGTATCTTGCTGATCTCTCATTTTTTCTTAAACTTTTCCTTCACCAGTATCCAGATAAACCATAGGAGCACACAAGCCTTTCCTACTTTAAGATTGCATTCCCCACTTGCCAGTATTCACCCCTGGTGGAAGGGATAGGATTAGGTGGAGCAAGAGGAGACCTATTCTCAGGACTTGTAAAATAAAGCAAAGTTTCAGGAATAGAGAGTAAATGGTTGATTTTTATTCAAATCTGGTGTGTCTTTCAAGATCAATTCTTGGGTCACACACTTACATCTGATCAGTAGGCTACTCATTTGACATAATTTTTAAAAAGACACTTTTTTGCCAAGTACCAGGGCCTGTGAGGTTATGGTAGCAGCTGGCCAAGCTGAGCAGTCCTAGTCTCTTCATCCATGGGGGTGACCTTGAGATCATGATGGGCAGCTGGCTGCCACTGAAATAGAAAGAACTGCATCTTGGGAGTGTTGAGGGTTAAAATCCTGCTTTGGAAGCCTGGAAGCCAGTCACCTAAACCCCAGGGAAAATGGGTAGTCTGAGTTCTGCAGCTCTGCAGAGAGTTCTGTAGTAATCTTAACCCCCTCCATAGCTCTGGCAGCAACTTCCTGGTTCCTCTTTTGCACAATTTAGTCTGTGGCCCTGATTTATGCATGGTTTTTGGTGTGTTTTTTTCTTTTTTCTTTCTTTTTTTTTTTCTTTTTTTTTTTTTTTTTTTTTTTTGCCTCCATGTAGACTGTCAGTCGACATTTCAGGAACATACCTGTGAATGAAAAAGAGACCCTTGCCTACTTCATCTACATGGTAAAGAGTAACAAGAGTAGACTGGACCAGAAGTCAGAGGGCGGCAAGCAGCTTGAGTGAGGATGAAGCACATCTTCCAGGAATGAAGTATAATGTTTATTGCACAGGTGATATCTCCTACATTTAAGCCCATAAAGACTTACAAGTTTTATTATAAATAAAAATGTTTGACTGATAAATACTGTAAATCTTTTTGGTCAGGAGGGTTATATTCTCCTGATTCAGCATGTGTATACAAAGACTCTTTTAAGGCAACTACTGGGCTGAAACAAACAAGATCCTAAAAGAATGGAAGAAAAATTATGTATTGCAGCATTTAAAACAGCATTAAGTCAGTGCTACTGGAAATGAGGGATACAAATATTTTGGTAATCACCTTATAATCCCACACTGCCACATGTGAAATGTAGCCCATAATAGCGGCAGGGTACGGGTGATGGTGGAGGTGCGTGAACAGACCCAAATGTGCTGGGGACGTGGGTGCCCCACCTTGTTGTAGGCTTTGTCATTTATCAGCAAATCAGTTTGACCCTGGTCCCCCTCGCTGGCCCTACACCTTAGGCACAGTAGGCACTCAATCAGTATCTGTTGGCTAATTGAGCCGTCACTAATAGTGCCAGCCTTGTAACATCTGCTCTGCTCCTCCAGTTAATGAGATCTCTGCCATTTCTGTGGTTTACCACTTAACTTCTAGAGTGCAGAGGAAATCCTGATGAGCCAACAAGAGGTTTCAGCTCAAATTAGTACTTCAGGAAAGTCGCATGTGCCGCACTGTATCTGCGGAAGTTCCAGAAATGCAAATGCAGAGACCCTCTGCAGGAGATGCAGCCCTTTGTACACTCCTTTAAGCTTCACTCTTTGGGGTGAAGCTATGTATTCCGACTTAGGCCATTCTCCTGGGCCATAAATGCTTTGGCAAATGGAGATGCTTAGTGGTTTAGGGCTCACTTTCAGAAGTATTAACCCATAGTTCACACTCACCAAAAAAGCTGCCAAGGACCATGTGATTCCTGCTCAGAAATCCAGCGCTGGGATAGAAAGTCTGACTCGCCTTGACGCCCTGCGCTTCGGGGTCAGCAACAGATCATAGGTTTGAGCAACGAAGGTCAGTGCCGTCTAATGCTCATTTTTATGAGCAATTTGCCTCCCTTTTAGGGAGAAAGATTGCTAAAATGATTTTTTAAGTATTAATACCTGATTTTTATTATGTTCAAAAACTCAGCTTCCTCTATCTAATTATGTCACAGCCAAAGTATCCTTTGAAAACAAAGCTTTATATCCAAAAGTCTGCTTTTCCAAAATTTTCTAATCAATGTGTTGGGGGCATAGGGTGTAGACAGGGAATTGGAGAAAGGGAAGAAAAAGATGTGGATGCTAATTTCTGGCCATCTTGACATACACTGGGGTCAAAAGTATCATTTTCTTACTCGGTTTTAAATCCGAGTTCTTTCTTAAGCCTTAAATGCTAAAAGGAGCAGTGGACAGCCTGGCCTAGCAGAGAATTAAATGTCTCACAGATGGCTTCATCTGAGTACCACCACAGAGAAGTCAGAATGGAAATCCCTACTGAGCAGGGCGGTGGATTCAGGTGGAGCAATGCCATGCTTTCTATGGACTGGAGACAGGGCCACCACTCACTAAAACTCAGTGTGCTCCGTTGCAGCATGCTTTCACCCATGTTCCAAATGCATGTCTAGCAGATGGCAGCCTTTTTAAATATGTATAGATGAATGTACATAGAACATACTCTCAACTGTGAGAGGTCTTATCTTAATACACCTGGCTGTGGATGGCACGTCAGGGCGCTCTGAATGTTTTAGTCATTCTGATCCAATATGTATTTAGACACTGTCTCATAGCTGAAGGATCAAGAAGGCCCAAACATGTGTGGCTTATCTGGGTTTTATTCCTGAGGCTGAATTAGAAAGGCTTTGATGGTGTCCAACACCAAGCCCTCTTTTGTCAGGGGGCTTTTTTTCTCATCAGACTGGAGTTTGAGGGCAGCTGGGCCTGTAGGCTAAGGCATTGGAAACCTGCCCTCTGGAAATGTCCCTATCTTATTAAGAAGGTATATCTTCTGATGTTTAAACCAATGATGGATGTGTAGGTCACATCACTGTTCTTCTAATGGCAAATCTGTTTTCCCAATTGAGAGAGACTGCGGTATACTTCTGTAAGAGCATATGTGGGTTAGGATCCATCTGTTCACGTGTCTGTGAAAATGCTTCTGTTCCAAAGTGAAGCCCAGGGAAACTCCCCCTTCAGCCAGATGCTGTGTGCGCTTTGTCGCATGCTGCTTTCCTCTAAAGAGAGCTACTTTTGGAAAGTGGAAATTGTGGGTATCTTTTTCACCTTGGAGACTTGTTGGGTGAAAGAAAAAACAAAGCTGTCCAAACTAACTTTTGTTGTGTGTGCAGAAGTCTGTTCTGTCATCAGACCACTAAACCACTTGCCTTAGTCTCTTGTGCAGTCTCCGTGGCTTTTCGTGGCAGGAAGCTCTGCCTGTGGAAGTGGCCGAGCCCCCCAAAGCAGCTGGGTCTGGCTTCAGGGAGCAGCGGGTCTGGGAAAGCAGTGTTCGCCTTGGATGCCTGCATTTTTATGCCACCTGTCAAGGACTCTTGCGCTTCTCTCCACCTGTAACATTGCAACATTGCCTTCTCTCCTCTTGGTGCTCCTGGGCAAAACTGGAATTGGAAACAGAACTGGAGTTGTCTTCTTAAATCCTGCCTCAGTTCCGGCCTGGTGCGGTTCTTCACATGCCCTGAAGGTTGTCACACGAAAATGCCAATATCCTGCTATTCATGTTGCTTCATTTTAAGGTTTTTAAAAAACAGAAAGCTCATTATTTCAATGAACAAGCTCTTAGGTTTGCAACAACACCTGACAGTGATCACAACTGAATCCCACGAAAGATTAAGGATTCAAGACTGGCCTTGTAAAATGAAGAGGAATTTCACTTATGTGTTCCAGCCGCCACATTGCTAGATGTTCCTGTCATAGCTGGATATTCACTGCTGGTCTTTCGGAGACAGAGATTCCTAATTGTTTGCAGTTGGAATGTTGTCTCTAACCTTGGCATTTTAGCTGTTTATGTTGTGGAAATTTTTCTGGTAATATCCTAGACAACTGCCTGGTGGAAGGGAGAAGCTAAGAAAAGAAGCTCACTACAGGGGCCTGGCCTATTGAAATAGGCTGTCCCAACCCAAAGTAGCTGCTGTTGGAAGTCATCTGAAGGCTTTCAATTACAATGACAAGATCTAAAAGTAGGGAAAGGGGCTTTAAGTCATTCCATCCAGTCTGCCCATAGGTGCTGACATTCTGCTTACAGCCATCCCACCAAGGATTTGAACAATCTGGGCTTAAACACCTCTGAGGACAGAGAACTCACTACCTCCTGGGGGTATCTGGTTCTGTCTTTGCAAACCTCTGGCTTTTCTTGGTTCTCTGTAACTTCCATCTGAGTCTCTGCCCAGTGGGGGCCACATGGAAGAAGTTGCTCATCTTGGCCAAGGATCTAATGGCTGGCATTGTCCCAGGGCATAGCAAGTGTCTTGTGAAAAGGAGCAGGTAGCCGATAGACACTTTGTTCTCATTCTCCACACCCCTGAGTATTAGTGCATTTAGTTCCTTGTTGATGTTGAGGAAATCCCACCCACCTGGTTCGCTCACTTGTTCTTGTTGAAGCTGATCAGGGGCGTCAGCAGAGGGGCAGGGGTCCTATTGGCCTGATGAAAAAAACTCAAGACAGAGGCCTTAGTTCTGTATTTGTCCCACAAAAACTGATGCTCACAGCACTTAGGGAAAACCTTATCTAGAAAATCTTAAAATACTGCTCTGTGTGGAGTTTAAAGTTTCCATGGCTGCTGAGGGCTTGTACCTTAAGATTCCTATAAGTACTTCACATACTGTTTTTACCAAGAAACAGCTAAGAAACCTGGGGAGTGGAAGCACCACATACCTCAGTGTCAAAGTAGTGCCATATTTTCAAGCTAGAAAGTCCTATAAGGTTGCTATTGTCCAATTCACTTTTAGAGATGGGGAAACTACAATCCAAAAAAATTTGCTTGAGTCACATGGCATTCTCTGGACTAACCTCTCGTCCTGCAGCATGACTGTAATCCAGTCTAAAGTGACCTGCCTCAGACTCAAGACCTTGCAACTGAGTAGACATTCCCAAGACCAACCAGCAGAACTCAAAGTTAAATGAATGGTTAGGACTGAAGCACTCAGTTGAGTTTTGTAAAACGAATGGGAGGGGCAAACAGAACTAGCCTATAATTTAAGACTAGGATTCAAAAGTCCTGGCAGACTTTAGTGTTGTCCTAGAATCTAAATTCTCATGAAGTGGTCTTGCTGTGTGATCTGTTGGTCAGACCTCAGTTTTTCAGGTCGTTGTTGGAGCTTGTGTGATTCATTTGGCACTGATGGTACAGACAGCTCCATGGCACAAGCATTCCAGCCCGTTACTGGGCTAAGCAGTTGAACTAAAGGACAGATGAGCTCGGGAACATGCCCTGGGAAGCATGGTGCTTTAGGGGTGCCTTTTTATTCTTTTCATTTTTATTACTGACCGTTTCCAATTCATGGTTAGGAAAGGTAAAGGTGATCTGATGTTTTCAGGTAGACTGGGGCAAGGTGGGACCTTTTCTTAAGGTAGAATGTCGACAATTAGTTATTTCATCTTGCTTGCATCTTAAAACAAACCCTCAGTTGCTTTCACTTAGTGAAAGCATCTTTGCTAATGACAGGGTTGTACAGGATCCCTGTTTTACATTTCTATTATCCGTTAAGCCCATCAGAGTGTTGGGGGTGTGGGTTTTCTTTCCATTTTGTAACTGCCTTATTGAAAAGCAAGTGCCCTTCCATTTCAAGCCTCCTCATATTGTACATGTTTCCTGCCAAGCGTGGGGGATCATTTGTATTTTAATTTTGTAATCTATGGCTCTGTACTGTTGAAAGGCTCTCATTTCTGTGAGGTCTCCTTAGTAATGTATGTGACTTTTCATGTTGCAATATCACACAGATGGGACGGCCCGACTTTCCCTCTTAATAAACGGTCTGAATGAGTAACGAGACACACTCTATTGTTCTCTTTGAATGTCCATGTGAAATTCAGCTGCTTTCACTTTCTCATTTGGGCCCTGGCTGCAAAGCACAGTGATTGATGACAGTGGTCTTTCCTCCCAGCTCCAACTACTAGCTGCTCCTCTCCCGAGTTCAGTCCCAGTGCACACCGAGGAAGTGTAGATTGGAACAGAAGTTTGGGCCCTGGGTCAAGTCCTGAATGCTGCATAGCATACCAGACACCCTAGCATAGCTTCCCTCTCCGGGCCTTTAGTTATCCATCTGTAAAGTGAGAGTCCTAAATAAACCGGATGGAGAATTGCAAATGGAAATTATGCAGGGGGCACGCTGCAAACTGGAAAACTCAGGTCTCTTCTGAGGGCAGCCATTACCGAGCTCCAGCCCATTGTTGCCATGTGGGAATGCCAGTTCTTGGAGTTTGACAAGAGGAGCTGGAAATAGAGACTTTTATGTAAATAGCCCAATGTTTAAATGTCCCAAAATTATTTTTAACAGTTGGCACATCATCTGAGTGCTTTTTAGAAATCTCTGTCTTCCCCCCTCAACTGCCAAGCTGTCTACTGAACCAGATCGGCCTTTTAATGAAGCCCCCAGGCAGGGTGGGGTTACCTGACTGAGCTTTACTGGTGAAGGTACCCAAGGTCCCGTGGAATGAAGCCCCTTGCCCAGCCAAGCCTCAGACTCTGGTCTTTCATTTCAAATGTCACTAGTGCCATTTTAGCACACTCTGTCCACAGTAGAATGAAAGGAAAGAAATGTAATGTTTTTTAGCATATTAACTAGAAGTAATACATGTTAGTTCTAAAACTATAAATGGCACCAAAATTTACAGTGTCCTTCCTCTTTCCTCCTTCCCACCCACTCTACTCCCCTGTCAGTAGTGTGGCAGATGACTTTTCAGGAGGCATTTGGGGGCAGGAGGGCGGGAGTCTTGGCTCCCACTTATTGGATTGTTGCTGAAGGCCATCACTTAGAGGATCCCTCAGTTGATTTCCTTCAGAAAGCAAAGGAAGTTCCAATTTTTATAGTGTGTTCCTTCTTCATTTGAGGCATAACATAATTGTTTCCACTCCCCTGTCTGCTGCCCTCCCATTTGTTACACGTCTAACCTCAGAGTGCTGCCCCATCCTCTAACACAGTGGTCGGCAAACTGCGGCTCACGAGCCACATGCAGCTCGCAAGCCGCGGTTTGCCGCTCTGTTGACTAATCAGTTTGCCGACCACTGCTCTAACCCATCACACATGAACCTCTGAGAGGTGCTTTGTCCCCAACCTTCCCCACACAGGCTGAGTTCTGCTGGAGCTGACCTCTGAGGATCCACAGACATCAGTTGTTATAGAAGGACTAGTGACCCAGTGCATGAAATTAGTGCACATTAAAAGGGAATTAGAGGAAATCTTATATAATAAAGAGGTAATATGCAAATTGACCCTCACACCCTCACAAGATGGCTGCCTACAACCAGGCTGGCAGGGGGGGTTAGTGAGGGACAACCAAACGACTGAACAAGCAGGCTGCATGGGGCAATCAGATGGGTAGGGGGGTTAGTGAGGGACGACCAAACAACTGAACAGCAGGCTGTATGGGGCAATCAGGTGGGCAGGGGGATTAGTGAGGGATGACCAAACGACTGAACAAGCAGGCTGCATGAGGTGACCAGGCCGGCAGGGGGGTTAGTGAGGGACAACTAAACACTGAACAAGCAGGCTGTGTGGGGTGACCAGGCTGGCATGGGGGGCAGTTGGGAGCAACCAGGTCAGCAGGAGGGACAGTTAGAGGCAACCAGGCTGGTTGGGGTGCAGTTGGGGGCAACCAGGCCAGCAGGGGGGTGGGAAGTTGGGGGTGATTGGGCTGGCAGGGGGGGCAATGAGGGGCAACTAAGCTGGCGGGGGGGGCAGTTGGGGGCAACCAGGCTGGCAGGGGGGCCAGTCAGGTCGTCTATCCCGGCGCCGGGGAAAGGGGCGAGGTCTGAGGTCTCCCAGCCCAGGCTGGGGCAGGGGACATGCCTTGAAGTCCCCGTCAAGCTCCGCTAGGCGGGGGGTGTGGCCTGAGGTCCCCTGTCAAGCCCTACCAGGCAGGGGGCGCAGCCTCAGGTCCCCTGCCCCGGCCCAGCACCACGCAGCCTCAGGTCCCTGCTGATTGCTTGTTAAGGCCAGTTATGGGAACTCAGCCTCTGCCATGAGCACAACCATCTTGTGTTATGGAATCCCTGCCTCCGCTGTGGGCACAGCCATCTTGTTATGGTGTGATGGTCAATTTGCATATTCCCTCTCTATTATATAGGATGAGCCCACATCCTACTGTACCATTAGAACAGAAGTTTCACTGGGAGCCAGACACCCTTTTTTCAGAATAGACCTTTAGAATATTGAGTATCAGATCATCTGAGGTTCAGCGTTTTTTAATGTGTGGTACTTGCCACTCCCATCAGAATCTCCTAAGAACTCTTACAATGCACTTTCTGGGCCCCCATCCCCATTCTCAGAATGGAAAGCTCAGAGGCTGAAGTCCAGGAATACAAATTTAATTTGCCCAAGTAAGACTCAAGCCCAAACCTCGGGTCCAGAGGTTTCCCAATCCAGCAGCTTCAACCTCATCTGGATTGTGGTCAGAAGTTCCCAGTGAGACCTACTAAATGAGAATCTTCTCAAGTGGGGCCCAGGAAACTATTTTTACAAAATCTGGGGAATTTGTATGTACATCCAGGTTTAGAGAGCACTGAGCCCAACCCCCTAAGACCCATGGAGAGAAAGTAGCTGTGTTCAACCTCAAACAGCTCTGAAGTGACCTGCACAGCCACAAAGACAATCAAGATGAACCACTCAAATGGATGGTCTTCGGTCTGCATAAAACTAGAGTGAAAATAGCCCTGGCTGGTGTGCTCAATGGTTGGCGTGTCGGCCCTCACACCAAAGGTCGCAGGTTTGATTCCCAGTCAAGGGCATGTACCTGGGTTGCAGTTTCAATCCCTGGCCCTGTCGGGGTGTGTGCAGGAGGCAGCCCATCGATGTGTTGTGTGTCTCTATCCTTCTTTCTCTCTTTCTCTCTCTTCCTCCCTTCCATTCTCTCTAAAAATCAATGGAAAAAATATTCTCAGGTGAGTATTAACAAAAAACCCAGAGTGAAAATAACCCACAGTTTCCAGCACAGTACCTGCCATGTAGGGGGACACATTTAATGTCTTTATTGACTCTTCCATTTACATAACAGTGTTTTGGTTTATAAGCATCTTTCATATCCAGAAATAATAAGAGCTGTAAGTGCAGTATGCATGCATGCCAGACATGTTCCTAGTTTTACAGTTTGCATTGATTCATTCAATCTCACTACAATCATATAAAGTAAGAACTGTTATTAACTCCAGTTCACAGAGGTGTGAATGCAGAGGCTGAGGAACTTGTCCAAGTAACAATGACAGCTAGAGGCACTCCGGGATTGGGACACTTGTCAACCCCACCATCAAAGAACTCGGGAATGTCACGCTTTGAAGCAGTGCAGCCACAACAGTCACCCCTGTCCCCCCATCAACTGGATTTACTAAACTTTAATGAGGAACTCCTAGAAGTTACTAAGACTATAGTTAGGAAATTTAATAGGGTTTAATGGAGGTTAACAAGGTACATCCAACTTCCCAGCCAGGTTTTAACTTACCAGAGCTGTACAGAGATTAACAAGCCCAGGAGGTGTGAAGGCACCTGCGTGATTTAATGGGGTTAATGAAACTGTCAGAGGTTGGCTGAGAGGGACAGGGCTGGAGCACTGCTGTTAACGAGTCAATCTGGTTGAAGTCAACAGACATTTATGAAACAGCTGTCCTGTCCTGGGTACCCAGGGTAGCAAGTAAGAGAAGGCCACAACCAACATGCCAACCATGGCTAGTCCTGTTGGTGGGATCTGCAGTTTTACTGTCTCCTCTGTGCTTTTTTGGGATTGTCTAAATTGTTTATAATGGGCCTGAGCCATTTTCACCAAATCTATAAAATAGCAAAGCAATTTTTTTAAGTACCTTCAAAACACATACTCTTTGCTTGCATCGTTTAAGTTACATATTCCTAAAACCTGTAGAAAACAGTAAGAGAAGTAAAAAACAGGAATACAATCTTAAATTCGGGCAGCACTTGATTCCTTGGGTATTGTCACACGCTACTAAATAATGATACTCAGGTCACACTGGTGAGTGGGGAAGTCACAGCAAATCCTCATCTTCTGCCTCCCAGATAGTGCTGTTTTTCCACTGAGCACTTGCTAAGTGGTAGGTACTGTGTTAATCACTTCACATGCCTTAGGACCCTATGAATACAATTATGCTCTTTATACTATAAATAAGGAAACAGAAGTTTGTAAGGTGAAATGGCTTGTCCAAGGTCACCAGAAAGTGGTGGGGATGTAAGTCAAAGGCATGTCTGTCTGACCCCAGAATCCACTGTGCCCTGCTGCCTTCTAATTGGATAAGCTGCTATCTCGAGGAAGTATTGTTTAGAACAAGGAAGAACTGGAAACAACCTCAAATAATAGGGGACTGCTTTTAAAAAGATTATACTTTTATATTATATACTTACAATAATTACTATATATAAATTACGTATTACCATAATACATAGTATAAGTATATATGTCAAAATTATAAAATAATATTTAATGACATTCTTAGAAATACTAGACATGTATACTATATATGTATACAAATTATATTAATGAAAATGTATACACACTTTGAGAGCTCCATTGACGTTTCTTTTCAGACTTAACTCACTATGCCTTTATAACTATTCAAAGTGTGCATACATTTTACCCTGTATGTTTTTTTCTTTTTTAATATATACTATTGATTTTTTTCACAGAGAGGAAGGGAGAGAGGGATAGAGAGTTAGAAACATCGATCAGCTGCCTCCTGCACACTCCCACTGGGTATGTGCCACAACCAAGGTTCATGCCCTTGACCAGAATCAAACCCGGGACCCTGGAGTCCGCAGGCCGACGCTCTATCCACTGAGCCAAACCAGTCAGGGCCATACAGAGCTGTTTTTAACATGACTATAACCATATTGTAGGCATATCAGCGCATCTATTTACCAACCCCGTGTACAGCCATACTATATCTGTATCTATAAAATCTCGAGAAAGGGTAAAATAGGAAGGAAAAGGCTTTCTGAAAATCAAGGGAGCTTCCTGGAAGAAGAGGCTCCTAAGCAAGCCCTTTAAGGAAATGGCAGGTTAGGCAGGAGACTGAGAGTGAAGGAAGTCCAGTCCGGAGCAGAAAGCCTCAGATGCCAGAGTGAGGAGCTTGAACTTGGGGGTCTCCAAACCTACAACCATTAAAAACAAAGCCAAACAACGAAATGTGGTCAAGAAAATGCGTGTCTGCTGCGTGCCGGCTGTCTGCGGGGGCTCTGCAAACAGCTCGTCCTCCAGCAGCCGGGACTTTCAGGGGAGTTCATACCTAGACAGCGGTGGGAAGCAGGCCGCCTCTGCAGGAAACCCTGGGGTCTGCGAGGAAGGCTCGGAGCCCAAGGCACAGAGGAGGTGTGCATGCGTGGGTGCGTGCGTGGGTGTGTGCGTGGGTGCGTGCGTGCGTGCGTGACGGGCTGGCCGTCTTAGAGAAGCCATGTAGTGAGCTTGATTAGCTACCGTGGCTAAGGACGCTTCCTGAGGACTCTGGCCACCAGCAAGCTTGGACTCTGCTCTGTGGGCCCTTGGAGGGCATCTGTGCCCAGCCGGATGTCGCATGCAGGAGTGGACCAGGCTTTAGGGGGTACAGTCAACGGGGCAGGGGTCAGACTCAGCCAAGTCAGCAAGCAACAGCCTGAAGGTGGAACTGTGTCTAAGGAAGCTTAGCGAAACCCAGAGAATGAGGACTGAGGGAAGACAAGACCCAGCTTGCCCACTGGGTTTATCTCATCTAGACGAGGTTGAACTTGGCTGAGTCCATTTTAACAGTTCCACGGAGGCTCCACCTTCTTCCATGGTAAGGGTGTTTTATTTCTGGTTTCTAATACCATTTTTCAAACGCATTCTATTCATACTTCGCCCTAAGAATATTTCCAAAGCTGAAGGTGGAAAAGTGCTCAGGATGACATACCCGCAGAAATGATGGCTTTTGTTTGTTAAACACGTACTAGGTACTGGACACTCTGCTAGAATGTTTTTTCTGTTCTGTTCTATTGCTGTTTCTGGCAGTAATCCTCACACAAACCTGCAAAGAAGTGATGCTCCCTAGTTTTCAGGTGGGGAAACTGAGGCTCAGAGATGTTAAATAGATAGCTTATTCAGGGTCTTATGGTGAGCCAGAATTGGAACCCATGCTACTCTGACTCCGTGTCCCATGCAACCTCTACCACAGAGACAAGTAGAATAATGACGGGGGAAGGCAGGTGGGGGGGAATGGCAGGGTAGTGAATGCTGTTAGGGTTCTGGAGCCACCAGTCTGAGGTTTTCAGGGCAAGGGGGAAAGCCCTCTGCGTGCCATTGGCCCAGTGCAGTCGTGGCAAAAGAATTTTTAGTCACCAGGAGAAGACTGTGTTTTGTTCAGCCGCTCCCACCCAAAGAAACAGAAGAAAACATGTGATGCATTTTAGACTTTGTGTAATAGGGAAATACAGACCCCTACCCCAAGGTGCCTTGAGGGAAGAAAGCCTCAGAGATCTTGCATTGTAAAACCCCATCATCCCTCAGGAATCTGCCTCCTACCCAGGACCCCCGGCTCTGTGAACTTTCTGGGTCCCTTCTTTCCTGAAACTGCCAAAGAAAGTTAGAAAAGCTGGGCCCTGGGGCTCTCGAGTCACTGTATGGGGGAGTCGGGAGTCCTCCCTGTTTTCTCTACAGAACACAGAGGAAGGCGTATGTCCACCAGGTGGCGGCCTCCCCTAGTGGTAGCCCCAGGAGGCATGGGAAGGCTCAGGGGCATTTTTTTGTCCCCCTCACAGATGCAATATTATAAATATTATTCACTAAGCACTATTTACTAAATACTGTTGTGAAAACCTCCTAGACAGTAAAGTAGAAAGGGACGTAGATCTCTGGTCCCACCTTCTCATTTTACAAATAACACCAAAGTCCAGTAGGGGCAAGGAAACGCTCAAAGTCACACAGCAGGCTGAACCCCCTTCTCTTGATCTCTGGGTCTAGGGCTCTTTGCACCACACTAACTGTCCTCACACTCCCATGAGCACCTTCCTCACCCCATTGGACCGCCAGAATACTACCCTAAGCCAAGAGCTGAGCGCAGGGGAAAGCCATGTTCCCTTCCCCTTACCTGCCATTCCCTATTGCTTCCAAAGCAGGCCCTGCAGCCCAGCCCCAATTACAATAGCAGCAGTAGTAATAGCTCATGTTTACTGCTATCTATTCGGGGCCAGGCTACGAGCTTTTGGATCTTCACATCTCTGAGCTATTCTGCTTTTCCTTTTACAGAAGAGGGCTTTGGGGCTCAGAAAGGATAATAAACTTGCCCAGTGCCACACAACTCCTCCAACCAGCTGATCTGAGTGTTAGTCTAGACCTCCCTGTTGACCTTGGCCCCTTCTCTCATGTTATAGTCTCTATGTTTCAAAACCTTTCAAAAATGTTTTCCTATTTTAGCCTGACAGTTCTGTGAGTTGAGGAAAGCTATTGTTAGCCCATCTTAGAGATTAGAACACTGGTGCCCGAGAGGATGATTGGCCCAAGGTAGACTTGTATCTGAACTCCAGGGCTCCACCCACTGGGTGAAAGTCATGGGACTCAGCAGCTCAAGTGGCAGGTTTGGGATACAGATGGATCTGGGTCTAATAGTTATGTGACCATGAATAAATTACCCTCTGTGGTTGTTAGGAGGGGTCAGTGAGCCCATATATATTGAGCACTGCTGCCTGAACACATTAAGTGTTTAGTAAATGGTGGCTATTTATTGATACGATTAACTAAAGCTATGTGTCTAATATTCCTGCTACATGAGCCTTAAGACCTGCATTGTTTGTTCAATATGGCAGCCATTAGCCACATGCAGTCACTGAACGCTCGCACTGTGGTCCAAACTGAGATGTTAAGTATAAAACACACACACACCCTGGTTTTCAAGGCTTACTATTAAAAAAATGTAAAACATCTCATTAATAAATTTATATTGAATACAGGTTGAAATTATATCAGACATATTAAATAAAATAAATGTCTAACATAAAGAATATAAAATATATTATTAAATTTAATTTCATCTGTTTCTCTTTACTTTTTTAATGCGGCTACTAAAAAATTTGTAATTACATACGTACCTCGTATTTGGGGCTTATGTTATATTTCTACTGTATAATGCTGCCTTATATAGTTTCAGAAATTCAGCTGCTACTGCCTGCCTGCCTTCAGTTTACCTTCATGATGTGGAATGTGAGGGCATTGAACCAAGAATCCACTCACTAGCTGTGTGCCCTTGAGCAAGTCACTGTTACCTTCTGTGCCTGTCAGAAATATGCACTACACTTCCAAAACAAGCAAACAAGCCTAAATAAATTCTTAGTACCTCACAAGATTATTGTAGGGATTAAATAATGTAATAAAAATAGCTCTGCAGTGGACAACATGCTGAGTACTTTACACACCTTATCTCATTCAGTCCTCACAAACCCCAGCAAGTGGAGGCAACGATCACTCCCATTTTTGTAGATGAGAAAATTGAGGCTCAGTAATTTGTTCAGGGTCTCTTGCCACGTATTGTTCTTTCACCTGCACTAGAAGTAAAAGGTGTTAAGTAAACTGAGGGAAAAGAAAAATACAACTCCCCATGTGACCGTGGGCTCTCCTCCTTTGGGGCCTCAGTTTCCCCTTCTGTAAAATGAGAGAAATGTTTAGATCTTTGAAGTCCCAGTATTTTGGGGTGCTTTGAACATTTCAGTGAACATAAGACTTCTGGAACTCGCAAGTCCAATGCCTTCTGTGTCCATTCTGTGGGGATAAATGTGTATTTCTGTTTGTTTTAATAACATTTGTAGGAGCTTTATATAGTGTCTATGTCTGCTTACATTAGACACTGTGTATTATAGTTAAGAGTCTTTCACTGTTTCCCATATAAACCTTGTTGGGGTTTTTTTTTTAATTTTTTTTTAATGGGTTTGGGAGAGCTCAGCTGTAAAAACTCAGCTTTAAAAAAAATTTTTTTTCCCAAACAAATTCAGTTTAAATCAGGAGACTGGTTTCAGACACTTTAGAGCATGCATATTTTTTCTTCCCAGTCACTTTTCATTTAAAAATGAGATTGGCTGATTTCTTAGTTTCGTTTCTTTTATGAGGATTTAGCAAGACCATAAGCTTAGCTGCTGGTTGCGCAAAGAGAAAGGATGCATAGACTTTTCCAAGAGAGCCCTGGGCCTGGAGTCTCCAGGCTGCCTTCTGATCCCTTAACTGGCTGTGTGACCCTGAGCTGGTCACTTCACCTCTCTGGGTTTTCCTTTCTCCTTCTATCCATGAGGAGCCATAATCCCTACCCCTGCTTCCTTCTAGTTTCTAGGGAGGAAAATGTGCTTAGAGAAGTGAAGGTACCAAGGAAAGGTGAATGAGCTATACAAACATCAGAGGCTGGGGCAAAGAATAACATTCTGAATTTTTCACCAGCAGAAAGTCGGTTCCTAGATTCAATGTTACAGCTGGGAAAGAATCTGGGGGTCAAGAAACTCACCCCTTCATCACTATATACATGGATCCACTCTGAGTGGGGACCGAGGAAGAGGATTCCAGGTGAGTTGGAATCCCAGATCCTTCCCCCAAAATCCCTTCTTTCTTTCTCTATCTTACTTTACCAAGGAAGATCAGACTAAGAGGCTGTATTTGCACACATGTACATACATACATACAACCTGAAGGTACTCTGAAATGTTGGGGAAAGCCAGGTCTCTGAAGACAGCAAGACCCGCCCTTTGATCCAAGCTCTGTCAGCCTTTATGGTCCATGTGACCTTGAACAAAGTCCTTCACCTCTCTGAGCCTCAGCTGCCTTAGTATCAACCTCACACAATTGTCATTAGGTTTAATGAAATAATTCATGCCAAGGGCTTTCATAATTTCTTTAATTAATTTTAGCTGTTGTTATTATTTCATGCATTAATAGGTTTTAAATGTGAGAAAAGTCTTTATTTACCTTGTACAGGGAAAAATCAACTCTTCAAGACCAATATTTATACTATTGTATTTCTTACTCATTATGTTTATACCCACAGCTAGGTACTCAATTAATGTGTACTGACTAAACAGTGTACTCAGAGTACACTGGCCATAGGAGAAATTAGAAGGAAATTGCAGCTTACTTTTTTATTGTAAAACTAATACTTATTCATTGTATAAAAGAAAGTAGATGCCCTAGCTGGTTTGTCTCAGTAGATGGAGCGTCGGCCCTCAGACTGAAGGGTCCCAGGTTTGATTCTGGTCAAGGGCATGTACCTCAATTGCAGGCTTGATCACTGGTTGGCCCTGGTTGGGGCGCATGTGGGAGGCAACTGATACATGCATCCATGCATCTCTCACACATCGGTATTTTTCTCTCTCTTGTCTCTCCCCTTCCCTCCCACTCTCTCTAAAAAATCAATAGGAAAATATCCTAGGGAAAAGAGTAGGGGGAAAAAATACCTACACAAGAGGAAAAATCAAAATTATCCTTATTCCCTCAACTCAGAGTCAGAGGTGTAGATGTCTTGATGTATATGCTTCCACTTTTTCTCCATGAATAATATTTATGCATTCATTAATTTATTTTCACGTAAAACAGGTCATGATGGACGGTCTTCAGTAACCTGGGAGAGGTTTTTTTCCCCCTCCACGTAATCTATCATGAACAATCTCCATGTCAACCCTCACTTTTTGTTTCTAGTAGCTGAGTAGTAACCCACTGTACGGATGGATTTCTTTAACCAATTATAATTCTGTAATTATAGCCCATCTGGGTCCTTTCCTATTTTTCACTCCTTAGTAGACTAGTCCTGTAGTTAAAGGTTTGTAACACCAATGAGTATTTCCTTACGAGAAATTCCTGGAATTTACTTTTAAGTTCATGACCATTCCATTTTCTCCCTTGGTTGTTTTTTTTTTTTTTAAGGTGATGCCCTTAAAAATAATAATAATGGCACGGATTCTGCCACAGACCGGTTGAGGTAGGTTTCTGGCAAACAGCCTTGAACCGTGGGAGAGAATAAGAAAGTAAAGGTCAGGCTCTAAAACCATTGCACAGGGGGGCGATTGAAGACGGGTGAGAGGCTCGGTGAGAAGAGAGGAGAGACAGCCCAGAGACTGGTTTTTTTGGAACCCGGAACTACTCCGTTGCTCTCCAGGGGTCCCGCTTTTCCAGTCCTGAAGTGGGGGCTGGGCATTCTAAGCCCCTGGAATGAGGCTTGGGGAAAGTGGGAGGACATCCCAGCGACCCCCGCAATGGGCATGCCCCGGCTCAGCTCCCAGGTCCCAGGTCTGAGATGAGGACAGACGTGGCTGGGGCTGAATTTGAGGCTCCACCCGCTCCATGGGGATTTGGGCCCGGGCCCACTGGGGTTTCCGAGCAGGCCTGGTTAGGCAAACGTGGCTGGGGCTGCGCAGGCGGTACCCCTCGCATCCTCTCTCCTTTCACTAGACGGGACGCAAGAAAGGGGACCCGGTGCGCATTCTTCCCGTGCCTAGGATACTTTGGGTACTAAAAATAGTCCCCAGAGCGGCGCTCAGCATTGAGACTGAGGAGGGTCTGAAAACCGAGCTGGAGTCCTGGGTTCGAATCCCAGTAAGGCCCCCTCCGTGCTGGCGCAGGTCGATCGGTTTGCTCCCTGAGTCTCAGTGTCTCAGTGCGTGCGTACCAGGATTTCTAAGGGGCTTTCTAGCTCCAGGAAAGGGAAAGAAAAAAAAACACAAAACACGATTTTTGTTTTCTGCTCTGCCCGAGGGACCTTCGGGCCTGGGGCCGGGAACTGAGGCCGGGGGAGGGGTGTGCCAGGACGGCTCATTACCGCGAGGTGTTGCCCTAGTTAAATCACCGGTCTGTTTGATCTGGAGGCGGGTGGCGAGAGGGAAAAAAGAAAAAAGTAGGGGGGTAGGAGTGGAGAGAAGCTCACACCTCCCCCACCATTTCCTCACGTCCATAAAACACCTTTTATTAACTCCTTCGTGTCCGGAAAGGCCCGCGTGGCCGCTGGGCCCCTGCCACGGTGTTTACAGCCAAGACTAATGGGGCCCTATATTCACCCTGATGCTAGGACGAGGCGCCTGGACACACCTGGCCCAGAGCTGCCAGGGGTCTCCTTTCTGGACCCCAAGCCAGGGCCCCCAGCACCCAGTGTGGGGCTAGAAAGCGCCCAGGGACCCACGCGCTTGTTCCCCCAGAGGGAGCAGCGGAGACCCGCACAAGCACTGCAGACTATGCGACCCTCAGGCAGTCGTGGGAGCTGTTCAGAGGCATAAAAGCACTCCGCCTAGTCACCAGTGCCTAGCACAGTTGCGCGCAAGCAAAGCAAAACTAGTTGCCTGTACTCTGTTATTCAGGGACACGTAACAGTCTTCTTTTGCTCACCATAGTTCAGCCCAGCGTGCGCCAAAAACGCACCCTCTTTTATTCACCCCCACACCCAGCCCTGGGTGTGCTTGTGGGAGCGCAAAGACGGCTCTCCTACACAAGTGGCGGAACGAGCATGCACGGACCCCAACCCTTTGCACAACCCATCTGCTCTCACAATTATTTGTTGAGTGCATTGCTGCTGGAGAGAAACCTAAATGCCTCAGTTTAACCATTCACAAGCTTATTTTGCTCTTGTACAAAAGAATAGCTGTTTCGACTTGTCGAGCCCGTACAGCGCGCTGGGAGCTATGCTAAGCAGACGCGCTCGTTGGCCTGGCACAGGCACTGGGCTCCGAGTGAGTTTCCTCACCGTTACCTACACAGCCATGTTCTTCATTTAATAGGATGAACACAGTATGCTTGAACACATCCCTCTCTTCCCAGCTTCACTGCCCTCTCAATAACCCAGCGGACTTTCTTCAGACACCGAGCGCATACTAACCCGGTGTTAGACCCACCGAAATCACAGCCCGACAGTCTGGGTCTAATTCCTCTCTAGTTTTCCTTTCTGTGGGTTCACTAAAGTTATCCTGTCCCGCAGTTAAGTTCTAAGGAGAGCTTTGTTCTTCCTTCAAGGAGTAAGTCCTTTATAGCCCCCTCCCCTTGACATGACTTGTAGTTTGGTTTGGCATTTATCGAAAAAAATAGGAGCAGGAGGCTCTCTACCTAGCAGAAACAATGAAGCCAGGGATACCCACCAAGACATCACACAGGCTTCCTCCGATTTCCGAAAATGTTTTATTAGTCAAGAGCGTAGATACTGCTTTGGCAAAGGGAGAGGGCGGTGAGTGGTCATATAGATTTGAGGTAGAAAAAGGGTGGGGATGGGGGAATAATCAAACACCTGAGCACAGCAGGCTTCGTAGGTAGTTTAAATACATAAAAACTTTTCAACATTGGGAAAAGCTTTTATTTACAAATGAAGGGAGGGAGGGAGCCAGGGGAAGGAAGGAAGGAAGAAGAAAGAAAAAAAGAAGGAAGGAGAAAAGAAAGGAAAGAAGGAAGGGGGAAATGTGTTTCCCTTGGAACGAAGTAGGAAGTGCAGCAACAAAAGTAAAAAATAAAGTAAAACCACCACTGTTTGAGGGAGCTCAGCAACAAAAGGCAGCCCTCCATCTTCCTGATCTGGTTCTCGGTTCTTGGCAGTAAACGATTGATTCCTCTTATTGCATTTTAATTAGGGAATTGAGCGCTCCAGGGTTTTGATTGGAACCAGAGGGAATTAGAAAGAGAGCCAGGTAGCTCAGTGGGGAAGGTGCTGGGGGTTCCAAATTCGCCCCAGAAGGGTCGGGAGGGTGCGTCTCAGCCGCGTCCGGAGTCCCGCAGTCTCTCCCTCGTACATGGTGCTGCCAGGAGCCGCCCTCTTGGTTATGGGGGTGGATATATATATTTCTCTTTCTCTTAACGTATTAAAAACAATCTCAAATGACATTGCACGTGCGATCCAAGTGTGTTGTTGCAGCCAGCGACCTGCCAGCACACCGCAGAGGCTCGGCAGGATGCGCCCCATAAGCCCCTGGTACCCAGAGCCTGGCACTCTTCGCCTTCCTCTCCTCCCGGGCCTCCGGGGTCGGGCGCGGTGGTGGGGTCCTCCGCGAGGGCCTTGGCTCACTGGTTTAACTCCAGCGCCCAGACTTGCTGTGGCCAGCCTGTGCGCCCTTTAATCCTCTTCTCGCCTGGGCCCAGGGCAGGAGGAAAGCCTTCGTGCTGCTGCTGCCAGAGGACATGCACAGAAAAAGAGGCGAGAGAGACAGGTTTCAATTTTTCTGCTCCAGCCGCCAGAGCGTGAAGTGGGGTCGGGGAAAGGTGTTGGGAGCAGTAACTGGGAGCCTTTAAATAAGTGACGGATTTCTGTTTGCGAAATAGGCAAACAAGCTCATAAAATTTGCCTTTATGCGCCGTCTGGGGGTGGGGGCAGTATGGGCTGGGCAGCTGCTGGGGGTTCCATAATGAGAATTTTCTGTGTCTAGTGAAACTGATGCGCCTAGATTTGGCGTGATGGCGCCCAAGAGAGACGGCAGGGATTGGAATGGGAGGGGTGAGAACCCAATTTTCCCGCCCGCGCTCACGGACCTGGTCTCCCCACACAGCCCACAGGCTTTCCAACCTGGTTTAGCTCCTGGGCTTGGACACTGGGTCGGATCCCCACCCGCCTGCTGGTGCTGGGTAGCTTCAGACAGCTGGGCGAAGGGTACTCAGCCTGGCCTACTATCCCACACCCCTTCCCCGCTCTCAAGCACAAACCAAGCGGTGATTCTTAAAAGAGGCGGCGAGATGTAGAAGGTGGGAATACACCCAGTAACTACTGCCACTGAGGCGTCGCTGGGCCTGCATCTCCTCTAGCCGAGAGCAGAGGTTTAGAGACTCGATTGCCTGTTTTTCCCAGTCTCCCCAGCTGAGCTTTCCCTAATTCACTACAGCCTCTGCGGGTCAGACCAAGCCCCGCGGGGCTCTCTAGTCAGCTTCCCCGGACAGCAGCCCGAGCCAGAGCGTACTAACCTAGATAAACTAGTTCTCTAGTCTGCAAATCTCCACCCTCTGAGGTTCCACAGCTCTGGGCCAGCAGAATCAGGCTTCAGAAAGTGTCTCCCTCACTGGAGAGGATCGAGAAAGGCCACGTAGAGACTGTGATCTCCAAAGCCAAAAGAAGTTAGTGAGACTCCCACTTGTTGATGTTGACACACCAAACCATCAAGGTCGCCCTTGGAACAAGCCCGTGGGAAGTGTGCTCTGGACAGAGAGTAGAAGACCTGACTTGTTTTACCCCAGCTGCACCTCTGACTCCTCCCGTCCTCCTCTGGGCCTCAGTTTCCCTGTCTATAGGAGGATGTAGGTAGACTAGCCTCTCCAGTGAAGGTCCTTTGAAAACTAAGTCCATAAGCATAAATTCACACTCAGGCACATTAAGTAAGGCACTCCTACAGCATTCTTAAAGTGGCTTCCAGGAGAGCCAGGGATAGCTAAGGACCCCTCGAAATGGGAAGCGAAATATATGTGTATTTTCTCAGGGTCTTTAGCTTCCAATAGATTCTTAAAAGGGACTCCATAGTTAAGACTATGTCTTAATTCACAGCCTTACAAACAATATCCCTCATTACGTTCATATATTAATCTTTCTTCCTCACGCACACAATCCCACATTTCGACCATCTCAGAACTCCCCGCAGCCTCTCAAAATCTCGCACACCGCAACACAGACGCCTCCATTGCGCGCTCGCCTGCGGGTGCCCACCGCTCGCGCGCTTGGCTGGAAGCTTAGAGGCCGCCCCGAACTTACCAGCTCCCTTTTCCGCTTGCTCTCGCGACCGCCATCCACCTTCTTGATTTCGGCCTTGAAGGCCTCAGGGTCACCGGCCTGTGCGTCCTTGGCCAGCACGTCCATCAGGTAGGCGATGTAGCTGGTGGCCAGGCGCAGAGTCTTGATCTTGGAGAGCTTGGTGTCAGCCGGCACGTTGGGGATGCACTCGCGCAGCTCCGCAAACGCGCTGTTAATGCTCTCTGTGCGCTTCCGCTCCTTCTTGGGTCCTGAGCCTTTCCGCCGGCCCAGGCGGCCGCTGAGGGCCTCCAGGCTCCCCGGGCTCTGGCCGGACCGGGCGTCCGGGATGTAAGCGGCGGAGGCCGCCGCTGCTGTGGGTGGTGGCCCGCCGGTTGGGAAGTCCGGAGCAGCGTCAGGGGGACTCAGCAGCCAGCTCTGGAAGTAGGGCCGCTCCTGGTGACAGCGCGAGGCCGGGCCGAAGAGGAAGGGCTCGTGGAGCACCGGGTGCGCGGGGTGCGGGTGGTGATGGTGGTGATGGTGTGAGTAGCTGCCCACGAGGTTCATGTTGGAGCGGCCACCTGGTCTGCACCGCCAGTCCACTTAGTGACGCCCCATGCACTCCCGAGACGACCGAGGCCACCCGTGAGCTCCCGGCGGCGCTCCCGTGGGTGAGTGGGCTTTGGGAGAGTCCCAGACAAGGCGGTGGGTGCGCGCGCGGGCTTTGGGAGGGTCCCGGGCCAGGCTAAGGAAGAGACGCGCAGCCTGCCGCTTCAGTGCCGGTGCCACAAACTGAGGATACAGATACAGATGCGGCGTAGAGAGACCAGTTTAACCCTTCTGCGGCCTCCCCTTCAGGGTCTGGCTTATATAAGGCCACGGCTTTGATGTCAACCTCTCCCTGGAACCAATGGCAGGGGGGTAGGGGTGGCCGTCCCTGTTTTTAAGCTCAGCTTGAGCCACTCGCCTCCAGGCTGCCTGCGGGGGGGACAGGGAGGCGGCCCGCCTCGGCCCCTCCCCCTCCCAGTTTTTGGCTGGGGTGGGGGAGGCAGGGGCCGCGTACTCGAGGCACAGGCCTGTCAGCGCCCTGGAAGGTGGTTGCCACCCGCACCCAAGCAACCAAGGGGAAAAACCTAGAGTCATCTAGCGAAAGGGTCTTCGAGAGCCCACCCTTGGACTTCACACAGGGAAACTGAGGGCCAGAGAAAGAAAGGTTCTTGTTCTAATCTAGACCCTCCGGAATTTAAAATGGGAATCCCAGAGGTCTCTAGTCCCGAACTCCATTGCTCCCCTTGGCGTCAGAGGCAGAAGATGGGGGATCGCTGCTGGAGGCAGGGTAGGCCCCTGGCGTTCCTCCCCAGGCACCGCAGTCACGAGCCCCGTCCTGCCTGAGTGGGAGCAGTTCCGCGCGGGTCGTGCAGCCGCCAACTCTAGCCAAGTCGTACGTCCGGCGGCTGACTGCCGCCTCTGCGCCAGGAGCCCGGCTCGCGTCGGACCACTCCGCCAAGTCACCGTCGCTTGAGAATGTTCGATTCTGTAAAAGACGCAGTGACAAAGCTCGCACGGCGAGGAATTAGCGGTGTGCACGTACAGAGGACATCCACACTGGCCGCCAGGGAGGAGCGCACCCTCGGAAGCGCACAAGGAGGTGTCCGGACCTCCGCTATCTCCCCTCAGGCCAGGGCCTGTCCCAGTCTCCGCTCAGGAAGCTTTCCCTGGGCTCCGCTCGGACCTGGAATCCCCAGGGTGATGGCGCTTCTGGCTGGGTTCTCTGTCTTACCGCCTATTACAGTAGCTTCCAGCTAACGTCCTGCTCCCAGCTAACGTCCTCCTTCCTACCTGGATCCCTCCGCCTCGCCAACCTTTCCCAGCCCCCCTTCCCTGGGTGGGGTAGAGGGAGTGTGCCCAGCTCTCAAAACCAGTGTGGAGGTGGGGATGGAAGGGGAAGAGCAATATGTGGCTGCTCTTTTTAGAGGACAAATTCATTGCTTTACCCATTCATTTAAGAGTTTATTGGTGCCCACTCTGTGCCTGGCACACTTAGTCCAAAGGCAGAGGGGGAAAGGCTAATTCTTTCCTGAACGGACAGCAAAAGTGAGGCCCGGAGATTAACGATTTTCCTTGCGTCCCACAGCCAGTGGCTACTGTGTTATTTCCTCTCCTGAACGAGGGAGTAAGTGGGAAGGGGTGGGAGGTGGGGGGAGGGGGGATACTACCGGAGAGGAGACAAACGCTTTGTCCCCGGCTGGCCAGTTCCCCTGGTCCCCTAGAGCTGTGGGGCCTAGAGGTGCGTGGGGGAGGGAAGTTCTGGTTTCCTGCCTGAGGCTTGCTAGAAACCCGCCGCTCTCCGGGCGCCTGGCGCCAGCAGCGCTGGGGTTGGGCCCAGCAGAGCCAGAGGTTCAAGGGGAGGGAGCGCCCGGCGCCCAATTCCACCTCGGCTCTGCGGGGTTCCGCGCCTCCCTGGCGTGGAGGCTCTCCTGAGCGTGTCGGGTAGGGAGAGTAATTACTATGTGGAGAAGGACCTCAGTCTTCCAACACACACCCATCTTTGTCCTAATCCAGGCAGGATCTTCATTTGCAGTGGTTCTCAACCTTTCTAATGCCGCGACCCTTTAATACAGTTCCTCATGTTGTGGTGACCCCCAACCATAAAATTATTTTCGTTGCTACTTCATAACTGTAATTTTGCTACTGTTATGAATCGTAATGTAAATATCTGTGTTTTCCGATGGTCTTAGGCTCTACAGCAGTGGTTCTCAACCTGTAGGTCCCGACCCACAGGTTGAGAACCGCTAGCAGGGTCGTCTAAGACCATCGGAAAACACAGCTATTTACATTACGCCACAGGTTGAGAACCGCTAGCAGGGTCGCCTAAGACCATCGGAAAACACAGGTATTTACATTACGATTCATAACAGTAGCAAAATTACAGTTATGAAGTAGCAACGAAAATAATTTTATGGTTGGGGGTCACCACAACATGAACTGTATTAAAGGGTCGCGGCATTAGAAAGATTGAGAACCACTGCAAATGAAGATCCTGCCTGGATTAGGACAAAGACTGGGTGTGTGTTGAAGACTGAGGTCCTTCTCCACATAGTAATTACTCTCCCTACCCGACACGCTCAGGAGAGCCTCCACGCCAGGGCCACGGCATTAGAAAGGTTGAGAACCACTGAAAGGCTCTCAATGTGGCACACCCGGCCCAAGGTTACACATGCACACATAATTGCACAGAGGATCACCCAAATTCACCCGCATACACAAAGGTCCATATGTTCATATGTCCAAAAGTATATGTGTTCTCAGGATAACACATGTACCCCCACACAAGACAGCATTTCAACATTCATGCATTCCCAGGATTTTACACATTATCTCTCCGTTACCCACCCACAGGCACACATCCCCATGCAGATAGGTTGCAGCTGAGCCCCTCCAAAGGCTACATGTAGGCATGCATAAGACACCATCTTCCAGTCGAGGCACACACACATTCCACATAACACACCACTGTAGGGTGCTGCACAGCATCTTATGTCACAATTGTGCATGGGTGCAGTTTGTATTTCCTAACATTTCCCCACAATTGTATTCACAGCACAAACGTCCAAAAACTGCATCATGCATTTCGTGTATTCTCAGTGTCACAACTGAACCTTCAGTCCCACAAACACATGCAAGTACACAGCCATGATTACTACTCTATATGCACAGGTGCTCAGAAATAGATGTTTTCACATCTTTGCACATTACACACTGACACACAAACACTCAGTTTGACATCTGTTCGGTCTTATAGAGCCATGTGCACACGTTGATGAAATGAAGTTGAACAATAGTATGCATCTTATAGCACCCCATGAATGAGGCACACTCACACAGGTACACACAATTACCCACATACTCACAAATTCATGCTCCAGCACCCATCCATGTGTCCCAGTCCGTTTCCTGTGGTTACACATCACCAGCCTATTTAGTGAGATGGGGAATACATTACCAGTACTGGGTGATGAGTCCCAGTTCCATCAGACCCCTTGAGGGCCCCAAGATTGCCCTGCTTCCCCCACCCCACACCCAGGTGGGTGCTTAAAGAGCATGGTGCTCCCAGCCACCTGGGACCCAGAAAGAGCTGCTCCCTTCCCCCACCCACTTCCCTGGAAGATTGTGAAGGATTTGAAGTCTTCGGATGAGTGGTGCCTCTCTGAGAGTGAGGCCCTAGGGAATCCCCCGGATCTCCAGGATAGGCCGGGCTGGGCGGTCTCCTGCAGGATAGATGCCTGGGAGATCTCCAGTGCCTGCATAGACCACAAGGCGCCTAGGCTTCAAACCGGCCTTCTGGGAGCCCATAAGGCACTTTTAACTCCAGCCTGACTTAGGCGCATTTGGAGTAGAGGAATGGGATGATGGGGACCTGGTGAGGGTGTTCCCTGCCAGAGGGGCAGGGAGAGAGGCTGGGACCCAGGAGTTTGACCAGAAATGCTTTAAGCTGAGAGCAAGAGTTCTGGCTCTGCCTATCACCTCAGTATTCCTTTCCCTCTACAGAGCCTCAATTTCTCTATTTTCAGAAGGGGATAGGCTCGACAGTCTGTAATTCCCAGCCCTGGTTCCCTCTTCCCACATTCCCACTGAGCACTTGGCTCAGGAGAGGATTCCCCTCTCCTGGGCCCACATCTATAGACCAAGGACCAGCCTCAGTCTCCCCTGTCCTGCTTCCCCTCTGTGGTGCTCACCTAGATAGCACCTTCAGAAGGTCTGGCGCTCAGAGCATTATCAAACATTGCTCCCTTCTCCAATTGTGCTGGTGAGGTCGGACAAGAACCTCTCACCCCATTTGACAAGTTAGAGCTTAAGCACATAGAGGTTGAAAATTGTATTAAAGGAGCGTTGAAGAAAGCCTGGCGGTGGGATTGGGCCCACCTGGGTTGAAACCCAGACAGAACTGTCATTCTGCTACTCAGATCTTGTTTCCTCCTCTGTCAGTTGGGGGTTGGGGGCTGGTGAGGGATACCTGTCAAGAGGGCTGGTTTAAGATTAAAGGGAAAAAATATAGGACGACTCTCAATTCCAAGAATTACAGGCTGTTGTTGTTCCTTGTGATTAAGCCCCTATCCCAGTGGTCGGCAAACTCATTAGTCAACAGAGCGGCAAACCATGTGGCTCGCCAACCGCAGTTTGCCGACCACTGATATAGGTGAAGCTCTTAGCACAGGAACAGTAGACTGTTTTTAGGAATTAATTTCACAGGGGAAGAAATGGCGTCACATAGCCACACGATTACATCGTTCTGGGTAGTGATGGAGCAGCTCCCTATTCCAATCTGACCTTGCCTGTTTTTTACCACCTTGAGTCCTCTTTCCCCCACTGACCCTACAGAATCCCACTCTCCTCGGCTGGAGGCGGGGGAGACCAGGCATTGCCAGGTGTGGGATGATGCTGCCAGAGACCTGAATTCCAGTTCCAGATCCCACCCATCTCCCTTTCATTCGCTGTGATTTGTTTGTTTGTTTGTTTTGGGATAGTCTTGCATCCTCCAGGATTCAGTTCCCCCATTTGTAGAGTGGACCCTCTTTATATATTTTTTATTGATTTATATTTTATTGATTTCATAGAGGAAGGGAGAGGGAGAGAGAAGCAGAAACGTCAATGATGAGAATCATTGATCGGCCTCCTGCATGCCTCACACTAGGGATCGAGGCTGCAACCCGCGCACATTGACTAGGAATCGGCTCTGACCTCCACCTGCAACCATTGAGCTACCCTGCTGGGCAGTGGACCCTCTTTCTTCAAGTCGCAGACTTCCGGAGTGACTGGGGCCTCCGCCTGGAGGCCCCTCTCCCCGCCCTTGCGTCACTTCTCTCCTCACTTCCACCCAAGGGACTGGCAGACCTCAGAGAGCCCACACCGGCGCCTACCGCAAACCTTCTCCCGCCTCCGCGTCTTGTGACCTTGACGCCACCAGCAATCCCCGCACCGGACCTCTTATCTAAATAGGGCCGTAAATCAAGGACCTGTCAGGGCGCGGGTAATTACAGGAACTCCATAAAAAGGACCCGGCCGGCCGCCTGTTTATATTAGCGCGGTGTAAAATATTCTCGCTGTCTTGGGGAATCGCGTCGCGCAGTAACGCGCCATAAATCAGCCCGTGGGCCATTTACCCCGCAGCTTGAGCGGGCAAATCCCTTAAACTTTTCTCTGCCGCATCTAAAGAGTGTCTAGGACTTTGCAATCTAACCCAGCCTTCTTCCCGAGGCTGGAGAATAGTCACCAGGGAGAGAGAGGACATGACTCTTAGCAGCTCATTGATTGAGGCCTGGTAGCCTTGGCCAGGATGGGAAGGCAGGGCCAACAGGGAACCAGCGCAGAGAGGGGAAGGAGCTTCCCTAAGGGCACACAGCCAGTAAGTGACAGAGGCGAGCGTAGAGACAGACGTCTAGGGGAGACTTGGGTTCCAAGGTAGCCTCTGTCTTTCCCTTACTCCCCCCTTTCCTGGATGAGGGGCGATCCAGCCAGGGAAGGTCCAAGTCACAAGCTGGCATTCTCTCTACCTTTTACCCGGGTGCGTGGCAGGGTGGGGGCGGAGGGATTGCTGAGCTCCCTGCAGTTGCGCACAGAATTATTTATGAATGCTCCTGTGTGCACACCGGCCTCTGATCGCTAGTCAGGTCCCGTCCCTTGTTTCGCAGGTGGCACAGCACAGGCCCAGAGCAGGGCGCACACAGCTACAAATCAGACGCTCCACTGCCGAAATCCTCTATTCTGGCCTAACTCCCCCACCCTCTTTCCTAAAGAAAAACTAAGGGGTGGGAGGTGGCAACCCTATCCAGTCTCAGGTTTGTGACAGCCACAAAAATACAAGATCTATTTAAGCAAACCTAATGCCGCCCATTGTCTAATGAGTAACACAAAGCAAGCTTATGGAAAAAGAATATTAAATTTTCCGTGTCTTCCCTCAGGGCTGGGACCTGAGGATTCCAGGGAGAATTAAACATTTTCCTTCCCCATCCCTTTCCCTTCCGAAGTCTGTAAATGACAACGTGTTTACACAAGTTTTTATGTCGTCTGAGCTGTGTCCCGGCTCCGTTTCCTCCTCTGTGTATTTTCCGCAGGGAGAGGCGTCTGCTTCAGGACGCGTTCAACCTAAACAGAACCCTGTCTGATTGGAAAATGTATTTATTTGAAAAATCATAACTCAGTTTTGGTGAAAACGGCCCCCAAATTTATGGGATTGGATCGCTTGGGGCGCGGCGGTTGTAAATCAAAAAGCCCTGACACCCCCCTCCCCTGCCACGTCCCCACAGCAGCTCCAGTCGGGCGACAGGCCCCCTCCCTGTCCACCCCGGGCCCTCCCAGCCCTCCCTGCCGTAATCCCTGCAGTGCTTAGCTGCATGCTAGCTGGCAGGTGGATTTCATTCTGGCTCTTTTCACCCATCCCCCGTTGCTTTCCGGACAATTTCATCCCGGCCAGCCTCACCAATCGGTTTCAGGTGGTCCCTGAACGCGTTCTGCTGCGCACTAGTATGTTTCAGGCATCTCTGGTTTTTTGTTTGTTTGTGTTCGTTCATTGCAGGCTACCTAGTTTCGTGGTGCTAGTTGCGCCCCAGGTTGCTTGTTGCTGGACCCTAACTGCTCGATTGTGTGCTGGGCTGTTTAATGCCAAGAGGTTTCTCTCTGGTCAATGTCACGAAAGCCAATTTCACCGCCTGACTGTTGCTTCCCAAGTCAGGGGTTTCCCCCCCCGCCTGCCACCATCGCCCCTTCCTCCATGCAATCAGAATTCCACGGGTAGGATCAACCGACTCCCCTATCTCCTAGATCCTCCTGCTATCTGACCCCCAGCAGAGGACTGGGAAAAGGCTGGGGCTGGGGACGTGTTCAAAAGAAAGGCACCACAAGTCCCATCAGATGGGGAGCCCCGTGGTCCAACCAGAGCTGGGAGCACGGGCCTTCATGAGTAATCACCAAGTAGTCTCTCTCGTAGCCGAAATTTCTCTCTCTCATCTCTCCGCCTTTTTTTTTTTTACTACGGACCATGCACTTCTCTGGCAGCGTCCCAAAGGGGAACAGGGCAAGCTGTCTGCTCCAGGCTCAGTCCCTCTTAGCTCTATCTCAGGAAAAGGGTTTGAGAAAGATTCCTAGGCAAAGGAGCGCACCGGGCGACACGGTTCTGCGCAAGAATGGCGGCAAGGTAGCGCGGGGGTCCGAGGCAGAGTGGGAACCCAGGCTGCGTAGGATTACAAGATTGTGCGGCAACTCACCCCAACCCTTCAGCTCCGCCTGCTGCCCAAGTCCCCCCGTCCGCTCAGCCACTCCTGCCGGGAGTGATCTATATGCAGGAGCATTTGGTTCCAAGGAATGCAAAACATTTCGGTAAAGAAAACGTAGCTGTATCAACCTAGTCCGTGCTGGGAGACAGAATGGGTCAGAACTGGTGAGGGGACAGAGGGCGCCTCTCCCGTAAGGAGAACTTAAAACAGGGCTCAGGGAAGAGAAGAGTCCCGCCTGCCTTCGGCCTCAGTTCCGCCTTGCTCTAATGAGCCAGGGGACCCGCGCTGGTAACAGGAGCGGAGCAAGATATGGAGGCGGAGGCATTACCCTTGGGAAACCTGAACGTATCTGCCGGGAATCCCACGGGACCGTAAGTGCTTGGGCGCTAGGTTGGGGGATAGATTGGCAGCGGATACGCTGCCTGGTGAATACTCTGGGCTCCTCACCTCTTCCCTTCCGTGTAAAGGCATTCAGAAACCGAGTCTGCGGATAAGAGATTGTATCGTGATCAGTCTTAATATTTTAAACGGGGCTAGGGTACATCCGTCATCTTTCCCATAATGGTCAACTGTAAACACACTTTAAACGAGAAAAACAAAATGGGGTTTAATGTTGACACTGGGGAAATGCTTAGCTCTGGCATTGCTGAGGAATTGGCAGGCTCTCCAGTCCTTTGGGGCAGAGAAGTTAAGTGCTCCGAGTTTTTGCTTTTTTCCATTGAATTTCTAAATCTCTCAGGGGTCTTCTTTGTCTTTATTTTAAGGAGGAAAGGCGTCTGTAACAAGGCAGGGATGGTGAAAAGGGCGTTGCCTTGGGAAAGGAGAAGTGGAGTAGAGTCAGAACTGCAAACTTTGCAGACGGAGTCTTGATCCTTTTCATTGTCAAGTCAACCTTCTTACCCCCACTGGCCTCAGTCAGCCTCTTGCTGCCCTGCCAGTCCCCTTTCTGAAGTACAGTTTTGCTCAGGAGGGGAGAGATGAGAGGACAAGTTTAGTGATGGAAAGAGGAAAAACAAAACAAAACAGAAACCAGAAAAGGAAGGTGAGGGGCCTGAATGGTGACTGGAGAAAAGGAACAGACACGTTGGCTTACTTCATTATGAGAGCGAGTTCCCTTCCAGAAAGCCGGGGTGTGACCAGCTCTCCCCTAGCCACATGGACACCCGTGTCACGTCACCCACACACACCACAGGACACGAGGAAGGTTGGTCACATTAGCTTCCCCACACCATTCAGAGCATGGAGCAAAAGCACACACACACACAAAGCCACCGTGGAACCCAGCCCCAAACGCAAACCAACTGCTGGCAATTATTGAATTCATTTTCATCCATGCAAGCAAGGTTCCCAAGGAGTCTATTTAAACAACAACAACAACAAACAACAACAAAGGTGGCAGAAGAGAGGACAGGAAAGGAAAGCCTAGAGACCAGAGCAGAAATTAATGTAATTACCTCTTGTCCTGGCCATAAATTCCGCAGAGGAAATTAAATCTTTCTGTGCATGTGTATAAAAACCAATCAGTCTATTGAGCTTGCCAAAACCCATTATGTCTCAAACTGGGTATCCTAATTGAATGAATCTGAATGTACCAGGCAACCAGGCATCAACCCAGCCAGGTTTTTCCAAGGGCATTTGCCACGGAGTCAGAGAGGATAAACATCGGTTGGAACCGCGCACTAATCAGCTTGCTTGTGGAAAGGGGGAACCTTCCTGAGCTGGGCGCTGGCAGATGCATCCTAACATTTTGTATCAGGTTGTAACGAAATATTTCTCATAAACAGCCAAGTGTCTCTCCCAGCCACTCACCTGACATGTTTCTTGTTGTTTAACTTCAGATCTGACAGATGATGATAACCTGGAAAAGAGAGAGGTTACAAATGCTGAGGGCTGTGAGGCTGGGCAGTGTAAAGGGAGCCTAATCAAGACCTGGGACAGGGCTGTGATTTGTAGGGCCCAGAAAGGGCTGTTATGCACCCTTCCCCCCCACCCTACCCATCCTCCCCACCCTTCTCACCCCCCTCCCGCCCCCCAGCAAGCAAGGCGGGCTGGGAGAAGGGACTAGTCTGTGGGAAGGAGGAAGCCCTCAGAACACAGAGCTTTGGGCTACTTGCTCTAAGGCAGAGATTTTCAACCTTTTTATCTCATGACACACACAAACTAATTACTACAGTTCTGCAGAACACCCAAAAAATATATTAATTTTTGGCCTATCTGACAACATATATATATATACATATATATATATATATATATATAATTTTAATATTTAAAATGAATATTAAAATGAATAATTTTAATTCATTCACACTGGATGGCTGTTGTCATTTTTTAATTTGACAATCTAAGGGAAAAGAGATCAGTGCTCCTTACTAAATAGTGAGGTATTGCTTGTTTTAAAAATTCTTGGGCACCCCAGTGTGCTCGCTGCTCTAAGGAAATGCGCCACTTGGTTTGTTGTATTCTATTTGCAAGCTGAAAAACGTCCCGTCCACTCCCTCCATCTCGCTCCCCACTCTCTCCATCGTGCACGCCTGCTCTCACAGGCACACTGATTTATAGCACCTGTTAAAATCACATAATGGATGCAATTAGTTGTGGCACTGGAGGAAAAAAAGGGAGGAGTTGACTTTATTCCAATAAAAGATTAATGTGTTTGTTTTCATGAGCTTAGTGCATTAATTTAAATTTCTGGGCTTTTTTTTTTTTTAATTGCTGCTGCTTTCTTTGCTACGTGGGAATCATTATAATAGCCATTTATTCTCAAAATTCCGTGGGTATCACAATCCTCTCGGTGAAAACATTTCCAATGCAGGGTTCCCTGTAGGAGAGGAAGCTGCATAGTCAGTAAGGCTCACTAGCAGATTTTGATGCAGGAACCGTGCTTTGAGAATATGACTTATGTGTATGTAGTAGAGACTCAAGAGTAACCTACTTACTGACATAAAGTCTTTCTCTCGTCATCTATGTGACTCCAGTCCAAATATATATATGCACAAATAAATGTGGTACATGACTACTGCAGAAAATATAGAAAAACAAAGGAAGAAAATGAGAAATTCTTTGACCCTAAGCTATTTAAGCTGTCTGGGCTGTAGCTTTCTCAAATGAATCCTACAGACTCCAAAAGGAGACAGAGCTCTTGTCCTCACCAGTCCTACCCTTAGCACCCAGCACACATCTGCCACATAGTAGGACTTCCAAAAATATTCACCGAAAGAAATAATTGGCTAAATGAAGCTGTGGGTTTAGACGATCTCTAGAGTCAGTTCCAACCCTAACATTCCAGTTTTCATTCTCTGCCCGAGGGGGAAAAATGTAATTGCATAAAATCAGATATATTTGTTACTAGGACCCTTGACATTTAAACATGGGCATGTTTCTTCTCCATGTCTTGTCACTTGATCTGACAGCTTTCTGCTTGCTCTATCTGATATTAATTTAGGGTTGTCCTTGCCTGAGGCAGCCCAGCTATCTTTGTGAGCGAGAATTGAGTTGGGCAGTCCCTACTTTATACCAAACCAAACCATCAGACTAGATTTTGAAGAGTCCAGAAAGGAGCACAGACAGCCCCAGAAACAGGATGGTGGGGTGTTTATAATTCACAAATGTGCAATTCTTTCTTGAAACTATGAGGCGGACTCCCACTCCTTCTGTCACAGCACACTAACAACAACGACAGCTACATGGAGCTCTTAATGTATGCCACGCACTGTATACACATTTCTCATTTAATCCTTAGAGCAACGCTATCAACTCCATTTTATGTACACATGGAGTTCATTCCCAAGGTCACTCAGCTAGGACACTGGAGAAGTAGGATTCAAACCCAGGTCTCCATGATTCCAGAGTCCTTGCTTTTAACCACTACAATGATATGTACGTTGGGGAAGAGGCAGAGTTAAAATGCTAAAGATATTTTTCCTTCTTCACCAGTGGTTTAACGATAACGGCCTCTCTTTAGCAGAAGACTATGAACAATGCAACTTCATTTTACTTCTTCACCCCAGACACTGTCTACTAAGACTTTTTCCTGGTACATGGAAATCATGTTCATCACTTTAATCACAGCATTAGGTGCTCATCACTTGCATCTAAATCAATGACCCATCATAATGAGGTTATAAACCCGATGAGGGGAGGAGCCGAAGCTGTTCTATTCGTTGACATATCCCCAGCACTTTAGCACAGTGCCTACACATAGAAATTACTCAATAAATAGTTATGGAATGAATGGATGAATCATAATTTGCTTAATACAGGCAATTCAGAGGCATGCCTCTGTTGATAGGATCATCCAGAACTTAATCATACAGTGCCCAACACATGGTGGGTGCTTAGGAAGACATGGTTGAAGGAACTATCTTTTAGGAGGAAAGATGACGTGTGGAATTTTTAAAATAAAATCTCACCCAAATTAGTAAAATGGGGCAAAAATAGATTCTCCACTCATGAGGAAGACTGTGGTTTCTGCTCTTAGCTCTGTGCCCCTTATTATGTGACCTCAGGCCCCAGATCCTCCCCAAGGACCCTCCAGTCCTGAAGGTCTGTGTGTTTGGCCCTAAATTGTGTGACCAGTGCCAGAGCTAGACTGCACCTGGCATGGAGTAAGACGTCAGCCAATTTCATTGGAATGATTCGGGGTCTGCGTCCACTCCTTGATTCCAGAAGTCATACTTTACACCTACTTTCATTGACACTGTTAGAATGAATTCCTAGGGGAAAAGTGAATATGATCTTATGTCGAAGTAAAAAAAATAAAGCAGAACACAAAATTAAACATATTGGGCTTTTCCCCCTCCAAAATAAGAAAACCTTTATATGTAAGACAAAGCAATAGCATAAACCCACATCCAAATGCAAGTGAGAGATTTCACTAGGTTTTCTAAAAGCTGCACTCAGGTGTCTACTAAAAAAGCAGAACCTTCAAATAGGCATATGATGGAAGACATCCCAAACAGTCATTGTTGGTGGAATCATTGGTGGGATTGTGCATGATATTTTTGCCAACTTAGGCAATAAAAATAGTAATATCAGCACTTATTTGGCACTAAAAATGTCATAGGCAGTGTATTAAGTACTTTGCAGGGGTTGTCTCCTTCATCTCAAAAGTACTTCATCATAAAAGTACAGTTGTTTCCAACTGAGACACAGAGAGTGTACGTAACTTGCCCACGGTTCTCCAGCTGGTGAGAGGTAGAGCTGTGATTTGAACCTCATTGATTCTCTAAACACATTCAGGAAAGGATGGAAAAAAAGAGAGAGGGAGAAGGGAAGGGAAGACTGGAGGAAAATAATTGCCCCATTGGTAAGAGTAGCTGGACCAAACAAATGGAATGTCTGAGCTATCTGTTGTCTAACCTTGCATCAGAATCACCTGGGGGCTAGTTAGAAATGCAGAATCTTGGCTCCATCTCAGAATTACTGGATCAGAATCAGCATTTTAAAAACATTCCAAGGAATTTGTACCTACATGCAAGTTTGAGAAAACCAGTAATGGAAAATAGTTAACATAGCATCCATTTTTTTAAAAACAGAATCCATTTGTGTTTGTCAGAGCTGGTACTGCCTATCAGAAATAGGGGCATAGCTGGATCAATCAGTGTCCTTCAAAGTGCAAGTGATGCTTATTTCCTGGACTGGGAAAATACCTTAATGGATTGCAATCAGAAAATTTTTGTATCGATGTTTTATAGAGAGGGAGAGAAAAAGAGAAACTTGGATTTGTTGTTCCACTTACTTATGCATCCCCTGGTTGATTCTTATATGTACCCTGACTGGGGATCAAACCTATAACCTTGGTGTATCAGGACAACACTCTAACCAACTTAGCTACTTGGCCAGGGTCAGAAGCTTTTTTTAAATATGTAGAATAGAAAATATCTGCCATCTAATAAAGGAGGGTGTTATTGCATGAGACTTTTTTTTTTTTGGTAGTGTGTGTGTGTTTTGGGTCTTGAGGTACAATGTCTGTCTTACAGACACTCTGCCAAAAAAAGTTTTAGCAACTGGCCTTCATACTGTGGACCGAAGCAGCCACGAAATTCCAGGCTGACATTCAGAGGTGTGGTGGATCTACTTCCTATTTCTGATAAATGTAGCAACTCTGAACAAAATCAGAGTTGGGTGGCTGCAAGCGGGGGATGGATGTCTCAGAAAGTATCTATCTTGTTGTCCAGTTGCCAGGAAGATGGGTCCAGAGAGGGGAGGGACTTGTCCAAGGTCACACAGCAACACTGAGACTTAATCCTTTGGAAAGAGGAGCCTAACAATGTCAGGTCTTTCATTCCCTTTTTGTCCCCACCAAGCAAGACTCAGGAAGCTGGGGGCAATCTGGCTGGGAGGCCAAGCAGCCAAGGGGACATGACTCTGGAATGTGTTGGGGAAACAAGACGCCTTCTCCTCCAGGCCCGACAAGCCAACAGGCCTACGTGTGGCCAGAAAGGACTCTGGTTATCTACCGTCCGCCTCTGTTTCGTTTGGTCTGTCAACTCCAGCAGCAAAGTGCCCGAAAGGTGTGAGGCTTGATAAAGTTGGGAAGGTAAGAGGGTGAAGGTGGCAGGACATCAGGGACCAGAGCTGGAGAGATGTCCCAGAACTTCTGCTTCTACATTTCCTCTCCAGGGGCTGGGAAAGCCAGTTGGGCCCCCCATCTCCTTTCCTGGGTGTTGTGGCTGAGACCCCCAATTTGTCTGGGTGGCTGGGTCTTCTCCATCTCAAGATGGAAGATGTTAAACTCTTAAAACTTGGATGCTGGAATCAGGGGATTTTGACTTAAAAAGAAGCCTGTCCTTCTTCCTTTTATGTTATTTTTTAATGCAAAAAGTAATGCTGCAGAGAACTTGGGAAAGAGAGAAAAACACTGTAATCCTACCACTGATAACTGTGTCACCATTATAACACGAATGTTTTCCAAAATGAGGTCAGAAGGTCTATCCTGTTTCACTTTTCTCACTTAGCAAGGGGTTGTGGGCATTTTTTTAAATTGATGAGGAATTATTGTTAGTTTTTAAAACTTTAGGTGTGACAATGGCTTTGTGCCTATTCTTTTTTTTTTTTTAAGAATCCTTTTAGAGATACATTCTACGCAGTTTCTGAGTCAAATGATGTTAGGGTTCCCTTCAAAATAGTATGGGAAGGGGGATAGGGTGGGAGTGGACAAGGTTGGCCCTAAGTTGATAATTGTTGATACTCTCTCATCTACATTTTGAAATAAAAGGGTTTTCCTTTTTGTTATACATTTTTTATTTTTCTCAATTACAGTTTACACTCAATATGATTTTGTATTGGTTTCAGAAGTATAGCATAGTGGTTATAATATATAAAGTATAGCATAGTGGTTATAATATATAAAGTGTTTCCCCTGATATTTCTAGTACCCAGCTGGCACCATACATAGTTATTACAGTATTATTGGATATATTTTCTATGCAGTACTTTTAAATAAAAGAGTTTTTCAGTATTTTCCTGAAAGAGTCGTTTTTCCCTGCACCCCAAATTCATCTCCTAGTGTTCTCCAGAGGAAGATCCGGGCTCATGCCTGAGTCCAGACTGAGCCCCCTGAAGTCCCTGGCCAAACATGGGGCTCAGTTTCCCAGTTGTAACCTGTGCTGGGGGACTGGGTGGTATCTAAGGCCTTCCCATTCTTGACAGTTCACCGGTTTCAGAATGAGACCTGGAAGGGCTTTCCTTGACTTCTCACTTCATTTTTGCGCACTTTGCATCTGTCCTTGTGTCCTGTGTGTCCCGCCCAGCACCCCGCCCTACATACCAAACCCACAGACCTCACGTATAGCCTCTTATGTCAGCGAGGTGCCACTGGGAGCCATCATGTTGTGGCTGGAATTTGAGAATCTAGGGTCAGGAGCCCAAGGAGTCAGAAACCTCCACCAGCCAGCCTGGGGGCTTATATGTCATGTCCTGCTCAGACCCCTTCCCTTCTCTCACCTAGAGGTGTGACGTGCGTCATAAATACTGAACCCTTTAGAGATGGCATTATGCAGATCTGGGGCTGTTTAGCCCAAATAGGAATCGAAGTCTCATAACACAGGGTGACCTTGGTTTCAGGTTCACCAAACCCCAAAGTGATGGGGTCTGGTCTTCCTGAGACCTCCAGGCCTAAAAATCAGGCCCTGAACTGCCTGCCAAGGCCACATATTTGAAATGTGATGTCCAGTGCCTGTCCTGAAGCAGCCATTATTGGAACACACAGATCATATGGATTTTAACATGGAAGGAACTGAATTTGGTTCCTTCTGTCCCTTTTTGTTTATTCTGTGAAGCTCATCATCCTGCCCCTTGGATGAAAGCCATGAGTTTTCTGGTCACTTTGGGTAGTAAAAAGTCCTACAAGCATTTCCAATCACTAAGTATAGTGTCTGTTCAGTACCCCCAAATTGTCACACCTTCAAAGTGGACTAAAAGCTAAGCCTTAAAAGCTGAGCCTTCTCGCTGTGGCCCCAACCCCCAGCCTGGGTTTGTCACAGGTCTGTATGAAGCCATAGTTAGGAAGGGAACATATTTGGCGCCTCTCTTTGTCTTCTGCCTGTGCATCTCCTGGAAGAATTTGTTACACGGGTGATTGGAACATATTTCAGCCGATGAAGGGCCAAAGGAGGCCCAGTGCCCCAGCGTCCTCTCAGGCCCTCTTCCTTCCCCAGGACTGGTGAGCATACAGAGCGTTACCCACCTGCAGAGGCCAGGCAGGCAACCTGGAGTGGCCAGGTGGGGGCTGTGTGAAGCTGAGCGCAGTGCCCTGTCTTGAGGGGCAGCGATGCTCAGTGCCAGATGGTTGTGGCCATTCGGGAATTTGGGCTCAGAGTGGACAAATCCTGCAGTTTTCAAGAAAAGCAGGGATATCTAGATTATTATGTGAAATTACCCAATTTTAAAATGTTTTAAGTTAAAACATTTATAATGATGATTGGGCCAAACTGAACCTGTCTGTGGCTGGATGTGCCCCAGTTTGCATTTCTGGGTTAAAGGCTTTGGTGGATGGTTATGTGAAAGCAAAGCAGCCCTCCCCCCCAAAGGACCTGGCTCCTGAAGGGGGTGCTGGTTCTGGGGGCTCCCTCTACCCTTGGCTGTTACTGGTTTTAGATGCTCATTTAGAAGGAGGGTCAGACTTCATACTGTGAGTTGAGCCCAGGTGACTAAGATATACTCAATGTTCTTGAAGGCTTCATGGGGTAAGATTTTATGCTCACCAGCAATACAAGGAGAGGGAGAGGAGAGAGGGAAAGGGTGTGTACATACACATACATGTGTGCACATGGGTGTGTGCATGTACTGGAGGGGGTGAGTATGGAATGGTTCAGCTCAAAGCTCAAAACTGGAACCCAAAGTTTCAGAGTCATTTTTATTTTCATTTATTTCCATTTGGAGAGGCAAGAAAGAAAATTAAATGTTGATAAATCTCAATAGAGCCCTGGCCAGTGTGGCTTAGTTGGTTGGGCATTGTCCTATGTACCTGAAAGGTTGCCAGTTCAATTCTTGGTCAGGGCATATGCCCAGGTTGCAGGTTCATTCCCTGGTAGGGGTGCATGCGGGAGGCAATGGATCGATACTTCTCTCTTGCATCCATTTTTCTCTCTCCCCCACCCTTTCTTCCTCCCTTCCTCTCTAAGAATCCATGAAAACATATTTCAAAAAAAATCTAAAAAGAAATGAAATAGAGCCAGTTTTCTCTCCTAAGGATGTCCATGATATTGTCAATATAGAAGAACAAGTTGCAGGGTCCTGTACAAGATGATTTGATTTCTGTAAAAGTAACAGCAACAACTACAAATCCGAAACAGGCCATCCCCCAGACTGTCGGTCTGTGCTCTTGAGCAAGAGGAATGGTGTTGATGGTCTGCCTCAGGCAGTTACCCTAGCTTCCCTCAATTTGTGTTCTGTTGTTTTATTGTTTTGGTTAAGTCTACACTCCTGTTGTAATCTGAAAGTAATATTGAAGGATAAAATTTAAATACGATTACATGAGTACCTACCAAGAAAGCTGATGATAATCCGAACTGAAGAGCCATTTCATTGTCCCCCTGAATTATTTTTGTCAGTTACACAGCTGTTCATGTTCACTGTAGAAAAATCAGCAAGGGCACCAAGGTTTAAAACAAAGGGAAAATTTGAAATCACTAGCATTCTGCCACCCATTAGCATTCTGGTGCACATCCTGTGATCTTCGGTTCCTAAGGACATCTAACACTCCCATGGACCAGACCCTGTGCTGACAACTGGGGGCCTCGGCCTTAATTCTCCCCACCATCAGGACCTGGGGATTCACAGACCACTTCCCTCAGAGATTCTGGGGCAGTGGAGCTAAATGGGACCGGGGAATCTGAATTTCATGGGCTCCCTGGAAAATGCTGATGCAGGTGCTTTTCGTAGCAGACTTGGAGTTAGCCAGCTGCGGTCCAACCTTCTCACTGCCAGACTACAAGACCAAGGCCCAAGGTGAAGGGGCTTGCCCAGGGCCATCCGGCCCATGCAGCAGAGCCCAGACTGTAGACTCCCGCCACCTCCCTGAGGACCCTCCCCACTGGGCTTCTGCAGCCTTCCTCATGCCGACAGATGTTATTATTTTCTTATGCCTCCAATTAAACAAAAAATCCTGTCAGCGGGCGACAGGCCTAATGCACACAGGCATTAACCAGACTTGCAACCCGACCCGAGCCTGCTCCTGTGGGTAAAGCACGTTCCCTCCACAGGCCACCCTTGTGGGCTCTCGCCCAATAAAGGGCCCCACCGAGGCCCCGTCACCCTGCATGGCTAGCACCATGATCTCCACAGAGGCCTCTGGGAGCAGGAGCTGCTCAGCCTGTCACCGTGGCAATCCTGCTGCAGCCTTTAGGTGCACTGAGCTAGCCTCTCCTGGGCACCAAGAAAGTCAGAGCTGGGGAAGCTGAGACCAGGGGAGGTGAAGGACCCATCTGAAGTTATCCATCTGGTCTGAGCAGAACCTTCCACCAACATCGTTTCAGCTTCAGGCTGTTGAGGGAAGGGAAGAGGATTGGAACTCTGGGCGAAGGTTCTCCAGGAGCAGGACCTGCAGGCACCGGGACCATCGCCAGCATCAGGGCTAGGGTCCTTCTTGCATCCCTGCTCCTTATCCCAGTCACAGAGGCACTGGGGTAACGGTAAGCAGTGGCTTCCCCGGTCATCCTGATGTCACCTCCCAGAGAGGGGAGGCATGGACTGCCATCTCAGGCCTGGGGAAGCCTTAGGGAGCAAGTTCCTACTCCTTCATTTTGCACATAGGGAAACTGAACTCCAGCTTCATGTACACCTTTTAGGTCTGAACTCAGAGACCTTTCTCTTGCAGCTGTTCTCTGCACACTCTGTTCTCTCTGCCTAGAACATTTGTCCTATTCCCTTTTGCCTTTGGGGCTCAGCTTAACTTTCTCTGCCCTCCAGTAGACTGTTACACCAGGAGTCCCTATGCATCCACTTTCTCTTTTTGTACTGTATCTGTCTGCTAGTTTGTCCCACTACTAGGGAGCGTGTGTGTGGTGAGGGTGGCAGGAGCCAGGTCATGAAGGGCTTTGAGTCAGGTTAGGAGTTCAAGAAGGAGCAAAATCCCACAGAGGCCTTCCCCCATGGGCCTGCGCAGGATGGGGGTTGGTGGGAGGAATGGAATGGAGGGAGGCAGATGGATTACAAAGAGAGAATTGCCTCTGAAATGCTTAAAAGGCATCATTTCTCAGGGCCCCTAGTGGGAAATAACCAGTGGGCAACCTTATAAATGATTAGGCTGGATTATGAGTTGATCAGCCTATAGTTTTTTAAAAGATATATATTTGTAAGATTTAAAAGTCAAGCCAGCCCTAGCAGGTTTTGCTCAGTAGTTAGAGCGTCAGCCTGTAGACTTAAGGGTCCCGGGTTCGATTCTGATCAAGGGCACATACCCAGGTTGATGGAACCCTCAACCTGGGTATGTGCCCTTGACCGAAATCGAACCTTTCATTGCACAGGATGATGTTCAACCAACTGAGCCACACCAACCAGGGCCATCTATCTATCTATCTATCTACCTATCTATCTATCTAATCTGTCATCTATCTATCTATATGCATGTTATTGATTTCAGAGAGAAAGGAGAGGGAGAGATAGAAACACCAATTATGAGAGAGAATCATTGTTCAGCTGCTTCCTGCACAGCCCCCCCTCCCCCCTGCCCCGAGGATCGAGCCTGCAACCTGGGCATGTGCCCTGACCAGGAATAGAACTGTGACCTCCTAATTCATAGGTCAACACTGAACCACCTGGCCGCACTGGCCAGGCCTATCTTATTTTTTAAACATAAGAGATAAGTTCATTTTTTATTTTGCAGTATGTAACCATTTCATTTTACAGCGTACAATAATAGCAATGGCTAACTCTCATATGGCATTTACTGTGTGCCAGGTGAGCCGAAGTGCAAAAGGAAATCTGCCTAAATCAGAAGGCATTAATCATGTCCCATCCTACCATCTCTGGGGCCCTGGACACATCCACTCTACAAAGATTGTGTTTGACTCGGTACAAAGTGAGCATTTGTTATTTTAATAGTTATAAATGTATTTTACAATATAAGAGAAGAAATGAAACAAGGGTAGCGAGGAAGCCTTCAGGGTCCTTTGCTTATTTAATGGGAGTTGTGGCTCCCTTGACCACAGCTGAATTTGTTTGGGGCCAGCCTCTTGTTTCTAATCCCATCCCTACGGCTGTCCTCAGGTCACCAGGGCCAAGTCTCTATCTCCCCACATCTTGGCCTTTTCCTCCACTGCCAAGACCCAGCCTGCAGGGGAATTCCTATTAAAATAAAGATATCCCTGCCCTAACTGGTTTGGCTCAGTGGATAGAGCGCTGGCCTGCGGACTGAAGGGTCCCGGGTTCTGTTCCAGTCATGGGCATATGCCTTGGTTGCGGGCACGTCCCCAGGGGGGCGTGTGCAGGAGGCAGCTGATTGATGTTTCTCTCATGGATGTTTCTAACTCTCTATCTCTCTCTGTAAAAAAGCAATAAAATATATTAAATAAAATAAAGCAAATAAATTATTTAAAAAAAAAGGTATCCCTGAGTATCATGGACTCTTACATGCCAAGGATTACAAGCCTTCCCTTGATAAGGGGACACTGAGGCCCCGAGAGGGGAAGGATCTGGCCCAAAGCCACACAATAAGTTATATAGTCCAGCCATCTCTACTCCACCTCCCTCTGTTCTAGGAAGGTGGCAGTCACATGCTCTGGTCTGTTTGGAAAATGGGAGGAAACCTTCCTTCTATACTCAACCAGCATTAAGCAATGAGGGCAGTTTCCACCAAAAAAAAAAAAAAAGAATAAAAATACATGTTTAAACAGTACAAAGGAGCCCAGACCACCGGGCTCAGTGGTTGAGCATGGACCTATGAATTAGGACAGTGGTCGGCAAACCACGGCTCACAAGCCACATACGGCTCGCGAGCTGCGGTTTGCCGCTCTGTTGATTAATGAGTTTGCCGACCACTGAACTAGGAGGTCACGGTTTGATTCCCAGTCAGGACACATGCCCAGGCTGTTGGCTGGATCTCTAGTAGGGGGCGTGCAGGAGGCAGCCCGTCAATGATTCTTTCTCATCATTGATATTTCTATCTCCACTCTCCCTTCCTCTCTGAAATCAATTTAAAATATATATATTTTTTAAGTTAAAAAAAAACACAGTACAAAGGAATAAAAAGTGAAAATTAGTCATCAACAGTAAATCTCCCTCCCATCCTGCCTGTGAGTCTCCCCCTCCAGAGACAATGACTGCTAGTGTCTTGGGTATCTTCTCAGAGGTATTGTGTGCATAGAGTAGAGGTGTGTGTGTCCCCATGCTGAGAGTTTCAGTTTGGGTAATGAAAAAGTTCTGGAGAAGGATCGTGGTGATGGTTGTACAAAATGTGAATGTCCTCTTGCCACTGAATTGTTTAGTTAAAAGTGGTTAAAATTGTCAATTTTTATGTTATGTGTACTTTACCACAATTTAAAATCTATAATAATAAAAGCATAATATGCTAATTAGACTGGATGTTCTTCCAGATGACCTTCTGGACGAAGCTGGGGCTGTGAGGGAAGCCCAGGTCCCGAGTGTCTGCAGGTGGCCAGAGGGAAGCCCCGGTCCCAGGTGCCAGAGGGAAGCTGGTGCCGGCAGCCAGGGGAAGGAAGGCCTACTCTTGCATGAATTTTGTGAATCAGGCCTCTAGTCCTAGCTAATAAAAGAGTAATATGCAAATTGACTAAACCTCTGCTACACCCACAAGCCATGCCCACCAGCCAATCAGGAGCAAGTATGCTAATTAACCCAACCAAGATGGCTGCGGCCATGGAGAGAGCAGAAGGCTTGGGTTGCCCCTGGCGATGGAGGAAGCCAAGCTTTCAGCACACCCTGGTGGGCCCAGGCCTCCACTCAAGGCTACAAACTTTCAATTATAGAAGATAAATAAATCCCAGATACCAGGGCCTCTGCTTGGGTCGCGGGGGGTGGGGGGGTGGGGGGGGAGGGTGTAGCCAGCCTGCAAAACACCACAGACCCCTCTCCCAGGCCACCCCATGCCCCAAGGGAACCCCACCCTGATCCGGGACGCCCTTCAGGGCAAGTCAGCTGGCCCCCACCCGTGCACCAAGCCTCTATGCTATCTAATCCTATCTAATAAAAGAATAATATGCAAATTGACTGTCACTCTAACACACAAGATGGCTGCCCCCATGTGGTCAAAGATGACTGCCCCCATGTGGACACAAGATGGCCACCACAAGATGGCCAGCAGGGGAGGGCAGTTGGGAGGTAGCAGGTCTGCAAGGGAGGGCAGTTGTGGGCCATCAGGCCAGCAGGGGAGGGCAGTTGGGAGGGACCAGGCCTGCAAAGAAGGGAATTGGGGGCGATCAAGCCTGGAGGGGAGGGCAGTTAGGGGTGACCCGGCCATCAGAGGAGGGAAGTTGGGGGCGACCAGGCCTGCAGGGAAGAGCAGTTGGGGAAGACCCAGGCCTGCAGGGCAGAGCAGTTGGGGGGAACCAGGCCTGCAGGGGAGGGCAATTAGGGGTGACCAGACCTGCAGGGGAGGGTAGTTAGGGGCAAACAGGCTGGCAGGGGAGCAGTTAGGCATCAATCAGGCTGGCAGGGGAGTGGTTAGGGGGTGATCAGGCTGGCAGGCAGAAGCAGTTAGGGCAATCAGGAAAGCAGGCAGGTGAGCAGTTGGGAGCCAGCAGTCTTGGATTGGAGAGGGTGCAGGCTGGGCTCAGGGACACACACACCCCGTGCACAAATTTCGTGCACCGGGCCTCTAGTATATCTATAATAATAAAAGTGTAATATGCTAATTAGACCAGATGTCCTTCCAGACGAAGCCAGGGCTATAGCCACGGCTGCAAGGGAGGGATCCAGGCAGCCGCTGAGGCTGAGAAGGCCTACTCTTGCATGAATTTCATGCATTGGGCCTCTAGTATATTTTATATTTTTCCATCTTTTTCAATTAATGTTGTTTCTAAATCATTTTGCCATCACCCCATGAAGTGATTTGTTCTTGGTCATCTTGGCCAAGCTAGGAACTTTGTTTCCCCAAATGCCCTTCACTGTAGGGTTTCTGATTAGAGGTGGCCAGAGGAGGAATTTGTGGAGGTATGGAAAGTGGTAATGAATCAGCACTGCCCCTCTCTCATGGTTAAACTTTTCAAGGTCATGGCGGTCAGATGCCCTGATAGACAGACACAGGGATGGCCAAAGGTTCCAGCCTGTCGTTAGCCTCCTGTCTTCACCTCAGGCTCCTCTTAGCAGCTGATGCGCCAATGACCCTGATAACCTACAGGGGCCCATACCTAGCACCCTGGACCCCAAGCACAGCTTCTCACAGCCCTTCCAGGGTGACCCCTTTGCTGGTTCCTTAGATTGACTGGGCTCTGCTTCTCTGCCAGGTCCCCTCCTGAATCCCATTCCCCTAATTGTGTAAGGGTATGATTCCTGTAACAAAGCCCTTATTCCAGAAATCGCAGTGCTTTTGTTTCCCCCGAGGGAACTCAAGCTCTATCTCATTCCCCCTTTTTTTTTTTATTGTGGTAAGATACACATAATATAAAATTCACCGTCTTAACCATTTTAAGTGTAGAGTTCACTAGTGTTAAGTATATTCACATTGTTGTGCAACCCATCTCCAGTACTCTTTCATCTTGCAAAATTGAAACTCGGTACCCATGAAATAACTCACATTCCCACCTCCCTAAATCCCCTGGCACCCACCATTGTACTTTCTGTGTCTGAGAATCTGACTACTCCAGGTACCTCATATGAGTGGAATCATACAGTATCTGTCATGTTGTGACTGGCTTATTTTATTTTGCATAATGTCCTCCAGGTTCATCCATGTTGTAGCATGTGTCAGAGTGCCCTTCCTTTTCAAGGCTGAGTAATATTCCGTGGTATGTATACCACATTTTGCTATCCATTCCTCTGTCGTTGGACACTCGGGTTGTTTTTGCTCATGTCTGTTTGAGTACTGCCCCTGCTGTACCCTTCCTAGTGGCTGCACAGTGTTCCTCTGAGGTGGAGTGGCCAGGTTAGGATCACAGGCTTTGGAGGCAGAGGGGCCCAGGGTTGAATCCTGCCTCTACCCTGGGGACACACTATGGGAACTTGGGCACATAGTAAGTGTTCAGTGGAACACTGTCACCCTCATTATGGTCATCTCTGGAGGAGGTTGTCCTCTTTAAATGGTAGCACAGCTCAGCTGTTGGGTTATCCGGCTCTCAACAGGAGACAAGACTCCCCACTGTCTCCTGGGCCTGGTGCTCCGGGCCACTCCAACTTGTCTCAGTCTCTGTCAACCTTCACATTCACGCTGCCCTGCACCAGGCCATGGAACAGGCTCTTCTCCCTCATTTGGCCCTCAGCACAGACTGCCATGTGTGTGCGCCTGTCTGCCCTCCATCCTGAGGGCACGTCAGGGCCTGCTCACCTGCAGAGTCAGTTGTCTCCATAAGTGATTGTCCAAAGGCATCGGGCTGGGGCAGCTCTGGCCTCGAGCCCTAGGAACCTCCACCAGCAAATGCAGAGTGTTCTCGGTGGGGCTGTTCTCTCGTTTGTTTTCTCACACTCTTTGGTTCAGAGCACTGGACTGGGAAGCAACACATGCAGTCTTTCATCTCACTGCGCCATCCCATTCAGTGAATTCAGACAAACACCGCCCTCTGAAAAATGCTGGCATTCACTGGATGGTCTCAGAATGCTCCCCAGAACACCATCTGGCTCCTTCAGTCAACATCCATTTATCCTAGCCATCCATCATCAATGACTTTAATTTTTCATCTTTATTAAGTGTTCTCATCTCAATATGTTGTGCTTGTTCATGGCAAAATCTTCAGTGTAGGGCTTAGCAAGTGAATGTCCCTCTTGTAGGATCCTCTGGATCAGTAGTTTTCAAAGGAAAGAGAGGAGACATTGGGAAATGTCTGGAGACATTTTTGGTCGTCAGAGCTTGGGGTTGTCAGGGCCGTGCTAATACTGGTATTTAATGAATAGAGGCCAGGGATGCTACTCAACATCCTATAACTCACAGACAGCCCCCACTATAAGGAATAGGCCAGCTTATGTCCATCGTGCCCAGGTTGAGAAAACCCGCTCCAGATATTAACGCTGTTAATATTTGCATGTACATTTTTCAAAAAAGTCTATGAATACATAAACATAAATGTGTGTATTTTTAAAACCGCAATAGGCACCACAGTCAAACCTCATTTCTCCAAAAGTTTCCCATTTCAAACAGGAAAAAAAAGTCTCAGGTGTCGACCAAAACTTTAGTTTTCAACCTGACAACACTTTTATGCTGATACCTCAGCATGACAAAAAGCATCTCTCAGGCAATAAATAAAGGAAAGAATGCTTTTGTTGCTGGCAGAAATATATGATTGGCACAATTTTAAAACATAAAGAGGCGATCAAGAATGCTAATGTTAAGGGCGTGGAAGTGCCCACAAAACAACAATCACAGGCAAATGAATAGGTAGAAAAACTGTTGTTGATTAGTTAATGGAACGTAGTTAACCGGTGATAGCGTTTCGGAGACAGTGGTATATGAAAAATGCGTTTAAGGCTCGTAGGGTGTGGTTCAATAAATTTAAGAAAAGAATTATTTGTAAACTAAACAGTACATTAGAAATGTATATAAGAAAGGTTAAAACAGAGAATCACTTGGGGGCCTTGAATGAACTAATTCAATTTACATTATTTCTAATGGGGAAAAATGATTCCGTTTTCGAACAAATTGCTTCTCAAACAGCCTTCCTAACAAATTAAGTTCAAGAACCGAGGTTCCGCTGTAATGGCACTTTAATAATATCGGCAGTGATATTTCAAGCAGTTAAGAGGCCACCACTGGAATCAGATTGCTTAGATTTGAACCACTTACTACCTCTATGACCCAACCCTTCATAACTCAGTCTCTTGACCTGTAAAGTAGTGGTAATTACGTACCCACATCACAGTGTTAACTGTTTGTTATTATTTGTGTCCTTTGTATTTGTGAGGGTGCCCAGTGCCCAGATGAGGAAACTAAGATTCAGGGTCAGGTAGTGATGACGCAGGCTGCCCAGTAAATCAGTGGAAGGATAGACTGGAACCCAGTGCTAACCCAGGGCTCAGTCCAGCCTTGCAGCACTTCTGATGCAAGCGTATGTTTTTGTTGGTTCGTTTGCTTTAGTCTGTTTTGTTTTGGTGGAGGTGGAGGAAGGTCCACAAGAAGGGAGGTCACTAGCCCTGTGCTGTGTGTGGGTGGCAGAAAGTTTGCTACCAGGCTTCATGGTGGGATCCAGGCCTCATGGTGGGGTCCAGCCCTCCAGCCTTCTCTGCCTGAGTCACCCTGAGTTCCCTATCTCCCCACCCACCTCCCCACTCGAGGCTAGCCTGGCCCTCCACTGGGCTGTGAGCAGGCCCTGCCTTATCTCCAGACGCCTGTTATCTGCACACCCATCTGTGGACAAATGGCCAGCTGGCTGGCTCCTGGTCACCCCGCCTGGAGGGGGGCCTCCTCTCAGTCCTGTGTCTGGCAATTTGGGCTGGAGCCCAAGGTGGGGGGTCTCACAGTGGAGAATGCCCAGCCCAGTCCCACCACATGGGGCTTTCAACCCCAGAATGACGCTGCTTGGACATTCCATTCATTGAACAGGAATCCAGGCCAGGCAACCCCTCCGCTGCCACCACCCCTTCACTCACATGGTTTACAGCAGACCTTATATTGTGGGCAAGGGCTGGAGTTGTCATTCCATTGAGCATATAGGGAAACCAGGGCTCAGAGATGGGGTGTGACTTGTCACAGGTCACACAGCAGCAAGGCAGTGGGGAGAGAATCAGATTCCCAACTGCTATCCTGGTCTCTGAAAGAGAGAGCCCACAGACTCTTAGCAGGCCCATTCTACCTGAAGACTGGGTGTCTGGGACAGTCACCTCTTCTTTGGCCCTTGGTTTCTGCACTTCTCAGAGACAGTGAGGGGGAGGAATGGGCTGCTCTTAGTTCCCAGGAGGCCAGGAAAGCAGTGGGTAGCATGTGGTGGAGTGCTGAGCCATAGGGACTCTGGGCTTCAAGCCCTGGGTTCAAGCCCTGCCATACCCACTTATTCTCAGCAGGACTCCAGACAATCACTGGACCTCCCTCTCTGTGCCTTGGTTTCCTATATGAAAAATGGGGGGGAGGGTGGGGGGAGAGGTAAGAGAAGGGGGAAGAGCCCGTATCTCATAGGATTGTTGTGGGGATTAAATGAGTTAATCTACATAAAGCACTTATAATAGAATTTGGCATATAATGAGTATTAATAACTAAATGTAACTATTATTTTTATTAATAGTATAGTAGGAAAATACATTAATAATGCTGGTTTGACTGTGTGACCTTGGGCAACTGACTTAACATCTCTGAGCCTCTGCTTTCTCACCTATAAAATGGGAGCAGTGAAAGGCAGGGTATCTTTGAGGCTCTGGAGAAGGCTTGGCACAGAGCAGGGCCCAGAGGCCAGGGTGGGACAGGGCGCTGCCAGGGACCTGCGGCGAGAGGTGTCTGCCTGGAAGACGGAGACAGCCTGTGGGCCTCTGTTTACAGAGGCCATCTCTCCTCTGATGGATGCGGCCGGCAGAAGTCTGTTTGCAAGTTTCTCCTGGAAACATGAATCAAGGTCTGTTTGGAGAACACGTGCACTCCTCTGTCAAACATTCCACCCACACTGGGGCTGCAGAACCCCGGCAGCTGAGAGTAGAGAGTGTCCCAGATTGTCCCCAAGGACACAGCGTAGGCCAGAAGACCAAGCCTCCTGGCCAGGCCTGGGACAAACAGCCTGGGCTCCGTGACCTTCAAGACAGAAGCCCTCCCTGGCCTCAAGGAGCTCTCTAGAAAGCAAGATAAGACCTGGACTTCACCAGTAAACTGGAGGGAAAGATAAGGACCCATCTGCTTCCACTCTTGTACCCTCTGATCTTTCACAGCAGCACCAGAGCGACCCTTTAAATGTAAATCTCATCAGCTCTCCTGCTCACTACTCTCCAGTGGCTTCCTTTGCAGTTGAGTCAAGATGAGATTCCTGCCCTAGCTGGTTTGGCTCAGTGAATATAGCATCGGCCTGCGGACTGAAGGGTCCTGGGTTCGATTCCGATCAAGGGCACATACTTCAGTTGCAAGCTTGATCCCTAGCCATGGTCGGGGCACAGGCGGGAGGCAACCAACCAATGTGTCTCTCACATCGATGTTTCTCTCTCTCTGTCTTTCCCCCTCCACTCTCCCTAAAAAACAATGGAAAAATATCCTCGGGTGAGGATGAACAAAAAATAAAAAATAGACTTAAAAAAAAAGAAACACAAAATAAACCTGACCAACAGTTGAGCATTGATCTATGAATCAGAAGGTGACAGATCAATTCCTGGTCAGGGCACATACCTGGGTTGCAGGCTCCATCCCCTGTGTGGGGCATGCAGAAGGCAGCTGATCAATGATTCTCTCTCATTATTGATGTTTCTATCTCTCCCTCTCCCTTCCTTTCTGAAATCAATAAAAATACATTTAAAAAAAAGATGAGATCCCTTATAAATGACCTCTGGGGGCCTATGAGATCTGGCCACTGCCTGTCACTTGGTCAGAACTCAGCTGACAGCACCTTGGTCCCCTAGTGTACTTGGTTTTCCTTCAGCTCAACACGGAAGCCAACCGCACACCTGTCTCAGCTCTGCCCACTCCACTCACTCCTCTCCTGTGTGCCCTGCTGTTCCTTCCCTGATGGCCCTATCAAACCTGGGTTTTTATGTGCATTCGTCTGTTTTCACCATTCATTTGTAATCTCCACAGGAGTGGGGACAGCGTCCATTTTATACATCAGCACGTGCCCAGCCCTTGGCATGATGCTAGTGGTGTGGAAGGCTCTGAACAAATATTTCTTGAATGAATGAATGATTGGCTGTGAGAAGGATTGATCTCAGAAGACAGAGAGTAGGGTGTGGGCTGAGGGCAGCTTGAAGGAGGTGGCACAGTGAGGTCGTGAGCCCAATGGCTGTGATGAGACCTACTTCACAGTTACTTTGTAGATTTTCTTTTCACCACCATTCCAATCTGAAGGAGGCATTACTGTCTGCATTTTTTTTGCTGTAGTAAATTCATTTTATTTTTAATGCTCATATGTTTTAAATGTTGAAATAATCTCAAATTTATAGAAAAGTCACCAGTATGGGACATAGACTTCCCCCCTTCCCCCTGAACTATTTAAGAGTAAGTTACTGATGCGATGCCCTGTGTCACCTGCACACTTTTGTGTTTATTTCCAACACACCTGGACAATCCCCTGTAAACCATGATACAGCCATCACTGTCGGAACATTAACAAGGACACATTCCTACCACAGACGCCTCAGACCCCTTTGAGATTCTGCACTGGGTCAGAATCACGTGTGATCTTCAGTTGTCACATCTCCTTGGTCTCCTTCAGCCTGGAATGACCCTTCAGACTTTCTCTGACTTGCATGACCTTGGCATTTTTAATATATGTATATATATATATATATATATATATATATATATATATATTTTTTTTTTTTAAACCTGATTTTAGAGAGGAAGGGCGAGGGAGAGAAACATCAATGATGAGAGAGAACCATTGAGCGGCTGCCTCCTGCATGCCCCCTACGGGGGATCGAGCCTACAAGCTGGGCATGTGCCCTTGACCAGAAATCGAACTGTGATCTCCTGGTTCTCAAAGGTGGACGCTCAACCACTGAGCCATGCTGGCTGGGCGACCTTTGCACTTTTAAAGATGACAGTTATTTTGTAGCATGACCCTTCACTCGGTTTGCCTGATGATTAGATTTAGGTGCATCTTTAGCATTAACACCACAGAAGGGATGCTGTTACTTCAGCCTGTGTCTTTTAAAAGTAAGGAGCCTGACTGGCGTGGCTCTGTGGTTAAGCATCGAGATCATCGACCTATGAACCAGGAGGTTACAGTTTGATTCCCAGGTACATGCCCAGATTGCCGGCTCAATCTCCAGTAGGGGGCGTGCAGGAGGCAGCTGATCAACGATTCTCTCTCACCATTGACATTTCTATCTCTCTCTCCCTCTCCCTTTCTCGCTGAAATCAATAAAAATGTATATTTTTTAAATAAATAATAAGCTAAATAAAAGTAAGGAAACTGAGTAGGAGATACTGAGGTCTGAGTGTATATGGCATGTTCTACTTTAAGTCCTTTCTGCTGCAAGAGTGGCCTCATTCACTAGATGTTTTTTTGAAGCTGAGCTTGGCCAGAACCCTCCTGGCGTCAGGTAAGACAGGAAGGGGGTAGGCGGGATCTTAGAAGTGGTGGGGTGAGCATCTCTCCCCAGGGGATGAGGGTGCTGAGTTCCAGGCTTCCTCTAGGTGGCGCACAAACCTCTGATGAAAGGAGGGAACCCACGATAAATTCATTCTGAGGGAAGTAAGGAGGGTTTTAGAGGGGCTGAGCCTTGCCTGTCCATGTAGGGTCCGTTTGAGAAGTCAACATCATTCCCCTAGAGCCAGGACAACTATTCATTACTCACTCATTTATTCATTCATTCACATCAAGACAAATATTTCTCAGTCTCTCTTGTCTGCTGATACCTAAGGCTCTTGCCAGCACAAAGCAGGTGAAGGCCAGGTCATTTGGTTTGGAGCTCAGGAGACCTATGTTCGGGCTCAGGTTTTGCCCCTGACTTACTGTGAGACTTTGAGCACCTTTCTGGGTTCCAGCAATTTAAAAAAATGAGGGTGTCCGCTTGACTAGATTAAGGTCCTATTTCATCATTTTCTGCCCCAGACTCCTCCCCTCTCCCATCAGAAAGCAACGAAGGTGTGGGGTTGTCATTCACATGCAGGTGAGAATGAAGCTTGAAAGAGCCTGGAGCATTGGCATGGTTGGGGAGGGGCTGACAACACAGAAATCTCTGGGCCTTGACAGGGGCTGGGGGAAGGGAATTGGACAACTGGTGGGCCTATCTTCCCTTACCCCACACTCCAGACAAAAACAGTACCTTGCCCCCATCTTCAAGTGTTGGCCTATGTTGCCCCACCCACTTGGAACCTACAGCAGGGCTGTCCAGGGACTGTCTGCTTTCAGGCTCTCCCTCCGCCACAAACTGTATCCCCAAGGACAAATACCTGTGCCCCAGTTTCTTCGTTAAATGGGGGCCAGCAACACTTCTCTTATAGGGAGGCAGAAGCCACATGGCTGATTAAAAGGCTTCCGTATGCGTTTGCTCCTAAGGGCAGGACAGATGTAAGGAAAGCCTGGGAGACTCCGCACTCTGGCTTAGGAAGGTCCTATGTGGGGAAGCAGCTTGCAATATTCCAAGTACTCCCATATCCATGACGTCATGTGACCCTTATCTTCTACTCTGATGGGTAGGGAAACTGAGGCTGGGAAAGGCACAGCCAGCTAGCAGCAGAATCAAGCAGTAGAGGAGAGAACCAGGCAGTCCTGCATATGAGTCTTGGCTCTGCCATGTCCAAGCTGTGTGACCTTAGGCGAATCACTTCACCTCTCTGAACCTCAGTTTCCTCACTTATCTCATGGTGATCATGGTTTTGAGGGTTAAATAAACTAAATAGAATGAGACATAGGGTCCCATGCTGCTTTTGGCCATTTTTTAGAGTAAGAGCACACCTTTCTAGGTTCCAAGCAACCATCTTTAGAGAGTGGGTGCTTTTCTTTTTCTCATCCTACTTCTCATCTTCCTGTTGTTTTCTCTGGCTCCCCTCTCCTCCTTCATTATCTCCTACCACAGTCTATGCCCATTGTCTTCCTGGCTCAGCTGTAAGCACCATGCGGTCAGGGATTGAGTGTGTCTCTGTCGTAGACTGTTCAGGCTTCTATAACAAGTACCATAGAGTGGGTGGCTTAAAAACAACAGAAATTTATGCCTCACAGTTTGGGAGGCCAGGAGTCCGAGATCAGGATGCCAGCAAGGTCGAGTTCTGGTGAGAGTCCTCTTCCCAGTTGCAGACTGTGGACTTTATATCCTCACATGACAGGGCCCACTGTTAAGGGCACTAATCCTATTCATAGAGGGCTCCATCCTCATCACCTAATCACCTCCCAAAGGCGCCACCTCCAAACACCATCACCTTGGGGGTTAGGATCTCAACACATGAATTTTGAAGGGACACAAGCATTCAGTCTATAACACCCACTGCTGTAAGCCCAGCACATAGCACAGCGCCTTACTCTGAGTAAGAACACCAGTGGCAGAGAAAGCCCTGTGCCGAGCGCTTTCTCTGCCTCTTCTCATTTACTTCTTACAACCCGCTGAGCCAGTAGCTGTTATTCTCGTCCCCACCATTTGGGCGATGGAACTGGAGTTCAGAAAGGGAAAGTAACCTGCTGACAGGGCTGGATCTAGGGTGAGACAAGAAAGGCACCCCAAGTGCAAAAATTTAGGAGGCACTCAGTTTCAGGGATGTGCCTGCTTAAGCTTTGTATCCTGAGTGCCTCAGCTGCCTCACCCTAGTTCAGCCCGGCTACCCAGGGTCACACAGCTAGGAAATGGTGACACTAGGACTTAAACCCCAGAACTCTCTCTCTCTTTTAAATCCTCACCGGAGGATAATTTTTCTAGAGAGTGGAGGGGAGAGAAGAGGGAGAGAAGGAAAGAGAGAGAGCAACATCCACCTGAGAGAGACACATCAATTGGTTGCCTCCTGAACATGCCTCCAATGAGGCTGGGGAACCTGCAGCCCAGGTATGTGCCCTCTGCTGGGAACCGAACCCTCAACCCCTTGGTCCACGGGCTGATACTAACCACTGATCAACACTGGCCGGGGGACTCCAGCACTCTTAACCGCACAGTGGGCTTGGCAATTATTTCATGGTGCTGGGAACACTGGCCACACTAAATCCATGGTGGTTCTTAACGTGGCTGTCGTCAGTCCCTCCCCTCAGCATCCAGCTTTAGATCACCTCTACCCATGTCCACCAATGCCAGCCCCTTGGGGCTTTCCCCAGACAGGTAGGTGACTGGGCAAACATTTCCCGAGCTCCATTGCTCAACTGTTATCTCCACTGTCAGTGAGTCAGTGGCCAACACCTGTGCGTCAGAGGGAACCAGCCCCCACCCACATTCACTTCTGTGAATGTTCTGTCTACTTATAGGAGGTGGGTTTTTGTTGTGTTTGGTTTTTTTTATGCATTTCTGTTACTATGGCCAACATCTCAGCCACCTACACACAAAAGCAGCAGAAAACTTCAGTCCTGCCCTAGAAAGCTCAAGAAATGTTTCTGTCCAGAGATCTTTAAGAAAGTAAACTGAAGGGGCTGGAGGGCAAGCTTGCTCCACTTCCCTGCCCACCCCTCATCTGGACAATAACAGCTCCAGTCTCTGAGACCATTCCCACAGGTTCCAGCTGAGCGCCAGGGTATATTGCAGGGTAGTAATTAGCCTGAAAGGGGATGAGCTCCCCTCCTGCCTTAGACAGGAGCAGAGGCCAGTTAGCTGGAGCCTGCCCCCGTAGGACCTCCTCTGGGGGCCTCCCTCACTGGACTTAGAGTCAAAGACCCTAGTTCAAGGCCTTGGGCAAGTCTGTCTTCCCCTCTGGGCCTCTGACTGCCCACCTGTAAGATCGAGCATGTTCTGCCCTTCATGGGCTTGTGGGGAGGTGGCAGAAGAAAAAGTGAGAAATCGCTTTGGACTGCGGGCCACAGACAACCATAGAGCAGGCCTTTTCAGGAGTATTGCCAAAAGAGCAGAGAAAAGAGCCCTGGCCAGGGAGTTAGATGGGCCTGGATCTGAGTTCTGGCTCCATGTTCCCCGGCAAGCTGCCTATTTCCTCCTCCATAAGATGGGACAGTGTCAGTGCCTTGCCCTCCTTGCATGTAAGTTATAAGCTAAAGGTTCAAGTGAGACAGGAGAGTCTGATGGTTAAGGTCACAGGCTTCGGATCAGACAGACCTGGATTCAAGTGCTGCTGCCTCAGCCAATTCTAGCTGTGTGCCCATGGGCTAGTTACTTAACCTCTCTGAGCCTCTGTTTCCCCCTCTATAAAATGGGATGAGTAGTAGTTCCTATTTATAAGGTTGTTGTAAGAATTAAATTAAACAAAGCTGGTAAAGTGGTCAGCGTGGTACTTGGCAAATGGTAAGGGGACAGACAGGAGGACAGCAATGTAGTCTTGAGTGCAATTTGGTCTCTCATCTGAGAAGTGAAGCCAAGGCAAAGCTGAGAGCAGCACCCGAGGTTTTGAGAACATGCTGTAGAGTGGCAGAAGGCAACAGCTCTTCTCAGCTCAGTCAGATGAAGAAAGGGGTCTTTCTGTCCACAGGCCTCTCCCCTTCCTCCCTTTCTCTGCTTAGTGTAAAAGCAAAGAGTATTGGCCACAAAGCCAACTTAGCAGCTGTGTGACCTTGGTCAAGTTAGTGAACCTCTCTGTGCCTCACTTTCCTCATCTGGGAAATGGGATGATAATAGTCTTATCTACCTCATAAAATTTTTTGAGAAACTCAATGTGTTCACGTATTTAAAGTGTATAACACAGTGCCTAACATCCAGTGAGTGCTCAGTACACATTAGCATTTATTTGAATTATATTAAAGGACTTGTTTTCTCCCCATTTCAAGTCGTCTTTGAAGCAGATAGTGCTAGGCTGCTGCCCTGCATGTGAAGGAGAAGTTGCAGAAGGCCAGAGAAACCCCTGAGGCTCTGCCACTCACATGCTCGGTATCTCTGGCCAAGTCCTCTCCTATCTGGGGCCTGTTTCCCCTTGGTAGGCTGAGAGGGTAAGACTAGGAACATCCCAAAATTCTAGGTCCAGGGTGGCTTAGTCCCAGCAAGGACTCTTAGGGGCCCACTTGGCTTACAGACCTCCTGGAGATTTGGTGAGGCTGAAGTGCCCACCTTGGTGGCCCCATGTCTCCCTCACTCCACAGCCCAGGCCCTGAGAGAAAGCAGACCCCACCCGGGGCCATCACATGGGCTGACCTCAGACTAAGGCTGGAAGGATGGGCTGTGGTGGAGCCTAGGGAAGAGGGCCTGCCCTGATGTGTACACAAAATCCCATAAGCTCCCTTATGGACAGATACACAGACACGTACACACAGACACACACTGACCTCAACACATGCGCAGGCACATGTGCTCGGACACAGACACCCATGCTCAGACACAGGCATGCAATCAGCACAAAGTGGCACCCCCAAACATCTCCCCACGATAGCTGCAGTCAGTGCCCCACCCCACCTTGATGCAGAAACACCTGGCCTGGTGCCCCTAAGCAGGTATCTGTCGATTGGCTAAAATGTGAAAGCTTCATGGAGAGGTGCCTGTCTTCAGTCAGCCCTCAGACCAGGTTTCCCAAAGCAGACTCTCAACCGCTGGAGGAATGAGAGGGTTTTAGGTAGTAACTCCCAGAGGAGCCATTCTAACTCTAATAGGTGCAAACTTTCTAAAATGTGTTTTAGCTAAAATGCAACAAGTGATACCAATGAAATGACAGAAGTAATAATTTTTGTTACTATTACACATTTCTTTTAGAAAACTAAAATTTAAATATATAAAAGCCTAGGTGACCATTCGACTGTTTGACCGATAGCTATGATGTGCACTGAACAACAGGGGGCAGATGCTCAATGCACAGGCATGGAAACATGGGACAGACTGGTAAATCTCAGAGGGAAGGAGGAAGGAGGGAGGGTGGGAAGAGATTAACCAAAAATCTTATATGCATACTAGAGGCCCAGTGCACAGATTCATGCACTGGTAGGGTCCTTCAGCCTGGCCTGTGGGGATCAGGCCAAAACCAGCAGTCCAACATCCCCCAAGGGGTCCCGGATTGCGAGAGGGCGCAGGCCAGGCCAAGGTACGCCACTGGTGCACAAATCTATGCACCGGACCTCTGGCTGGTGTGGCTCAGTGTAGGTCTGAGCACCAAAGGGTCCCAGGTTTGATTCCTGGTCAATGGCATGTACCTGGGTTGCAAGTTTGATCCCTGGCCCCAGTCAGGGCGCATGAAGGAGGCAGCCAGTTGATGTGTCTCTCTCACATAGATGTCTCTCTCTCTCTCTTGCTCTCGCTCTCGCTCTCATTCTCCCTCCCTCCCCTCCTTCCACTCTCTCTAAAAAATCAATGGGAAAATGTCCTCTGGTGAGGATTAACAAAACAAAACAAAAAAAGTAATTAAATTTGTTTTCAAGTCCTTTAAATAAAAAATTGAAGTCAATGATAATAGAAGTGGAACCCAGATATGGAAACATCTTGGGCGCCTGAGGTTTGTGACACTGTTAACACCATCCAGTTGAATCTCCCTTCCCCATTTTGCAAGTGGGGAAACTGAGGGCCAGCTCAGGAAAGGCTCAGATGAACACTTACTTGGGGACCAGGAGAACAGGGCTCTTGGCTGTGCCTCTGATTGGACCATATAACCCTGGACAGCCCCTGGTCCCTGGCCTCACATTCCTCCGCTGTAAAATGAAGGGGAAATGTATCCCCACACTGCTTGCCTTCTGTAGTGGATCTGAGGATCACAGAGGCAAGGAGTGGGAAAGCACTGTGTAAGCAGATTTAAGGCATTGCCTCAGTTGGAACTCAGGTCTCCTAATGTCCCCGCTAGGGCTTGTTCCACGCAGCACACGGAATGATGAAAGGGAGAGGGTAGATTTGGGAGCAGGCAGATGGAGGCCTGTGCTTGGTGTCTGTTCATTCACTCCTTCAACATTTTTTTGAGTGGCACACAGTACTAAATATGGGGAAGGCAATGGGAAGCTGGAGGAGGCAGATACTAATTTTAAAAATTAAATAAATGTGCCATTACAAGTGCAATAAATGAAACACAGCATAGGTTCATGATGTGGGGAAGGGGATTTTTTCTGGTCAGGCAAGGTCAGCATAGGCTTCCCCCAGGAATGATGATCAAACTGAGGCTGAAGAGGAGTGAAAGGAAAAGAAAAGCATTCCAGGCAGAGAAAACAGCTAGTGCAAAGGTCCTGGGGCAGGAGCATTTGAGTAACTTCAGCATGGCTAAAGTACAGAGTCCCAGGTGAAGTGTCCTCAGCCCAGTGAAGCTGGAGAGCAGGCAGGGCCAAGCATGCAGTGTTCAAGGCCATCAGGATGTGGGCCATCAGTGTAAGAGCAGTGAGAATCCATTAAAAGGCTTTTAAGCAGAGGGTGATATCCATTTTGATAAGCTCACTGGCTGCAAGTCAAGTGTGAAAGAAAAGAACATGAGGGGAGACTTCCTTTACAGAAACCAGAACATACAATAAAGTCACTAAAATCAGGTCATGTGGTATTGGGAAAAGCATAGACAAATAGATTCCTGGAGCATGATAAATAATCCAGAATTAGATCCCAGGTTATAAATGTGAGTATTTGACAAAGGTGATACCTCATCTCAGCGGAAAAATGGATTGTTTATTTCATAAACGGTGCAGGCCCAATAATGTAGACCTCTGCAATAAATAAAAATGCATCCCCAATTTATACTATCCAATACCAAATTGCAGATAGGCCTAAAATTTAAACATAAGAATTAAGTAACACTATTACAAAATATTATAAGAGATTCTAGGAGACTGCATGAATAAAGCAGACCAGGGATGGGCAAACTACTGCCCATGGGCCAAATCCATCTGGTTGCCTTTTTTTTTTTTTTTAATGACAACTTTATTAAGATATAATTCGCATACCATATAATTCACCCATTCAAAACATACAGTTTTTGCCCGGCCAGAATTGTTCAGTTGGTTGAGCATTGTCCCATGCACCAAAAGGTTGCCAGTTCGATTCCCAATCAGGGCACATGCCTGGGTTATAGGTTTGATCCCCAGTCAGGGAACATAAGGGAGGCAACTGATTGATATTGCTCTCTCACATCAATGTTTCTCTCTCCCTTCCTCTCTCTAAGCATGGCCTTGGGTGAGGATTAAAAATTATATGATAATAATAAAATATATGGTTTTTAGTATATTCATACATATGTACAACCAGCACCAAAATCAATGTTAGAACATTTTCATAACCTCAAAAAAACTCAACTCTGTACCCTTTAGCCATTGACCCCCTATTCCCCGTCCTCCCCCAGCCCTAAGCAACCTGCTTTCTGTCTCTACAGATTTGCCTATTCTGGATATTTCCTAGATATGGAATCATATAATATATAACCTTCTGTGTCTGACTTTCCCTTAGCAGAATGTTTTCAAGGTTCATCCATGTTATAGCATGTACCAGTACTTCATTCCTTTTATAGATGAATAATGCAATAATCACCCCCACCCTTATTCACAGTTTCACTTTCTGTGATTTTAGTTACCCGTGGTCAACTGGGGTCTGAAAATAGTAAATGAAAAATTCCAGAAATAAACAATTCATAAGTTTTTAAATGGTGCACCATTCTGAGTAACATGATGGAATGTCACGCCATCTCATGTGAATCATCCCTTTATCCATTGTCTCCACGTGGACAATCCCGGCTCGTTAGTCCCTTAATTGCCAGCCACCTTGGTTATCAGATCGACTGTCTTGGTATCTTGGTGCTTGTGTTCACATAACCCTTATTTTACTTCATAATGGCCCCCAAAGTAAGAGTAGTGATGCTGGCGATTCAGATATGCCAAAGGGAAACTGTAAAGTGCTTCCTTTAAGTGAGAAGGTGAGTGGAGTACAATGAGATATTTGTGAGAGAGAGGCCCTATTCACACAACTTTCATTACAGTAGATGGTTATTCTTTTTTATTATTAGTTACTAGAGGCCTGATGCATGAAAATTCATGCAAGAGTAGGCCTTCCTTCCCCCGGCTTCCAGCACCGGCTTCCCTCCGGCACCGGGGACCCTGGCTCCTTCCCTTCTCCAGCCACTCCCAGGCACCCAGGACCCCAGCTGGCTTCCCTTCAGCCTCGGCTTTGTCAGGAAGGATGTCCGGTCTAATTAGCATATTACCTTTTTATTATTATAGATTGCTGCTCATCTCTTACTGTGCCTAATTAAACTTTATATGGGTATAGGAGAAAAAATAGTATACTTGGTGTTCTCAAGTCTGGGGGTCTATGCCTGTATCTCCCGCAGATAAGGGGGGACTGTGTGGACCTATACTTTCATTTCTCTTGAGTAGATAGCTAGGGGAGGAGTTGCTGCTGCCTGTTTTTGTAAATAATGTTTCATTGGAAGATGTTTGTTGACATATCTGTGGTTGCTTCCTTACTACAACAGCGGCGTCGAGTCGTTGCAACAGAGGCCTTATGCCCCGCAGAGCCTGGGGTATATACTATTTGGCCTGTACAGACACATTTGCCAACTCCTGATCTAGAGGCAGGGAAGACCTTACAGTTTCAAGGCTGAAAAACAAGAAGCTATAAAAGAAAAGAGAGATTATTTAAAAGCTAAACAAACATATGTATGTGTTTGTATGTGTGTGTGTATGTAAATTTTTAGTGTGGCAAAAAATACTAAAAACAAAGTTTGGGAGGGTGGGGAAGAGCTTGAAAAAAAAAGTAACTGAAACACTGATGACAGAGAAAGAATTCCTACCCTGTATCAGCAAGGCCCTGGCAGGAGGTTGCTGGCACCAAGGTGGGTAGTTTAAGGAGATGTAATGACGGGACTAGGCAAAGGACTTCTTTCAAAGGTGTGGGCAGGACGGAGGCCATGCATCCAGGGAGGTGTACATTGGCTGGAACCTAGGACCCATGGCAGGACAGGGAAGGGCCTGGGAATAAATATCCCCACCTCTCTTTCCCCCTGCCCAGAGACTTACATACCTCGCCTTAGCCAAGCCCAGCCCGAGGCCTGGGAATCTGCTCTGGTCACTGTGGTGTAAAAGGTACAGAGCTGATGGAGAGAGCAGAGCATGGGTCTGGAGGGCAGACGGAAGATACAGCAAGGAGAGGACATCCTATTAGGGGAACGGGCAAAGGCGATGATTCGACAGCCATGACTGAGCAAACGGAATGGCCGACAAGCCTACTTTGGGGGCCATGTGATACCTGTCATGGCAATCAGAGCTGTATCACCGATGGTTAGTGAGGAAGTTGAGACGCTAGGACTCCCACATCGCGCTGGTGGAAATGTGAGGTGTGACAGACGTTTGGAAAGCAGCAGTTCCACCCCTGGGAATCTACCCCTTGGGGATAAAGGCCTTAATAAGGAAGGACTTATGTATAAGAAAATGAAGTGGATATGTCTCTTCATAGTTGCCTGTCATCTTTTGAATAGCCTTTCTTTGTACTGGGGAAATCCCTGTGTTGGAGCCCACCTCCCCAGTTTAGGAATCTCAAACTTAAAGTTGCTGCTGGGATGTGACCATCCCACTGGGCTCCACCAGTCAGACGCCGTGTGTGAACTTCTCCGTTTGTGTGGGTGTGGGGGCAGACAGGGGGTCGGGATCTGCTGGCTGCGGCACTGGAGCAGCTTCCCAGGGCCCGCAGGGTGGGATTCCAGGGACAGAAGTAGCAGGGGGCAGAGCGGTGGGAGGGCTTGGTGGGGCCACAACTCAGTGACTCGCCAGGCTACTCCAAGGTGTGGTTTTAGGGCTTTGATCCTAGAAATTGGGCCTCCAGCTCCATCAAACAGGATCGACTTCTGCTTCTGAGAACCCTACCAAACTCTTACTGTGGCATGGTTCCCAGTGGTGAAAAACTCAAAGCCAAAAACGACCATCAACGAGGTGACTGCTAAATAAACCAACATGTCCACACAGTGGAATATTAGGTGGCTGTTAAAAAGAGTGAATTAGAACTATAACTGCTGACTTCAAAAAATGTCCATGAAGTAATGTTAAGTGAAAAAGGCAAGGAGTGGAAAGCTAAAATATGGTCCCATATTTTTAAAAAGAAGCAATGACAAATATACAAATGTGAATACAAATATATGCACAGGATTGAATGAGTACAGACTCCCTAGGTCAAAGCATGTCAAACTCAAAGGCTAACATGGGCCAAATAAACAAGTTTTAAGCTTATGTGGGCCGCAAAAACCCAAAAGCTTCAATTTTCATAGAAACAGTTTTATTTCAATAGAGACATGCTGAATACAAAGGGCTGAAATAAATAAGTCATTGTTAACATAAAATAATAGGACATTTTAATAAAAATTAATATTTTTTCTTGAACATTGACTTACCAGAAACTGAATAATTGCAAAAATTAATAAGCGTAACGCAAATAAACCTATTTTTCTTATTCTGCAAAAGTGAAATATTTTCTGTTACGCACACCAAACAAGTCAGTCCAAGACTAATGACATGGCAATCAGCTGCTAAAATATTTGCTGCTAGTAAGTGGAGAGAAATGGTACGCCTGCACGTAAGGCGAGTAAGGGAAATGAATGCAACACAGTTATGATAATCAGTCATTAGCGAATGTTGTAGTTCGTTATTCATAATTATGTATAGTAGGATATTGTAAAAATTAAGTTATGAAATTTTTATTAAAACGTTTCTTACATACCGTTATCTTGGCTAGGCCGCAGAAATATTCCTTGTGGGCCGCAAGTTTGACATGCTTACCCTAGGTTGTTGTCATGGAGTGTAGGGTGCTGTGGTGAGGAGAGGAGATGGAAAAAAGGAACCAACCAAAAAAAAAAAAAGAGAGAGAGAGAAAGAGAAAACTATATTGATAAATAAAATGTATTTCTGACCATTTTTAGGTATTTATGTAAAAGTATATGTCTGTGTGTGTATGTATTGTGGGTATATGTGTGAAGAATTTAAAAGATCTTTAAAACAAAAAGCCGCTGGCTACCGTATTGAGGACAAGCTGGTAGCACGGAGGTCATTGGGAGGCTGTGGAATCTATACAGCCAAGAGGAGATGGTGGATCGGGCGGGGTGGTGGCAGTGGGCGTGGAGAGAAATGATGGGTTTGAGAAATGCCCAGCAGATAAAATGGCCTGGACAGGGAATGAGTTGGTTTGTGGGGTAGTGACAGAAACAGAAGCATCAAGGTTCCCAGGTACTAATTGGGTGATCTCGAATTCCTAAACTAGGCAAAATGATACCAGTGACTTCAGTGTCTGAGGATGAAATGAAGGAACACGTGAAATGTCCAACAAAGAGTGTGCCCATCACCCCCTTCCCTCCCAGTAACTCAGCCAGAAAGCAGTCACCTGCAGGCCACGGCCTTCCTGGCCGGGTCTCATTGTAACCCCAAAGACCATGTGTTCTGTGGGTTCACCCAGGAGATGCGGAGGCCCTGGGATGCTCTCACCATCAAAGGCAGGGTGGGGTGTGGAGAAGATGCAGGGCTGGGTGGGAGATGAGGCTTCTGCATCTTTATTACTGTAGAACCCGAGCCACTCTGCAGAGGAGCCTGAGATGAGCCTGTGCCGGCAGGAAGCCCAATCCCAGTGACCACGGCACCAGCTTCTGTCTCAGTGCCCTGGTTTGGCCACTAGAGCTGCACCTATCCAGTTCACTTCAGTAGTTGAGCACTCACTGTGTGCAAAGGCCTACAGAGAGTTTCCTTAAAAAAAAAAAAGATTCCCAGAAACACATAAATACCAGATTATGGTGATAAGAGCCAATGAACTGGGCAGATAAAGGTTATGGGATTTCAAAAGAGGAGGGAGGGACCTTTCCATCAAAGGGTGCTCCTGGAAGGCTTTTGGGAAGAAGTGGCTTTTGAAAGATGGGTGGAATTCGGACATGTAGATGCAGGCAGATTTTTTTTTAAACTTTTTTTTAAAGGAAATTCTTCCCATTCTTCAAGGATCAACTCCAAAGCTGCCTTCCTGTTTACTGGATCCTGCTGGTTGGAATTCTTCATGTTTTCCTAGCACCCCCATTAGCAGAGCTTTAAGACAGTGCAGACCATGCTGTTTGCCCACGTCCTCCTGTGTAGCTGTGGAGTGTGAGCAGCTTGAGGGGAGGGCCCACATCTCCAGTCTTCTGGTCCTGGAGCCAGGCAATGCACCTTCTCTTAGGATTCAAAAACGTGTGTGTTGAATGAGTAAAGTGTAACCAATCTTGCAGCAAATACTATCTATTGGAGCCTCTGAGTTTTTGGTGAAATCCACATTTTTATTTCCCTCTGTTCAAGAACCCAGCAAGCATTTCCCAATAGCTTTATTTCCTAAATGAGGCCATGAAAATAGGTTTCTCCAAAATGAGCAATAACGGCTGTATATTAAACCTATTTACCATATGTCAGGCCCTATACAAAGCACCCTATAGACTTCATTCATCTAATGCTCAAAACAGTTCTTTAAGAAGAGACTTCAGACTGTGCCTGTTTCAGAACTGGGAAAACCAAGGTTTAGCAAGACCCCGCAATTTCCATGGTAATGGGAGGGGTAAGATCAGAGTACCATCCCTCACATACATACAGGACTGTGTGCTTGCACATGTGTGAGGAGTTCCCACATTTGTAAAATTAGAGATTAGTCTCAATGACCTTGGACAGCACCTGACAAGCCAAGGACTCAATTCCATGAGTATAAAGATGGTCATTTAAATTTAAGGCCCGGAAGATTCCCCATTCAGCAGTTGAGCAAACAGGCTCAGCAAGGCCCTGTGACCAGCACAAGAACTCAGCTTCTTGGTGGTGGAGCTGGGTGCAGGGCGGGCCTTCCCCGCTCCTTGGCCTGTGCTCTCTCTTGGTCTGTGCAATGGCTGCAGGCCGCATGGCTTCCTGCAGATCTACTCTCAAGTCCTGGAGGAGTGGGAGTCATTCCTCATTGTACCCCACCCTCATATGATCCCTTTTTTTTTTTTTAACAATATTAAGTACCACCCTGGCACACTTGCTTTGACGTCATCCCTTGCACCGAACGCTTGGCAGTTTGATTCTCGGTCAGGGGGCACATGCCTGGGTTGGGGGCTCAATCCCCTGTAGGGGGCATGCAAAAGGCAGTGGATCGCCGTTTCACTCTCACCAATGTTTCTCTCCCTCTCTTCCTCTCCTTTCCTCTCTCTCTAAAAATCAATAAAAAGAGCCCTAGTTGGTTTGGCTCAGTGGATAGAGGGTAGGCCTGTGGACTGAAGGGTTCCGGGTTCGATTCCAGTCAAGGGCACATGCCTGGGTTGTGGGCGTGATCCCCAATGTGGGGCATGCAGGAGGCAGCCAAGCAATGATTCTTGTCATTGATGTTTCTGTCTATCTCTTCCTCTCCTTTCCTCTCTGAAATCAACTTTTTAAAAAAATCAATTAAAAAAATATTTTCAAAAAATAAAAATAAAGAAAAATAAGCACCATATCCCAGACACTGTGCTAAGCACTTTACACACAGCAGTGATTTTAGCATCACTAAAATCCCATGAGATAGGCATGAACGTTATTCCCACTGAATACACAGGGCACTGAGGCGCAGAGAGATTATGTGGCTGGCCCAGTTTACTTAATTAGGGGACAAAGGAGCTGGCATTTGGCCTTAGGGCTGCCTGTTCCAAAGCCCGACTTTCCCAAGTGTAAGTGCAGCACCCACAGGCACAGCTCAGCCAGAGTCTCTGCTGCGGGTATGAGTGGTGGAGGCCATCCTTCCATAAATCACACTGCGCCTTGGAATTTAACATCTATTCCTGTGCCCAAAGCCTTGGGGACCAGACACTGTTCCTGTGGCAACTCTAGGCTCGTGAAGATTTTATGGGACAAGGACACTGAACGGGAGAGCAGAAAAGGATATAAACATAAGCAATAGCCATAAAAGTTGCCAACACATTAAAAATATTCCATTCCTTTCTTTTTTCCTCTCTCCCCTCCCTCTTTCCCTTAGATTAAGACCAAACTGTGGAGTCAGGCACACCTGTGCTTAAATGCTGGTTAAAGAACTCACTCGCTGTGTGGCCTTGGACAAGGCGCTTAACCTTTCTAGGCTTCAGCAACCTCAACTGCAAAATTGAGATAGTGACACACACTGTTTCATTGTTGTAAGAATTGGGAAATATGCATGAAGGGCTTAGTGCTAGGCGGATGCATAGTAAATGCTCAACGCAGGTAGCTGTTGTTATTGACCCCTATTGCCCCCTAAACAGCTCAGTGACCTTAGGTAAGACCCTTCCTCTATGGCCTCAGCTTCCCCATTGATACAATGAGCATGTTTGACTGGGTTGGTGTTTTCCAAAGTGTAGTACCCTGTGGTAAGCTAGACGATCTTGCACGGTTACAAGTAAACATTTGTTATTTTAAGTTATGAATATAGTTTAATGTATGAGAGATAACAACTTAATGCAAGAGAGATAATATGTAAGATGGAAAACACATGATTTCACAGAAATTGTTTAGAGCAAAGTTAAGCAAAAGAGTAGTGATTTAAAACAAAAATTATCTGGTAAATAATAGGTCAGGTGGTACATGGATCCCGCACGCAGACATTGAGAAGGTGGTCCTTGAGCAGCTGGTCAGGGAAATCTGGGGGGATGATCTGGCTTTGGTTATATGGCTGCCCAGAGAGACTTCGGCTCACGAGTGCCTTGCCAGAGGGACCCATTGTTCCCCCTATATTTTTAAGTGGCCAGGTTCCTGTAAGCCCCATTGCTGGGAGTTTGGGCTAATGCCCTTTCAGTACACATTGCAAAAATGATATAAATAACTCATCCCAGGACTTCAAACATGCCACCTCAGATGTATGGTGGGAGATTACAGGTTCCCAACACGCAGCCCCTCCATCATTCCCGTGGCTTAGAGGCTTGCTCCGAGCGGAGATCAATGCTTTGGTTTTATGGGCAGCTGGGCCACGTGACCAGGCCCCAAATCCTTTGCTTTATGGGTTGTTTACACATTCCTGGTGAGAAATGGTTTACATTCTGGGCCCTGAGCACACTCCTAAATCAGCTGCCGGGTTCTTGCAGTTGGAGGTGAAAGAGATCTGTGTGTCAGTGGGCACCAGGAGGCCAGGGAAAGAGCAGAGAGGCTGCTAGAGGAGGGCTGGGGAGGGGCCCCCTTAGGGCCCCTCAGTTTCCTGTCTGTGGCACCTGGAACCTATTTCTGAGTCAGTGGGGGGCGCTGTGCAGGGCCTGAAGTGGGGAGGACCCTGAGGGGTTGCATATGCACAATTACTCCAGGTGTGCTGGACTCTCACTCCATGTGGGCGCTTGGTACACATTAGCTCATGGGGTTCCTGTAACAGCCCTGAGAGGTTGGAATTAACTCTCATTCTCAGATGAGGAACCAGAGGCTGGGAGAAGTGAAGTGGCTTGTTCCCTATTATGAGCTGAGGAGTGTCAGGGAGGGATTCAAACCCACTCTGGCAGAGGCACAAGCTGAGGTCTCCCCACTGTGCTTTCTTGTCACGGGGGCTCCAGAGAAGCCATCTGGGCTGGGATTTAGGAGGTGTCTCCTAGCTCAGGGAGTGAGGATTAGGAGACGATGATTCCTGTCTGGGTTTTGCTCCTGACTGGGCTAAGTCACCGTCTGAGAATCCCATGTCAGAGTTGACATTATGGATCCAAGACACAAGATGCCCTGGGAATCATTTGGAAGCTGCTGAATGCCCCTCCGCTTCTCACCCTCTTTCTCCTTACTCCCTTTGTCCTTTTTGTCCCAGCCCCTCACCCTCCGATCCCCCTCTACCCTGAGGGTCCTCACTGTCCACTCATTGTTCTTGTAGCTGTCTCCTTGTGGTTTGCCTCCGTTGTCCCAGCTCTGTCCTCTGCAGCTGCATGGACTTCTACTAGGAAGGAGCTCTGATACTGGGGGCAGCCCTCAGCCCCAAATCTTCTCCAAGCCACTCCAGTGTCTTCAGAAATTCCCCAAATGGCACGGACTCTAGCCCCCTCCTCATCCTGGCTGCTGCCTTCTCAGGGCAGGGCAGGGAGATGACTCAGAGTTGTAGAAAGGAGTTAGCAAGCAATCGTGGCTAAGGAATTTTCCTCTCCCTCTGGACTGAAAGGCAGCTAGGTCTCCTGGAAAGTGTGCAGGTTCTGGGGTGAGGCAGACGTGGATTATAGTCCAATGCTCTGGCATTGGATCACCTCGCTCAAGGCACTTAACCTCTCAGAGCCTCTGTTTTCTCTTCTGTGAACAGAAGTAACATTGGGACAGCCTGGATGGACCAGGAGAGTATTATGCTAAGGAAAATAAGGCAGTCAGTGAAAGACAAATACCACACTATCTCACTTATATATGGAAGCTAATGAACAAAATAAACTGACGAACAAAATAGAACCGGAGTCATGGGTACGTGGAATAGACTGACAGATACCAGAGGGAATATATGACTAGCACATGGACACAGAAACGATGTGATTAAGTCCAGAGGGAGGGGATGGTGGGATCTGGGTGGAGGGGGGCAAAGAGGAGGAAAATGGAGGAAATCTGTAATAACGTCAAACAGTAAAAAATAAAAAATAGAAAAGCACTGGGGGAGAAAAAACACACCCAGAAGAAATCATTGTATTTTGCTGCCCAGCAGCCTTCCACCTTCTACCTGGCTTTCCTAGTTCCCTGCAGGGCACCATTCCTCTTCTTCCTTCAGTCACATGGTTTGGAGGTAGTCCCACCCTTGGCTCAGGCACTCAGCTACTTAGCACTCCCCTTACCCCTCCCTGCAGTGATCTGTTCAGGGATGCCCATGTGACCCAATTCCAGCCAATGAGAGTCCAGCTGTGAGGGGCAGATGCTGACTCTTTTTAGTAGGTGTAAAGCTTCGAGATGAGCAATATGAAGTGCCTTTAATTGTTTTGCTGTTACGACAGAAAAGCAGAAAAGCGTATCTGAGAATGAAGCAACCCTCAGAGCAGAGCCAAGCCAGGAGATGGCGATAATGTTTGAGTTCCTGCATTAAGCTGTGCCGGCAGCCAGCTTCCTTTGACTTTGAAGATACACAGACAAATAAATTCCTTGTGGAAGATTATTTATAAAAATGGCCACATTGTCCTGACTGGTTTGGCTCAGTGGATAGAGTGTTGGCCTGCAGACTGAAGGGTCCCAGGTTCGATTCTGGTCAAGGGCATGTACCTTGGTTGCGGGCACATCCCCAGTGTGGGGTGTGCAAGAGGCAGCAGATCGATGTTTCGCTCTCATCGATGTTTCTAACTCTCTCTCTCCCTTCCTCTCTGTAAAAAATCAATAAAATATATATATATTTTTTAAAAGGCCACATTTTCTATCTCTCCCTGTATCCATGTTCTTGCAACATGGCTTTGCAGCAACTTCCACCAAGAGGTGGAATCGATTTCCTTGCTCCTTGGATCTGGATTGGTCTTGTGATTTGCTTTGGCCAATAGAACATGGCAGAAGTGATTGGTCTCAGTGGGCCTCATGCACATACACTCTCTCTCTCTTGGACCCATGAACAAGCCTGGGCTAGTCTGTTGGAGAACAAGAGAAATGTGGAGGAGAGTCCGGTTGTCCTAGCCAGAGCCATCACTGACCAGCCTACAGCCTGCTGGCTGGAAATGCACGATTGAGTCTGGCCAAGATCAGCCCAGAGAGACCAGAAGACCCACCCAGCCAATCTGTAGGCCCATGAGCAATAAAAGTACTTACTGTTTTCAGCATTGCATTTGGCAGCAATTTATTATGCAGCAATAGCTGATAGAGTCCCTTGTTTTACTTAAATTAGTCCCAATTGGTTTTTCTGGTATTTTTCAATCAGAAAATCCCAAATAATGCAACTATCATCGTTTCCTCATAGGACTGCTGTGAAGATCAGCAATGATATTGGCAGAGTACCTGGCACCCTGAAGGGACTATTTGCATTAGTCCCCATCCTCCTCCCAGATGCATACTCATCCACATGCTCTGACCAGAGGCAGGAAGTTATCTCTATAGAGAGTGGAAGCAGGCAAGCAGGCAGCGGGGTATGCAGGCAGCCATGCTGTGTGGTACTCCAGTTCCCTGGCTGTGAGGTTGGTCCTTCTCCCCATCATTGAAGCATTTGGACTGACTTTGGGCTCCATCTCCTGGCACACATCAAGGTGATTCATCTCCATAGGGACGAAGCATGGAACTTGGCCCTCAGAACTGATGCTCTGTCACCAAGAAAGAGGGACCATTACTCACCACCACTGCTATTGTGGATGAATGTTCGACACACATGCTTGCTACATCTTCTGTATATACTTATTAACAAGTTTGTACTTCATACTTCAAAGTATGCTATATATTTAATAAGTAGACAGGGGCTCTCCTGTTATTTGAATATTTATTATCCAAAGTCCCTAGGGTTACAAGTTTGGAGAGGGAAGCAAAGGGCAGTGAAACATGAAACAATTCACTAAGGGAGCTGGTACTTCTAAACATTAGTCCTCCTGCCCTGGCTGGTGTTCTCAGTGGTTAGAGCATTGGCCCACATACCTGAGGGGCATGTACCTGGGTTGCAGGTTCACTCCCCTTAATCTCCACCCTCCCCCACCACTCCCTCCCTCCCCCTTCAGGGCTTGTGCAGGGAGTCAACCAGTCAACGTGGCTCTCTCGCATCGATGTCTCTCTCCAACCCCACCTTCTTCCCTCCCTTCCACTGCTTAAATATATTTCTGCAATGTTTCCTTTCATATTCCAAGTTCAAGTCCCAATCACAGCCTCTCTCCCACAGACACACATACTTTGGTGTGAAATTTTGGTCCCCACTGTCGGAGGATTCACATTAAGCTACTCTTTCTTGTTCCATGTATCCAACTTTATCTCTTAGAGAATGAGGAGGAGGCCAAATAGTGTCTGGGCAAATGGAACAGCAGGAGAAGCAAGCAGAGCACATACAGTAATTGGTAGAAAGGGTTCCACTATGGGCTGGAAGCTGACGGGACAGCCCAGGCACTCGAGGAGACCAAGGGACCCAGTTCGATTCCCCACCTCCTGGAGGTGAACTTCTAAGTGTCCCCACAGATGAGAAGAAGATGCTACTACATGGTTGAGCTCGATTGCCATTTAAAGAAGCCTCAGTAAGACTCCCCTATGTGTATCCCTGGGCAGGTTACTTCATCTCCCTGAACTTCAATTTGGTCATTTATAAAATAGGGCTTAAAAACAGTAACCACTACAGAGGGTGTGGTGAAGGTCAGTACCTCTGCCTCCTGCAGCTCCTCTGAGCCTCAGTGTGCTTTTCTCTTTCCTTCTAATCGTAGAATTTCCACTCAGCTCAAGAAGAGAAGATCCCCAGGCTTGATGAAAGGTGAAGGCACAGGAAAGTTAGCAGTTGCTGGTAGCATGTTGTCCATTGTACTTTGGTTTTTGTTTGTTTAGCAATCACTTTCATATGATTACAAAAACCATGAGTGTTTACTATTCAACTAATCTAAAAAAATGCTCGAAAAATGAAAAAAAAAATTTTTTTTTCTATAAAATGTCAGTCCCTTTTTCACAAATACGGCTACATTAAAAAATTACGTCCATACCATACATTCCATCCCCTGACTTCCTTCCTCCAGCAAGAGATCGCAAAGGATTGTTTATTCTTAAATGCCCATTACATCCCTGCTTGGCTAGGAAGGGAGCAAAGAGAAAGCAAATTGGATTGCATGGAGAATGTTCCATTTTCTTTGAGGAAGCAGTCAGCTTCCCTCATTATGGGGCACCTGGCCCCTCACACCTCTCCCTGGAGATATTGGTGGGAATGTCTCCCCCCAGGCTGGTACCCAGCCTCTTCTCACCCCTCTGTGCTCACGCCCAGCTCCCCACTTCTCACCCTGCCCCTCCCAGGTGTTAAATGGGGGGAATTTCAGTCTGGAGTGAATGTTTACAGCTTACTTGAAACCCTTAAAAATAAAAATTCATCATAAACTGACAGATCCTTAAATTTAACTGCGCAAACAGTGCCACTATAATATTTAAAGCTCCGCTTGAATGGACGTTCTATCAAAACCACATGGGCTCCCACCTGGCTCCCTCCCTGCGACCCGCTAAATTTGAGGAAATGCTGGCGGGATGTTTATTTGGGCTGAAGGCAAACTTTGCTTGCTCTGAGTTAACCTTTTTTACAGGGGCTGTCATGTGACTGGGTCAGGCCCCAAGATTCTGAGTTTCCTCCTCTGTCTTCACACAGAGGGAGCACAGAGAGGCATGGTGAGCAGGTGACAATATGGGCTTCAGGCTTGCTCCACTGGAATCTTGGTTCCGCAGGTACAAGCTGTGTGACCTTCAGAACCTTCCCTGACCTATCTGTGCCTTGGTTTCCCCATCTGTAAAACGGGGAGTGATGGTAGTCATGCCTCTTATTATAAAGGCTGAATGAGTTAACTGATGTATCACACTATAGCAACTGGAATGTAGCGTGTCTTCAACAAATGTATGTGTGCAGGTGTGTGACCTCAGGGGCAGAGGGATGAGTTTCTCCAACTCCTCACCCTCCAGTTGATGGATTCCAGAGTGCCTCTGCTCTGCTCCACAAACAACGCCACCTTTAACACCATGGCCATGCCCTTTAGGGACCTGTGTGAAATGTCCTTTGGATCCATAGCTAGGCACGGAATGGTCAAATACTATATATTGCACATACCCACTTGGACTAGAAACTGAACTTCTAACTCATGTCCCTAGCCAGTTTTCTGTTAAGGTTCATTTTCGTGTCAGTTGTCAAGAGTTCCTTTTTATTCTTGTTAGTTTTTGCCTATGCAAGTTATCTTTCTTCAATTTGTCATCTCTTTTCTATGTCATTCTCCATTTAAAAAGCCTAAATTTGGGTATATTCATGTCCTTTTTCCTTATGTGAAGTGCTTTTTAGTTTTACATAATTTTTATTGAGTTGTAATGTACACACACAAAAATGCACTGAGTTAAGTTGGATGGCTTTGGACAAGTGTGTACACGCATGTAACACCACCACAATAAAGATATAAAACATTCCTTCACCCCAGAAAGTTCCCCCTGGCCACTTTCTACTCAGTCCCCCACAAAACTGTTCTAATGTTCATCACCATAGGTTAGTTTCTCTTATTCTACAACTTCATGTGAATGGAATCATACATATCCTCTTATGGCTGGCTGCTTTCACTTAGTGTGTTTTCCAGATTCATTTGTTATTGTATGTATCAGTAATTTGTTCTTTTTATTGCTGAATAGTATAACATTGTAAGAAATTGTTTATCCATGCCCCTAATTATGGATATTAGGGCTGTTTTCAGATTTTAGGTATAATGAATAAAGCTACTATAAACATTCAGTACAAGCCTTTCGTGTGTGTGTGTGTGTGTGAGAGAGAGAGAGAGAGAGAGAGAGAGAGAGAGAGATGCTTATCTGTCATCTGTATGTTCTGCCATCTGATATAATTATCTGCCAAATTGTATGTTCAGGTCTTTGGCCCATTTTTTAATCAAATTGTTCATTTCATCCTAGAAATGGAATTGCAGGATCATAGGGTAAGTGTATTTTTTTAAATTTAATAAATCTTTATTGTTCAGATTATTACAATTGTTCCTCTTTTTCCCCCCATAGCTCCCCTCCACCCGGTTCCCACCCCACCCTCTGTCCTTACCCACCCCCCACTGTCCTCATCCACAGGTGTACGATTTTTGTCCAGTCTCTTCTCGCACCCCCCACACCCCTTTCCCCCCGAGAATTGTCAGTCCACTCCCTTTCTATGCCCCTGATTCCATTATATTCACCAGTTTATTCTGTTCATCAGATTTTTTTATTCACTTGATTTTTAGATTCACTTGTTGATAGATATGTATTTGTTGTTCATAATTTTTATCTTTATCTTTTTCTTCTTCTTCCTCTTCTTAAGGAATACCTTTCAGCTTTTCATATAATACTGGTTTGGTGGTGATGAACTCCTTTAGCTTTTTTTTTTATCTGTGAAGCTCTTTATCTGCCCTTCAATTCTGAATGATAGCTTTTCTGAGAATAGTAATCTTGGTTGTAGGTTCTTGCTATTCATCCCTTTGAATATTTCTTGCCACTCCCATCTGGCCTGCATAGTTTCTGTTGAGAAATCAGCTGACAGTCGTATGGGTGATCCCTTGTAGGTAACTAACTGTTTTTCTCTGGCTGCTTTTAATATTCTCTCTTTGTCTTTTGCTCTTGGCATTTTAATTATGATGTGTCTTGGTGTGGTCCTCTTTGGATTCCTTTTGTTTGGGGTTCTGTGCGCTTCCTGGACTTGTAATTTTATTTTTTTCACCAGGTGGGGAAGTTGTCTGTCATTATTTGTTCAAATAGGTTTTCAATATCTTGCTCTCTCTCTTCTTCTGGCACCCCCATAATTCTGATGTTGGTACGCTTGAAGTTGTCCCAGAAACTCCTTACACTATCTTCAACTTTTTGGATTCTTTTTTCTTTTCCGGTTGAATGTTTTTTGCTTCTTTGTATTTCAAATCTTTGACCTGATTCTTGTGATCCTCTAGTCTGCTGTTAGATCTCTGTATAATATTTTTTATTTCAGTCAGTGTATGCTTAATTTTCAGTTGGTCCTTTTTCATATCCTCGAGGGTCTCGCTAAATTTATCGGCCTTTTCTAGGAAATTCTTGAAAAACCTTATAACCATGCTTTTGAACTCTATATCCAGTCATTTGCTTTCCTCCATTTCTTTCATTTGTGATCTGTTTCTCTGTCTCCGCATTTTCGCTGCTTCCCTGAGTTGATAGAGTGGCTTTGTGTGGTAGGTGTCCTATAGGGCCCAGTGGCTCAGCCTCCCCAGTTACCTGAAGTAGACACTCTTGGTGCACCCCTTTGTGGGCTGTGTGCACAGTCTTGCTGTAGTTAAGCCTTGATTGTTGTTGGTATCACTGGGAGGCCAATTGACTGTGAGGATCAGCTGTGTCTATGCTGGGAGAACTTCTGTGCTGGAGACCACCCTTATGAGACAAGACTTGCAAAAGCTTCTGTGCTCAGCTTGGATGGAGGGGAGTCTCAGGGCGGAGCAGACAGCATTCGTTTCCCATTAGCCCTCCCGTAATAGGACCCTGTGTCTCAGTGTCCCATGGTAATCGCTGCAAGTACCTCTGAGAGAAAGCCACCCTCGAGTTCTGCCCACAGCCAAACAGTCCAGTTTCTCCCCGAATGAGTCTGGGTCCCCAGAGTCTCGCTGGAACTGGAGTTCAGCGCAGTCGGAAGCTTTTGTCTCCCTCCCGCTTGAGAAAGCCAGCCACATACTCAGTTGCCTGCCCTCTCCGCACGCGTGCACCTCGGTACCTCTGCCTCCTGCAGCTCCTCTGAGTCTCAGTGTGCTTTTCTCTTTCCTTCTAATCGTAGAATTTCCACTCAGCCAGCCTTCCTGTGGTTCTGGATGGTGTCCATTTTGTCTTTTAGTTGTAGTTTTGAAATTGTTGTGCGAGGCAGCAGTTTAGGTATTTACCTATGCTGCCATCTTGGTTTCCTCCAGTGTATTTTACCTTAAAAAAAAAACTGCCAAAGAGTTTTCCAAGGTGGTTTTACCATTTTACACTTCAGTTAGAAATATAAGAGAGTTCCAGTTGCTCCACATCCCCCCAATACTTGATATTGTCCATATTTTTAAGTTTAGCCATTCTGATAAGTAGTATCTCATATTTAATTTGCTTTCCCCTTGTGTCTATTGATGTTGAACACCTTTTCATATGATTATTGGCCATTTCTCTATTTCTTTTGTTGAGTATCTGGTCCAGTCTTTTGCCTTTTTATTTTAAATTGGGTTGTCTTTTTTATTGTTGAGTTGTAGGAATTCTTTATCTATTCTGAGTTCAAGTCCTTTGTCAGATATATAGCAAATACTTTCCCCCATCTGTGCTTATCTTTTCATTTATTAATGATGTCTTTTGATGAGCAGAAGTTTATATTTTGATGAAGTCTAATTTCTCCATTTTTAAGAACAGTTGTAAATTCTCAGCAAATTGTGTGGCAAGTACAGAGAGTTGCCAAATATTCCCTGCCTGCGCACATGAACAGCCTACCCACTAACAGCATGGCCTGTCAGAATGGTGCATTTGTTACAATCGATGAACCTATATTGATAGGTTCACCCAAAGTCTATAGTTCATATTAGGATTCACTCTTGGTATTGTACATTCTGTGGGTTCAAACAAATGTAGAATGACATGTATCCACCATTATAGTATCATATAGAACAGTTTCATTGCCCCAAAAAATCATCTGTGCTCTGCCTATTTATCCCTCTCTCACCCATCCCCTGACAACCACTGATCTTTTTACTGTCTCCACAGGTTTGCCTTTTTCAGAATGTCATATAGTTGGAATCACATAGTATGTAGCCTTTTCAGATTTGTTGCTTTCACTTAGTAATATGCATTTAAGTTTCTTCCATTTGTTTTCATGGTTTGATAGCTCATTTATTTCCAGCACTGAGTAATTTCATTGTCTGGATGTATCACTGTTTATTTTTACTGAAGGACATGGTTGCTTCCAAGTTTTGGCAATTATGCATAAAGCTGCTATAAACATCTGTGTGCAGTTTTGTTGTGTGTGGACGTACGTTTTTAAGTCATTTGAATAAATACCAAGGAGCACAATTGCTGGATTATATGGAACAAGCATGTTTAGTTTTATAAGAAACCGCCAAACTGTTGTCTTCTAAAGTGGTTGTACCATTTTGCATTCTCACCAGCAATGAATGAGAGCACCTATTGCTTCACATCCTCTTCAGCATTTGGTGTTGTCAGTATTTTGGATTTGGCCATTCTAAGAGGTGTGTAGTAGTAGTTCATTGCTGCTTTAATTTGCAATTCCCTAATGGTGTATGATGTTGAGCATTTTTTTTTAAACTTACCTGTCATCTGTATATCTTCTTGGGTGAAGTGTCTGTTCAGGTCTTTGGCCTACTTTTAAATCAGATTGTTCTTATTCTTGTTGAGCTTTAAGAGTTCTTGAAATATTTTACATAACAGTTCTTATCAGATATCCTTTGCAAATACTTTCTCTCAGTCTTTGGCTTTTCTCCATTCCTTTGAAAATTTAGCAATTTTTATCGTTTACAAATTAGCCTACTGAGAACTCTCCAAGAAATATTTGTTTACTCCAAGGTTGAAACTATTCTCCTGTTTGCTTCTAGAAGCTTTATAGTTTTAGTTTGGGCTTTGGCATTTAGATATTTGATTCTTCTGGGGTTTGGGGATATAGTATGAGGTAGGGATTGAGACTCATTTTTTCCCCCACACAGATCTCTAGTTGTTCTAGTACAGTGGTCGGCAAACTGCGGCTCGTGAGCCACATGCGGCTCGCGAGCCAGTTTGCCAACCACTGTTCTAGTACAATTTGTTGAAAAGTCTTTTCCTTTTCCCCATTGAATTACCTTGGAACTGTTGTTGAAAATCAATTGGCTGTAAATATATGTGGGTCTGCTTCTGTATATTATTCTGTTACATTGATATATATATTTTTTTTTCTTAGTCCACTTAGGCCACTACCACAATATTGATTATTGTGGCTTTATAGTGAGTATTGAAATCAGGTAAGATAGATATTTCAACATTGTTCTCCATTTTGCAAAATTGATTGGAATATTTGAGGTAATTTAAATTTCCATGTAGCCTTAGCCAGTTTGGCTTAGTGGATAGAGCACTGACCTGCGGACTGAAGGGTCCCAGATTTGATTCCGGTCAAGGGCATGTACCTCAGTTGCAGGTTCCATCCCTGGCCCTGGTTGGGAACCATGTGGGAGGCAGCTAATCAATGTGTCTCTCTCACATCGATGTTTCTCTCTCTGTGTCTCTCCCCCTCCCTTCCAGTCTCTCTGAAAATCAATGGGAAAATATCCTTGGGTGAGGATTAACAAAAATAAAAATAAATACATTCCAGGTAAATTTTAGAATTAATTTGTGCTTCAGAAAAATCCTGCTCTAATTTTTATAAATTATGTTGAATCAATATATAAATTTGGAAGTAAATAATATCTTAGCAATAGTAAGTCTTCCAATCTATGTACATGTTATAGTTTTCCATTTGTTTAGGTCTTTTCACTATTTTGTTGGTTTTAGTGTTAGAGGGTCTTACACATCTTTTGATAAATTTATTTCTAAGAATTTTATGCTTTTTAAAACTATCATAAATGTTATTTTTTAATTTAATTTTTTGTTTGTGTTACTACAGAGGTAAAGTTGATTTTTAAAATATATTTTTAGCCCCAGTGGTGTGACTCAGTGATTGAACGTCGACCTATGAAACAGGAGGTCATGGTTCGATTCCAGGTCAGGGCACATGCCCAGGTTACAGGCTCAATCCCCATTAGGGAGCATGCAGGAGGCAGCCAATCATTGATTCTCTCTCATCACTGATGTTTCTATCTCTCTCTCTCTCTTCCTCTCTGAAATCAATAAAAGTATATTTTTAAATTTTTTAAATTAAATTTTAGAGAGATAGAAACACTGATGAGAGCATGCCCCCTACTGGAGATTGAGCCTGCAACCTGGCATGTGCCTGGAATCAAACCACTGACCTCTTGGTTTATGGTCGATGCTCAACCACTGAGCCACACTGGCCAAGCAATCCTATCTAATAAAAGAGTGATATGCAAATTGACCATCACTCCAACACACAAGATGGCCGCCACAAGATGGCCAGCTAGGGAGGACAGTTGGGAGGGACCAGGCCTGCAAGGGAGAGCAGTTGGGGGCAATCAAGCCTGCAGTGGAGGGCAGTTAGGAGTGACCAGGCAGGCAGAGGAGGAAAGTTGGGGGCAACTGGGCCTTCAGGGAAGGGCAGTTGGGGGAGACCCAGGCCTGCAGGGGAGAGCAGTTGCGGGGGGAGCGGGGGCGGGGAACCAGGCCTGCAGGGAGGGCAGTTAGGGGTGACCAGGCCTGCAGGAGAGGGCAGTTAGGGGCAAAATGGCTGGCAGGGGAGCAGTTAGGCATCATCAGGCTGGCAGGGGAGTTTTTAGGGGGTGATCAGGCTGGCAGGCAGAAGTGGTTAGGGGCAATCAGGAAGGCAGGCAGGCAAGCATTTGGGAGCCAGCAGTCCTGGATCATGAGAGGGATGTCCGTCTGCCCGTTTAGGTCCAATCCCAGTAGGATCAGGCCTAAACGGGCAGTCGGACATCCCTTGAGGGGTCCCAGATTGGAGAGGGTGTAGGCTGAGCTGAGGGACACACACCCCCGTGCACGAATTTCGTGCACCGGGCCACTAGTTTTTAAAATATTGAGCTTGTGTCCTGAGTTTAGCAGTTTCTAGTGTAGATTTTCTTAAAATTTTCTACACACAATCATATTACCTGTGGAAGAAAGATAATTTCTGTTATTTTCCAAGCTTCATGCCTTTTAATTTTTCTTTTCTTATTACAATGGCTTAAATAACCATTTTAATATTGAATAGAAATGGTGAAAGGGGAGCCAAAACCGGTTTAGCTTAGTGGATAGAGAGTCAGCCTGTGGACTAAAAGGTCCCAGGTTCGATTCCGGTCAAGGGCATGTACCTGGGTTGCGGGCACATCCCCAGTAGGGGGTGTGCAGGAGGCAGCTGATCGATGTTTCTCTCTCATCGATGTTTCTAACTCTCTATCTCTCTCCCTTCCTCTCTGCAAAAGATCAATAAAATATATTTAAAAAAAAAGAAATGGTGAAAGGGGACAGCTTGACTTTGTCCTTCATTACTTCTCATAAACTAGTTTTTTTCACCATTTATGAATGAATGGTATTATATTTTTAAATTATATTTTCTACTTGACTACGGCTGGTATAGAGAAATGTTTTTAATTTTTTGTAGGTTGATCTTGATTTTTCCAAGTCAATAAACATAGTCATTACAAGTAATGATAGTTTTATCCTTTCCCTTTCAATATTTACATCTCTTAATTCTTTTTTCTCCTCTTATAGCTTGACTAATTCCTCCAGTACATACCTAAGAGCAACTCTTGTGAAATAAAAAGACTTGAACTTGTTTTTATCTACATTTTAAGAATGAGGAAACTGCGGCCCAGAAAAGTGCAAGAGTTCACAAATAACTGTTGTTTTTAAAAAAATAAATTTTGTTTTTTAAAATAAATAATTCTGATTCCAAGAAGCAAATTTAGGAAATAGAGACAAAAATAAATGAAATATCTGTATAGTGCCCATGTGGAGATAAGTGCTATTAATATTTTTGTTATAGATTTCCCAACATTTAAAAGTACATACAGCCCTAACTGGTTTGGCTCCGTGGATAGAGCCTTGGCCTGTGGACTAAAGGGTCCCAGGTTTGATTCCAGTCAAGGGCATGTACCTTGGTTGCGGGCACATCCCCAGTAGGGGGTGTGCAGGAGGCAACTGATCGATGTTTCTCTTTCATCGATGTTTCTAACTCTTTATCCTTCTCCCTTCCTGTCTGTAAAAAATCAATAAAATATATTTAAAAATAAATAAATAAAAGTGCATACATATTTTAATTAAAAAAACAAGATTATACTGTAATGCTGTTTTATAATATGCTTTTCTCACTAAGCAATTATCATAAACATATTTTCAAGTCAATTAATGCATTTAATGTTTGTATAGAAGTCTGTCTTATGGCTGTACCATGCACTGAGTTAAGCATTCCATGATTGTTAGATACCTACTTTGGTTCCAATTTTTCACTATTATAAAAAACACGGCAAATAATTTCATTGCAACTAAATTTTTACCAAAAAAACTACAAAAGTCTCCTAAATACAAATTCTTGAAATTGGAATTACTAGGTCAAAGGGTATACAAACTGTTCTTGTCTTTGACACTTATTGGTAAAACATGACTTTTAACAAGTATATAGTAGATAATGAATAATTTCATGTAGATTTTTTTCTTCCCCTCATATAGGACCCACTAATCTCACTGGCTCTACCTATTCCTTAACCTTTCCTAATTGGAAATTCCCAAGCCTAATCTTTCCTCAATTCCATTTCATTCATTCAGCAACATTTTAAAATTGTGTATGAAATACCCACTGTTTTCCAAGTTCTGGAAATATATTGATGAATAAAACAGAGCCTTATTCTCACAGAGCTTGCATTCTAGTGAGGAGAGAGACAAGTATAGCAAACAAGTAAATCATATGGCATGTTAAAAGATGTAAAGTGAGGAAAGGAAAACTAGAGCAGAATGATGGGGATCGGGAATAGTGGATGACAGATGGGGAGGCTGTAATTCTTTTTACTGTTGCGAGTATTACAGGTGTCCCCCATGTTTACCCCTTTGTCCCCCTCCAGCTGGCTTCTGCCCCACCCCAGGACTTGACCACACTCTTGTCTGTGTCCATAGGAAAGGAGGGTCACAGTAGGTCACGTTAAAGCAGGAACTTTCCTGGCATATCAGAGAAGAACATAGTAATTAGTGCAGCTGGAGCCGATTGAGGACCCGAGAAAAATAGGGAGATGAGGTTAAGGGTGATGGGGGTACTGACAGGTGGGACAGGGCTTGTGTCGTTGTGTAAGGACTTTGAAGATTTTGAGCAGACCAGTGACGTGGCCTGACTTACAATTTACAAGAATCACTTTGACTGTTAGACTATAGACCCTGGCCTGTGTGGCTCATTGGTTGGAGCATCATCCTATACACCAAAGGTTGTGGGTTCGATTCCCAATCGGGGCACATACCTAGGTTGCAGACTCAATCCCTGGTTGGGGCGTGTATAGGACGCAACTGATTGATGTTTCTCTCTCACATCAATGTTTCTCTTTCTCTCTCAGTCTAAAATCAATATAAACATGTCCTCAGGTGAGGATAAACAAAATGTTGAGGAAAAAAAAGAAAGAAAGGACTGGAAAAGCTGGTATATCAGCTAAGATTAGCTAGGAATCTTTTGCAGTAACCCAGCTGAGGGAAGATGGTTGCTCAGATTAGGGGCTAGCGCTGGAGATGGTAAGACACGTCAGAGTCTGAAGGAAAGCTGATGTTTACTGTGGAATGTGTGGGTGTCTTCTGTCTGCCCCCCTGGATACACTCTTTTCTTGTCTATGCCCTGCTCTGTGCTCTGGGGGTTGACCCATATGAATTGCATGAAGAGTCTCTTTTGCCCTCGTGGATTTGGCCAAAAGGAGTTCCAGCAAGGGAGCTGAGGGAAAGAAATATGAGTTCGGGATGTATTTCCTCAACTCCCTCCCGATGGGTTTAGCGGAGCCCTCTACAAGCCCCCCAGCCATAATGAGGAAGCCCACGCCAGGAAAGCTCATCTGCTCAGACCTGGATGGTAACAGTTCCCTGTTCCTGCCAGCCCAGAGTCCCGCACTGGAACTGGTTGCTTTTCCTAAACCCTGGCCATACATTTGTGGATAGGCTCTTTATTGAACTCTCCTCAAATCGCCCAGTTTGAATGTGCCGCCTCTTTCTTGCAGGCACCATGCCTGACAGAGATTGGAAACAGGTCCTGCATGAAAGGGGAGTGGAGGATGGCCCTTTGGCTACAAGACCCCAAGGTTCACCAGGTTCTGCCCTTCTAGTCAGTTCTTCCCCAAACCTGGCCAAGGCAACTGGGAGTATTCATTCCCCCTTGGAAGTAACCAAGAGCTTCAAAGCAGTGGAAGGTAAGTAAACAGGAGGCTCCCTGGTCTGGTTTCCATGGATTAACTCTCCTTCCCACTCTCCTCCGCTCCCAGCAACCATTAGCCAGCCACCTGACAGCTCAGAGCCTCATCTACACAATTGGTAGTAATGAAACCTAACTCAACAAGCGTGCAATCTGGTGTGTGAGCTTGAGAGGCAGAGGCCACAATTTGTATTCTGACCTTTCAGTTTACAAAGTGCATGACCTTGAGGAAGTTAATGGGCCTCTGTTGCCTCATCTGTAAAATGAAAATCGAAAGAGCATATACTACAACACAGTGGTGTGGAACCTAAATGAAATGAGGGTGTGCCTGGCTAGGAAGTATTGATTAAGTGTTATGTAGTTAACAAATATTAAATTGTTTCATTCTCCCCTCCTGTGAAATGAGGAAATAGAACTTGTTAATAACTTTCTTTGCTGATGCTAAGTGTAGGGTGTTTCTTAAAAATTTTATTATGTAGTTTCTCCAAATTATACAAAAATATATACATGATATAACAAATATCCATGTAGCCACTACCAAAATTAACGTTAACCCTGGTCCAGTGGCTCAGTTGGTTGGAGTGTCATACCGTTACCAAAAGGTTACGGTTTAATTCCCAGTCAGGGCACATGCCTAGTTGCAGGTTCGAACGCCAGTCGGCGTGCATACAGGAGGCAACCCTTCCATGTTTCTCTCTTAACACCCATGTTTCTCTCCCCCATCCTCTCTCTAAAATCAATGAAAAAAAACATAACCTTGGGTGAGAATTTTTTAAGTAAATAAACATTACCGGGATGGTTGATATGTATATATAGGGTGTCCCAAAAAATGTACACACACGCTTTGAATAATTATAAAGCAGTGTTTATTAAAATACATTTCATTTTCAAAAATTGAGCTATCAGCTGTTAAAGTGTGTGTACATTTTTGGGGACACCTTGTATATATATGGTTTTCAATGTTTTAAATTTTTATATAGTTGGTTTCATGTTATGAATTCATCTTCAACTCGTTTTGTTTTTCCCAACAATATGTTTGTGAGATTCATCACTTTGATATGTATAGATCTTGTTTATTCGTTTTCACTGCTGTATGATATTTCCTTGTCTGAATTTGCCACAATTTATTCATCCATTCTCCCATTATTGTACATTTGCATTGTTTCCAACTTTGGGGGATTACAAACAGTGGGGCTCTGAATATCCTGATAACTGTCTCCTTTGCCCAGTTACAAGTTTCCAAGTCTGTGTTTCTTGTCAGCCTGGCTAGATGCTGGTGTGAGCTCCAGTGGAGAAGGGGGAGGGAGAAGGAGTCTGGGCCGAGTGGAGGAGTGGGGAGGAGGAGTGGGGAGCTGAGTCTTTAACAGGTTCTGAAGGTTTGGTAAGTAACAGCTCTTAAAACACAATATTTTGAAGATTTAAGTGTAAATGAATCAGAGCCATATGGATTACATTTGCCCTAAATTAAACAGGATTTAGAGCAGGGCGCAGTGCTCCAGGGCGAAGGTGCAGGTGTTTCATGGGTTACCTCCTTCGCTCGCCGAGGACCTGCACTTCCCTACCATCCAGTTGCGGCTGTGGTTTGGGAGGAGTACAAACGTTAGCTGCCCTGGTCCCCTTCCCACAGCTCCAAGGAATTCAGCAGCTAGTGCAGCTTCAGGCTGCCTGAAGGGGGCACAGTGGAGCCTCAATGCCTGAGCCTTGGGATGCCCAAGTCCTAGTTCCTCTCTGCCTCTGCTTTGCTGTGTAGACTTAGGCCAGATGCCTAGGTTCTCTGGGCCTTAGCTCCCTTATTTGGAAAACATGATGCTTGAGAGGTGGTATACCATAGTTAGGAGCCGGGTTTGAAACTATCCTCTAACCTCTTTCTAACTGTGAAACCTTAGTCAGATTACTACTCAGCCGCTTTGTGCCTCAATTTCTTCATCTGTAAAATGGGAATGCTAATAATACCTACCTCAGAGGTGGTTGTGAAGACTAAATTAGCCAGTAGTACACCTAGAAGGTGTTTGGCTCCCAGTCAGCACTCAGTTGGTGCCACTTTTGTTTTACCTTTATGGTTGGTATCCAAGATCGGCCCAACTCTGATTTTTCCTGCCGCACTCAGGCAGAGATGATGGAACTGAGCCTGAGAAATGAGAAAGGGTTACACAGTAGCCAACCATTCCCACGCTTTTAGCAACCACATCTCCATTTCATGTCTATTAATTGTGTACCATTATAAATGTGAATACTTACATATATGCTGAGTTACAGTTGGCTTTTCACTTTCACTATACCCTATAGATATATTCCATGTCATTAATATTCATCTACAATATTTTTCTACATCTGAACAGGAGCACAGCAAACCAGCATCTAACAAGTGCTTACCGTGTGCCAGGTTCAGTGCTGAATATTTTTCATGCATGTCTTCATTTAATCCTCTAAATAAGAAAATGAATTTGGTATTATTGTTGATCTTAAAAATAAAAGTTATTTTTACCAGCAAAAATGGGTTTATAACAAAGTACTGAAATTCAGGACAAGAATGCCATAGCAAAAACTATAGGGAAGTCCAGGAAACAAAGGAGAGGAATGTTACTTTATAGAGAAAAAGGAGGAAGTTGGGACAGGGTGTTTAAACTGAAGTCCATTGGACAGTTTAGGATGGTGATGGTTTCTCATTGGTGGAGTTGCGATAGTTTCCATTGGCTGGGCTTATTGCTGGGTAAGGAGAAATCTTCCTTCCTCCTGCTGGGGTAGTAAGGTAGAGACATTTCTGCTTGGGAATGTTTAAAAGGGTCCATCTCTTCCTGTTGGGGTGTGTGTAATTGACATGGAGTGGTAGTGTATGAGAGGTCCTCCTTCTGACCTCCTGACTTAATTTTTTTTTAATATGACTTACTGATTTTTTTAGAGAGGAAGGAAAACGGAGGGAGAGATACAAACATCAATCAGCTGCCTCCTGCATGCCTCCTACTGGGGATTGAGCCCACAACCCAAGCATGTGCCCTGACTAGGAATCAAACCTGTGACTTCCTGGTTCTCAACCACCGAGCCTCACCAGCCAGGCTCACTTAGTAATTTATATAATGTCTAATCACTGGAGTATATACCTAAAACTAATATAATATTGTATGTCAACTGTAATTGAAAAATAAAAAATTATTTAAATTTTTTGGGGAAAAAAAAATCACCCAAGTCCAGACCTGCTAACTCCTGAGCATGAGTGCTGGCCTGCTCCCAGGCAGTGCCTGGAGTATTGCAATACAGTGTGATGACATCAGGCCCCTATTCTTGGACACTGGGTATTTTTCCCCTGGCTTTTCACTCTTATCAACAGCACGTGGTGAACATTCTTGGAAGAATATCATTGCCTACATCATGATGGCTTTTTTGGGATCAATGCTTTGGAGTGAATGGCCAGGGTTTGGGGCTTTTGTTTGGGAGGTGAGGAGAAACAGAGCCCCCCCGACCAGTTGGAGTCTGGACATGAGGGAGAGACAGGAAGCCCTCAAGGAGATGAGCGCAGCTGGAAAGCCAGGATGCCTGACTAATCAATCCACAGAACACACTGCTTCAGTTTATCTGAGCACTGGTTTCCCAAGTGCCTCAGCCTCACCATGAAGCCCTTAGGAATCCAGTTTATTTCCATCCTGGTTTTGCTGACTTGGCTGAAGTCCCTGTTCAGTGGATCAGCTGCGAGACACAGTCACCCACAATCCTCCCCCATGATACCCCCTAGCAACTACCTTCCCAACTCCCTCTTTCAGCAACTGCCTTCAGGATCTCTGCTTGAACAATAGCTTGAACAATGGTTCACTTTCCACCAAGGGACAACCAGCATGGTTTGATAGAGACTGTAGGAAATAAATACAATGAAAACAAAACAGTCTTGTTGAAATCTAGCTGGATCTTAGCACCCTGCAGGGCCCTAGGACTGCTCTCTTTGTCAGAAGGGGAGATTAGCAAACGTTAGAGAGATGTTAGACAGACTGTCACCACACTGAGGCTTTCCTCTTGATGAGATCCAAAGGATTGAGAGAAATTGAAGAGAAAATAACTTTGCAGGACATGAACCCACTTTTGCAGTGCCTCCATCTTTCTTCTGTCTCCGAGCCAGCCATCTCACACTGCACTATGCTGCCTTTCAGGCCTGAGCCAGGGGGTGGCAGTCAGGGTTGACGTCCTGCAAGAGGCACCTGGACCAGGTTTCACATCACGGGAGCACTAAGCATGTGGCATCTCTACTGAAAGGTCCTTGTGCCCTAGGAGGTATAGTCCACAGTCCTCCTAGGGACCTAGGAGTCAGCAGGCTGCCTGGAGCCAGGGCATGCTTCCTTCCAAAAAGATGACCCCCAGCATGTTTGTCTAATGTGAACACTTTGAAAAAATTGTTTGTTCTCATCTTGCTAAAAACAGCTTCAAAGTGGCTCTCGTCTAGACTGTGCCAGGATCGATTATCAAATCCTGGACCTGATCGAAACCACAGGGGGACATAGTCATTTGCTTTAATGCAATTAAAGCAAAATATAATAATGTATCCAGGCCAGGGACAAGAGCAAGTTTCCCTGGAAGTGGGAGGAGAAACCAGCTCTGGATAATTTCTTCTCAACTCCAAAGTAGTGAGTTTAGACTTTTCCTGCCCCTATCTCCCAGGCAACCTCGGGCTCTGGACTGTCCCTGGCTGTGCTGAGGGTCACCAGGTGAGGGTGGCCTGGGAGGATGGGCACTTGGGAGGAAGCAGACTTGGGTGGGATAGGGGAGGGTGGGATTTGCAGAGCACAGTCCAGGAGGAGGGAAGCCAATGAAGAAGGAAGGGAAGGAAGAGAATAAAGATCACAGAGAGAGAAGGAAATGGACACAGCCGACTTGAATTTCCAGGGTCTCTGGCAAATCCCCAGTCCCAGAGAGGCCACATCAAGCAAGGCAAGTCTTCCTGGAGGCCAGCAGCTGGTCCCCAGAAGCAGATGAGGTTAATACAGCCTTCATGGGAAGGCCCCAGGAAAATGGGTTTTCACTTCTCAGAGAGCTACAAGGAGAAAGATCCATCCAAATGCCTTGGCCTTGTGGTCAGACACTGCCTTGCCTGCCTCACCAGGATTGCACACACCATTCCCCCACCTCTCCGGGAGCGTGCCTTCAGGATTCCCCAGCACTTCCTCTGCAGGCCGTCTGTAGGGAGTTGTTATAACAGCACCCCAGATGGGGGGGCTTCAACAACAGACATTTATCTCACCGTTCTGGAGGCTGGGAAGTCCAAAATCAAGGTGTCAGCAAGGTTGGTTCCTTCAGAGGGCTGTGAGGGAAGGGTCGGGCTTCTCTTGTAGAAGGCCGTCTTCCCTCTCTGCGTGTCTGTGTCCACATTTCCCCTTCTAATAAGGCCACCAGTCCTGTTGGATTAGGGTCCACCCTAATGACCTCAGATTACCTCTGTAGAGACCCTGTCTCCCAATAAGGTCGCATTTTGAAGTAGTGGGGGTTGGGATTTCAACCTGTGAATTTTAGAAAGATACAGTTCAACTCAGCACTGTCCATGGCTAGCACCCCCTGCTGCCCCTGGTGGGGGAGTGAGGCGACCATGCTCTAGTGATGCCCAGCTCTCCCTAGCTCCGTGACCCCAGGGAATCAATTCACCTCCAGGAGCCTGAGCTTGCTCATGAAATGGAATGGGTAATAATGTGCCCACCGGCTAGAAAAGAAGTGCAGGAATGCCCAGGCAGTGTGGCTCAGTGGTTGAGCATCAACCCATGAACCAAGAAGTGACTGGTTCAATTCCCAATCAGGGCACATGACCAGGTTGCAGCTTGATCCCCACCCAGTAGGGGATGGGTAGGAGGCAGCCAATCAATGATTCCTCGCATCGTTTCTCTCTCTTATCTGAAATGTAAAAAAAAAAGAAGAAGAAGAAGTGTAGGAACTCTAAATGCCCTTCCTTTTTACTTTCCATGAATTTCTTTTTTTTTTTTTTATTGATTTGAGAGAGAAGAAATGAGAGGAAGAGAGAGAAACATCAATCAACTGCCTCCTGCACACCCCCTACGGGGATCAAGCCCAAAACCAGACATACACCCTTGACTGAGAATCAGATCAGCAACCTCCTGGTACATGGGATAATGCTCCACAAACTGAGCCACACCAGCCAGGTCTCTGCCACCCTTTCTTCTTCCTCTTCTTCATCTTCCTCCTTCTGTTGATTCCCAGAGGCTATCATTGGCTATCATTATTTTATTTTTGCTTATAGTTATTGGCTACCATTTACTAAAGACTTCATTGTACAGACATTGTGCCAAGTGCTTTACAATCTTTATCTCATTTTATCCTCCCAATAAACCTACAGGATAGAAACTATTGCTATCCCAATTTTCGGATGAATACATTGAGGCTCATAGCGTTTGGGTAGGGCTCAGAGGTCGGAGTTAGGACACTAATGGGAGAACTCTCAGGAAGGCAGATCTCAGTTCCGCAGAAGGAAGGATTCCTCATGTGTGGTCTGGAAGGCAGTGGAGTCCCCTTCCAGGACCCGTCTAGGAGGAGGATCATGGGCCCTTAGAGTCTTGAGGTGAAAGAAATTCGAGAAGTTGCCAAGTCCAAGTGCCTCTCTTGGGTGCCCTGCAGGAACCCTCTTTAATGCCTCGAAGCCTCTGACAAGGGGAGGCCTGAGAGGAGAGGTAGAAACTCTTACAAACCTCCCAGGCCAACAAGCCTAGTTGCCCCTTCAGCAGCTACCCAGCACAGTCACTACATAGGCAATAAATGAATGATTGTTTTTGTCCCCTGCAGTCACAACACTAACCACCTTATTGTGAGATGACCAGGTGCTGGGCTCAAGCGAAGCTTTTGACCTTTAGTTTCTTGTTTCATCTTATTCTCTCCCAAACTCCATAGGATGGATGCAGTTATTATCCTGGTTTTACAGCTAGGACAGCTGAGACTTAGAGAGGCTGAGTAACTTGCCCAGGTCTGCCTGACTCAGCCTCTGATCATTGTGTTAGCAGATCTCAGATCCTGCTTACAGAAGGGGACATGTTCATTTAACCATTCCAACAGCCTTGGGTCCCCAGAATCCCCCAGCACACTGATCCAATTAATCAACTGCTCCATTTATCAGCCCAGCCCACTGAGGTGGACATGTTAAACTAACAAACAACAAAATCTTGGGCCCCTAAGACTCTCCCAGCCCAGTGACTAGCACACAGTAGGTGCTCAATAAATATTTGTGGGGTGAATGGTCCTCTGGCCTCTAATGTGAGCAACTCTGCCCATAAATTTCACCTCCAAGCACTTTGAAGTTCCCCCAGGAGACAGCTGCTTTCCTTGTTATCGAGGCACCCCCTTCCCAGCCTCCACCCCTCCTCCCCCCGACCCCTGTCTCTCTCGGCCCCCTGGGCCCATCCAAGCCAGGGACCTGGGGCCGCCAGAGCCATGAGATAAGGATGATGGATGGCCAGTCGCCTGGCTCCACTAAAGCCTGGGGTTTCCTGGGAGCGGGAGACAGTCTAGTGATTCCAAAGCCCCTCGGAATTCGAGTGGAGAGAGCTCAAGGAGGGGTGGGGGCAGCGTCCAAAGTGTCCCTATCTCTTCAGAGATGCTGGACGCAACAGGAGGCTTCAGCACCCCCCCGGCCGCCTTGATCGCCTTCTGTGTTGACAAGGCTTCCTTTCAGCATGTGCTGGGCACCAGGACTCATTGTTGGAGCTTCCACTGGAGGCTGGAGGATGGTGTCCCCTCCATCCTATCCCCTCCCCTCCCCCGGGCATTGGGCCCCGGATCTGGATCTGGAATCAAGGCAGGGCTTGCTTCCTGCTTTGCAAACTGGGCTCTGTCATTAATTGAGTTCTTGGTAAATTAAGAAATTACAAAGTCTGGACCTAGGTTTCCCCATTATAAAATAAGTCTTAGGGAAGCTGCTCCTCCCAGCAACGCTGAGAGGGGATCCTAAGTAGCTAAGCAGGGAACCTGCCAGGGCTGAACACAGTGGAGGCTGCCTCAATGGTGAGGTCTTGAATCCAGGCAATAATGTGCACTGGTTTGTTTAATTTAAAACTGTGCCTGCCCCCCACCCCCAAACCAAGATGCTTCCTAGTTTTGGGTAGGTCCCAGAGCCTGAGCATGTTAGATTTAAAAGTACTCGGAGCCCTAACCAGTTTGGCTCAGTGGATAGTCAGCCTGTGGACTGAGAGGTCCCAGGTTCGATTCCGGTCAAGGGCATGTACCTGGGTTGCGGGCACATCCCCAGTAGGAGGTGTGCAGGAGGCAGCTGATCGATGTCTCTCTCTCATCGATGTTTCTAACTATCTCTCTCCCTTCCTCTCTGTAAAAAACCAATAAAGTATATTTTAAAAATTAAAAAAAAAAATAAAAGTACTCTGAGATTGAAACTTGTTTCTTTTTATTCTTCCCTTCTCTCTGGACTTAAGTTTATCTTAGACTTTTAAAATGTTTTTAAACTGCAAATCATACTTCAATATGTCTTCCTTGTTTAAAAACTACAGATAAGGTTAAAGTACCTATACAAGGTACCCTCAATCCTGAACTACCTCCCCTTTCTTTTTGGAAGCAACACCATCATTCAGAGATGAACCCCTAAATTCTCCTTGGCACCTTCTCATATGTGTCTGCCCACAGATAGACGTATTTGTCCTGTTGGAGGTGAGAGTTTGTATGAAAGGGATCGGCCCACACTGGTCTTGGTACCTTGTTTCCACCACTGGGCATCCACCCATGCTGGGACAGATGGCTCCATCTTTTTCTTAAAGTATTGATTTTTAGAAAGAGAGGGAGAGAGAGGGATAGAGAGATAGAAAACATCGATGAGAGGAACGTCATTGATTGGCTGCCTCCTGCACTTTTGTTCTGTTTCTTTCATTGGCGATTCCTAGTGTTGAAACCAGGGCCTGGCAGTAGTTAATAACTATTCCATGAACGAATGAAGAGATTGATAACATGATCAGATGCATTTAAGCCACCCCCTACTGGTGGACATGTTAGTTCCTTCCACATTTGCACTAGCCCTGTGATGCAATGAGCACCCCTAAACATGCTCCCTGGGTTCGCTTTTGAGGAGCAGTAACTTGTGGGGCTCCCTGAAGCCCCACAGAGCACAGTTTGAATCCTCTGGATAGGCTTTCATTTCAGAGATGAGCACAGGTTGCCCAGAGAGAGCAAACAACTCCCCAAAGTCACCTCACACATTAGAGATGGATTGGAATCTTGAGGGTAGTTGAAATGTCTCTTCCTTCTTTGACTCTTAGTACTTTCACTTTCTCTGACCCCAGCTGCAGCCTGTGTCTGGAGGGTGATGCTAGGGGCAAAAGGTCTGATTCATTCAGCACAGAGAGAAGACATTCACAATCAGGAATCTGGCATTCTCATCCCAGTATTGCATTGTTGAAGGCTCTGGGTAAATTGCTCCTTTTTCCCCGAGTTGCAGTTTCCATAGTCTGTAAAACTGGCTCAACGATCCTTGCCTAACTCCTGAAGTAAGGATGACGAGGAAGAGTTTATAAAATAGAAAAGAGACATCGGAACAAAAGAGAGGGCTGGTTCAATTTAAAATGTATAATTTTTAAAAACAAATTTCAAGCCCTAGCTGGTTTGGCTCAGTGGATAGAGCATTGGCTTGTGGACTGAAGGGTCCCAGGTTCGATTCCAGTCAAGGGCACATGCCTGGGTTGTGGGCTCTATTCCTAGTAGGGGGCGTTCAGGAGGCAGCCAATCAATGATTCTCTCATCATTGATGTTTCTCTCTCTCTCCCTCTTCCTTCTTCTCTGAAATAAATAAAAATACATCTTAAAAAAAACAAATTTCAGGTGGAAAGATATGGAATATTCCCACTTTCATAAAAAGGATATATATATATATATATATATTCACACACACAGAAAAAGTAACAGCAGTTACCCAGCCAATGTTAATTATCCATGGTTTCCTGGAGTTCAGAAATGCAAAAGAAGGAATGGGAAGCTATTAACATTTTCTTGTACATCCAATTTTGTTTGCTTTTGTAAAAGCTTGACAAAAGAAAGATATATTGACATATTAAGGTTGTAACCTCAAAAAAATCAAAAGTGAAAAAACAAATATTGCTTATAGGGAAAAATTTAAACTTTGGGTGGTGGGCACATGATGCAATATTCAGATCATGTATCACTTGAAACCTATGTAATCTTATTAACCAATATCACCCCAATAAATTTAATTTAAAAATGAAGCAAAGGCCATGAATAATCTACTTACAAAAGTAAAAATACAAATAGCAAAACAAGAGAAAATGCTAAATCTTAGAGTCATCAAATAATTACAGGTGAAACAATGAAGTTCCTTTTTCACCTACCAAATTGCAAAAAGTGATGTGAAATAAAGACGAAAAAGGTGTTCACTCTTGCCTTAGAGAGAGTAATCGCGATGGGGATTAGCAGGAAGGTAGGGACACCCGGGCCCCTCACGGTGATGACAAGTCTGCTCTGTCCTGCTCCCCAGCCTCTGATAGAGCCATCCTGAGGACAAGGAGAGATGACAGGACAGAGTCGCCCACTTCCTTAGGCTTCCCCTCCGCCTGCTATGGAAAATAACGGTGGCGTCCTCTGGCCCCCTGGCCCCTGCCAGGGACACTCTACCCTCATCAGACCTAAATCCCCCTTCTTCTGATAAGAGTCCTCGATCCTGGGACAAAACCAGAAATGATTGGGACGGTGCCTGGTGTGTATAGTCACCTATTCCCAAAGGACTTCGCTGGGTTCAGAACAGAGAATCCCCATTGTGGGATCAAAGGTCATCTCTGTTAAGCCTCTGCCTTGAGGCAGAACTGCCCTAAGGTTTTATTTTAGTGGGTTTTATGGGAATCCAATGCCATACTAGGGAGTGCCATTAGCAGTCATCAGGTCTTTAACCCCATTTTATATTAGGGGAAAATGAGGCACAGAAGGCTTATGAGAAACCCAAATCACCTGATTAGATGGAGCTGTGTCTAGAACCAATGTCTTTTGCCTCCCAGTCCAGTGCTCTCTCTGTTCAGATTCATTGTGGCCATATCTTTTTGTGTGGATTGGATCTGTTCTTTAATCTCTGTATATTGAAATTTATTATCTTCCTGGCTGTGGCTAAAAATCCTTCTTGTTCACTTGGGGAAGGAGGTGGTCCTAAGATATTATACATTGACAATGTAGATCACATTCACAATGTAGACACAGTTCTGATACAGTTATAATAAATAGAATTCGCCCAGCCACTGTGGCTCAGTAGTTGAGGGTCAACCCATGAACCAGGAGGTTGCTGGTTTGATTCCTAGTCAGGGTACATGCCCAGGTTCTGGGTTCAATCCCCAGTAGGGGTGTGCAGGAGGTAGCCAATCAATGATTCTCTCTCATCATTGGTGTTTCTGTCTCTCCCTCTCTCTTCCTCTCTGTGAAATCAATAAAAAACATATCCAATTAGCCCTAGCCGTTTGGCTCAGTGGATAGAACGTCGGCCTGCAGACTGAAGGGTCCCAGGTTTGATTCCAGTCAGGGGCACATGCCCAGGTTGCGGGCTCGATCCCCGGTCGGGGGCGTGCAGGAGGCAGCCAATCAATGGTTCTCTTTCATCATTGATGTTTCTATCTCTCTTTCCCTCTCCCTTCCTCTCTGAAATAAATAAAAATATTTCTTTAAAAAATATCCAACTAAAAATAAAAATAACAGAATTATTGATAAATATCCATCAGTATGTACTAAAATTAAATCATGTTAAATATTTTTTTTAAATGTACATAAAAGTCTCCTGGTTATATGACAGCCTAAAAAATGGCAAAATACAGGGTCTTGTTAATGTGCCTGACACAATGTCTTTGTCTTTGTTTTATTCAGCAAAAGATCTGCTTAGGGAGAGATGGAAAAGGGGGTGAAGGAGCACCAGGCAGTAATTCAGTCTCTGTCTATCACAGAATTCAGGTCAAGTACTTACCTACCTGCCTAAAAATGAGTCCTGGTGTTAAGCAGATTCTCTCTTACAATTGTCAAGAAAAGTCTATAAAATGGTGGTTAAGAATAGGGCTAGGCAAATTTTTTTTGGTAAGTATCCAGTTAGTAAATGTTCCAGCCGTTTGCAAGTCATAGAGTCAATTTGCAATGACTTACTCTGCCATTGTACCTTGAAAGAGCCACAAGCAAAATGTAAACAAACGAGTGTAGCTGTGTTCCAATAAAAGTTTATTTATAAAAGAGACAGTGGGGAGGATTTGGCCCTTGGCTGTAGTTTGCCAGTTCCTGGTTAGCAGCTTGGGCTCAGAAGTCAGACCTGAATTGGAATCCCGATTCTGCCATGTCTTCATCTGGGAGACCTTGAACAATTGACCTCATCACTTAAGCCTCATGTGTGTAATGAGGATAATAATTGTACCTGGTCATACGCAGTGGAACACCACATGGCTCAGGCATGTTGTAGGTGCTCAGGAAGTGGGTCCTAAACAGATAGGACAGAGCCCACCGGGCTGGAGAGGACTTGGTTCCTGCCCCAAGTCCACTACCCCTGCCAGCCATTATACCTTAGCCAGGTATGGTTCTTCACAGCTCCAAAACTGTAAAGTGGGAAGAGAAACTCATTTATTTCCAGGATCTGACTACATATCTTACATAACTTTCACAATAGTCCTTTGTAATTGTTACTGTGCCCATTTTACAGAAGAAGAAATTGAGTCCCAGAGAAATGAGTGCACTTAGGTAGTAAGTGATAGAAACCAGGTATTTAAACAGGGACTGTCTGACTTCAAAGGTTGTAATGTTTCTTTCCACTCACCATACTAAAAAAAATGAGAAGAGGGGAAGAGGCATAGACTTCATAGAGCATCCCAATCCACACAGCTGTGAGCTCCTGTAGCACCCTCCCAGTACCCCAGCACTCCTGCCCAGCCTTAGCTTCTGTTTTATCCTTGTCCAGCAATGACTGTGATCAAGGCCTGAACTGAATGGACCTCCACCCCTGTCACTTCTGCCCAAGAGTCAAATGCTCCACTGAGGACCCCCCAAATGTTTATTGTCCTTCTGCAGGATGTTCGCCAGAGATCTGATGGCAGCGTTCACAGCCTGGGTCCTGCAACGGCACCCCCTCCCAGGGCACATGCCACGGAGGCCTCTGACCTTTCTGCTGCCCCACCCTGCACTGTCCTGGTGTCTCTATCCCCCTGGAAGACTGTGGCGCCCAGACCTGCGTTCCTGCCCAGCGGCCGAGATGTCACAAAGGTGAGTCAGCTCATGGCCGTGATAGCATCTGCACAGCCAGCGTGGGAGGCAGGTGCTTCTTGCACCAGAGAGATGGGAATGGGACATAGAGGAGCCTTTCTGACCTTGCTGAGCCTTCCCCTGGGGCAGGAGTGGAGGAATGTCAAGGAGAAAGGCGCCCCCCTTCATGACAATAATCTTTTGAGAAAGAATGATCTTGGTCTGACTCCTATAGAAACCAGCCTTCAGGACAGATGGGGTAGGAAGGACCAGCCAGAAAGGGGGCAAGGCCATGGCGTAAACAAGCCTTGTGCTTTCTGAGGCTGGGAGGATGAGGCCTGACGATGGCAATGTGATCTTTGGGAAAGCACTGGTCCTCCTGCCTGGTGGGCAGAGCTGCTGTGCTGGAGCCAGGAGGCCTGGGTTCCCACCGCAACTCTGTCAAAAAATTCTGTGATCTTACAATAATAACATCTGCTCTCTGGCGTTGGTTTTCCCATTTGTGTGATGACTAGGGGGAGGGGGACTCTTGGAGAGACTGTGTGGCATAGAGGTAGGAGGTCAGAGCTCTGCCTCCTCCCAGCTGTTTGACTACAGGCAAGTCTTTTAATCCCCTGAACCTTGGTTTTCCTCTCTGTAAAACGGGGTGATGATAAAGTGCTCTGTGTGCCTAGTGCTACTCAGCACTCAGTAAATGGGGTTGACGTGTGGTTATCTGAGGGTTGAGACACTGTCCTGGTCGGGTAGCTCAGTTGGGTAGAGCATCATCCCAATAAACCAAGGCTGCGGGTTTACTCCCCAGTCAGGGCTCGTATAAGAATCAACCAAAGAACGCATAATTAAGTGAAACAACAAACTGATGTTTCTCCCTCCCCCTCCCTCTCTCTCTTAAATTAATAAGTAAAAAGTTTTTAAAAATGAACTTTCTAAAAAGGGCTGAGACTCAACACTCTACAAGTAGGAGTGAGTGGGGTAGGGCTGTTGATAAGACCCTGAATGAGCCCTGGTCCATTTGAGAGATCCTGGCATTCCTGCACATGTCAGCATGTTCCTCCCTCCCGGCTTTTGCCCTCTCTGGTATCTCCAGAATACCTCTTTTTCTCGAACAGCTCAGTCCTGCTCACCTCCAGAAGTCTGCCCTAACCTCTTCCTCCTCACATCCCACAACTTCCTTTTTTGAAACACATTCCTGACAGCCTTATAGTTATCATTTCCTTATAAAATATAAGGCAGGGCCAACTTATCCATTAGGCACAGTACCTGGTACCCATGTATTAGGGGCCCACAAAAATGTTTTCACTTTTAAGTCTTTTAAAATCAGAATTGAAAAATGAAAATAATAATAATGAATATAGAAGAATGAACTAGCCTGGATTATATTCATCTTTATACCACAAAGTAGAATTGTAAAATAGTTTTTGAGGGAGAAATCCACATATAAAGGCAAAGTGCCCAAGGCTCACGGAAGTCATAATGCGGCCCTGGCTTTGTCATAATGTGGCCCAGGCTGTGTCTGTGCCTCACTGTGCACCTAGTCTGGTACAGATCTCTGCCCAGAACTGGCAGGAGGTGAGCACCACGTGGACAGGGATGGGGACAGTCCAGGTCACCACCACAATATCCCCAGTGCCTAGCACATAGCAGGTGCTTGATAAAATATATATGGCACGCACGTGTGTGTGTGTGTGTGTTTGCACAGAATATGCCTCTAACATTCAGATAAGAGTCTTTTCTGAATACCTTTGTTTCTATCTGCTGAATGTGCCTAAGTAGCATCAAACCAGGGCCCTTAGACTCATAAACTCATAGGAAGTGAGTTGGAAGGGATCATTTATTCATCCCACAAACTTTCTTGAGCACTGACCATGTGCAGGCACTGTGCATGGGACTTGGCTGACACCACCTGGGGCTCCTACAGATCTTCCTCAGAGCGACTTCCAGGTGCCTAACAACCCCTGGATGTGTAGGTAAACTTGGGATCTGCATATGCAAAAGGTCCTTCCTGGAGAGACATTCTGATAGCACACCACCAAGGGCCAGAGTCTCCAAAATGTGAAGAACCACTGGTTGGGGAAACTGAGATCCGGGACGAGGAAATGATTTGTTCAAGGTCACATGATGAGTCGAGGGCAGAGGCAGGCCCTCCCAACCTTGACATCTCCAAGAGAACACCCCTTCATTCATTGGCAGCAGGTAGCTAGATAAAAGCCAGCAATTAAGCTGATTCTGTGGGCCTCTGGATTCCAAGGAGCCCCGATTCTGAACCCCCTCTTCCCCATACACATACTCCAGCCGCCTTTTGCAACATCCCCCAGCTTCACCCATGTGAGGTCTGGTGTGGGGCCTGCCTCAAGTCAAATGCAGATAACCTCTTCCTGAGATGGATAAACAGCCAGTGGGCTCCAGGGCAGAAGAATGTGGACATGAATTCTTTTTTCTGAGCACTGAACGTGCTCCTCCAGGCTGTGTTGAAATTTCAGTGACCTCAGATCTGGGCCTAAGGCCCTTGGAGTCCCCATCTGTGTCTCTCTCAGATGTTTTCTCACTGTCGATGACTCCCACAACCTCAACAAAGAAGGCTTCTCAAGCGCCCGGATCCCACACTGTGCACGCGCCTCTGTCGCTTTGGCCAGAGCCCCACACCTTCCATGGCTCGCAGCCGACAGGCAGGGGTTGCCAGCTGTGGGCTGGCTCTTCCTTCAGAAGGGTGTTAACGGTGGTACCTACGGGAGATTTTATGTGGAGACAAGTGGTTTGAATTTAAGGGGAAGGCACAGGGGAGCTCATTAGAAAGCCTAGTTGTGGTAAATAGATATTTGTTTTATCCTACTTTTTAGAGGACTTAATTTTAGAAAAACAGAGTTGAGCTTGAAATTAAGCAACACCTTTCCTCCCCTCAGCTACAATGTGTTTCCAGGTGTTTTGTTTTTTTTAACTCTCCAAAAATTTGGTCAAAAGGAGCAAGTAGAAGCTCTATCCCAAACTAGGGACCAGAAAAGGTGGCCCAGGATCCTCCCTGCAGCCCAGGGACTGTGGGTTTGGTCTCAGCTCTGAGCAGACAGGAGGGAAGCAGCACAGGGATGCGTAAGAGCAGAACCCTGCTGTCAGCAGTGTCGCAGCTGTTGCCAACGTTTGGAAAGAAATGGAAATTCATCCCATCCCATTGCTATTCAATTCTTCTGGTTGCTGTTTGCCAGTTCTACTTAATCTAGGAGAAATACAGGGATGGTTTCTGGATGTGCTTTGTGCCTGGAAGCCATTTTTGGAAACAGAGACTGTATCATTGAATTATGTGATAATCCTTGCATGGCCAGCATGTGTGTGCACACGCATTCCAGTGTGTGCAAGCATGTACACACACACACACACACACACACACACACACACCCTCAGCTCTGCTCAAACGCCACCTTCCTCACACAGCCTCCTTCTCAGCCTTCCACCAGATTCCCCTTCTGTTTCCTCAGGACTTGTAGAGAACATGGCAGGCTCCTCTCTTCCAGAACTTTCTATGTTCAGCCTTATATCAGAATTACTTATACAAATGAAAATCACCTCCATGCCCTGACCGGGTAGCTCATTTGGTTAGAGCATCATCCAAGGTTGTGGGTTCTATCCCCAGGCAGGGCACATACAATAATCAACCAATGAATGTATACATAAGTGGAAGAACAAATCAGTGTATCTATCTCTCTCGCCTTCCCTCCCTCCCTCCCTCCCTCCCTCCCTCCCTCCCTCTCATAAAGAAAAGAAAGTCACCTCCAGTTGTCAGGAGAAAATTCAAAGGCCCCCTCACACTGACAGCAAAGAAACACAGAATTGAATTTCTTAGAGTCAGAGGCGCCAGTAGAACCTCCTCCCAGGACTGTTGTGAGAATCCTGTGCCAGTAGCTTTGCCCAGAACATAGTGAGTGCTCCAAAAATACTTGATGAAACGCATGATGCCAGGAGAGGACGTGCTTGAGGCTGTCATTTCCAGCCAAGCCTCTTCCCTGTAACAGATCTAAGGCTGTAATCTTTGGGGAGCCCCCCCATCTGGGTGCCCAGTGACATGGTTTGGGGGGAGGCCAACAAAGCAACTCTGTATATATAACAAAATTTATCATTTTAACCATTTTTATCTGTATGATTCAATGGCATTAAGTGCATCCATGATTTGTATAACAATCACTACCATCCGTCTTTAAAACTTTTTTATTGCCCCCAAAAGAAACTATACTCGTGAGCAGTAACTACCCTTGCGCCCCTTCTCAAGTCCCTGGTAACCACTATCTCACTATCTGTACCTATGAATTTGCTTATTCTAGAGAGCTCATATAAGTAGAGTCATACAATATTTACCTTTGTGTATCTGGTTTATTTCACTTAGTAGAATGTCTTCAGGGTTCATCCATGTTATAGCATGTGTCAGAACGGCATTCCTTTTTATGTCTAAATAATATTCCATTGTATGTACATACCACATTTTGTTTACCCATTCATCTGTTGTTGGGCCCTTGAGTTGTTTCCACCTTTTGGCTATTGTGAATAACGATGCTGTAAACATTGGTGTACAAGTGTCTGCATCAATTCCTGTTTTCAATTACTTGGGGAATATATCTAGGAGTGGAATTGCTGACCATACTATAATTCGATGTTTAACTTTCTGAGGAACTGCCAGCTAGTTTTTCACAGCAGCTGCACCATCTTAAATTTCCACCAGCAATGCACAAATGTTCCAGTATCTCCACATCCTTGCCAACACTTGTTATTTTCCTGGTTTTGTTTTGGGCTGTTGTTGTTTTGGGGGGGGTGGGGTTGTTGTTTTTAAATAATAGCCATCCTACTGGATGTGAAGTGGTATCTTGTTAATGGTTTTGATTTGCATTTCCCTTATAACTAATCGTGAGCTTATTAGCCATCTATAGATCATCTTTGGAGAAATGTCTATTCATGTCCTTTGTCCGTTTCATAATTGGGTTGTTTGACTTTTTTGTTGGTTAGTTGTAGGAGTCCTTTATGTATGTATTCTGGATAGTAATCCCTAATCAGATATATGATTTGCAAATACTTTCTTCCATCCTGTGGGTTTTCTTTCCACTCTCTCCATAGTGTGTTTTGATGCCCAAAAGTTTTTTAATTTTGATGAAATCTGATTTATCTTATTGTGTTTGGGTGTAGCCTGTGTTTTTAGTATTGTAATTAAGAAATTATTTCCATGAAAAAATTCCTCCTATATATTCTTCTAAGATTTTTGTAGTTTTGATTCCTAAGTGTAGGTTTTTGATCTGTTTTGAGTTAATTTTTGTATATGGTATAAGGTAAGGGTCCAGCTTCATTCTTTGGCATGTGGCTATCTAGTTTTCCCAGTTCCACTTATTGAAACAAGACTTTCTTTTTTTCATTTCTCATTTTGGCACCCTTGATGAAAATCAGTTAACCATGTATGTGAGGGTTTGTTTCCGGGAACTCTATTCTATTACATTGTTTTATGTCTGTCTTTATGCCAGTACTGCAACTGTTTTTGGTTACTATGGTTTTGTAGTATGTTTTGAAATCAGGAAGCGTGAGATCTCCAACCCTGTTCTTTTTCAAGATTGTTTTTGACTCTTCGGGGATCTTTGAAATTTCATAGAAATTTTAAGATGGGCCCGGCCAGCGTGGCTCAGTTGTTGAATGTTGACCTATAAACTGGTCACAGTTCCATTCCTGGTCAGGGCACATTCCCGGGTGCAGGCTCAATCCCTAGTGTGGGGCATGTGGGAGGCACAGATCAGTGACTCTCTCATTATTGATGTTTCTATCTCTCTTTCCTTTTCCCTTCCTCTCTGAAATCAATAAATATATATATTTTTAAAAGAAACTTTAAGATTGGCTTTTCTATTTCTGCAAAATACACTATTGAGATTTTTATAGGGAATGCACAGAATCTGTATATGTCATGTATGTTTAAATTATGCGATTGTTACTGTCATCGCTATATCTCTTCTCATTCTACTTTCAAGATCCATCCGTGTTGTTATGCAAACATCTTAGCTGTCGTATCTAACTTCTGCCTAACCCTTATGGTTACCTGTCCTCTGCCCATTGAGGGACATAAGATTCCCTCCAATTTTCCACATCACAGTAAACCTGTAACAGACTATCCAGCTGGCTGCCTCCATGTGAGAACCTCTGGGATAATCCCATACAGTTATCTGTGCAATAGTAATTGTGATGATCTAATACTCAATGGACCCTTACTACGTGCGGTTGCTGTGCAAACACTTCATATGCATTCTCTCATTCCAGGGTCATAATAACCACAGAAATGTACTAATATCATTGCCACTTCACATGTGGGGGAACGAAGGCTCAGAGAACCCCACAGTTAGGAAATATCTGAGCTAGAATTTGAAGGCAGAGCAGCCTGGCTCTGGCGCCCGTGAACCCCATGACTATCTCCAGGGCCTGTCCTCACCCTAGAACAGCAGTGCCCCGCATACAATTCCTTTAGCTTCCCCACATGCTGACTGCATGCCAACTGTCCAATGGGCATTGGGCTGGTGGGACCTAGAGCCCAGAGAGGGAAAGGGACCAGCCCAACATCTCCAACAGCAGCCGGAGGAGCAGTGTGGGGCCTGGAACCCAGGCAGCATGACCCCTGCCCACTAAGACACTCCAGGCCGGCGGTCAGGAGAAGGGTCACAGCGTGCACATCTCCAGCGGTGAAAGGCCCTTCTGGCAGCCCATAAATCCAACTGGACCCTGCTTATCCTGTTTACTGGATTAGTGGACTGGGCGTCTCCGTATAAATTACCCAGGGTGATTTACAGGGAGGCCCTGGAAGGCCCGAAGGCCTGCCTGACACGGGGAGGGGCAGATAAGTGCTAACTGAGCCCACTCAGCCCATCTACCCTTCCCCAGGAGGGCCGAGGACAGGCCCATGGCCATCAGCTCCTCTTCTTGCAGGCTTCTGGCATAGTTTAAAAGTTCCAAAGGCAAGGTTGATGGCACTTTTAGGGATAGTCTTTGTCAGATCATGTAAAGTAAGAATGATACAATATAGTCTGCAAATCGTGAAAGATCAATGAAGCCAAACACAGAAGCAACTGAGGTTTCGGTCTTTCTTAAATAAAATAATAGTTAATTTTTATGGATTACTTACCTTGTGCCAGGATCAATCTACTGTTTTGAGTTGTTTTTTTTGTTTTGTTTTTTACATGAATCATCATTTTCCTCCACAATAAACCTATGAGACAGATACTGCGATCACCTCATTTTACAGATGAGCCCACTGACACACAGAGAGGTTTACTGACTTGACCATGGCCAAGGTCACAAAGCTTAAATCCCAGTAGTGAAGGTGTGATTCAAGCCAGGCATCTACCGCCAGAGTCATGAACTTAACCCTTCTGCCTCTGTTCATTCAGGTCTCCCCCTGAGACAGCAATTCAGGGTAGGGAAGGACTAAGGCAGTAAGGGGTGTGGCACTTAAGAGATGGGCTTTACCAAGGGGAAACGTCAGAATTTAGGTCCCAGCTCTGCCACTTAGTAGCCTGTGACATAGACAAGTCATTTGTGATTCTCTGTGCCTCAGTTTTGTCATCTGCAAAATGAGGGTAGTAATAGCACCTCCCTCACAGGCAGGCAGGTCCCCTTCTGTGCATTTTAAGTAATAAATAAGATAATGTATTAAAAATGTGCTTAGCAAAAATTAAAAATACAATAATGTGCTCAGCACAATACCAACATTCAATACATGATAACCTATTATTATGCTGGTTATTGATTTATTTTCACCTGATCTTAAGGCATTCAGGAGCCAGTGGTGGAGACTCAAATTTACACAAGGAACTCCCAAGAGAACACAACATCACAGTGCAAAGTTCAAACTAGAAGGGGTAGTGAATGCTGAGAGAAAGGACCGGAAATCTTCTCCTCATGGAGAAAGTGGCTGGGACCTGAACTGTGACACCCGAGCAAGATTTCCTAAATCTGTGAAAGCAGGGAAACATTGAGAGAGCTTCCCCAGTAAAACTCCATGGTGGGTGATGGAGGGCACACTATCAACTGTCATCCCACACACTAACCATTTGCACCTGTCTCTCCATATCAGTAGAGATGGTGTCTAGTTCTTATGAAGTCTCCCCTATCCCTCCCCATGACTGAATAATAGTAGATCCCCACTACAGGTTGTGTGGATGGATGGATGGATGGATGGATGGATGGATGGATAAGTGGATCGATTGTGATTAATGGATGGATAAGTCAATAGAATGGATGGACAGGTGAATAGGAGGAGGGATGAATGGATGGGTGGGTGGATAGATGGATAGATGGATGGATGGGAGTGTGCCAGAAGGCCAGGTACATGAATGGTGGCTGTCTAGTGAGTTTCTATCTCAGGGCTTTTGCCTTTGGGGTTCTCTCTATCTGGATTATTCTCTAAGATATTCCATTGGTTTAGCTCTTTCATTTTGTTTAAGGCTCTGGTTAAACGTCACTTCCTCAGGAAAACCTTCCCTGGCCACCCAATCTAAGGGTCCTTGCATCCCCATCACCCCTTCCTGCTCAGGCCCTCACTGCCTGAAATGGTTAATTTTTTGTTTATTGTGAGAAAATATATGTAACATAAAATTTTAACCTTTCATTGGCATTAAGTATATTCACATTATTGTACAACCATCACCACCAACTATCTCCAGAACTTTTTCATCATCTCAAACTGAAATTCTGCACATCCTATATAATAAAAGGCTAATATGCAAATTGACCAAACGGCAGAACGACCGGTCACTATGATGTGCACTGACCACCAGGGGGCAGACGCTCAATGCAGGAGCTGCCCCCTGGTGGTCAGTGTGCTCAGCCAGAAGCCAGGCTCACAGCTGGCAAGTGCAGCAGCGGTGGCAGGAGCCTCTCCTGCCTCTGCAGCAGCGCTAAGGATATCCAACTGATGGCTTAGTCCAGTGGTCGGCAAACTCATTAGTCAACAGAGCCAAATATCAACAGTACAACAATTGAAACTTCTTTTGAGAGCCAAATTTTTTAAACTTAAACTTCTCCTAACACCACTTCTTCAAAATAGACTTGCCCAGGCCATGGTATTTTGTGGAAGAGCCACACTCAAGGGGCCAAAGAGCCGCATGTGGCTCGCGAGCCGCAGTTTGCCAACCACGGGCTTAGTCCATCAGTTGGACATCCCCCAAGGGCTCCCAGGCTGCAAGAGGGTGCAGTCTGGACTGAGGGACCACCCCTCTCCCCCAGTGCATGAATGTTGTGCTCTGGGCCTCTAGTATTAAAAAACTCCGCAACCCTTCTCTCCTCAGCTCCTGGTAGCCACCAATCTGCTTTCTGTCTTGGTGACTTTGACTATTCTATGTGCCTCAAATAAGTGGACTCACACCAGATTTGCCTTTTGTGATGGTTAATTTTATGTGTCAACCTGGCTAGTCTATGGTGCCCCAGGTGTTTGGTCAAACGCCAGCCTAAATGTTGCTTTGAAAGTATTTTTTAGATGTGATTAACATTTAAATCAGTAGACTTTGAGTAAGGCAGATTACTCTCCAAAATACAGGGGCCTCATCTAGTAACGTGAAGGCCTTAAGGGGAAAGACTGAGTTCTCCCAAAGAAAAAGGGATTCTGCCTCCTGACTATAATAAAGAAATTCTGTTTCTGTTTCCAGCCTTTGGACTCAAGACTATAATGTCAACTCTTCCCTTAATTTCTAGCTTGCTGGCTGCCTTACAGATTTCAGATTTGCCAGCCCACAATCACATGAGCCAATTCCTTAAAATCTCAATTTCTCTCTCTTTCACTCTCCCTCTCTCATTCTTATATAAATATAATAATAAAAGCATAATATGCTAATTAGACCAGACGTCCTTTGGACACAGCCGGAACTGCGAAGGAAGCCCGGCCCCGGGGGTGCCAGAGGGAAGCTGGTGCCGGCAGCTGGGGAAAGGAAGGCCTAATCTTGCACGAGTTTTATGCATCGGGCCTCTAGTATGTATATATTCGTGTGTGTATCTCCTATTGGTTCTATTTCTCTGGAGAAGCCCGACTAATACACTGTCCCTGCTCCCTCTCCGTAGACCTTAATCCCATCTCCTCATCAGCTCAGATATCACCTCCTCCAGGAAGCCTTCCGAGCATTCTCTCATGGAATACTTGCCACATGTGGCTCATGGAGAGAGTTTAATCTTTGTGTGCAGGGTGCATTTTTGCTCATTCAACTCTGCTCATTCTCAGTGGTACCAGGATGGCTGGGCTGCGTGGGTGTCCACAGCGTTTGTGGGAGGCTACCAGGACACTCCAAGGACCCTGGTCAGGCCTTCCATCTGACAGTAGAACCCCCAGGACTGCACGCTGGCTTCCTGAGGCCTGAAGGAGGCTGTGACAAGGATGAGGCAGGCTGCCCCCAGGACCCCAACCCCACTCCCCATCCCTGGAGGCCACTGAGGCATGCTTAGGAGCAGAGTTTGGAGCAGCTCTGCCACTTACCAGGCGTGACACCCCAGGAAAGACACCTAAGATCTCTAAAGAAGAAGAATGCTTATCTCAGAGAGTGCTCAGAGGATGAAAAGAAGTACCACACAGAGTGCCTAGCACATGGTAGCCACTCTATAAATGACAGATGGTATTATTGTTACTGATGCTATTTTTGTTATTAGCTGTGTGACTTAAGGGAAGTGGCTTACCCTCTCTGTGCCCCATTTCTTGCTCTCTAAAATAAGGATTAAAATAACAGTAAGTGCTCCACAGGGTGGCTATTAGACATTACATGAGGAAAAACATGTGAAGTGCCTTGGAGGTAGTAATCCTTCAATACACAACAGCTATTATTAGTCATCAATATTTATTATCATTATTATAATTCGGGCTGGCCAACCAGGTAGCCCTTGTTCCCTCCAGCTCTGAGAGATCTGAGGCTCTGGGTGGAGGAAAACCCCCCTGCCCTCCCCCCCAGGCCCCTTTGAAGTCCCCAGGGGCCCCCCCGTCCGTGATAAATGTCCCAGCCCTATAGGTTATGACTTGCTGCCAGATTTGACGTTAACCATCATGCCCTGGCCGGGTGTTTGAAGAAAGTGGCTAAATGCTGCTGGGGCTGATGGGGGAGATAGCAGCCGAGGCTGGGCTTTGAAAGCCCCCGGCCGCCCTGGCGAGAGGGAGCGAGGAGGCCGGCTCCTCTCCAGCTGTTTAGTCTACCAATCACGGTGGTGACAAGGAGTCTGAGCTGGCATGGGGAGGCTGCCGGCTGGCGGGAGGGGCGGCACTGCACCACTAGGGGGTCTCCTTGGCTTTCTCTTTTGCTGGCTGTGTGTGTTTACGCGCCTGCCTTTCACACCTTTCAGGTAACGGGAGAAAAGGTGGCAGAGGAGAAAGAACACTGGACTGGCAGCCCGAGAACCCAGCTCCCCTCTGTCTGGCCTCTTCTCTTTTCCCCTAGGAAAGGGGAGCTCTGTCATGAAAAGGTTTATGTCCCAGGCTTCAGAGTCAGCCAGTGCCCTGGCTCTGCCTCTTCTTGCAGTGAGTCCTTGGGAAAGGTCCTTGACTTCCTGAACCTCAGTTTTCTCATCTGTGAAGGGGGAGTGATTAGCAGACCCTCCCTCATAGCGTCGAGCGGGGATTAAGTGAACCAAGGTGTGTAAAGTGTCTTACAAAAAGTCCACCTCACAGGGGGGGCTCAGCAGATGGAAGCTGACCCCAGTGTTGGTTGGGGACACAGGCTTAAGAAGCCACATTCGCTTTTTTAGCTTTTAATGTGTCCCCAGATGACCTCATCCCAGCTTCCAGTTCACCGCATGCTTTATATTCACTCATTCTTTCAAACAACTTTTATCAGAGGCAGAGACGCATCACAACTAAAAACAATGACTCCCATTATGGAGCACGTACCATGTGCCAGGCACTGCATGGAACACTTTACACGTCACAGCTGACTGTGAGATAAGCACTACGATTAAAGCATCTTACGCTGCAGAAACGGAGGCTCAGAGAGAAGCCACTTGGCAAGAGAAACCCCTAGCCCATGTGTCTCTTGGGTCATACATGGTGCTTTAGGAGGTTGGGGGGACGGGGGGCACTCATGTCACATGCCCAATGCCGGTGGGCAGCAGTTTCTGACCTACATTTTCAAGATCCCTGGCCAGGTGAGGAGACTATGGCACTTCAGGTTTGTCCCACCAACATTTCATTGGCTCAGGAAATCTCAGGAGGGGACTATGATCTTACCATGTGCTGGGAAGGAGGAGGAAAGTGACCATCCCAAGTCCCACAGTCCCCCGGGACGGGGGGCGGGGGGGCGAATATGTAAGCACAGTGCCAGCACACACTACCCCCATTCAGCCCTCCCAGCGAGTGGACACTGCCCTGCTCTCTGTCCAGCTGGCACATAGGAGGTATCCGGTGAATGTCACTGGGGAGACAGGGACAGGAAATAAAAAGTAGGGCAAAATGGACAGAATGGCCTAGAAATACATACTCTGGAATCAGATGGCCCTCAGTTCGCATTCCAGGCTTGGGATTACTGGCTGGGTGATGTGAGACAGTCCGGCCCTCTCAGGACCCCAACTTCCTCACCTGTCCTTGGCATCAGCAGTCTCTCCAACCTCAGAGGACTCTTGACACACCGCACAGATTCTCTTTAGGAGAATAACTGGTTTAATAATTTCTGTGCTAGGTCTTATCAACTCCCTTCTAGAGGTCAGCAGAGGGAGAAGCTGAGGGGTTTCACTCTGAGTTCTAGAGGCGGGATTCAAACCCAGGCAGAGTCCATGGTCTTCAAGTCCCAGGGCTGATCTTCTTTGTCCCAGAGATTCGGCCATATCCCAGGGGACGTGCTGTAAATGCGGGCAATCTGCCTCCTCCCCTAGACACACACACACACACACACACATACACACACACACACACACACACACACACACATACACACACACACACTCCCTTTGTCCTTGACAACCCCTGTTGTGGCCCCACCTGACTCAGAGCCCCAGAACTCAGGACCCATGATCAAACCAGTGACCCCAGACCTGGCTGTGCCCAAGCAGAACCAGGCAGTTGTGTTCAATCCAGATTCCTGCTCCTCCCAGCGGTCCTGACTCTGGCTCTGCATTTTCACATGCCCCTAGGGATTCTCACCCTCAGCCGGGTCCTTAAGCCCCGGAACTCCAGTTGGTTCAGAATGTGCTGGTTTGGAATGTCTGGTAGGCAGGTGGAAGTCCTGGCCCACGCAGGGCCCTGTCCCCAAAGTGACCCTGTCCCAAGATGAGCCCTTTCCCTCCCCAGGAAGCCACCTGCCCACCTATCTCCACAATGCCCTGGGCTGAGCACCCTGTGGCTGGAGGTGAGGAGAAAGGGCAGCTGTGTTTTGGGGTGGGTTGGATGGTAGGAATAGCACTGACAGAGTCAGAAACACTGCAGTGGGAATTCTGCTCCTTCTAGAACTGTCAGGCCCTCAAAACCTCAGCTTCTTCCCTTGTGTGGGGGGATCACTCCCCTGAATGAGGTGGGCACCAACCATGCTAATGAGGCTACCACTCAGGGGCCCTCCCCTGCATGGGGTCCCTTCCAAAGCCCTGCACCTAATTTTGTTTTCTTTGAATTATGGTCCCATGAAATCCACATGGGCCAGCCCTTGGAGTGCCCAAGAAGGGAGACAGCCTGCTGGGAAACACCCTGGCCCTGGAAAGCGCAGAAAAGCCCCAGGGTGCTCCTGCAGCGCCCCTCCGCTGCCTGCTGTGATTGCTCCACTCTCCTCCCAGCCTGAGACCTGCCAGGGAGTTTATCAGCGGGAGTGGCAGGGCCTGCTAATCAGAGGCTGCTCCAGGCCCTGGGGATTAACTCTGCAGACCCCAGGCTGGCCCGGGTCAGGCGCCCTGGCTACCAGCTGTGCTCCAGGCTCTCAGTTTAAGACTGCTTATGGTTGGGAGATGGTGTGGGACAGGGCTTCAAGGAGGGACCCTCCTCCACAATCTTTCAATGGACCTACCAGCAGCCAGAGAGATTAAAACTAAATAGGGCACCTCACTCTCCTGCTTAGGCCCCTCCAAAGGACTTCCTCTACATCTAGAATAAACTGCAAACCCCTGCCCCATCGCCAAGGCCCCGCCCACCTCTCTGAACTCAGCCCTCGCTCAGGGATGCTCCAGCCACCCCAGCCTTCTTTTCCCTCCAGACACCACCCACCCAGATTTGTTCTTGCCCTGGGGCATTGGCACTGGCTCTTCCGGCCTCTGTACTCCACCCCTTCCCAGATCTTAAAAAAGCTCCACCTCCAGGTCTCTAGGTCTCTTCTCAACTGTTGCATCCCAGAGAGGCCTTTTTAGAGAGGAAGGGAGAGGGAGAGAGATATAGAAACATCAATCATGATAGAGAATCATTGATTGGCTGCCTCCTGCACACCCCCTACTGGGGATCAAGCCCACAATATGGGCATGTGCCCTTGACCGGAATCAAACCCGGGACCCTTCAGTCTGAGGGCTGACACTCTATCCACTGAGCCAAATTGGCTAGGGCTGGACACTTTTTTAAGGGTGCCCCCTCTCTCTCCACTGTCACTCTATTTTTCAATCAGAGACTGAAATTCATATCTGTTTTCTGCTTATCATTTGCCTCTGCCATGAGTGGAGCCAAGGTTCTCTCCCCAATGCTTAGGACAGTGCCTGACACCTAGTGAGGGCTCAGTAGCAATTTGCAGAAGGGCCACGGCCTGTCAAGTCCTGGGCTCCGTGCAGGGGTTGGGGTGGGGAGATGGAGGGTGTCTGAGCCAGGATCCCTGCTCTGAGGAGCCCATGTGCTAGCTTCCCATTGTGGGAGAATGTATTTGGAAAGGCAAGTAACACCTTGCCTGCAAGCCTTGGAGGAGGTGGTTTCCCATCTGGCCATGTGGTAGGGGGGCCTGTTACAGAGATGGCTGCCCAGACCTCCTCTTCAGGAGCGGGTAGGATTAGAGGGATTCATGGGCCTTGGTGGTCAGGGAAGGCTTCCCAGAGAAGCTGTGTTGTAACAGGGTGAACAGGGGGCAGGTAGGATGTGGGAAGAGACATAACCTGGGCACCTCTCCATGCCCCCAAGTCCACGACCCCATCCTGGGATATGATAAGACCTGGAGAGAGGAGGCTGGGCCTGGCTTCAGACCTCTGCTGCTCCTTCCAGCCACCCCCCTCTTTCCAGGATCCCCTCACTTTCTATCACAGATGCAGTTCTGCCCCTCAGCTAACATTGGCTGGCATCAGAGAGCAGCTCAGAGCCCATTCCAACCCACTCTCAGCAAGAACTGGGGCAACTCCCAGCCCCTCCTCCCCTCCCCCTGTACTGCGTGGGGCACTCTGTGAGAGCCTCTGAACTGGGCTGTGGCCGTGGTCCTGCCACACGCAAAGGTGGGCCTTAGGAAAATTACTTTAAAAAAAATCTCTGAGTCAGTTTCATCTGCTGTAAAATGGATGATAAGCAAGATAATGGCAGGTTAAACAGGGTAAAATGTGCAGTGTCTGGGTCTCAGCAAGTGCTCCAGGTCCTGAATAATATGTCCTTCGTGGTCTTTTGGTTATCAAGTTAATGAGATGCCGCAGAAACTTAACTCTTGTTTATGTCAATTAGCTTATGGTGAAACTGGTTTCGTTATACGTTGTTTCACTCCAAGTCCAAGAACCTGTGGCGGATGTCAAGTGAGGACTTACTGTATCTATATTGGCTTACAGGGAGTCTCTTCTATGCCTGGCTTTTAGCGCCACCTACTGGCCGGTAGCAGAATGACGCGCCCTGCAGTCCCAGGGTGGAGGAAGGGTGCAAGTCTCAGATCTGCTCTGGCTCCCCTCTGGCGCGGGACAGGCCCCTCCCCTCTGTGGACAGCACCTTTCTCATCAGTTGAATGGGGATGGTGGTGTCCCTCTGCCTCCATGGCAACTTAGTTCTGAGAGCTTTGGCAGGGAAGGGTAAGAATGCTTTCCTTGAAGCGCTGGCTCAGCCTGAACTCAGAAGGAGGGTGCCCCTGACGAACAAGGGGCTGCTGCGTAGAGACAGCTGGTTACACTCCGCTCACCGCGGGTGTTGTTGCAGCGCAAGTGACTGCTGGACCCAGACTCCGCCTGTCTCCTTCCCAAGGCAGGATCCACAGCTGCTTGCCCGGACTCCATGGTGCCCACAGAACAGGCGAGAACGGTGCTCCGACCGCCGTTCCCCCCATCACACGCGAGCGCACCATCACCCAGATGCATGCACCCCGGAGGTTAACATTTTTTTCCGGCTCTATTTGCTTCAAGTTTCTACCCTCAACACTCCTCCTCCCCACCGGGTCAGCTCCCGCGGGAGGACAGGGTCCTCAACTCCTGTGTCCCGGGCATCCGGCACGGGGCTGGCACACAGTTATCGCTCCACAGCTGCTTGTTGATAAACAGAGCTGCACTCACGAGACACATACAGGCACTCCCGATCTCAACCGCACTCGGTGCGCGCGCACACCCCCAGTGGTTCTCAACCTTTCTAATGCGGCGACCCTTTAATGCAGTTCCTCATGTTGTGGTGACCCCCAACCATAAAATTATTTTCCTTGCTACTTCATAACTGTAATTTTGCTACTGTTAATGAATCGTAATGTAAGTATCTGTGTTACATTACATCATAATGTAAATATCTGTGTTACATGGTCTTAGGTGACCCTGCTAGCGGTTCTCAACCTGTGGGTCACGATCCACAGGTTGAGAACCGCTGCTGTAGAGCCTAAGACCATTGGAAAACACAAATATTTACATTACGATTCATTAACAGTAGCAAAATTACAGTTATGAAGTAGCAACGAATAATTTTATGGTTGGGGGTCACCACAACATGAGGAGCTGTGTTAAAGGATCGCGACATTAGAAAGGTTGAGAACCACTGCGACACGCCCTTCACGCCACATGGGCGATCACAGAAGTAGACAAGCCCGCCAACTGTCTAGTGTACACACACATACACATACACACGCCAGCGCACGCGTGCGCGCGCCTCTGGCGCATGCGAGCACATCTGGTTTGCATCCCAGCCGCGCTCTCACTCCTCCGCTTTTGGCAGTAAAGGCGCCCGCCACCCGCCCTTCCCCCCGCTTTTGAGGCCAGCATTGCTGGGAGTCCGCGTAGGGAGGCGGCCTAGTGACCCACAGGTCGGCGCAAGATTTTAGGGACATTTTAGTTGTCAATTTCAGCCAACGAACACCACCCTTTACCCCAGCCACCTTCTTTCTCACTTGTAGCGGAGTATCTTCCCACTCTCTGCTCACCCCCACTGTTTCCCTGGAACTAGCCAGCGCAATTCAAATAGTACCATTCACCTTGCGATCACACCACCACACCACGGCTCCACTACCGCCACCAGACGGCCACCGTCTGAATCCTAGCTCTGCTCTCACCAGGTGACTTCCTCTGCAAAAGGACTAGCATAGCACTTCCTTTCCACGGGGAATAGTGAGAGCAAAGAGATAACGCACTACGCCCAGTGACACGTGCCTGGCACCTGTGAAATGCTCAGAAAGTAGGAATTATAGAGTCCTCAATATGATATCCTTAGGGTACCATTGAGACTTAAAATAGCTGAGCTGAACAGGGCACCCTGGAACCTCTTCCTAGATCAGGATGTCTCTGACTCCCCAGGTTAGGAACCCCGGAGTAGCCTTAACTTCCAAACCCCTTTCCCCCCTAATGACTCACAGGCACTTAAAAAAACACTACAGTTTTATTAAGATATGTTGCACATAGCCTTTTAAAGTGTACAATTCAGTGGTTTTTAGTATATTCAGAGAATTGTGCAACTATCACTACGAACGGTTTTTATCACCTCAGCAGTCACTACCCATTTCTCCCATTAAAAAGAAACAATAAACCCCAAATGGAGCCACTTTTGCTAAGCCCCACAAAGACTTATACCTAACCTACTCACAGTTTCAGCCTCAAGCAGGAGCGGAATTTTAAAGTAAGCAGTCTGGAATTTCCAGTCAACACCAGTGAGGTCATCTCCAAGATAAGACACTGGCCCACCTGCCCCCTCATGGAAGGGGACTGCCTGAAACAACCCTTTCTTTTCTTTGTCTAATAACTTCCTTGTCCCAACCCTGTTTCTGCCTTGAAAGCCTTCCATTTTGTATAGCTCCTGAAGCACCTTTCTGTTTGCTAGATATTTCTGCCCAAATTGTGTGAATTGTTGAGTAGAGCCTTTTAGATCTTTACATTTACTCGGCTGAATTTTTTGTTTAACACCCCAATACCTCCCAGGCCTTGGCAGCCACTCATCTACCTTCCATCATGATGGATTTGCCTGCTTCAGACATTTCATAGAAATGGAATCATACAATATATGACCTTCTGTGTCCAGCTTCTTTCATTTAAAAAAATAATGTGTTTAAGGTTCATCCAAGTTGTAGCATGTGTTAGTACTAAATTTCTTTTTATGGCTGAATAATACTCCATTGCATAGCTGTTTATCCATTTATCCGGAGTTGATAGACATTTGAGTTGCTTCCACCTTCTGGCTATTGTAAGTAATGATGCTATGAACGTGAGTGTACAAATATCTATTTGAGTTCCTGCTTTTAACTTTTTTATACCTACCCAGAAATGTAATTGCTATATCACATGGTAATTCTATGTTTAATTTTTTGTAGTGCTGATCAACTGTCACACCCTCCCAATTTACATTCCCACCTGCAATGTAAGCGAATTCCAGTTTCTCTACTTCCTCCCCAGCACTTGTTTTTTTAATTATAGGCATCTTACTGTGTGTGATGGTATTGTGATTTTGATTTCCATTTCCTGATGGCTGAATGGCGGCTAGCATCTTTTCATTTGCTTATTGTTCATTTGCATATCTTTTCTGGAGAAATGTCTATTTTTATGCCAGTTCCACACTGCTTTACTATTGCTTTGTAGTAAAATTTAAAATTAGCAAGTGTGAGTCCTCCAACTCCTTACTTTTAAAGATTGTTTTGTCTATTTTAGGTCCTCCAAATTTCCATATGAATTTTAGGATTAGCTTGTTAGTTTCTGAAAAGAAGCCAACATTAAATCTATAGTCTTTCCATTTGGGTCTTTAATTTCTGATGTCTTGTACTTTTGTAAATTTATTCCTGAGTATCCTTTTCGTTATGAAGCTAATGTTAAGTGGAATTGTTTTTCTTAATTTCCTTTTCGTCTTTCTCATTGCCAATGTATAATTGATTTTTGTATATGAAAAGAAAAGTTGATGTATCTGAAGAGTCTATCAAAATGCTGATTCTCAGGCATGCCTCCATGTAGTCTGTAGTGAAGCCTGGAAATGTACATTTTAGCTCTTACACCTCCCCACTCCAGGAGGACACTTTAGGAAGGGCGAGCCTGGTCCTCTGATACTGTGTTCAGTCTCCTTTCTAGGCCTTTCTACAAGCTGTTCCCATTACTTGAAACACTTTTCATCTACTTTTCTCTCTGGGTAAGACCTGCTCAGTCTTCAAAACTCAACAGAGTCTCTTCCTCTAGGAAGTCTTCCCTGATTACTACCTCCTCCTAATTTGATTGGACACCCTTAGTACTCTGGGTGTCTCCCTCTCTCTTAGTATATATAACATACCGTGTTAATTTTTTAAAAATTATGAACACATTTTACTTGTAAAAATTAAAAACAGTGCAGTCAAGTCCTAAGTCCTCTTGACAACCAATCCCACTGTTGGGTTTTGTTTTGCCCCCTCAGACGTGTTTCAGTGCATTTATACACGTATACCGGACTAGAGTGTTTTACTTTACCGAAGTGGTGTCATACTGTGCGCATTGTTCTGTGATCGGCTTTTCACTGATAGCGTGCCATGGATCCATCCGTGTCCATTCCCACCACACTCTGTTTACTGCACAGCATACCAGAGCATGGCCATATCCCCACTGACTTCCCCATCCCTCCGTTAATGACTGTTTCCCTTCTCACTGGATTATCAAGAAAGGGTAGTTATCATTGTTAATAATAACAAAACATTGAGCACAGTGCCTGGCATTGAGCAGTCAGGCACTCAATAAATGTTGAAATGAGTTAAATTCAAGTCAATGTGAAATTTGAGTGAGGGAGCAACTATGATATATTTTTAAAGACTTTGAAAATATTTAAGAGAAATAAATATGATGAATAAACATAATGGAAGTCATAATGTCTGAGATCCCAAAAATTTAAGGTGGAAAAAGACAAAATAGGTGTGGCAAGTATAGATGGTTGTTGGAGCTGGGTAATGGGTACATAGATGTCGTTGCACTCTCTGCTTTTGTGTATGTGTGTAAATTTTCACAATTAAAAAAACACACCTTAAAAACAAAGAAATGAGGCCCAACCAGTGTGGCTCAGTGGTTGAGCGCTGACCCATGAACCAAGAGGCTGCTGGTCTGCGGGTTGTGGGCTCCATCCCCAGTCGGGGACGTGCAAGAGGCCACTGATCGATGATGTTTCTCTCTCATCAATGTTTCTATCATTCTCCATTCCTCTCTCTCTAAATATCAATAAAAACATATTTAAAAACAAACAAAAACATGCACAAGACAAGTTAAATTGACTTTAAGCTGTCTGAGAGAAAGATGGAGTCTACTCCTTGTCTAGGAACTTAGGTCTCACTTAGCATGAGTGCTAAGACACAGGCTTGAGGCCAGTTCAATGCAGGGACAAGCGACACTCAGCCTCTGAAAGCTGGGGTTCCAGATGGGAATGTTTCCTATCTGGGAACCACACAGGCCAACAGAAGACCCACAGGTCCCCACCCCACTCACTCACACACACAAAACCAGCCCCAGGAAAAAGGGAAAAGGAGGAAAGAAGGAATAAATGAAGGAAGGAATAGAAGAGGAAGACAGGCTAGAAAGGAAGGGAGGAAGGAAGGAGAGGAAGACAGACAGTCTCTGATGGTACAACAGTGTCTCTGATCTGGAAGTGGATTGAGGGTTTGACATGAGGAATCTTTTTGGAAAATGTAAGCCCATACCCCCTTCAGGCCTCCTCCTTAGGTCCCCATCTTAGGAGAAGCCAGTGATGCCATTTTGTCAGGTTCTGGGCGCTGACTCCCTCAGACTCAAATGAACAAGGAGCAGAGCCCAAACCAGGAAAGGCCCGGCCCAGGCTCATGTCTGCCACGGAGAGACCCTGCCCAAGTCTCCTTCCCCGTCTGAGCTGTTTCTCCAACTGGGTGGTGAGGCGTATGCTCTGCGAGGCTCAGTACAGCTGTGACTGGCCCAGGAAGACGTTCTCGAACTTGCCCAGAGGCGGCCTTTCCTGGAACCATCGTCACCCCTGGGTGCTGAATGGGCACACTTCTCCTTTCCTCTCAGGGCAGCACAGAAGGTTAACGTTATTACAACAGACCTGGGAACCCCAGTTCAGACCCTGGTTACACCTTCCCGGGGCCACACAGCCAAGGAGGACAGAGCCGGCTCTTGGACCCTCGTGGGGCTGACACCAAAGCCCTGCTGTCCCCCCCTGCCTCTTACTCCCTTTCTGGACCTTTCTTTTCACCCCCTCCCCGAGTGGAGACCTCAACAAAAGGAAGAAGTCACCCCCCTGATCAGCAGAGTTGGCTCGGCTGACCTGGCTGGCTAGGCAGGTGTCCCCCTCCTCCCGCATCCATCCCTGTGCTTCCCTCCCAAAGCTGCACTTGCTCGGTAGAAGAGGACCACCTTCCCCCGAGAGGAGAGGACCGGTCTTCGGTCAAGGGCATAGGGGTAGCTGCGCTACCCTGCTAGAACCTCCAAACAGGCTCTAAAAGGAAGAAGCAGGGTGGGAGTCGGGGACAGGTTGAGGGTCTCTGTGCCCTGTCACACCCCGCACCCCTGTCCCCTCTCCACCTCTGGCTCCAGTGTGGAGAGACATCCAGGCCGCTCAGCCCAACCCAGGCGCCTCTGGGGGAAAACAAATAAAAATAAAACGGTAATAACTCGGGCTGAGCGGGCACACGGGCAACAGCTTTAGCCAATTAACATTCCTTCGGGGTTTGGGGTGCCCCCCTTCAGCGGCACCTCATAAATGTCAGGAGGGGATTGGGAGTGGCCAGGGCTTCTCTGCAGCCTGGCTGAGGCTGGCACCCCGAGCTGGCTCTGCCCAGGCAGCTTCTCCGGGAGGCGAGGGGTGAGCACAGCCCTCTGGGGTCTGAAAGGAAACCAGAGCCAACGCCCGCCTGGCCTGGCAGTGCTAATCATTATCACAGGGTCAGGGAGAGATTTGTGGGAAAACCAGAGAACCTGTCTAATCACGGCCTGGTGTGTGTTAGCCTTTCCAGGAAAGAGAGGACAGGCACAAAGTCTGTGCCCCCCCAGCTTGACTCCCTCGCTAAGTGAATAAGAGATAGCAAAACAAAGCCTTGTCCTGGTCCATTCTCCTCACATGGCCCAACACACCCATTTCACAGATGCGGACAGTGCGGCCCAGGGACTGGAGGTGACTCATGCAAGGTGTCTGGAAGCCAGTATAGATGACAGAACAAACCATCCTCTATGCCCTCCTTCCCTCTGCTCCAAATGTCCTATCCACACACCTTGGCTTGCAGAGAGCATCTCCCCAGCTCCTACTTCCACTTGCCTCTGAGTTCAACTTCCCCGATGCCCCTGTCAGGATTTGGACCCCTCTGATTCCCTCCCGTTCCTCTCCGGATTTCTCTTTCATAGCACCTCTTGGATCAAATATTGGTACTTTCTGTCTCCCCCACTAGGCTCCAAGGTTCCAACGCAGGGCAGGGGCTGATCTGCTCGCTGTTGAGTGCCTTGTGAATGAATGAACAAATGTGGACAAATGTCCCCCCTTTGCCTGAAGGTTCCTAGTATGACAGAGGGTTTCCTGAGGCCCCTGTTTGGGCCCTCTAAGGCAGCCCTTCCCACAGACAAGGATCCCAAACCTGCAGTTACATCAGAACCTCTCGGGACTGCTTATCGAAATGCCGTTTCCCAGCCTCCACAGCTGGAAATCCTGAAGCAGGAGGGCTGGGAAGCTGCATTTTAGCAAGGCTTTGTGAGAGTCCCATGAGGAAGAAAAGCAGTGGCCCCTGGGTACAAACCTTTTCTGTATCCTTCTACCGCTGCCACAGGGCCCTACCCAGTGCCCTGCCCAGCAGAGGGTCCTCGAAAGTGTGTGTAGAATGTACTGGAAGTGGATTGAGGTGACTGGCAGACCATAGCCAGAAAGATGAGTGGAGATATGGGACCAGAAGTTATACGGGTCTGAGATCCAGCTCCAATTCTGGCCCCGTAAGGAGTTGCCTAATCCCTGGCAAACGACTTCACCTTGCTAAGCCTCGGTTTCCTCATTTGTGAAACAGGAGGAAATAAAACAGATCCCAAAGGGCTGCTGACAGGAGTAAATGGGATTCTATACAAGGCTACAAAGTCACACGCAAGGTGTTACTATTGTACTCACCATCATCATGATGACCATTGCTATTGATAGTTCTGGACAGAATGAAGGAGGCTTTGAATGCAGGGTAAAGGAGGTAAATTTAAACTTAATGTCAAAAACGTATTTTTATTCATTTATTCAATTAATGCTTAGTGAGTTCCTACCATGCTCCAGGCTCGGTGCTGGCACTGGGGCTACAAATGCTGCCCCTGCCTTCGAGAAGTCTCCTGCCCAGACCAGGGGCCACAGTGCTCACAGGGCCCAGCAGCTCTTGTGGGTGAGGTGCCCAGGGCTGGGTGGCGTGAGAGCAGCCAGCAGCCAGAGCCTCCATCTGCAGAGGGCTGCCGCTCCTCAGCCCCACCCTTAGGAAGTCAGGGGGCGGAGCTTCCGATTTTACAAAAGAAGCTAGAAATTTGTAACTTTCCTTATTTTTAAATGTTGGTCTCTGATTCAGAAAAGTAGTTTAAGCTGAGAACTGAAGAAATGAGTAAAAATGATGCAGGGCCTGAGAGGGAAGCTGATCAATCTGGAGGGGTGTGGGGGTGCCCTCCTGGCAGGAGTGGCCTGGCCCAGGCTCCTGGGGACTGCTCAGAACAGCAGGGGCACAGGCCCTGGCAGTCCCCCTCCACCCCTCCCTGGACAGATGCCCAGCCCAGCTTTGTCCGGGCACAGAAGGAACACCAAGTTTCAAAAGGCACAAGAGTTCCAGAATGATCATCCAGGGGAGAGGAGGCTGGAGGGTGTGAACACTTGAGGGGATCTCCAAGGGAGGCAGAGCCTGAGGTCCACATAGCAAGCCCAGACTAAAGCAAGCTCACCCAGGAAGGCACCGCCAAGCTGGATCAGAACCAGCCTGCAGGCTCCCTGTCTAGTGCTCTGCCCACTCTCCCAGGATACCACAGATGACTTGCTGCTGCTCCCTGTCCCCATACTGGGGGATACTGGGATTAGCCAGGCCCTGCCAGAGGGCAGAGAACAGGTGTTCATCAGAACAGGGCGACTGGGATGGACAAACGGTCAAAATATAAAAAACTGTTGAGGACAAGAAGCCACTGGAGGACAGAGGTGGAGTCTGATCTTATTTTGTACTTCCCCTCGCCCCCACCCACTCCGAGCACGGAGCTGGGCATGTGAGAATCGGGAAATGAAATGCATGCTGTCAAACTTGCTCTCTCTGGTTCCACCGTGGTTGGTAGGTGGAGTTCGGTATCTCCCCTGTCCTCACCCATCCACTTTGAGGAACCCTGGGAAAGGGGGGCATGTGTTTGAGGCACCACAATCTTGGTGACCTCAGTTGCTCTCAGGCTGGTGCCAGGCGGGGGCGATAAACACCAAGATCTGATGCTGGGGCCCGGGAGGTCAGGATTCTTGAAATCTGCCTCACCTTTGGGCACCTAATTCGTCACCAGAGGACTTTGAATCGTGCATCTGCTCACCATTTCGAGGCTCTTCCGGGAGCGCTCCCAGAGTTTGGGTGGATGTGGGTGAATGCGGTGAATGCCCTGCGAAAGCTCATGGTCCCAAATCTTGAGAAAGGCGTGTCACTTTGGAAAAGCTGGCGGGGTGGAAAGAGGCGGTAGAAAGTGATGGAATATCGGGGAAGGCTATGATTGATGAACCTCCCATCAGTGAGCCTGCATTCTGAGACGTCCTGTCCGTGTTTCTTTGTCTCCCCCTTGTGGAAATGAGGGAAGCTTGGGACCTTTTTAACAAGGAAGATAAGATTCCGTTTGTTTTTGTTTTCCTTTTTGGCCCCTCCCTACTTCTTTATTGCTTTACGCTTTCTTTTATTTGTCTGTTTTTTCTTTTTTTTACTATTAAGTGGCCATCACTTAGGAAATAAAACAACAAATAAAATACTGAAATTTTATCTGGTTCCTGGCCAAGGTCCAAGTCATACTGTTAATTTATAAAACCAAGTTACAGAATCATGTAAGTACATGACTCCATGTGTGCATGTGCATGTACATATAGATGAATGTAAATGGCCTAAAAGTTTGGGAAAAGACTTGAAAGGATGCATACCCAATGAATATGTTGACTTCTGGAGAGGGAGAGGCAAAGAGATTTGATTTGAGGCAAGGAGATTTTAGCTTTACCTGTCATGATTGCATTGTTAGGTAAGAATGCACTTTGTAAAATTAAAAATTAATAATAGTAATTTTTTCAGTATAAAACTAATTTATGCTTCTTGAAAAAAGTAGTGTTCAATATATAGTTAAGTAAATGCTAGTTATGAAGTAATGCATATGGTATGATTCCATTTCTTAAAATAATGTGTGTGTGCATGCACAGAAAAAGGCTGCAAAAATATAAACAAAATGTTTGCCAATAGTTATTTCTGAGTGATAGGATTAAGGCAATCTTGATTATTTATTCAGTAATCTATGCCAATGCTATAAGGTCTGTATTATCATTTTTAATAGTTTATGATGTTCTGTTGTATGGACTTACATTAATTTGTTTAATCATTCTCTTATTGATGAACATTTAAGCAGCTTCCAATATTTTCTTATTATAAATAATGCTGTCATAAACATCTTTTATGTCATGAGGATAAATCCTACAGGGGCAACCTCTGGATCAAAACGTATGGCACATTATATGTTTACATATGCTACTACCAAACTGCTGCCCAGGAGAGTTCAGCTCATTCCCACTTCCCGTATCAGCCTCCCCACCACCACTCCCCACCACCACCATCCCCCCGCAGTGTCACGAGTCTGATTTCCCACTTACCCCCCAACCCTGGAAACTGTCATTTTCCAGCTTTACGAGTCTGATGGATATAAAAGGCTATCTCATTTGAATTTGTTGTTTTTCATGACCAAAGCAGTAAAATTGGAAGACAGGTTTTCCTTATGCTTTGCATTTTCTTAATATATATTCCTGGGATAGTACTCTATCATATATCACAAATCTTTACACTGGGTCTTGCTATTTGGTAGGAGAAGTGTTCGAGGTCTTCCAGTTTTACAGATTGCTTGTCTATTGTTTACTCTTCCATGTCATTCTAGAATGAGTGTATTAAATTCTGCAAAAGACGTTGGTGGTGTTTTGATTGTGTTGCTTTGCCCTTATAGATTAAACAGGGGAGAACCTGGCACCTTTTACCAGTAATCAGATGTATTTTGCCATAATTCAGATTTAATTTTTATATCCTTCAGTAAAATTTTATAATGGCTCTCATAAAGATGTTTTTTAGGTAGGTTATTTCTAGATGTATAACTTTGTTTTGGGTTTTTGTCGTCGTTTGGTTTTGGTTTGCTTTTGAATGTGGTTTCTTTTCCATTACATATTTATGATTGATTATTGTTGCTGGATTACAACAAGGCTATTGACTTTTCCAGGTTGACCTCATATCTTACCACTCACTGAAGTCCGTAATTATTTAGTTATTTATTTGGCTAAATTTATTTAGTTCTTTATTTTATTATTTTTTATTTTAATTTGTACTTCACCTTCCAGCAGTATCATTGAGTACTAGCAGTGTGATTTTAACCTTTTGGTTCCTGGGTTTCCTTGGTAAACAGAGATGACAGTCGCATCTACCTGGGGATTTTGTGTGCTGGCTAATTGAGAGTAAATACTGAACAGAGGCGGCCTTTCCTCCCAGTGATGTCATTGGTCACGCGCTCTGCTAGGGCTGAGGGAGACAGAGAAGCCCCAGCGGGGTGCTCCCCTGAAAGGGAAGGACTAGGCAGACATAGGTAGACGTGGGATTAAAAGTGGGAACCTCCCAGCTGGGAGCAGAGCCGGGGAGGGACCATGAATGGGGCATCTTTGGCCTGAGCAAAGGGGAAGCAGGAAAAGCTGAGTTTCTGACACTGACCTGGCCACTTGCTCTAGGGGCTTCTGGCTTTGCACTGGGGCTATCCGGTTCGAGGATCCCCCAACTGCCCCCTGCTGCAGTGCCACCTCAGGCCCCTCTTCGGGGCATGAAGACAGCTGGCAGCCTTGGCCAAGTGGCAAGGAGCACCAGCAACAGAATCACTCCCCCTGGCATGGATTCCCTGTCCGGGAGACTGACCCAGTGACCCCAGGCCACACCCTCTGGGCTACTAACCTAACCCTTGCTGCTTTCCTTTCCAGCCTCCCCGGGCCTCCTTTGGGTCTACTTCCCCACAGCATCCTGAGTCACGCCGTGCAGTTGTTGAACCTCTCTGGACCTGTTCGTTTAGTGCTAAGTGGGAAATGGTAGTCCTCTCCCTCCAGTCCCGGTTGGCTGTTGAGACTAAGGGTTTAGCTGAATGGGGAAGGGATTCGTGGTGAATAAAAAAAGCATCCTGCAAACATTAATCTCCTTTCTAGCCCTGAAACCTTACACTAGTCACTTAGCCTTACAGGGCCTGGTTGCCTTGTCTGAGAGTCGGAGGTAAATGTGAGCCTTCTGCATGAGGTTTTTCATTCATGTATTCATGCATTTGCAGGTGTTATTTTGGAGTGCTGTCCACTGTGAGGCCCCAGCCACCCTATTCTCTCTTTGCTTTCCTCTCAGCTGGATGCATCCCATTCCCAGCGGGGGGTTCCCATCCTGGGGCAGGAGGCAGAGCACAGCTGGGTGAGAAAACTCAGGACCCTGTGGGGCATTCCCCCTACAGCTACCTTTATTCAACACAAGGGACTGTCTTTTATTCTGAGATTCTCTCTTGGTATCTAGTTGTAAAAAGGTCCATTTCTTCTGTGGAATGATGGTGACCAGAGGTGGGAGTTGATTTTCTAAATGTTCTTCTTTGGCAAAATGAAAAGTTAGCAACTCTGGTGTGGCCGAAAGGCTCTGGAATGGGCCCCTGTGACACCCTCTTCCTGGCACTCGAGCCCTTGTGTAATCCCTTGGAGAACGGGCTGGGCTTGGTGACTTAGGTTCTAGAATGGAATACAGCAATGATCACTTCCGTGACGAGGTTACGCAAGACTGTGCCTCCCATCTTGCCAGGCGAGGCCTGCTCTTGCCTTCTTGCCTTGCACACATGCTCGGATGAAACAAACTGCCATGTAGGAGATACTGTCCACATGGCCAAGAACTGAGGGTGGCCTCTGGCCAACAGCTGGGAGGCGGGACTCCAGCAGTCCTCAAGAATCGAACCCTACAGGCAGCCACGTGACTTTGAAGAAGATAGTTCCCCAGTCAAGCCTTACGATGACTGCAGCCCAGCTGCAGAGCCCAGAGGAGAGTGAGGCCACTGAGGCACAAAATGGGTTTTAGGGCAATTTGTTATGCAGCAATAGGTAACCAATACATTTGGGTATTTTTAAATGTTCCTGGTCTGTGAGATCCAAAATTCACATTCCCATTATGGTTAAAACAGCCTTTTACAATTCCTTTGCAGATAGGTATGTGAGATGGTAAAGACCTGATTCTCAGCTCGGCCCTTCCTCTCCTAGGTAAATAAGCTTTGGGCAGGTTACTTCTCTGAGCCTCAATTCCTCATCCATGAAAGGGCTATCACACTACTTTCCTAAATAGGATAGTATGTGTAAATACCAATACTGATTATTTCTAGAATAATCAGTATTTTGTGTCAGGGCCAGTGTTAAATGCTTTACAGGCATTATTGCATTTTACCCTCACAAACGTCTGAGGTAAGTAGTTGTTACTCGCACCCCGCCCCTCCCCGCCCCAGACGAGGAAAGGGAAACTCACAGAGACCTGGGACCACACTGAAGCCTGCCAACTCGAAAGCACAGGACCTGTGTGTGCCTGACGCTTTGTAGGCCCTCGGTAAATTGTGACTTACTAGTAAATGAATAAAAATTTAAAAGGGGAAGGAAGAAGTATGCTTTCTTGCTTGTGACCACTAGGTGGCAGTAAAGACAGGCAGACGAGCCTCTACCACTTAAAGCTTACTAGTAGCTGAAAATTGATTCCTGCCTTATTTCCCTAAATATTTGTAGAATGCTTGCTATATGCCAACTGATTTTCAATAATTAGTCATAGTAATGCTCATCACAACCCTGTGAGGTTTGTTATTATCAACTTACAAAGCAGGAAACAGGCTGAGAGTTAAGTCACTTCCCAGTCAGCTAGAAAACAGCATGAATTAAGTAAATCATTAGCCAAGACTATTTCCAGAGCTGTCCCATGCCAGTGTACCTGAGTTGCTATATACAGTTGTCAAGAAAGAAAGAGTAGTTTTGTTTATGTATGTGTTACATACTATTCTTCATTTACCTCTTTCGCCTGCTGGTGAGTATTGGAAACATTTCCGTGGGAGTCTATGCCTCCTCTCCTGGCAGCTGTATAGTGTATAGTTTGTAGTGTGGTTGGATCACAGATGTCTAGGCAATCAAGCCTCTGTGGGTAGTCATTTGAAAGTCTTCCAGTACTGTTACGTTTTACAAAAAAAATAATAATAATGCTTGCACACACATCCGTTTACAGCTGCCTCTGTGATAGCACTTCTGCCCCCATAGGCTCCCAGGAGTACAGTACCTGGATTGTGGTTGTGTGTGTGGTTGTGTGTTGATAGAGATGCTAATTGCCTGCAGGTAGGTTGTACCCGTTTTCATCCTCACCCACAGTGTGGGAGGGAGCCTGCCTCCATGGCATTGCCAGCCTGGAGGTTGCCAACATTCACAAAGTTTAATACAAAGACATTTTTGCTAACTGTTTTTGTAATAAACTGAGCTACCTTCAGCTTCCCCCTGCCTTGCAGGTGAATAGTCAGAGCCTGCATGACCCAGGTGTCCTGGCGGGAGAGACGTGAGAAGAAAATATCTCTAATCCCCTCCCAGGCAGAGACTCCAGCTAGTGCACACCCGCTGTGCGGGCACGGGGCACATGCACATTTAAAAGGTGCCACTTGCCCTGGCCCATGTGGCTCAGTGGTTGAGTGTTGGCCTGTGCACCAGGAGGGCACAGTTCAATTCCCAGTCAGGGCACATGCCCAGGTTGTAGGCTTGATCCCCAATAGGGGGCCTGTAGGAGGCAGCTGATCAATGGTTCTCTTTCCCTCTCCCTTCCTCTATCTCTAAAAATCAAAGCATATTTTAAAAGAAAAAAGAAAAGGTGCCACTTTTTTAGTTTTTTTTTTAATATATTTTTATTGATTTCAGAGAGGAAGGGAGAGGGAGAGAGAGAAACATCAATGATGAGAATTATTGTTCGGCTGCCTCCTGCACGCCTCCCACTGGGAATCAAGACCGCAACACAGGCATGTGCCCTTGACCAGAATCGAACTTGGGACCATTCAGTCCGCAGGCCAATGCTCTATCCACTGAGCCAAACCAGCCAGGGCTTTTTTAGGTTTTGATGTACAGATCCCATCAGCACAACCAGATTGGGAGCCCCTAGGTTACATTTGTGCTTCCATTGACATAGAAGTGTGAGTGATTCATTATTTGGGACAGTAGGGAATAGCAGGGGGGTGGTGAACAGTGGTGGGAGAAGAGAGAATTTGAAAATAATTCGGAAATACCACAAGGGGGAAGCCAAAGAAGACTTCTAGGCCCCACTCATGACTGAGACTCAGATGGGAGGTCTCTGAGCCTCCATATAGCATACTGGGGGCTTCCAGAACATGGGGCTATCCCTAAAGTTAGAGACTCCCATGTGAAGCCCTTTCCACTTACCTGACACGCCGCCCTGCCTCAGCTTCTTCATTCTTCTCTGCACCTTATCGATTAGAACTGTGATTTCCCCCATTTTACAGATGAGGAAACTGAGGCTCCGGGAAGCGAAACTATCCAGTGGCATAAAAGAAGTGGTGGGCAGTACCAAGCAGGCGGATCCCGAGCTAGGTGGCCCTGAGGGTGCTCCTAGATCTGCAGGGGGAGGTAGAACCTCCCCACGCAGGGCTCACAGCAGTGGAGCTGGCCGGGCCTCTACCAGAGAGCAACCTGGGTGTCATTCTCACCCCACCCTCTCCTGGGGCACTCTTTATCTGAGTTCTGGACACACAGCTGCAGACTCTCACCAGCGGAGGCCCTCTTGGCAGCGGCATCTGACCTTTGGTCATGTAAACATGGCCTGGCCCAGGATGGCCTGGCTTGTCCTTGGGCCTCAGTCATGGCCGTGCCCAGGAGGGCATGTGTGCATGTGCTCAGGGTCATGAGGATGGCTTCAGGCCTCCACATATCAACTTGGAGTTGCACCTGGGGACAGAGGACATCCTGCTGTCTGCTCAGACCCCAGGGACTCTCAGGATGGTTTCAGAGCCCAGGTTACTTCCAAAAAGAGGACCAGGCTGGAACTAAAGAGTCCCAGACGAACCTAAAAATCACTGATGGGGGTCCGTGCCCAGGGCCACCTGGCAGGCAGAGCCAGGTCCACATAGACTGAACAGGTCACAACTTCTTTGGGCTCAGCAGCCTCCTCTGTCCAAGGTCCCTGGCTCGCCTCCTTGCTGGAGACCCTGGACCCTCTGGTCCCACCACCTACCCCCTGCAGTCCTGTTATCTCCAGGGCCCTGGGTCCTGCTGATTCCTGGGATAGGGCCCACCCTCCCTGGGGGGACCAGATGAGAAGGGACTGCAGGGGCTGCTTGGACCCGATAACAGGGGCCTGGCCTTTATCGGTGGAGCTCAGGGCTCTGTGCAGGCACGTGGCCTGCCTGGGAGAGGGAGCAATGAGAGGTTGCCCAGATCCTGGGCAGATGAGATACAAACCAGAGACCTTTTTTAGTAGTTTTTTTTAAAGTCTGTTTTGTTTTCTCTGATTAGAAAGGTAATGCAGGCATGTTACAATAAATTAAACGTAACAAAAATAGATGGCACTGAAAGTGAAAGTGCCCATGGTGATAGGAAAAGGAGAGAGAAAAGAAAGTGAAAGTGCCTATAAATGCATATCCCAGACATAATCCCTGGGCCCAGTTTATGCTCATCTCACCAGATTTTTTCTGCACATAAACTGACACTGTCATTTCACGGGATTGGAATCATACAGTAGAGCCCGGTGTGCTGGCTCAGAGCCTGTCCCAGGTCCCAAGCCTGGGGTTCCCTCACTTCATACCCATGCATGCACTTCATCTCCCTGAACCTCGGTTTTCTAATCTGTCAGACCTCACATGGATTGCCAAAATTAAGCAAAATAATGCAGGTGAGGCACGTAGCCTGGGCCTGGCCCACAGTAACCGTCAATGAGCTCTCAGTAACCGTCAATGTCACCAGTGTTGTCTATAACTCGCCTTTATTTTTCACCAACAGTAATATGGACTCTCTTTATATTGATGCCAAAGATGTAGCCCACTCCTCTGGACAGATTCAGAGCCTTCCTTGTATGGGTGAATCATCATTTATTTTTTAGTCAATTCGGTGGTGGTATAATTGACATACAATAAAACACACCCATTTTAAGAGCATAGGTCAATGACTTTCAAAAAAATCACACAGTCATGTAACCTCCCAAAGTTCTCTCATGCCCCGTGTGATCAATCCTTGTCCCCATATCCGGCCCCAGGCAGCCACGGACCCGTTTCCTGTCTGTAGCTGCGATTCCCCTCATCCAGGACGTGCGCTAAGTGGAGTCAAGCAGTAGGCACTCTCCGGGTTAAGGCTTTTTCACTCAACATGCTGGTTTTGAGATTCACCCTCGTGCCCCGCTACCCATACTCAGTTGCTTTCTTTGCTGAGGAGTGTTCATCGCATGTTGAACTTCTGGATTATTTCCCACTTTGGGGTTGTTAATCCCTTATTTTTAAATCTCCAATGAGAAAAGACATTGAGATTGTTTCCAAATATTTACTGTGACCTTATAAAGTTACTGCAGTGAGTAGCTGTGCACATTCCTATGGTCATTATTGCAGAGGAATATTGGGATGATTGAAGTACAATAGAAAATTAAAAAAAAATAGACCCTCCCTGTTCCAGCTGGGGACCCAGAGGCCCAGGCATGGCAAGCGTCATGCAGAATCCAGCTCTGCCTTTACCCAGCTCTTCCTGGGGCCTTGCACAAAGCAAGGTGGGCACACCCAGTGCATCTCCTACTGGGTTCAAGACTTGGATGGTGACAATGAAGATGTGATGGTGGTGATGTGGTCACAGTGTTAACTACCAGCGCTGAATTTGAATAGTAGGCAGCGTCCTAAGTACTTGGCAGGGATTCGCTCACTTTAATCCACACAATAGCCTCCTTCCAATGAAGGAGGAAAAACTATTATTCCCATTCTATACATAAAAAAACAGAGGCACAGAGAGGTTAAGCAGTTTGACTGAGGTCAAACAGCCAGGAAGTGGCAGAACCCCGACTCCCACCAGGCAATGGAGCACTGGAGCTGCTGCCCGCAGAAGCACATGGTCATGAGTCCCTGCTGAGCAGGAAAGGTGACGTGGCACTGTGGATACCGCCTGAATCAGACACCAGGCAGCCAGGGCCTCCTGTCCCCAGCCTGCTGTGTGATGTGGGCAGTCCGTTCCATCTCTGGACTCAAAGAGAAAGGAGGCAGTTAGGCAAGATGGTTCTCAGGACCCTTTAGCAATGTGGTTCTAGATGATTTTCTAGAGCTGAGTTGACATGAGAAAGGTTCGTGGCTTTACTCCCTGAACAGGGTCAGGAGAGGCAGGTGGTATGGTGGCTTTTCCAGACTGGAAATTGGAGGCCAGCTCTCAGTTCCCAGTGGCTAGGTGGTGACCCTGAGCAAGGGATTTGGCTTCTCTGTCCCTAGGGCAGGCAAGGCTGGCCTTCCTGTCACACCACATCTTACTGCTGGCTTGGACACCTGAAGTCATGGAGTAGGGCATCAGTCTCTGTGCTCCTGAAAGCAACATGTCTCTAGTCTCGAAGTCCCTCTTTCAACCTCCAGGCCACCCATCTTCTCCCTCCCCTGGCCCTTGCCTTCAGGACCAATGTTATAGTGCCCCCTGTCTCTCTCCAGCCTGTTCTCAAATCTATACCAACTAAAAGATGTATACTTTACACTACATTTATTGAGCACTGTTATAATTTACATGAATTAGCATTTAATTCTTTTAAAAGCCCTGTGATCTAAAGATCATATCACATATCACAGAGAGAGTATCTGAGGCTCAGAGAGGCGGAGTGCTTTGTCCCAGTTTACACAGCACGTAGAGGATAGAGCCAGGATATGGGTCTAGACCAGTGGTCGGCAAACTGCGGTGGCATTTGCTGCTCTGTTGACTAATGAGTTTGCCGACCGCTGGTCTAGACAGACTGTTCCTGAGTTTACACTCTTTAGTACTTAGTATTCCGGTTGGTATATCAGCTAAATCCCCTGGGATGTACATTTAGGTTGTTTCCAGATGACTTTTCCAAGTTTTGACATTGACTAGAGTCAGATGCCCCTTTCCACTGCCCGAGATCACAGAGGCATAGTCTGTGACCATACTGTCCAGAATTCAGAGCTCCACCCACACTTACCCATGATCAAGGTGAAATCCTACCATTTCCCTGGACCCACATAGCTCTGTTCTTGCCTCCTGGAGCCCCAAGGATTCATGGGTGTGACCTTCGTGGTATAGACAAGAGAGGACAGAATTCTCAGAGTCCCCCAGGCATTTCTGGCCTGAACTTAATTGTTCCAAAATGTGGTTAGGATTGTCAGACAGTTTTTCTAACTGATCAACAAAAGACACGGTCCCTGATGGCCATTGGTGCTGTTCACCAAATATTCCGGTGCTCCCTACTCTAGCACATAATGGGATGCACATCTCTGCCCTAGAGAGTTAAACATGTCTGTGTGACTTGCTTTGTCAAAGAAAAAAAAAAAGTGAGAGGAAGTAATGAGTCACTTCTAGGTAAAACTTTAAGAGCCAGTGTGCAATTGTCTATATTCCCTCTTATCTCTTGGAATGGCCATTGGTAGTGTTCCCAATGGTGACTACTCTGTCAACTTGGGGCCTGGAGTAAGGGAACACAAAACAGTACCTGTCACAGTCCCACATGGATGCTTTAAGCCCCTGCCTTGGGGTTGTTTGTCACTGGGGCATAACCTGGCCTATACTGACTGATACAGGGCCCTGATACAGGCTGCTGTGAGCCTGGTGATAACCCACCAAGAGCTGTCCGAGTCTGTAGACTCCAAGCCCTCTGGTCTCTTAGTGAACCTGCTGTGGAGGAATAACAGGCACTCACTCCTTGAGGGCTCTGTTGGAGAGAAGAACTTCAGGACTGAGAAAGGGAAGGGACTCTTGGTCCTTTAAAAGGCACTCTGTGTTAGACCAGAGCCTGAAAGAGTCATTGCCCAGCTGAGTGTACATGGGCTGGTGGAGGATTAAATGTGGTATAAACGTCAGGTACCCAGTACAGCCCCTGGCACATGGTAAGTTCTGGGCAAATGCTTGGCCAGCAAAGATGCTCACTGAAGCCTCATTGCTAATGGCAAAGAATTAAAAACTAGTATCAACAATAGGAGGAATAGTTAACTAATGATGGTATGTCCATATACTACTAAGCAGCCAAAAAAGAGGGGTGGGGAAGGTAGAACCATGTAACATGTAGATCATTACAGACTGTGAAGTGAAAAGAGCAAATGATCCCACAAGTTAGTTTGGGAGACAGGCAGACCTGGGTTCAAGTCCCAGCCCTCCTAGCTGTGTGCCTTGGGCAAGGAGCTTAATTGCTCTAAGCTTCAGAGACTGACAATAATAGTTGCTCAATAAACATGAGCTATTATTATTACTTTATTATTATCACTATTCATAACAAACTATGAGTCAGCATTGACAGAGCACCATTATCATCGCTCTGCCATCCTGTATTTTATCTCACTGTGGACCCTGTGAAGTTGATTTTTTAAAATATATTTTTATTTGAGAGAAAGGGAGAGGGACAAAGAGATAGAAACATCAATAATGAGAGAGAATCATTGATTGGGTGCCCCCGCACTAAGGATTGAGCCCACACCCCAGGCATGTGCCCGGATGGGGAATCAAACTGTGACTTTCTGGTTCATAGGTCAGTGCTCAACCACCGAGCCACACTGGCCAGGCCCTGGCTGACATCTTGATGGCAACTTTGTGTGAAAGGCCCCAAGCCAGCGCCTAGGAAGCTAAATCACTCTGGAATTCCCGAACCACAGGAACTGTGAGATAGTAAATACTTACCTTAAGGCACTAAGCTGCAGGGTCATTTGCTACATAGCAGTAACTAACTGATAAAACCGCACAATCCCAGCACAAGGAAAAATGTCTTGAATTTCTTTAAAAATCAAACATTATCATATGTCTCTCTCTGTCCTTTCTGGCACATGTGTTGGAAGAACTCACCAGTCCACGCAGCCCATCCACTCGTGTATACTCACCTGGCCACGTTCTCATGACTCTCTTTCATCATTAACTCCAAACTGTTGATTCCTCTGACTTCCAGCAAGTTAAATGCCCTTTGGCAGCTTTTCTACAATGCAATTCAAACAAAAAGCACTGGAACAATATATGCCCTGGCTTGTCATAAAAATTAACTTTATGCACCAGTAAAACCTTGGCGACACCTCTTGGAGGTCGGGAGACCAGAGCCCACTGTGCTAGGTGGCTTCATCAGTAGCTGAACAAGGGAGACTTCACCCTCTTTGATCACAAAGCCCTCCTTCTGCCCAGGCCCTTCTGCCTTTCCTCTAGGCCTCTCCGCTGGCTCCCCGATGCCCCAGCAGGACAGGAGCCCCTCCTTTCTCTGGGAAATCTGCTTGTGGTAGAGATCAGGGCAGTTAGGCTTTGCAGTGACAACACTTTGGCTCAGATTCTCTTAGTTCTGTCACCCTGGTAAGTTACTTAACATCCGTGTACCTGACCTTCCTCTTCTCTGCTGCAGGCCGGATAATAGCGTTTTCCCCATAGAGCTGGGACCAAGCGAGAAAGCTGTCCAGGGCTTAGCACAGTGCCTGGCAATTAGTATGTGCTCATTTGTATTTCATGGTTAATCAAGAATAATAGCAATAATGGTAGCTGTGATTTATTAAGGACTCACTGCATGCCTAGCATCCTTCAAATGTACTATATCATTTTTTTTTTATATAGTATGTTTATTAAAGCCGGGGACAGTGAAACAAGAAAGGACTTAGGATAGAAGAAGCAACAGGAGAGCCTAGGCAGGCTGCTTTGCCTTTCTAGAAATATTATGGGAAAGAAGTGAGCCAAGACGGGGCTGCTATTAGCTCACTGGGAGTCAGAGAAAAGGGGGCCATGGGGACAGATTCAGGCATTAGCCCAGGACAAGCTGCCCATTGCTCCCCTGGTTGCAAGTCACGTGGGGTCCCTTAGAGTTTAGGAGGTACACACCTGTGGGGAAAGGAAAAGGGGAAGGAAAAGGCACAGACATGCTCCCAGGAGGGAGGGCTTGCTGTAGTATATCATTTAAGCCTGCCAGGTAGGGCCGCTCCGTACCCCCACTTTAGAAATGAAGAAGTCAAAGCACAGAGAGGTTAAGTGCCTTGCCCAAGATCACACAGTCTCGGGGGAGGAGGTGCCAGAATCCTCCCCCTTAACTATTCTGTTCTGCAGCCCCACAAAAGGAATGGAGGGAGGCCCCACAAACCAGGAACACCGCAGGGAGCAGAGGGAGAGATGGCACAGCAAAGGAACACAGTCAAGAGAAGAGAGTTCCCGGAGTAGCAGAGACAGGGGTGGCATGGAAGTCCTCTGCGGACATTGTCGCCTGTCTTGTCTATAGCAGGAGCCTCAGGCCTCCTGTGCATGTGGCAGGGCTACTGCACTCTTCCCCTCCCCAGCTGCCCAGACCCTACCCAGCCAAGGTGGCCGGCCCCACAGCAGCGTGGACAGCGTGCAGGGACCTGGACATGCTGAAAGCCTGCAGCTGGCTCCGCCTTGCCCTTCCTGAGCACCTGCTCTGGCTACAGCAGTAGTTGCTCATTACAATCAGGTTCTGCGGGTGGGGAAAGTCCATTTGCAAAGATGACACAGCAAAAGATGTAACAGCGTCAAACAGGCCCAGCTTTGGCCCAGCATTGTAGAATTGTACTCTTCTCGCTGAACTAGGAAAGCAAATTCGCAGAACCAGCAGCGTCCACAGATCTGGGCCAGAGAAGGTCAGCTGGCTCCAGGCCCCCTTCCTCCTGGCTCTGACCTCAGGGAACCCCTGTGACTCCAAGGATAATAATAAGAGCTGTAAAGGTATCTATGAGATGTTGAGCCCTGTGCTTGCTTTGGCTGAGGCTCAGAGAAGTTGAGTTCCTGGGCAAGGTGGCCCAGCTGCTAACCCTTTTGTTTGTGCAAAGGCAAGGAGCTAGCTGCATGGAAGTGGGGATCACCATGAGAAAAGAGAGGTGGCAGAGCCCCTGGACAACATGGAGACTGTGACATTTTTCAGGGAGACAGGAGAGTCTAGCATGTGGCGATTTTGTCCAAGATCACACAGTCTGGGAGGAGGAGGAGCCAGAATCCTCCCCCTTAACTATTCTGTCCTGGGAAAATGGATTTCTCCACGAAATCCATTCATTTATAACACAAAAACATTGTTAAGGAAACTTTCTTGGGGCACCTTCCAAATTCAAACTTGTGTTATCCCTACTGGCGTAGCCCAACAAAATGCGCCAGTAGATCATTTCTCCCTTTAAATTTCCATTGGTGGCTAGCGCTGTGGGTTTTCTCCCTCCCCTGCAAGCTCCCAGGAGCGGCGTTTTACTCATCTCTGTCGCTTTCTAACGCCCAGTCCCGTCCCCAAGGCCTCCAACGGGAGGTGCTCACTAAAGATCCATGTCTAGAGGTGCGTTCCCAGTTTGGCTCAAACTATTATACCAAGTTTCTTAAACAACAAACAAATAAAGGTGAGTTCCCCAGCACTAATCCAAACAGGGCAGAGTGGGCCTGTGGGTGTGGCTAGAAACCACGTGCTCACACAGGAACAAGGGGATGAGGATGAATGGAGTCCTTGCACCCTACCCTCCCATCTCCGCCCCAGCCCCACCCACTACGCGATTCTCCGACTCGCTTCCCCCTCCCGCTCTATCCCTCCACCCCTCCACCCTCTCCGCGTCCCCAACCCCGGCCCAGCCCACGGCAGCAGGCAGCAGGCGGAGGGAGGCGACAGGGGTTGACGGCTGGGGCTTCGGCCTCCCTCGCAGCTCCTCCCCTCCTCCCTTCCTCTCTCCCTCCGACCTTTCTCCTCCCCTTCCCCTTCCTCCTCCCCCCTGTCCCCACCCCCTCCACACACACACGTTGGCCCCGCCCCGTCCACCGCCCCACCCCGCCCCTCTGGGCCCTCCCCTTGCTCCTCCTCTCCCCTCCTTGTGAGCCCGAGGCTGAGTCATCGCTGCGGAGCCGGCAGGGGATCTGGCCTGCAGGTTGGGAGGGTGTGAGAAAGCGACGCCGTGAGACCGTCACCGCCGCCACGAACCAGGCTGACAGGCTGAGTCCCCGCGCACAGCCCTCACCGGGAAAGGCCGGGAGGGGCGCGGACGAGAGCCAGGCCCGCGGCGGGGAGGGATCACGCCGCCCCTCTGCAGCGGCTTTGCCGCATTCTACAAGAGTTGAGTGATTAGGGTGGCATCATACACACACAAATTAGGGTGACTCCTAGGCCAGGCATTGCAAACCGGCGGCCCACGGGCAAATCTGGCCAGCACCTGATCTTTATCTGGCCCACAGAGTGTTTTTGTTTTTAAGTGTTAACTAGATGCCAGTATTTAAACACCTTACTGTATTTGCCATGGTCTCCACTTCCTCCTACTCACAGAGGCCACTGAATTCCCTTTATGTTACCTGCCAAGCCCTTTTGAGCCAGTGATCCTAATCTGGTCCATCCTATCCTTTCCTCAGATGGGAATGGGGAAGTGGATGTGGGTGGTTCCCGAAGTCTCACAACACATGGCCTGAACGCTGCTGACCTGACAGCGAACCCCGATTTTCTTCATCTGTTTATCTTTTCTACCAAACCGTTCTGCTTCCCTGATATGCAACTAAGAAAGGGACTTGTCTTGTGAAGCTGAGCCCCAAAAGACGATCTGGTGATCAGAGTGGGCCCCAAATGGAAGCTGATTTGGAGCAGTAATTAACCAGGAGAAGGGTCAAACAGCTTTGACCTTGGGTGAGGGCAGATTCATACTAAGACACTGAGCAGAAAGAGTCTACAGCAGCCCTTCTTCTCTGGAGTTGGTGGTAGCTTCTCACAACCTTACCCTTGGCGTTGCAATAGAAGACAAAATTGGGGCAGGTGGATAGGTAGGACAGTTGGCAATTCTGGCAAATCCTATATAATAAAAAGCTAATATGCAAATGGTCATCACACCGGGCTGGGGGACCTGAGGCTGTACCCCTCCACCCCCCACTCCCCCGCCTCGTGGGGCTTGATGGGAGTGGGGCCAGCTGGGGCTGGGTCTCACAGGATTTGGAGGAGCAGGGAGGTGGGGGGCGGGGACTTGACTCTGGGTCCCAAGGTATGCCCCAGACTCTGACAGGAGGGAGATTTTCATATACATTTTACTAATTTTCTTTCATCTCTGACACTTCTATTATAGAGAAAGGGCAAATAGCAATATTAAAACAGTTCCTCTAATTAATTCCCTTCTAATGTACATGAATTTTGTGCATCGGGCCACTAGTTTGACTATAAGTTGTTTTTAAGTCACTGGAGACTTGGCCTTTGGAACACTAGATGGTAGTACAAGGGCTGCAAAGGCAGTTATTGTTTGAATTATTCTCTACCGTAGTGTTTTTCAGCCTCTAGTATCTACACAGTTCTTATAAAATGCAGATTCTGACTCGGTAGGACTGGGGTGAATCTGAGATCCTATATTTCTGACAAGCTTCCAGGTGATGCTAGTGCCAGAAGCTCCAGACTCCACTTTGAGCAGCAAGACTCTGGACACCTTCAGTTTATTCATGAGGGTCATTGCTACTTGGCAACCAAGAGGAGGGGCTCAGATCCCACAGGCCTGGGCATGGTTCCCAGCCCCCCTTAATGTCAGGAAACCTTGGGCAGGCTGCTCACCCTCTCTGCCTCAATTTTCTCAGCTGTTCAATTAGAATAAAATACTTCCTTCCTTAATAGGATGGGGAAGGAAGAATGAACCGGACATGTGGGCCCAGCAAGGTGTGACTCATGGTAGGTGTTCTGTAAAGGTAGTTTCTGTTGTCATGCACTCTCTATGCAAGTATCTGTGGGCAATGACACCCATAGCAACATGGTTAGGGAAGGGGAAATATAAGATGTTTCAGGATAATAATTGAACCCCTTCATGTGGCCTTACAGGTCATGTATGAAATGGTTACTACCCAGCCCACCCCCGGCCACTTATTAGCTTCTTCAGCCATGGTACTTTCTCTCCTTAGAGGCCTCGTACATGCTGTTCCTCATACTCCTACCTGCCTGGCCCCTTCTTATCCTTCAGTCTCAGCTCCTATGTCACTTCCTCAGACATGGCTTCCTTGATCCCCAAGACTCTAGAGTAAGGATTTAGGGAGTATATTCTGGTAAGGAGAGCAGGGGACATCTCCTGAGGCTGTATATATATATACTAGAGGCCTGGTGCACAAGATTTGTGCCCGGGGGGGGGGGGGGGCCTCAGCCCAGCCTGCACCCTCTCCAATCTGGGACCCCTCAAGGAATATCCAACTGCCCGTTTAGGCCCGATCCCAGTAGAATAAGGCCTAAACAGGCAATCGGATATCCCTCTCACGATCCAGGACTACTGGCTCCCAATTGCTCACCTGCCTGCCTTCCTGACTGCCCCTAACCGCTTCTGCCTGATCATCCCCTAACCACTCCCCTGCCAGCCTGATTGATGCCTAACTGCTCCCATGCCAGCCTGTTTGCCCCTAACTGCCCTCCCCTGCAGGCCTGGGTTCCCCCCAACTGCCCTTTCCTACAGGCCCGGTCACCCCCAACTTCCCTCCTCTGCCAGCCTGGTCCCTCCCAATAGCCCTCCCTTGCAGGCCTGGTCCCTCCCAACTTCCCTCCCCTGCTGGCCATCTTGTGGTGGCCATCTTGTGTCCACATGGGGGCAGCCATCTTGTGTGTTGGAGTGATGGTCAATTTGCATATTATTCTTTTATTAGATAGGATTATTAGATAGGATAGAGGCCTGGTGCATGGGTGGGGGCCAGCTGGTTTGCCCTGAAGGGTGTCCGGGATCAGGGTGGGGGTTCCCTTGGGGCATGGGGCAGCCTGGGCAAGGGGCCTGTGGTGGTTTGCAGGCCAGCCATGCCCCCCGGCAACCCAAGTGGAGGCCCTGGGATCTGGGATTTATTTATCTTTATAATTGAAACTTTGTAGCCTTGAGCAGAGCCAAGCCTTCTACTTGCTCCATGGCCGTGGCCACAGCCATATTTGTTGGGATTTATTTTCTGTAATTGAAACTTTGTATCCTTGAGTGGAAGCCTGGGCCTGCCAGGGTGTGCGGAAAGCTTGGCTTCCTCCATCGCAGGGGAAACCCAAGCCTCCTGCTCACTCCATGGCCTCAGCCATCTTGATTGGGTTAATTTGCATACTAGCTCCTGATTGGCTGGTGGGCGTGGCTTGTGGGTGTCGCTCAGTGGTGGTTAAGTTGCATATTACTCTTTTATTAGATAGGACTAGAGGCCTGGGACGGGGGTGGGAGGGGGTGTCCTTCAGCCCAGTCTGCACCATCTCACAATCCAGGACTCCTTGGGGGATGTCTAACTGCAGGCACCCCGGACCCGGGACGCTGCTGCCCAGGCCCTGGCTTTGTCAGGAAGGACGTCCGGTCTATCTGGTCTAATTAGCATAATACCCTTTTATTAGTGTGTGTGTGTATATATATATATGACATATATATGTCATATATATATATATAAGGAGAGAGGTCACTGTTTTTATTTAGATTCTAAGTTTATTTAGAGCAACATTTTGGGGGCCCTAGGGGTTCAGAGGAACTAAACACTGGCCCAGTCACTCTACAAATTAGAAAATTGTCCTTCTGCAAATTAGAAAAAGGCACAGCTTGGGCAAGTAAGCAGGGCCTGGATTTCAGGTCTCACCTGCCCTCTCAGCTGGTTACCTTTGTGCAGTATATAAACTGTGCAACCTTGTGTGGCCACCCTAGAGCTAATGCTTCTCCAAACTGCCTCGTGAGCTGCTTAATCCTCTTGCCTGGATTAGGCTCCTTTTATAAACTTTCTTAACTCCATAAAACTCATCACAATTGGAATTATTTTTTCTTAGGAATGATTTATTTAAAATCAGTCTCTGGCACTAGCTTTAAATAACATCAAGGCAAAAACTATTCATCTTGTTCGAGGCTGTTTCCCCAGTGCCTAGCCTGGTGCCTGCAACAAAGCAAGTGCTCCATAAATATTTGTTGCATGTTTCAGGAGTTTATGGTCTATCGGTGGAGATAGGACTCATGACTATGGCATGAGATGGACAGTCTCGGAACTAAAATATCGGTGCTGTCCCAAAGAGGGAGGTGTCACTTCTGGCTGAGGTCATCCAGGGTTGCTCATGGAAGAGATAGTGTTGGGACTGGGCCTGACAGAATAGGTGGAGTTCATTAGACCCAGATGAGTGGGAGGGTGTTCTTGGCAGTAGGAACAGCAAAGGCAAGAGGTACAGAGGGAGAAAAATTCAATGTGTTCCTTTGACAAGTCTCAAATTATGATCAGCAGACTGGCCATATGTCTTTGGCGAATTAGCAACCTGTATTTAAAAATCAGAAGATTTTGCCCTAACCGGTTTGGCTCAGTGGATAGAGCGTCGGCCTGTGGACTCAATGGTCCCAGGTTCGATTCCGGTCAAGGGCATGTACCTTGGTTGCGGGCACATCCCCAGTAGGGGGTGCGCAGGAGGCAGCTGATTGATGTTTCTCTCTCATCGATGTTTCTAACTCTCCCTCCCTCTCTGTAAAAAAATCAATAAAAATATTTTTAAAAAAAATAAAATAAAAGTCAGGAGATTTCACATGAAGATCCAGATTTCATAATTCTCTTGGGGAAAAAAATTGGAAGATCTCACCAGGCAGTAATTGACTGGCACTGAGAATTGACAGTGCCTTTAGAAAGTCTGTGCATGCTCCATTTTGCCACAGTCCCCACCTTTCCCCATTGTATTCTTTCACCCAGCTCTCTTCACTCATTGTTGTCCCTTCCATCCTAGCTGTGCAGCTGGCTAACAAACTATTTGGTTGATATAGGAAAGTTGGTTCAGGTTCTACAGGCCCTTAAATGCCAGACTAAGGAAGTTGGCTTATACCCACCCTGAAGGAAATGAGCCATTGAAGGTTTTTGAGCTTCTAGGTTCAGTAAGGCTGTTGGGAATTCTCAGAAGGTCCTCATGGACTATAGAGAACATGGAGAAGAGGCAGATAACCCAAAGCCAGTGAGCTCGAATGCCAGGCTCATTTTTAGATGGGTAGATAACAGGCCTCCTCAGCTAAGTAAGCGGATAACTGCAGGGACTTCAAGGGTCTTCTTCAGCTCCGCAGAGCACTGCCCACTGCCCACTGCTCCCCTGGCCCAAACGAGGAACTTCAGGCCAAGGAGGCTGGTGATGTTCTGGAAACCAGAGGAGTGGGGAGCTCTGCATGAAGCTTTCCAAGAGAAAAAAACATCATGGACTGACCTATGGTATGGAGGGACAGGATGCCTGTAAAAGGCATAATTTTAATCTTAAGGATTTCTGATTATTCACACATAATGGGCATCTAAGTTTCTTTTGCTGAGCCTTGAATGTTTTCAAGCACATTTTTTTAAAATATTTTTTTTATTGATTGCAGAGAGGAAGGGAAAGGGAGAGAGAGATAAGAACGTCAATGATGAGAGAGAATCATTGATCGGCTGCCTCCTGCACGTCCCCCACTGGGAACCAAGCCCGCAACCTGGGCATGTGCCCTTGACTGGAATCAAACCCGGGACCCTTCAGACCGCAGGCTGACGCTCTATCCACTGAGCCAAACCAGCTGGGGCAGCACACTATTTTTCTTCTTTTTTTAAAAAAAACTTTTTTTTAAAATAAGGGAATTCTTTTTAAAAATTTTTATTTTATTGATTTTTTTACAGAGAAGAAGGGAGAGGGATAGAGAGTTAGAAACATTGATGAGAAAGAAATATCGATCAGCTGCCTCCTGCATACCTCCCACTGAGTATGTGCCCGCAATTAAGGTACATGCCCTTGACTGGAATTGAACCTGGGACCTTTCAGTCCACAGGCCGATGCTCTATCCACTGAGCCAAACCGGTTAGTGCGTATTTTTCTTTAAATATAATTGTAATTTTCTTCTGTTTATAAAATAATATATCCTCATTAGAAATAATTTGAGAAGATAGAAAAATAAAGATGAAGATAATAATCACCAGTAAGCCTACCACCCAGAGGTAACACCATTAACATGTGGGTTTCCTTATCTTTATTCTTTGTTGGTGTATTTATATTTTTTAAAATATATATATTTTTTATTTCTAGAGAGAAAGAAAGAAAGAGAGAGAGAGAGAGAAAGAGATGTGAGAGAGAAACATCAATCGATTGCCTCCTGTGTCCATCCTGACTGATGATCAAATTCATAACCTGGGTATGTGCCCTGACTAAGAATGGTGCACAGGATGACACTCAACAAACTGAGCTACACTGACCAGGGCAGTGCACTTAAACTTTTTCAAAACAAATTGGGGGTCATATTTCATATACAATTTATTGCTTTTTTAATTAATATTACACTGTAGTCTTTTACCACAGGGAGGTATGATGCATCTTTTTATGTATGTAAATTGGCATCGTTTTACCAGGTTATTAAAGACTAGAGGCCCCCTGCATGAAAATTAATGCACTGGAAGGGGGATCCCTCAGCCAGGCCTGCCCCCTCTCACAGTCCAGGAGTCCTTAGGGATGGGAGGTGACCCAGTAATTAAGGGAAGGCAACGCTCTCATCACACCTCTGCTGCTGCCATTGCTGGCAGCCCAAGCCTTGGCTGGCCCTGGTTACCTAAGCCTCAGGTGGCCCTGGGCAGCTGGGCAGCCAACATCCAAGGCTTGCCTGCACCTCGGGCCAGCCCTGAGCGGCTGGGGGGCTGAGGGGCCTGGGGGACTCCGGAGGCAGGTGCATGGAGCAGCCAGGCCTGTCTGGGGGTGGACCCAGCCTTGCTGCACGCCTGCCGCCCCAGCAGGGCTGAGGGGACTGGGTGCCCCCATCTTGTGGCTGTGGGCGCCGCCATCTCTGAGGGCGTGACAGTTAATTAGCATATTACCTCCTTATTGGCTGTGGGCACCACCATCTTTGTGGTGGCATGAGGGTCAAATAGCATATTCCCTCTTTATTAGATAGGATGCTTTGCAAAACATTTGCTTGCTTGTATCCTTCCATTCTCAATGTAGTCGGGGGTCTGACTTTTTTCATCCTGTTATCACCCCCTATTTTACCAAGGAAACCGAGGGACAAAGATGAAGGGATTTCCCCAAAAGTGAGTAGCTAGTAGCGAGCTGAGGGCTTGAGTACAATTCCCAGGCCTCTGAGTCTAGGTAAGTACTATGGGGAGGGTTACACAGGCTGCTCTCTCCTGCCCCAGTAACAGCTAGTTTAGATAATGCCAACTGTGCTTTAGATTCTGGGAATCAAAGTAGACTTTAAACTTAGTGCAGTTACTCTGGGAGGTCTTCATGGAAGAGGCAGGTTTTATGCAGGATCTGGAAGGTTTGTCCAATTAATTTTTAGGTAAGTTAGTGGCAGGCACCCAGGCCTACTGACTCCTAGGTTAATAATAAAAACCAGCCTTTATCGTGTGGCAAGTGCCTTACTATGCCCTAGAATACTACTTATGTTATTTAATCCTTACACCTAGTCCTCTTACTTATTTTCACCAATTTAAAAATGAAGAAACAGAAGCACAGAGAAGGAAAGTGACTATTTCAAGGTTGCATAGCTAATGAGTACCCTGACAGAGATTTGAATTTAGGTAGCCCGGCCCAGAGCAGGGCTCAAACCCCCCTTCCGCCCCGCCCCCCCCCCCCATTAAAGGTGGGGGTAGGGGTGGGGAGATGCACAGGCCCTGTGGGGATGAGGGACTATGGGACAACAGCCAGCCCTGGAGGGTGCCCAGAGCCACAGCTTCCTCCTCCCTCAGGGTCCTTCAGAGAAGACTCCCAAAGTGTGCAAATATGAATAAAAAAGGAAGGATTCCCTAGAGTATTCTGCATCCCAGTAGCTGTTCACAGTGGCTGGGGTCTGTGGGTGCTGCGCCCAGGACCCCAGCCTCTTTGAGCTCTGGAAGGCTTGACGGTGTCCAGTGAGGAAACCAGACCCATTTAGACCCACATCCCATGGGGTCCACAGGCTGCAGGTCTGCGCAGAGGTTTGAGGAGGCACTGAATTCCTCCCTGGATCTGTGTTCCCTGGGGCCCAGCTCGCCAGAAGGGGCACCCAGCCTTCACCTGCTGGGGCAAGCAGGGAGAGTTGATAACCCCAGCAGCTCTCCACTCATCCTTCCCAGGCAGTCAGTGAGTGCTCTCCGGCACCATGCCCACCCCTTCTGCCACTGGAAAAACACCCAACTCCTTAGAATGGCAGAGGAGGCTTGCCTCCACCTTCACCCAACCTGCCTTTCCCACTCATGTGCCTTGATATCTTAATGAAGACTTTGTGAATTTCCAAGCAGAGACTCAAGAATCAGGCATTCAGATTCAAATCTGAGTCTTGTTTCCAGCTGCATGACCTTAGCCAAGTTACCACATATCACTAATCCTTGATTTCCACACCCTTAAAACAGGGGCGGTAGCACCCACTCTATAGATCCATGTGAGGAATTGCATGAGTCATTTAAGCATAGTTCCTGGAACATAGTAAATTCACCCTAAGTGCCTGTTATTATAACAATTCTCAGCCACATTTGCCTACCACCTCCTACTTCCTAAAGCTCATTACACTCTTTCCCAACACTGTCTCCATGTATATCTAAGAAAACTCTTCCTCTTCCTTTTTCTATACTCTGTAGGCTCATACACGCCCTTGAAAGCCCTATTAAACACATTGCCTGTGAAGCCTTTTCCATCCTTCCCAGTTCCTTCCTCCTCCGTAACCACCTTAACTCAAGGACTATAGGTAGCATCACCAATGGTGGCACAGACAGCCAGGCATCATGCTTGCCTCCTGATAGGATGCAGTAGACTACACAGCTTCACCTATTTTGGGCTTCTGCCAGAAATCTTGAGTCTGAATCTAAGCAGGCCATTAGACGAATTTCAGAGGATAGAGGAACACGTTAAATAACAGAAGTCCAGAATGGGGGATAGTGTATATGACAAGTCATTGACGCTTCTATCCCTCTCTCCCTTTCCCTCCCTCTCTCTGAAATCAATAAAAATACATTTTTAAAATTGTTTTTTTAAAAAAGAAGATGGCAGTATTTCAACTTTTTTATGGCTGAGTAGTATTCCAATGTATACATTTACCACATCTTCTTTATCCAATCATCTATCAAAGGACGCTTTGATTGTTTCTATGTCTTGGCCACCATGAATAATGCTGCAATGAACCTAAGGGTGCATCTATCTTTGCAAATAAATGTTTTCAAATTTTTCAGGTAGATACCCAGAAGAGGGATTGCTGGGTCATATAGTAACTCTATTCTTAATTTTTTTGAAGAACTGCCATACTGTTTTCCATAGTGGCCCTACCAGTTTACATGCACACCAGCAGTGAATGAAGGTTCCTTTTTCTCCACAACCTTTCCAACACTTGTTATTACCTGTTTTGTTGATAATAGCCATTCTAGCAGGTGTGAAGGGATATCTCATTGTAGTTCATTTGTTTGTGTTCTGCATCATTTATTCCCTCCGTGCCCTCTTCCACCTTCACCCGCCCCTCTCATTGTAGTTTTGAGTTGATTTCCCCAATAGCTAGTGAAGTTGTGCATCTTTTCAGATATCTGTTGGCCATTTGTATATCTTCTTGGAAGAAGTGTCTGTTCAGGTTCTCTGCCCATTTTTTTTTTTTTTATTGGATTGTTTGCTTGGTGTTGAGTTGTGAGTTCTTTATATATTTTAGATATTAACCCCCTGTTGTTTGTAAATATCATCTCCCATTCCATCAGTTGCCTTTTTGTTTTATTGGTGGTTTCTTTTCCTGTGCAGAAGCTTTTTAGTTTGATATAGTCCCATTCATTTATTTTTGCCTTTACTTCCCTTGCCTTTGGTATCAAATTAATAAAATCTTCTCTAAGACTCAGATCTATAAGTTTAGTACCTATGTTTTCTTCTATGTAATTTATTATTTCAGGTCTTATATTTAGGTCTTTGATCCATTTTGAATTAATTTTTGACATGAGGACAAACGATAATCTAGTTTCATTCTTTTGCATCTGGTTTTCCAGTTTTCCCAGCACCATTTATTGAAGAGGCTTTCTTTTATCCATTATATGTTTTTGGCCCCTTTGTCAAAAATGATATGCCCATATACATGTGGTTTTACTTTTGGGCTCTCATTTTTGTTCCATTGGTCTATGTGTCTGTTTTTTCTGCTAATACCATGCTGTTTTGATTATCGTTGCTCTGTAGTATAATTTGAAGTCAGGTAGTGTTATACCTCCAGCTTCATTCTTTTTTCTCACGATTGCTTTGGCTATTTGAGGTCTGATGATTTTTTGTTCTATTTCTTTTAAAAATGGCATTGGTATTTTGATGGTGGTTGCATTAAATTTATATGTTGCTTTGGGTAATATGGACATTTTAACTATGTTGATTCTTCTAATCCATGAACACGGAATACCTTTCCATTTCATTGTGTCTTTCTCAATCTCTTTTAATAATGCTTTGTAGTTTTCAGTATATGAATTCTTCATATACTGAAAAGTTAACATCCTTTGTTAAGTTTATTCCTAGGAATTTTATTCTTTTTGTTGCAATTGCAAAAGGAATTTTTTTCCCCATTTCTTTTTCTGAAATTTCATTGGGGTCAACTATATTTTCAGCTGTGGTTGGAAATCCAAGTATGCAGAGGGCTAACTTAAATTATATTCAAATTTTCAACTGTGCAGGCGGTCAGTGCCCATAACCCCTATATTGTTCAAGAGGCAGCTGTATATAGGGTTCAGTATTACTGTGATTTCAGGCAACTACTGGGAGTCTTGGAACATACCCCCTGCAGACAGGGGGAGGACCATACATGCTATAATACTGATGAACCCTGAAAACATTACTGAATGATTTAAAGGAAATGTCCAGAATAGACAAACTCACAGAGACACAAAACAGATTAATGGTTGCTCAGGGCTGAGGAGATGGAGGATTGGAGAGTGATGGCTAAAGGATACAAGGATCCTTTTTGAGGTGATAAAAATATTCTAAAATTGATCATGGTGAAGGTTGCACACTATTAATATACTAAAAACAATTGAATTTACATTTTAAATGGGTGTGTAGATTATATCTCAGTAAAGCTGGGACAGGGGGGAAGCAGAGGAAATATCATATGCACCCATGAATCTGCCAAGCTAGTTGGGGGGGGGGGGTTGTAGGGAATGAGTGAATAAATGAATGGCTATTTCCCTTGCAGTTGACAAGAACCTACTATCTTTCCAAAGTAGAAAATGAATCCTCTTGACAGTTTTATGGGCAGGCTCACTCCTAGCTCCCAGGAACCCATTAATGTACTAATAAGAAACCTGATAATTCAATAAATAATCCTTGAGGTTACCAGCGCCACATCAGAAGAAAAGAAATGCACAGATGATTTCTTTTGGATACAAATTATGGGATTGAGAGCAAGGGGCTGCCAGGATGTACTGTCCAGGAAAGGGTCCCTGGAGATCTATCTCACTGTGATCTGTTTCCACTTGGCAAACCTTGATTCATTTATCTGGGCTCATCTGACTATTCCTGCATTTGTTTTTCTCCTCACCCTGATCATTCAGAAGGACAGTTGTAATGAAAGCTCCAGGATAAAATAATTCATGAGGTTCTGTGGGAATAAATGGGGAGGACCCAAACACTGTGCTGGACATCCACCAACTGGCAGGCAAGGTGCTTGTTGAACATGCTGAATCCTGGCCTGCGCCCTGGAGAGTCTGACTCAGAAGGACTAGAGTGGGGCCATGGAAACAGCATCTATAATAAATAACAAAAGGTTAATATGCAAATAGGCGAACGGTGGAACAACCGAACAACCGGTCACTGTGACGTGCACTGACCACCAGGGGTTGCGTGCGGAACATAGTGGGCATTAGCCACGGCGGGATGGTGGAGCAAGTGAGCCAGGACACCAGACCAAGATGGGGTGCCAGTGGTTGTCATTGGGGTGAGCTTCTGGTAGTTACTGAAAATTCTTTGCTCCCGTGCTGTGAATATCCCTCCACGTCCCACATGTTTCAGGGTCCGGCCTCTGGAAGAGGGGCTGCATGCAAATGAAAGAGACAAAACAAGAGATAATTTGGGGGACCAGGCGGGAGCCCAGCTCAAGAGGAAGGACTCTGCTTGGGCTCCATGGACTCCGCTTGGGCTCCAGCCTTGCCATCCTTTTATTCAATTTGGGATCCACCTATAGCCCTCAGGCAGGCAATTTCTAGTAACAGGCAGACTATCTTATCAGTAAGGATTTACATGACTGTCTGGTGGGGAAGTTGCTTCAGCTACCATTGTTTTGACTAAACAGTGGGTGCATAGCTCTGACCTTTGCCAGAGCTTTAAGGGTCACCAGCCTTCTGGGATCCCTGTCCACACTTCTCTGATAGTGAAGACAATGGGTGGCTTCCCGCACCGTGGACCATGGTCCTGCTGGGCACTCGCACCTGCTGCCAGTGCCAGCCCCGCTCGCACCCACTGCTGGCACCAGAGCCAGGCGGGAGCACTAAGGGTGGGCCGAGACCCGCCTCTGTGCCCACCACAGCCTCTCGGCCCACAGTTCCTTTCAAGGTGCACAAATTTGTGTACTAGGCCCCTATTTTCAAGTAAAGTAACTGCAGTGTCCCCAAAACAAGGAAGTCCTGGCAATCTGAGAAACACCTGAATGAAGAAGAGACAGCAGGATTTGAAATGTGTATAGGCAGAAAAGTGGGATTTTAGGGGTCTTAGAGATCATTGAACTTAATGGTTTTCATACTGTACCCTTGGAACTCCTTTAGGCTCTATGGGACACTTGGAGGGGACTGCGGAGTTGGTGCAGGGACAGAAGTATAGATGGGTCTACCGCCTTTAACAGCTCCATTTACATTTGTCATCTAATTGGGGGATTGAGTTCTATTGCTTGAAAACCACTAATCTTGCCCTGTCCCTCATATGTAAGTGGAAAAACTGAGGACTAGAGAGGAAAACATTTTCCCAGGGTAACAGGGTGATGGCACACTGAGGGCAGAACCTGGCCCTTCCAGCCCAGGGCCCCTCCCACAGGGAAGACCAGTTTTGGATACATCTGTTCATTTCAGGGTAGTTTTTCCTCTCTGCCTCCAGCAAATCCCACATAAGACAGCAGGGCCCAGACAAGGGTGAGGGGAGTGAGGCATCCAAGCTGGCACAACATTTAGGGTGGTGCCAAAAAATTTAGTGATCATGATAAATAACATTTTAATACAACCTTTTAAAAATCAAAATTAATGCCAAAAAATTCACCATGAACAAAATACCAATATTTTAAAGAAAAGTGGGATCAGTAGTTCTGATTTTTCATTTTGTTCCAAGCTCCAATGTGGTGGCCATGACACAATTATTCATCCTGCTTTTATTTAAAGTTTTGGTATTTTGTTTACCATAGAGTTTTTGCATTAATTTTGATTTTTAAAATATTGCATTCAAGTATTATTTCTCTAGGGTACTAAGTGTTTTTGTACTTCCCTTAATTTACCAGTAGTATCTGAGTCAAGTGCCTCACTTGCCTCACCCTAATCAGGTCTTTTGGAAGAAAGCTGAGTAATGCCCCATTGCCTACTGGGAATCCCTCCAGATTCTATCACAGAATTTGTCTGACAGAATTAATGTTTGTTTGGTCTTACTGTGACATTGCCCTTTTCACCTGACCTGCAGAGAGGTTTGCAATAGGCAATGGAAATTAGTTTTGCTGACCCAGCAACATTCTCCCTTCTCTGGGGACAGCAACCATACATTGCTTGGAGAATCTTTCCTCCCCATCTGAGAAGCTGACTCCAATCCATAAGCTGGGCATGTGACTCAGCTCTGCCAATCAGAGCCTTGTATCCCCTGGCCATATGATTGGTTCAGGAGTGATCATGTGATTCAGTTACAACCAATGAGACTCAATTCTGAGGGTTTGGTATAAACTTTGAGGAAGGGAAACTTCCTCTTTTCTGTGGTAGCTGAGAGGATAGGATTAAGCCATCTTGGTGGACTGAGACTCTCTGAGACAGAAGACAACAGGTGGAGAGATGGATTGAGCTCCTGGATCCAGATGAGCAAAAATCAAGTCTACTCTCTGGACTTAAGGGATGTGTGGGCTAACTTTTGTCTAAGTCAGTTTGAGTAGTGTCTCTGACATTGAGGTGATTCACTCCCTCTTGCCTGCAGTCTGGCCAAGTTGGCCCCAGGAGGTGACTTGGTGAAGCCTAGCACCTATCACCAGACTTTCCCCCTGAAGATCTTCATCCAAGTGGTGGCATCCAGGGTGCCCTTCATCCAAGGGCAGCCTTAGAAGGCAGAGTATTGATAGCAATAACAACTCTAGGCAGCATTAGTGAGCATTAGTGCCATCGTCAGGTCCTAGAGTAAATATTTACACATCTACTAACAACACTACAGAGTAGATTCTGTTTCAACTTCAGGCTGAAATTCAGTACATCTATCCCCAGGCCAAACATCCCAAATCACCAACTAGAGGCAAAGGGAAGGCCCTGGGTATCTAGCGGATGAGTCTGCTTCCCACTGTACCTTGTCTCTTTTGTAAACAGGCTTTCTAGGAGGCAGACTCTTTCTACGAACAGCTGAAACCAGGCATTAGCACCCTTCAATCCCCCCACTTTCTGATGACACAGTCGGCATCTTGAAGTAAAAAGACCTTAGGCCAGCTTCCTTTGGCCTGGTAGTGATGCCCAACACCTAGGGCAGTTCAGGCCTCCAAGATTGGTAGGTGGGTTGGCCCACTGACCATCTTTGCCATTTATGCTCATTTATTCATTCAACAAACATTTATTGAGTGCCAGTATGTGCCAAATCCCATTCTAAGCACTGGGGACACAACTTGTGAACAATACTGAAGGTAGTCCCTGTCAGAGAGGCACACATCAAACAAATAATTACACATGTAATTATTTAATTACAAGTATGATAAGCACCAAGAAGGAAAAATTCAGGCTGTTATGAGAATGTGCAATAGAAGCATCTAAACCTGTCTAACTAAGCAGTGGCCAGATTATTATGACCACCTGACGTTTGTAGGCAAATTAGCCGTACCCTGCATCGTATGGAATATGGAAGCCGAAGGCCTGTTCGAACACCTTTGCTGTCTGCAGTTACCAAGATAAAATGTCTCCAGTTCGCACAGGAACACAAGGATTGGACAGTCGAGCATTGGAAAAAAGTCATGTGGTCCGATGAGTCACGTTTCCAGTTGCATCATGCAGATGGCAGAGTGAGAATTTCACAGAAACAGCATGAAAGCATGCAACCCACATGCATACAACCCTTCAAGATGGTGGGGGCAGTGTTATGGTTTTGGGCATGTTTTCCTGGCATGATTTGGGCCCTTTAATTCATGTGGAACAATGTCTGCATAGCACAACATACCTAAGTATCGTTGCTGATCAAGTTCATCCTATCATGTTGATGGCGTATCCCAATAGAGATGGCTTCTTCCAACAAGACAATGAGCCATGCCACGGTGCTTGTATTGTGCAGGAGTTGTTTCAAGAACATGAGGGAGACTTTACCTTGCTTAGGTGGCCCCCACAATCACCAGATCTCAATCCAATTGAGCATTTGTGGGACGAAGTTAAAAGAGCCGTTAGGCAGCTGGTTCCACAACCATCAAATCTCACAGAACTGGACAGTGCTATTCATCAGGCATGGTGTCAGATTCCTCGCATCACCTTTCAACATCTCGTGGAGTCAACGCCAAGAAGAATCGCCGCAGTATTGAAGGCAAAAGGTGGCCAATGAAGTACTGATGGGGTATATATTTCTTGATTTCAGAGAGGAAGAGAGATGGAGACAGAAGGAGAAACATTAATGATGAGAGAGAATCATTGATTGGCTGCCTCCTGCACACCCCCAACTGGGAATCGAGCCCACAACTGGTCTTGTGCCCTGACTGGGAATGGAACCATGACCTCCTGGTTCATAGGTCGATGCTCACCTACTGAGGCACGCCAGCCAGGCACTAAGCAGCTTTATTCATTTGACAGATATGTTCGGAGTGACCCCTCAGTCCTACGTGCTGTGCTTGGTGCTGAGTGCTGGTCAGCGTGGGGAACAGGGCATAGCCCCTGCCCACAAAGAGCTCACTGTGCACAACAAATAAACCATCTGACCAGCTGTCCCTGCAGCCAGCAGCCCATCTACAGCTCTGACATCCGCATGAAAAAACAACTATGCTCCTGCCTCCACAGGTGAACCAAATAGACAGGGGAGGGCAAAAGCAGGTTTATAGTTGTGAGTACGTGAAGCCCAGTGTTATTCTGTATTATTATTTACTAGAGGCCCAGTGCGCGAAATTTGTGCAAGGGCAGGGTCCCTAGGCCTGGCCGGCAATCGGGACCAATCGGGGCCTTCCTTGCCCCAGTGCTGGCAGGGATCTTCCTTTGTTCCGTGCCACCCCCTGGTGGTCAACGCACATCATAGTGAGTGGTCAAACTCCCGGTCAGTCAAACTCCTGAAGGGACAATTTGCATTTTAGCCTTTTATTATATAGGATTGGTTACTGTATTATTTTCCATAGCAACTAGTGTAAACTTAGTTTTGCTGTATTTAACTGGTTCCACTTGTCTCGCATAGGTCATACCATGTCATTTTCCTGACCTCAATGGCTTTTGCTCTCTGTGGTGGGAAGAATTGGGACAAATGGTCACTGGGCTGCTGAGAATGTTTTGCTAGGCTCTGTAAAAATGGTCTCGTTGGAAGAAGAAGGCATCAGTAAAGGGAAAGACACTCCCTGGGCCACATGCTCTAGTGTGCTGGGACAGGAGCTTGGCTTTGAAGGACAGACCTTTTGTGATATTTCTGGCTGCCTGGCCCCCAGGGCGCAGGCCAGAGTGTGGTGCCCAGCTCTCCACAGGGAACTTTCTAGACGGCTTTATTAGAGCATACGATGCTTTGGTTCAGCAGCCAGAGACATCTGACAATTCTGCAGAGCTGGGAATGGGGTTCTCACCAGCAGAAGTGAGCGTGTGGGTGGTTTCAGACACAGGACTTTTGGCTCTGTGCTTCTTAGAGCCAGTCTCCCTGCAGAATAAGGCAGCCAGAATCATTGGACCCCTGGGCCCTGATCCAGGCCTGAAACGTGACAGCATGGGGTGACATGGGAAGGATGGAGTGGCCTCTGACTGCATCCTCACTGGACTGAAGCAATTTGAGGATGGGGAATGTTGACCCTTTTCTGTACCTCCAGAAGCTGACACCCTGGGACAGGTGTCTTATGTCATTGGCACCATAGTTCCAACATGTTGAGGGCATACTGTATGCTAAGCATTAGTTCATTTAAAACTCACAACAAGCCCTAACCAGTTTGGCTCAGTGGGTAGAGCATCGGCCTGCGCACTAAAAAGAAGTGTTTTTATTGATTACTAGAGGCATAGTGCATGAATTTGTGCACAGGTGGGGTCCCAGGTTCGATTCCAGTCAAGGGCATGTACCTTGGTTGCAGGCACATCCCTGGTAGGAGGTGTGCAGGAGGCAGCTGATCGATTTTTCTCTCTCATCGATGTTTCTAACTCTCTGTCCCTCTGCCTTCCTTTCTGTAAAAAATCAATAAAATATTTTAAAAAGTAAACAAACAAACAAAAACTCACAACAATCCTATGAGGTAGGTTCCATTATCTTCACTTTATAGGGAGCTGAGTGAGGCTTAGGTTGGTAGAGCAGCGTTAGATTATAGAGCTGTGCTACCCTGTCACATCTTAGCAAGGGCCTCAGAGAGCAGTCAGAGTAGAGTGGGAGGGTGGCGAGGAGTCCCTTAAATGTGCCTGCTCGGGGAAGGGCTGGGATAGAAAGCAGCTAACTGAACCCAGCCAGTGTGGCTCAGTGGTTGAGCATCGACCCAGGAGCCAAGGGGTCACCCATTCAATGCCAGGTCAGGGCACATGCCTAGGTTGCGGGCTTGAACCCCTACGGGGCTGCCAGGTGCAGGAGGCAGCTGATCAGTGATTCTCATCATTGATGTTTCTATCTTTCTCTTCTCTGAAATCAATAAAAATATATTAAAAAAATAAAAATAATAAAGCAGCTAAACTGACCTGAGACAAGCTTTCAATTTCACAGAGCCTTGTCCATCCTGGCTCTAACAAGTGTGAGGTTAACTATTTTAAGAGCAACATAGAATGTAGCATTTCGTCCTTTTGCTAAAGACTTTACTCTGCATTAATACTAATAAGAGTGAATAATCTATCCATTGAGGTCTTATTCCTTTTCTGTCACAGAGTCCAGGGCTTTATTTAATCCTTAAATTTCATTTATTCTTCACATCAACCTATGAAGTAGGTATTATTATTATCCTTTTTAGGAAAGAGACTTTAAAAACTTGTCCAAGGTCACAGCTAGTGAGTTACAGAGCCAGGAGTCAATTTAAGAATGTGTAGCTCTAAGATCTCCTGATTCTCTGAGCATCAGAAACCTAGCTCAACTGTTGGTTTAGTTCCTCCACGAACCAAATGTGTGCCTTGGCAAGTCATTTAACTTCTCTGGGCCTCATTTTCCACATCTGTAAAATGGGTAGGTTGGGCTAGATGATGTGTTGGTCCCCCGCCAGCTCTGATATCTAGACTTTGAACCCCTTGAGGGATATCACCTCTGTGTCCCCAACATTTAGCAGAGGGCCTGGCCTAGAGTGGCACCAAGTGACATCTGTTGAGCTAAATCTATCCTGATGGGGCCCCAGCTCCTAGCTCCACATGTAGTTGCCCTTTCCAAATGTCTGCATTTTAAAACCTCCCATCACCCCTATGGTTCAAAGTTCAAATGTACTATTATTTCTCCATTTTGGTATTTTCAATTGTTCCTATTAAAAAATGCTTCTAGCCCTAGCTGGTTTGGCTCAGTAGATAGAGCGTCGGCCTGTGGACTGAAGGATCCCAGGTTCAATTCTGGTTAAGGGCACATGCCTGGGTGGTGGGTTCAATCCCCAGTAGGAGGCATGCAGTAGGCAGCCAATCAATGATTCTCTCTCATCACTGATGTTTCTCCCTCTCCTTCTCCCTTCCTCTCTGAAATCAATAAAAATTTATTTAAAAAAAAAAACTTCTATATGTCTCTCTTTTTAAAAAAAGAAGTGTTTTTATTGATTACTAGAGGCCTAGTGCATGAATTTGTGCACAGGTGGGGTCCCTCGGCCTGACTGGCAATCGAAGGGCCAGCCAGCTGGGGGAGGGGCCACAGGAGGTTGGCTGTGGGAGCACATTGACCATCAGGGGGCAGCTCCTGTGTTGAGCATCTGCCCCCTGGTGGTTAGTGCATGTCATAGTGACTGGTCAACCGATTGTTCCGGTCGTTCGGTCCTAATGGTGGCTTAGGCTTTTATATATATAGATAAGAGAGAGAGGAAGGGAAAGGGATAGAGAAGTAGAAACATCGATGAGAGAGAAACATCATCAATAGGCTGTCTCCTTCATACCTTCTACTGGGGATGGAGCCTGCAACCTGGGCATGTGCCCTGACCAGGAATTGAACTGGTGACTTCTTGGTTCCTGGGACAGTGCTCAACCACTGAGCCACACTGGCCAGACTCTTAATGGACTAAATTTTCTCTTGAGTATATATTCAGATTTGGAATTTTTGGAACATGAGGTGTGCACAAATTGCTCTCAAAAGTTGTTTTATGGCCCTAACTGGTTTGGCTCAGTGGATAGAGCGTCGGCCTATGGACTCTAAGGGTCCCAGGTTTGATTCCAGTCAAGGGCATGTACCTTGATTGTGGGCACATTCCCAGTAGGGGGTGTGTAGGAGGCAGCTGATTGATGTTTCTCTCTCATTGATGTTTCTAACCCTTTCTCCCTCTCCCTTCCACTCTGTAAAAAATCAATAAAGTATATATTTTTTAAAGTTGTTTTATGAATTAACATTCCCACCAGCCATGACAGCTACCCTTTCCTCATTTCCTTTTTAAAATTTGAGTTTGTCATAGTTTCAAAATTCTATTAATTGGCTGATATTTTAACTTTTCATGGTGGAAATTTTCAAGTATTTGGATCCCTGGGCCCTGATATAGAAGAGAAAATAGTACAATGAACTTCTATGCTCCTATCATCACCTTCACAATTATCAACTCCTTTCCAATTTTGTTCCCTTTATATTCCACCACCCATTATTTTTAACCAAATTCCAGATATCATACCATTTTATCTGTAAGTATTTTAACTGATATCTCTACAAGATAAGAACTCCCCTTTTTAAACATAACCTCAGTACATCATGAAACGCCTCTGTCAGCAATAATCCCTTAACATTATCAAATTTTTGGTCACATTTCTCCGATTATCCTATAATTTTTATTTTTTTATATTTGAGTTAGGATTTGAAAAAGTCCATACATTGTGATTGGTCAGTATTTCTTAAGTGTCTTTTGATCTATCCCTTCCATCGTTCTCTTTCTCTCTTTTTACAATCTTGCCATTCATTTGTTAAAGAAATCACGTTGGTTTTCCTGTTAGGCTTCCTCCCAGTTTGGCTTTGCTTATTTCATCCCTGTGGTGTAATCTCATGTGCTCCTCAGTCCCTGTATTTCCTGTAAATTGGTAGCGAGATCAAACTATGGTCCATGGGCCAAATCCAGCCCCACCCATTTTTGTAAATAGGATTTTATTGGAACACAGCTATGCCCATTTGTTTAGCTATTGTCTATAATTGCTTTTGTGGTGCTACAACACCAAGTTGAATAGTTGCAACAGAGACTGGATAGCCTGTGAAGTTTAAAATATTTATTACCTGGCTGTTAGTGAGAAAGTTTGTCAACTGCTGCTCTCAAGGCTTGATCAGATTCCCACTTGATTTGTGGGACATGATTTCTTCCTAGGAGGTGGTATTTAATTCCTTCAAGAGCCCATTATGTCTATTTCTCTCTCCTTTTGTAATATTGTCAGTTAGATCAGCCATTTCATAAGGAGTTGCAAAATGGTGATAATTCTCAATCCTCCATTCCATTTCATGTAATTTGTTGGAATGCTTATGTAAAGAGCAACTTCCTCTCATCTACCATTTGGTTGCCTGAGGCACAGTTTTTATAGGAAAAACAATAAATGCTCAATTGTTTCCCTTTATTACCAGTTTTCAAAATAATAAGTTGATTTCCTGATATCTTCCAAGATGATCACTGAGGTTTTTGTTTATTTTCATTACTGATGGGATTTTAAAAAATAGTTTATTGATTTTAGAGACAAAAGGAGAGGGAGAGAGAGAGAAACATCTATAGACTGCCTCCTGCACACCTCCTACCAGGGATCAAGTCCCAAACCCAGGCATCTGCCCTGACTAGGAATCATACAGGAAGATGCCCAACCAACTGAGCTACACTAGCTAGGGCTACTGCTGGGATTTTTAATACTATATTCTATTGGTCGGGATTTTGTTCTTCAGTGTGATAAACTCTTAAAATCATAACATTTACCCTCTGTGAGTTTATACATGTCTCTAGAGTGGAGAAGTATGAGGTTATGGCATTGTAGGCTCATGGAATGATTGTTGGGTTGGTATGCCAGTGAGCTCCAGATTTTGGTCTCCCTCCCTAATACATGAAGATAAAGGAAGGGGATGGAGGGAGGTAGAAGGTAAAGGGGGGATAAATGGTGATGGAAGGAGACTTTATTTGGATTGGTGAACACACAATACAATATACAGATGATGTATTATAGAATTGTACACCTGAAACCTATATAATTTTATTAACCAATATCATCCCAATAAATTCAATTTAAAAAGAAAAGAAAGGAAGGGGAAATTTGCAAGAGGGGAACTTAGGCAAGTCAATTCATCTCTCTGAATCACTTCCTTGTATATTAAAAATAAAAGTGGGGTGCTGGGCCCTGGACGGGGTGGCTCAGTTGATTGGGCATCATCTCACACCCAAGGGGTTGCCAATTAGATTGTCTGTTAGATTGCCTGGGTTGCAGGCTCCATCCCTGGTAGGAATTCCCAGTAGGGGATGTGCAGGAGGCAGGCAATCAACATTATGCTCTCACACTGATGTTTCTCTCCCACCCCCCTTCCTCTCTAAAAATCAATAAAAATATTTAAATAAATAAATAAATTAGGGGTGCAGGGGCTAGACTACACTGTAGCCATAGCAGCTTTCCTTCTGTTCTTCCAGTACACCTGCCCCAGGGCCTTTGCACTTGCAGTTCTCAGTACCTAAAACACTCTTGCTCCACTTCTTCCAAAGATTAGTTCCTTATCATGCTTCAAGTCTCAGCTTTTGGATCACCTCCTCAGACAGAACCTCCCAGACCAATAATCTAAAATAGTCACCACCACCCCCATCACTTTGTCATATCAGCCTATTTCATTTTTTCATGGTGCCTATCTAATCTGATTACTTGTTTATGTCTATCTCCCCTCTCTCCAGAGTGCAAACTCAGTAAGAGTAGGGTCTTTGACTTTCTTGTTCACTGATGTATCCCTAGGAACTAAAATAGCCTGGCACATAACAGTTGCTGAATAACAATGCCTGCTGAATGACAGAATTTCTGCTAAAGGAATGGATGGATGGATGAGATAATCTCCAAAGTCCCTTTTTGATATGAATCCAACAAGATACTGTGAGTGTAGACTCACATACAAGCATGACTATACCACTTTACAGATGTGGAAACTGAGTCGTGAGTGACAGCCAAAGGCTTCACAGAGAGGAAGGTGGTGTGGTCCAGTAGCACTATTTGGGAAGTCAAAAGCAGGAGCCTTGGTTTCAGATCCTGGTCTGCCCACATTCCTTCGTAGAGCTGTGTGAATTGGACAAGTCGTTTCACCCCTCCAAGGATGCCCAGCCAGTGTGGTCCCATGAACCAGGAGGTCACGATTCAATTCCTGGTCAGGGCACATGCCCAGGTTTCGGGCTCGATTCCCAGTGTGGGGCATGCAGAAGGCAGCCAATCAACGATTCTCTCTCATCATTGATGTGTCTATCTCTCCCTACCTCTCCTTTCCTCTCTGAAATCTATAAAAAATTTTTTATAAAAAGCACACAGTGTGCCCACCATCCAGATATCATTGCTGACATGTACACATAAGGAACTGTTAGACATTGAAACGGGGACTCAGAACTGTTGGACATTGAAATTGGGACTCAAACATTTTTTTGTTTTGTTTTGTTTTGTTATTATATGTTTATTTCTAGTCTGCAAAGGCAAAACTTTTTAAAGGAAAGAAATGGTGGGAAAAAGATACAGAGGCAAAGAAGCATTGAACAGACTGTCAAACTACATTGGGAAGACAGGGGAGGTTGGGTGAGGGGGGCTGTAAGAGACCAACCGAAGGACTTGTACGCATGCATATAAGCACAACCAATGGATACAAGACACTGGGGCGGGGGGGAGGGTGGGCAGGTGAAGGCATGTACTGGGGGGTAGGGGAGGTCGGGGGGAGGTCAATGGGGGGGGGGAAAGGAGACATATGTACTACTATTTGTAATACTTAAAAGGATAAAAAAGAAAAGAAAAGAAAATTTAAAAAAAAAAGCACACAGTTTCTCTATCCCAAAGAGAAGGTATACTAATAACTCTGGTCTAGATTCCTGTGAGATAGTGAAGCTTTGTGAACTGAACAGCATCAGGCACTGTGCAAAAATGTTTTGCCTTTTCTTTACCCCCAGATTGTCCCTGGAGGTGGGGGTGAGGAAGGAAGCTGAGGACCCAGCATGGAGGAGGGGAGAGCCAGCAGGTTTCCATGGTTTGTTTACTCACCTGAGTCTCTGGCCTCCCCCTAGCCTAGCTGCTCTCACCTGCTCAGGTAAAGAGGTAGGGGGAGCCTGGCTCAGCCAATGAACTGTGATCATTCTCTTAAAGGCACCCAGCAGCTGGCAAGAAAACCAGCCATGCAACCTAGAGAGCTCCCTGGATGCCAGGAGGCAGCTGTGCAAGCTTCGGTAACTAAGCCCTCCATGGCCACACTGTGACCCCAGGGCCTGGTCACTCCAGGCATGAGAGGGTGCTTGTTCAGAGAGGCCTTCACCTCACCCAGAGCTGCCCCTCCAGGAGGCCTTCAGGCCTCGCTGCCCTGGCAGACACCCAGGGAGGAAGACAACGTGGCCTTGGCAGCTGCCCGCCAGGAAGAAGCCCACAGCCGTTTCCAGGTCCTGGCCCCCTCAGCAGCCCTGGTGAGTCTTGATGCTCTGGCTTCCTGAACCTCAGCATAGCAGGGTGTGGTGGGCAGATGCCTCCCCGGGAGGGGGAGGGGGCAGCTTTGGGTGCTGGTTCCAGCGCTGCTGTGTCACTCCAGCTCTGAGCCTCGTGTTCCCCACCTGGGAAATAAGCTCAAACTTCCACGTCAGCTTTCCCTTTTATTATTTTCCCCTGTCACACCCCCTTGTTTTGAAAGATTTTTGACTGCCAAGCTGTACCTGTTATGTTATGAGTCGTTAATTGGTTTCCCTCCTTGTATGTTAATTGGGGCCTTATGATAGCCAATCGGTGGTTTCTGGTCATCAGGAATAAACCATGGTAATACTACAGAGCTGATGTAAGTTTAACCAAAAGCAAAGAAATGTGGTGTTTCAGTCTGTATGTGAGATCTTATCTAGAGTCAATATTTGGTTTTCATTTGGCCTTTTGAAATATGAGACATAGAGCACTTGTGGGTAATTTCCAGATTATGGGGACTCTAGGTCGGGGAACCCTAGATCTAGCCTGCATGGTGTATGGGGGCACTAGGCAGAAATACTTCCTTCACACCCCAAACCCAGCTTTGATCTCTACAATGCTGCCTCACAGATGAGATGTATTCTTGAAAGTGGAAGCCTTTGACCTGAAAACTTTCTATGTGGGGCTGGACTGCTCCCAGGAGTCTCCACACAGGATTCCTCCCACCTCTGACTGAGGCTGGGACCTGGGTGGGGGATCTGCTGTCTCCCTCAGGCCTCTGCTGGAGGGTGGCCAGGGGGCATGGGGCCAGGTAGGTGTGAGTGCAGGGCCTGGAAGCCAGGAGTATATGGTGGATACAACTTGTGCTGGGAATCAGGAGACGGGACTTGACCTCAGGCAAGTTGCCTAACCGATTTTTTAAAAATACATTTTTTATTGATTTTTTTACAGAGAGGAAGGGAGAGGGAGAGTTAGAAACATTGATGAGAGAGAAACATCCATCAGCGGCCTCCTGCATACCCCCTACTGGGGATGTACCTGCAACCAAGGTACATGCCCTTGACCAGAATTGAACCTGGGACCCTTCAGTCCGCAGGCCAACACTCTATCCACTGAGCCAAACGGGTTAGGGCTGCCTTTGACCCTCAGTTTTCCCAGCTGTGAAAGGGGAGTGGTATAATTTTGGTAATGCTTTCCTACCAAAATTATTCTTAGGGCCAAATAAAATAGAGTATTTCATGGAAGCTTAGATTCTACAGATTTTAAGATGCATTCAGATTCAAACATGTTTTAAATTCACAAACATGCATTTTAGAATCCATGAAATAGAGTAATGGGAGGTAAATTTGACCTCCATGATAAAGAATTATTCTGATTCTGATGGAATCATGGCTGCTTGTTAAATTCTTTTACTTTTTGAAATATAGACTCATATAAACAGAAAGCAGGGGAAACGGCTCACTGAGTAGTGGTATTTTCTAATGATTCCTTGAACTGAAACCCAGGCCTGGAATGCGGCCGTGATGCATGAGGCAGTATAATAGATGCTTAAAGCATGCATTTTAGAGTCAGGCTGACTGGTGACCTTGGGTGTAAGTCACTTTCCTATGTCTCAATCTCTTCCACATTCTACAGTGGGATTGGGGGTGGGGGGGATGTCAAACGTGCTGGCTGACTGGTAGCCCTTGTTGTTAAGTTGGGATGCAGCATAGGACAGGAACTCAGAACCCACCTGCATGTTCTGCTAGAGATTCCCAGATCTTGGAAACTAGAGTGGGCTGGATAAACCAATTCAGAGCAAGACACCTGGGTCAGTTTCCTCCCCATGTGTAAAATGGGGCCCCCCACACCCCTGCCACCATCTGGAGCAGCAGGAGGCTCCAGGGCGACATTGGATGAGAAAGTGCTTTGGAATCAGTGCTGTTCCCCAAGTACATGAAGCTGATGCTCCTTGCTTCCAAGGGCCAGTCAAGGTACCCAGCACCTTTCATTCAGTCATTTGACCCCCGTTTTCTTCTCCCCAGCAGCTCCCTGCTGAGCACATCAATTTCAAGGAACACTGGTTCCCAGGACTGTGACAGTGGGCCCCCTTCCCACCCAGTGGGGCTGTGGGAAAATGAAATGGAATAAGAATTAGAACAGAAGTTTCCCAGGAACAGAAGAGGCAGCCACTCTTGCCCAGGACTTTGGGCAGATGGTGCATGTGTGCATGTGCACAGGGGCTAACAAAACTAAAGCTGAAAAATTCAAATGCTGTAAAGACCCCCAGGAGGCCATGCTAGCCAGCCCCCTTCTGTGGGGAGGCCTCTCTTCTAACCGACACTAGAAGGTTGCAACTGTACCCTAGGGAAGCCTCTTAAACATCTTTCCTTGGTAACCAGCCCTGGCATCTCAAAAGCCTCCCAAGGGTGTGGCAGGGTGTGTGTGAGCATGTTTGAGGGTGTTGGGTGTTTGAGTTTCATGGACATTGAGTACCCACAGCTTAGAGAAAAATAAGTTTGAGATGGATGGAGTACGGATTATTCCTCCAACCACCAAGAAGCTTAGAGGCTGTTTGGTGGGGGGACTAGATTTATTGAGAACCTACCATGGGCTAATGATTGTGCTAAGTGTTGTAAATTCATGACTTCATTGAATCATCACAGTAGTCCATTATATTATTCCCATTTTCCAGATGGGGGCACTAAGGCGTAGAGAGGCTACAAATCTTGAATAAGATCGCTCAGAAAATCTTGAATAAGATCGCTCAGTTAACAAGTGGCTGAGATGGGATTCAGATCTTTATGTCTAAATCCAGAGCCTGGGCTCTTACCAATCCCACCAGAAGTTGCAAATCAAGCCAAATGCTAAAGTCTCCAGATACGTTTTCTTTGGCCTACATAGTGTTTTAACAGTTTAAAATTTTAGATGCTGACATTTAAAAATTTGACATTTGAAAATGGAATTTTTAATATAAAAATCTAGGTTCTGACTTTTCTTTAAAAACCAGAAGGAAGATGTGGGTCCATCTTCTCATATGCCAACCAATCAACTTGAACAGATTGTAAGCTGTTGCCTTTAAATGGAACATGTAACTTCTAGTTTGTCACAGTCCCCACTATTCCCTACTGTTTCCTACCCAGCCCACTTTCTGTTTATACCAGCCTGGCCCTGAGGGCCTGTGGAGACCTGGACCCTGGTCTCCTAATACTGGCTTAAACTGGCTGTGACTTTAGGTAAATTATGGCATCTTTCCTGGCTTTGGCTGTAACCTGGACTAGTTAGCACTCTGAAATAGCTTCCCTAGGCTTTCTGGGCTGCTTGGGGGAGAAGCCACAGTCTCCAGCACATCCTCCTCTTGGCTACCTGGCTGTGTGTGAGCAGAGTTTGTGTGAATGACACCAGGAGTTGGACAGCGTTATTCACTCTTTGTCACCATCATTCCTGCACTGCATGTCTGATGTTCCTTGTGACACAAAACGCTTGGGGACAGGTTGGGCCTGGTGTAAGGCCCATTCCCAACACTTTGATCAGAGTCTGACTTCCATGTGCCTCTATTCATCTCTTCCAGGATTCTGATTGAGGTTTCAGAATCTGAGGGTCCTAATCTGACCTCATTTTTGCTGTAGGTGCAAGAGAGAAAATCTACAGCCCAGCTGAGAATGTTCTCTCTTTCTCTGTTATACACATATACACACGCTCATGCATACGTCCACATGCAAGCATATGGCTCAGAAATAGCCATGTTTTTTAGGTCTTCCCATCTACCTAGTGTTTTAATTGGGTTTCTGAGATCAGATCTTTAGAGCCCTGGAATTGTAGAGATGGAAATGCAATGGTGCCTTAGATGTAGATCATTTAGTTCAATAATGCCAAATACATTTCACTTTATTTGCTAATTCCAATCAATTGGTAGAGTGTTTAAAAGGCTTCTGAAGCTACAAAGGGCATGGAATGATCATACACTGAGCTCTATCATCAATGTCTATGGAGGGCATGGCAAGGAATTGTAACAGTACTCATGCCAAAAGTTAGACAGAAATGAAAAGTGGTCTGGGAATGGGAGATGACTTGTCCAAAGTCACTCAGCAAGGCAAGGCAGAGTAAGATCCAGAAGCAACGTCTCTCTTGACCTTGAAGCCACTGGTACTTCACTATATTAGCTCAGAGAAGGAAATGGAGAATGGGGGAAAAAATGACAGAAGCAAGACCAGAACCCAGGAGTCCTGGCTCCCCTAAGAAGCCTGGCTGGGCTTGGGCTAAGGAATTCTGTTGTGTCCCAGTAGGCTGATCCCTGCCAGCCTCGCCTGTGGCTTCTGCTCCACTTAGAATCCCTTTGCTCCTGCCCCAGTTTCCTGTCTCATTTTCCTCGGGCTCAGTGCACATCGGAGCATGGGGCCCAGGGGATCCTAGGCCCTACATACCCTCTTTAGGCAGGCTTCAGCAAGCTCCCAGCCCCCTCTGTTCTGAAAGAGAAGTCCTAGAACCGGGGATCTTAACCTTATTGATGTCATGGACTCCACTGGCAATCTGGTGAAGCCAGTGGACCCCTTCTGAGTGTATTTTTAAATCATAAAATAAAATATATAGTACTACAAAGGAAGCCAATCATGTCAAAATACAGTTATAAAGATTTAAAAAAAAATTTTTTTTAGATCCTCACCCAAGGAGTGAGTATATTTTTTCCATTGACTTTTAGAGAGAGTGAGAGGGAAGGTGGAGGGGGAGAGAAAGAGAAACATCGATGTGAGAGAGACACTGCAATTGGTTGCCTACCACTCTCTCCCTGACTGGGCCAGGGATTGAGTCTGCAACCAAGGTACATGCCCTTGACTGGAAATTGAACCCGTGACCCTTTGGTCCAAGGGCCTATGCTCTAACCACTGAGAAAATTGTCCAGGGCTCAAGATTTTTAAAAAATGTTTATGATAGACTAATATACACCTTCTTTATTAATACATTTGAAAAGAGATCTGGCAGCAGGTAGAAGAACTGTTGTAATTTCAAAGTAATCAGGAGCATAGACGAACTACAATGACTAATATGATATGAAAATATCAGTGATTTCTCTGGGTGACAGTCACAGGACCTCTCCATATTACTGTGGCCACTGCCTACATTCATTATAGGACATAGTATTTAACTTGAGTAAAGGCTAGTGAAAAAAAGAGATAGAATTTTTTCCATCCGAGTCCCTGAATTCTATCTGCAGAGCAGGCTGAGAGTTCCTCATCTAGGATGTTCAAGCAGGAGTCTGCTAGTCCAGAGGTTTGCAGACTGTGGGCCATGGAACCCTGGGGATTCTGGAAGTGTCACGAAGGCTGCGACACAGTGGGGGCAAGTGAGACAGCCGTTGAAGCAGACACCTCTGAGTCTACCGCCTCTGCCTCAGCCTGAGCAGGTTCTTTTCTTTTTGACTTCATCTTCATGAGTTATATAAGATCCCTTTGTAAAAAAGGGCTCACCCATTTGTGTCTGAATGTCAAAAACCTTCGCTTGGCCCCACTCACCTCTTCATATAACACAGAGCAAAGCTGAGGTGGAGAGTAGTGAAGGTGTTAAGAGAGCAGTGATCTTCAACCTTGTTCATCTCATGGCACACATAAACTAATTATTGACATTCTGCAGCACACCAAAAAACATATTGGTTTTCTTGCTGATCTGACAAAAAGAAAAGGTATAATTTTGGTTCATTCATACTGGACAGCTATTGTTGTGTTGGCTGTTGTCATTTTTTATTTAGACAATCTAAGAGGTCAGTGCCCTGACTAAATAGTCAGGTATTGCATGTGTTAAAAATTCTTGCCGCACGCCAGTTGAAAGCGCTGTGCTAGAGGCACACTGCTCTTTGGTGGCTGGGGTGGGGCTTTGGAGGAGGGAAGGGAACTTCCCACTACCTCTGCCTGCCAACCATTCAGGGAAGGAGTCTCCTAAGGCCCGGTGTGGGCCCACAAGTCAGGGAGGCCTGAATTCAAGGTCCTAGTTCTGCCACTACCTCGAGTTTCTCATCTGCTAAACAGAAATGATAATACATGGGTGTTGAGAGGACCAAATAAGAGGAAGTCATAAGAAGTATAAAGAACCATTGAAGGGATTTTAATGTATTTGTCTCCTTGCCTGAGACCCTTTCTAGTTCTCCACGGAGTCTTCCTACCCATACCAACAATCCAGACAGGCCTGTTGTACCACAATAGGATAATCCCAGTCGTCCATCTCAGTGATACAGTCAGACTGTGGTTGAACAGCCCATTGGTCAGTCACCCAATCTGCCAGTTGACCTCCTAAGTCCCTCCTCTTTGCTGCCCCTACCGCCCTGTCATCTGTCTGGCCTGCATTTTTCTACCAGCCCCTGAGCTCTCACTCACTGTGTGCTCCAGTCTGATTCCATAGAGCCCAAACTTTCATACTAGCTTCCGACCATGTCCTTCTTCTGCTTCACAGCCCATGGTGTCTCCTCACTGCTCATAAGGCCAAGACCAGCCTCTAGAGCATGGCAACCCAGACTCTGGGCATCTGCCTCCAGCCTCCCTCCCTCCTCCCGCAGGGAGGCTGCCAGGCTCCTGTTGCTAGAGTCACCCTTGTCTTCTGCATGAGTGCAGACAGCAGCACCAGCCCCGGAAGCTGTGGGAAGATGATTTGGGAAACTAGGCCTGCTCCTCTCTCAGAGTCTGATGGAGTGGCCTGGGGAAGCTGGAAATGCAGAGGAAGGGGGCAAGGCACATGACATAGGGTTATTTTCAGAGATCAGCCAGTGGAGATAGCTAGGAGGACCTGCACTGTAGAGGGGGTGGGATGGGAGGAGTCTACCATTTGCTACATTTTATGAACCAGAGGCAGGAATTGGGTCACCAGGAACAGGTTATAGCCAAGCAATGGGGAATTCATAGAATCCCAGATTCTTAGAATGTCAGAGCCGGAAGGGACCATGGGTATCTTTCCTTTAGTCTAACTCCTCTCTGCTTCAGACAGAAAAGTAAATCCCAGGAAAGGGGAATGACTTGCCCAAGATCACATGAGTTTGAGGCACAGCCTGGACTGCAGTGAACATCAGATTTTCTTCCCAATTTTCGTGTTCTGGGCTCTGCCCTCTGGATTCCCACTAGGAGACTAAATAACTGGTCTGAGACTGATTTACCAACAATGGGCTAATGTGTCACTCTGCGTAGTGCAATGCTGGCTCTTACCAGAGGTTGTCAACACCTTAACCCAAAGGTCCCCAGCTAGAGGACAGTGACAAGTTACAAGTGTGTCAAGATCTAGAGCCCTCAGGTGTCAAGTGGCCAGGTGGAGCCTGGGGTAGCCAGAACCCCCAATTATGATGGGACAGTGACCTTCAGGCTTCAAATAATCTCACTAGTTTAAACCAAAGGGTATCAGATCGTGTACTATAATGGGAAAAGTTGGGAAGCACTTTCTTAATCCCAAAGCATGAATAATTTTAGGGGTGATGTGAACAAAGGTGGACTGAGGGTGAGTCAGAAGACATGTTCTAGTTCTAGCTGTACTATTTCCTTCTGACTTGTGTATTCCAGAGGGAAAATAACATGAGGAAAAGTAAGAGTTACTATTTATTGTGCCTCATTTCATCTTTCCAACAGTTCTATAATTAGGCACGGTTATCAACTCCATTATACAGATGAGGAAACTGAGTCAGGGAAGTTAAGAGACTTGGCCAAAACCCACTACTAGGAAGTGGTGGAGCTAGGATTTGAAACCAAGTCCATCTTTCTCTGGATTTTGTGCTTTTTCTTTTTTTTGGATTTTGTGCTCTTAACTACTCTGCTATATGGACTTGTGTGGGAACTAGTGGGAGAGAAAGATTTGGGGTTTTTCATCCCTGCTCCCTTGACATCAGAGCTAGGGGTTCTCCATCCGCTCCAGATTACCAGGTTTCAGGAAGGCCTCAGCAGGAGGGAAACAGGCTGTAGGGCCCTGAAGACTCCTTCATGGCTGAGAGATTATCAACAGGATTTAGGGTGGGTATTCTGCATAGAGAGAACCATAATCCTCCAGGAGTAGAGCCTCCCGCCTTCAGGGGAGAAAAAGGTGGTAAAATATCACTGGTTGCTGCACTGAAATATGATAACTGAAATTAAAAACTCAATAGATGGATATAGTACCATATAGTAGCACAGCTAAAGATAAAATTAGTGAACTGAAAGAAAGGTCAGTAAGAAGTACCCAGACTACAGCACACATAATACAGAAAAGAATCATGGGGAACATGTGAAAATCTAAATATTTATCATTGAAGTCCAAGGTGGGGTGTAGTAATGGAGAGGAAGAGGAAAAGATAAGGGAGAAGAAGGAGGAGGAGATGAAGAAGAGGAAGAAGAGGGAGGAGGAAGAAGGTGGAACATAGGGATAAGACGGGGAAGGGGGAAGAAGAAAGGAGAGAAGAGAATTGAAGAGAAATGAAGCAATATTTGATGCTGGTCAACAATTTTCCAAAGTTGGTGAAAGACATTAAGCCACAGATTTAAGAATCACTTTAAAACCCAAGCAGAAGAAATCAAGAGAAACCTGAACTAGGGCCTACTATGGTATAATTGCTGAAATCCAAAGATAAGGGGAAAATTTTAAAGGAGCAATAATAACACTGACAGGTGCTCAGCAGAAATAATGAAAGCCAGAAGGCAATAGAAAGATATCTTCAGAGTGACGAATGAAAATAAATAGTATGTGAGCATAGATAAATAGTTCTCAAGTTTTAATGGATATGGATCAGCTGGGCTGGGGTAGGAAGAGGAGAAATATTCAAGTTTTAGATTCCCAGATCCCACCCCAGATATTTGGATTTAGCAAGCTATGGGAGTAAAGTCAAGGAATCTACTCTCGAATAGTATCCTGCTCTTCTGATGCTGTGGGTCTGTGTAGATCATTTGCAATGATGGCTGTAACAGTTCCTCCCATTACTGTACTCATGCCCATTTGCAATGTGACTCTGCCATCCCTCCAGTCACAAGATAAAGTCTGTTTTTCCTCCTTTTGAATCTGGGCTTGCCCTATGGCTTACTTTGGTTAATAGGTATCAGTTAAAGTGATATTATGGGACATCTAAGCCTTGGCCTCAAGAGTCCTTGCATTTTCAGCATTCACCCTTTTGGAACTCAGCTGCCATGCAAAAAAACAAAACAAAACAAAACCAAAACAAAACAAACACACACACACACAAAAACACACAAAAAAACTTGAGCCTGTCTTGCTGGAAACATATGGAGAGAAAGACACAGACAGCACCAACATTGAGTGAGGCATGGATCTGCTATTTCTTTCTTTAGAGTTCTCTATTCCTAGTGAGCCAGCCCTCTGAAACCAGGAAGCAAAAACCCTTTCTTGCTTTAATGTCTCTCCAGCTCCCTCTATGGAGCTAGGGTTTCTCCATCTGCTCCAGATTACCAGGTTTCAGGAAGGCCTCAGCTACAAAATGGAGCATCCTGCCAGCTGGCAAAAAACAACAGATTTGTAAAGGGCCCAGATCCATTTTCCTAGAGCAGGCAAAAAGGGTAAATAGCACAGGCCATCCTAGACCATCCAGTGCATCAGTCTCCGTGACTCCAACCACATGAGTGATCTTAGATGAGACTAGCAGTGCTATCTAGCTGAGCCCAGCCCAAATTGCCAAGTCAGAGTTATGAACAAATAGATGTCATTGTTTTTAAGCCCTAAATTTTGGGGTAGTTTGTTTATACAAAAAACTGTAACACCAATGTTGCAGGCTGGATTGTTTTCCACTTCCTACTTCTGAGACTTTTTCTGTGCTGTTCCTTCCGCCCAAAGTGACATTCTTGCCCCCCGTGCCTGATGGATGTATTTTCCTACAACTTAATAGGTTCATTGACCTATATATAGCACATATATAAAAAGTGCACAAGTCATAAATGTATAGCGTGATACATTTCTCCAAGTACTTATACAGCTGACCCCTGAACAACGCAGGGGTTGGGGCACTGACCCCTGCACAATTAATAACCATGTGTAACTTTTGACTCCCCAAAGACTTAACTATAGTCAGCCCTTTGCATCTGCGGATTCAACCCACCATGGATCAAAATGGTATTTTAGATCCACAGTTGGAAAAATACAGTTGGGAGTGTGAAAATACTGTTTTCCCTTCACAGTTGATTGAATCTGCAGATTGCAGAAAATCTGCAAATCCAAAGGGCTAGCTGTATTTAGTGAGAAAATTCATGTGTAAGTGGACCCGTGCAGTTCAAACTTGTGTTGTTTAAAGGTCAACTGAATGGTGTGACCTACAGTCAGATACCTCCCCCCACATTCCCTCAATGTCCTTAGCCATGTCCCCAAGGGTATGCACTGTTCTGATATCTTATACTACGGCTAGTTTTGCATTTTGACATCAGTGGATATAAAAGTTCTCTTTTGCCCTAGCTGGTTTGGCTCAGTGGCTAGAGCGTCAGCCTGTGGACTGAAGGGTCCCAGGTTCGATTCCAGTGAAGGGCACATGCCTGGGTTGCAGGCTCAGTCCCCAGTGGGGGTGTGCAGGAGGCAGCCGATCAGTGATTCTCTCTCATCATTGATGTTTCTATCTCTCTCCCTCTTCCTTCTTCTCTGAAATCAATTTATATATATATATATATATATATATATATATATATTCTCTTTTGTGGTTTGTTTTTGTTCAACACCCTATTTGTGAGATTCATCCACATTGCTACATGTAGCTCTAGTTTATTTTCATCACAGTATAGTTTGCAGTTTTGTGTATATAACTCAATGTATTTATCCATTCTATTGACCAATACTATAGTCAGGTTGTTTCCAGTTTGGGGCTATTACAAAAAGTGCTGCTTGCACATGCCTTTTTGGGAACATATGTACGTATGCATCTCTGTTGGTCACTAGGTAAGTTGAATTACTGGGTTAAGGAGCATTCTCATAGTATATGAAAACTTTAAAAAATCAAAATATAAAATGACATGCATAGATTAACAACCACCATGTAAGAGGAGAAAAAAGCGAAATACCTATGCATGGAGTAAAAGAAAACAAAATGTTCACATGGTTTATGGATCAAGGAAATAGGAGTGATTTTTCCTCTTGACCTTCTGTCTTGCCCAATAATTATGTAATGACCCTGTATTACTTTTATAAACAAAAGAAACATTTAATCCTATTGATCTTCAAAGTTCTTGCTCAAATGCCACTTCCAGTGGCCTTACCGTAGCCAGATCACCGTAGCCAGCCAATGTCTTGCTTCATTTTTATACTCTCTAGAACAAAACCACGTTGTAGCAGGAGCACAGTACCTTACCTGGGTAAGGTGCTTGCAGAACGTCTGATCCTTTGCCCATAGTCACAGAATTTTAAGCAGCAGACATTTTTCAAAAGAGCACTCCCATTTACTAGTAAGAGAGGCAGAAATATGAACCTATATTTCCAGCTCCATTTTCAGCTTGAAAACAACTGACGCTGAAAGAGGTTAAGCAGTGGGCCCAGTGCTCGTTCAAGAAAGAGGAGTCTGGTGCAAAACATACCATCTACCAAGTATATTTTGAACAGAGCCAAGAGTCAGGGTGGAGATTAAGATAAAAGCAGAAAATTGGAAACCTCAGCTTTGCCTCGCTGACTGTGTAACTTTGAGCAAGTTAATTTACCTCTCTGAACTTCAGTCCCCTCTCTGTCACATTGGAAAGATGGGAGTAGACTAATTTTCAGGATGGCAAATAGGGTTTGACTCTGATTGGGTGGTGGGGCTGCCTAGAGTGCTACGTTGAGAGTGATCTTGAGGACAAGTCTGGCCTTAGTGGGGAGGAGTCCTATAATTGATGAATAATGTCTGTATGAGCAGGGGATTTAAAAATGGTGTTATGTTTATTCGATTATTCATTTGTTTTTCCTGGACAAATTGCTCTTTAAGACCTTTTCCAGCCTTCTGTTCAGAATTCTCAGATTTAGATCTATTCATGTGTCTGGTGGGCATACCATCCCATAGACCAGTGGTCGGCAAACTCATTAGTCAACAGAGCCAGATATCAACAGTACAATGATTGAAATTTCTTTTGAGAGCCAAAAACCGACTTCTGTGCATTGTCCACGAAGTTTCAATCGCACTGTATGTGCGTGCCCACACATAGTATTTTGTGGAAGAGCCACACTCAAGGGGCCAAAGAGCCGCATGTGGCTTGCGAGCCACAGTTTGCCAACCTCTGCCATAGACAATTATCTGAATTCTAAAGGGGAAGGAATTGTAATTATCTTCTAAAACTACAGACTTTGTCTCCAGCAATGTATGTGATGTGTATTTAAATAATCTGTAAGACACTCAGAGATCTTTAGTGATGAAAATGTCTGAATATAAAATGTTAATTACATAGTTGTAAATTCTTTTGAGATAAATCATATTATTACAATTGCCATATTTGATAGCCCTTCCTGTCTGCCCATTGCCCTCCCCTCAGGTTGGAGTTGGTCTTGGGAGGTGTGTCCTGTGGTTGTAGTGTGCAGTGCAGTTGGTATACAGATGAAGAAGATGAATGTCCCAGGTACAGTCCCACAATCCCAGACCTCTCCTACTCCCCAGGCTTGTGTCAATCATGAGTGGACTGGACCCACCCGGAATGTTACATGGCTTGGGATTTCTATAGGAAGGTTGTCCCATCTTTAAAACGAATATTCTAAAACCATCAGAGAGCAGTGGGGGTGCTGTTTGAACAGTTTAAGTAACACACACATTACATGTTTATAGTTCATGAAGGGAGCCATGAACAGGATGGCAGGTAAGTGTGTCACATTGATCAAGCAGAATAGCCAGGCTGTCGAACTGCTGTGGGTGTGAACATAGATCTGATGTCTATAAATGAGTTTGTACCATTTACCAGAATGGGTTTATAATAGTACCTACTTCAGAGGGTTATTGTATGAGATAATTCATGAAAAACACAAGTGCCTGGCATAGATTAAGCTTGCCCTGATATTACTGTTATTATGTTAAAGTCAATTATTAGCAGTGATTTCTAATTATATAGAAAATAAGACCTGAAAATATGAATTCAACTTAAGTAAATTTTGTGGATATCAAGAAATGGGCTAAAGGTTTTGTTGTTGTTTTAATAAGTAATAAAATGCTCCCTTACAAAGACGTTAGAAAACAAAGACTGGCAAAAAGAACAAAATCGGTACTCAGAGATAGCCACTGTTCATCTTTGGGGACATATCCTAATGTAATAATGTACATATGTCAGAACAGAAAAGGACATTTGACAAAAATAGAACCATACTAGGCTGTTTTGTAATCAGTGGTTTTTCAATGAGTAAAAGGAGGTCTACAGGCAAAAGTATTAGGTTTTTGTTTTTGTTTCTAACTTTAATAAAAGATTCCCAACATAGCCCTAACCGGTTTGGCTCAGTGGATAGAGTGTAGGCCTGCAGACTGAAGGGTCCCAGGTTCGATTCGTCAAGGGCATGTACCTTGGTTGTGGGCACATCCCCAGTAGGGGGGGGGGGGGTTGGGTGCAGGAGGCAGCTGATCGATGTTTCTAACTCTCTACCTACCCCTCTCCCTTCCTCTCTGTAAAAAATCAATAAAATATATTTTAAAACAAGATACCCAACATAAAATTTACCTTTTTTAAGTATACAATTAACGTGTTAAGTATATTCATATTGTTGTAAAACAGATCTCCAGAGCATTTTCATCTTGCAAATCTGAAACTCTACACCCACTAAACAGCTTCCCCTTTCCCCCATCCCCCAACCTCCGGCAACCTTTATTCTACTTTCTGTCTCTATGAATTTGGCTATTTTGTATACCTTGATATAAGTGCAATTACACAGTATCTGTTGTTTGGTGACGGACTTATTTCACTCAGCATAATGTCCTCAAGGTTCATCCATGTTGTAGCACGTGGCAGGATTTTCTTTCTTTCTAAGGCTGAATAATATTTTATTGTGTGTATATACCATAATTGTTCAGCTATTCACCCATTGGTGGACTTTTGGGTTGTTTCCACTTCTTGGCTATTGTGAGTAACACTATGAACGTTACTGTGCAAGTATCTCTTCAAGACCCAGCTTTCATTTCCTTTGGATATATTCCCAGAAGTGGGATTGCTAGATCATATCGTAGTTCTTTTTTGTTTTTAATTTTTTGAGAAAGATACATACTGTTTTCCATAATGGTCACACCTTTCACATTCCCACCCACAGTGTACAAGAGTTCCAATTTCTCCACATCCTCGCCAATGCTTTTCTTTTCCTCTTCTTCTTCTTTTTTTTTTTTAATAGTAGCCCTCCTAATGGTTGTGAGGTGAACAAATGTATTGTTTACAAAACAGCCTATTTAGTATGATCCTATTTTTGTCAAATGTCCTTTTCTGTTCTGACATATGTACATTGTTACATTAGGGTATGCCCCCAATCCTAGAGAGAATGTTTAAAACCCTCAAAAGAACAAACCCCTTAGATACCAGGAAGATGGAGTCTTCTTTTTTATTATAAATGAGGAATACATTGTTTGAATCTGACCACGTTTAATCTCATTAAGAAGAGTCTGCTTTGTGGATTAGCCTCCCCCACTACGGTCACTCCGAATTTCAGGGTATCTGCTTATCAAAGGACAGTTAGTTTTGCAATGCTACAGGAGCTCAGCCTTCTCAAAAGCCAACCTACCTCCAAACATCTCTTTTTGATCTGCTCTTTTCCTGGTTTCCCACCCTGCCCTCTCCTCTTGAATGAGGTGTTCTCAGTAGTTCCAGCTTTCCAGCTCTGCTCCAACACCCATCCCCTCAGCCCTCCCACTCAGGGACCCTGAAATTTCCCTGTTCCCACTTGCACACTGGTCCCTAGGGACCCTCAGATCCTTGTCTTCTGCTCCAGGCCCTCAGGGAACTTGTTTGAGCAATCTGCTCAGGGACCTCAGTGAGTGCATGTGTGCATGTGTGTGTGCATGTGTGTGTGTGTGTGTGTGTGTGTGTGTGTGTGTGTGTGTGTATGTCCGTCTGTCTCTCTGTCTGAGGTGGGATACTTTAACCACCATTCCCTTAGTAGTCTTGGTTACCACATGTGCATCTCACCCTATTGAATACCACTCTGTTATAGAAATTAATTCCTTTTTCTTTTTTTAAAATAAATTTTTATTGATTATAGAGAGGAGGGGAGAGGAACATCAATGATGCGAGGGGCCCTAGCCAGTTTGGCTCAGTGGATAAAGCACTGGCCTATGGACTGAAGGGTCCCAGGTTTGATTCCACTCTAGGGCACATGCCCAGGTTGCGAGCTCGATCCCCAGTAGAGGGTGTGCAGGAGGCAGCCAATGAGTGGTTCTCTCTCATCATTGATGTTTCTCTCTCTTCTTCTCCCTTTCTCTCTGAAATCAATAAAAAAATACTTTTAAAAAATGATGAGGGGAAATCATTGATGACTGCCTCCTGCACACCCCCTCATGATTCATAGGTCGGCACTTAACCACTAGGCTACACTGGCCGGGCAAATTCTTTTTTCTCACCAACTGACCTCTATATGCCAACCAGCATCTAATCTGGACCCTGTGAAGAAACAGCAGGCTATTCTCATGCCCACAGAAACACTGAGAGAATATACTGGCTCCAATGTGCTGCCTTCCTCAGCACAATCCTTAAACCCTTTAGATTAGACATTGTTCTTGCCCTAAATGCTGACCTTAGACACTGACCCTCTCATGAAATAGGACTCTGCCATACCATTTTATCACTTTTTTTAAAGCTGCTAAATTTATAGCTTTTCACTGTCCAGCTCAATGAGTTTTGACAGATGTAAACCCCTCTGAATTATAAGATTTTGATACAAAGTCAGCTAATTTAGATAAATTGCAAGATCCATATAACTGTTGGAAAGAGAATGGAGTTTGAAGTCAAGACACCCGGTTATGTAGCCAAGCCTCTGCCATTAACTAGCTGTGTGACTTTGGGCAAGTACCTTCCCCTCTCTGGACCTTGGTTTCTGATCTGTACAATGAGAAAGCTGACTCTAGGAGTCTCCTCCAGTCTTAGGTCCACATGACACGACGGGCATTGAACAAAGGTCACACAAGACTTCCTGAAATTATGCAGCGCTCCTATGTTCTGCTGACATTTGCAAAGTGAATGCACCTCACCCAGATCTTTCTAATCAAATTCCTGAAGGAGAGAAACTGAAGAAATAATCAATAATTGTAACAATAAACAAAGATGGCAAAAATCAGCCAAGCCAAGCCCAGCATCCTGTAGGAATGTACCAAATGCTTACAAATAAACCCTTCCCAAATGTTTGCTCTGGTACATTAATGAAAGAAGCTTCTGAAGGCATTAGCTTCAAATTCACAACAAGTACCAAAAACACACTGTGTGCCAAATAGGTTGAGTTTAGCTATTTTGCTGTTTGGAAGCTAATGTGCCTTGCTAAAAGAGGAAAGATGAATAAAATAAGATGAATCCCTCATATTTATGAATCAAATAAGATGAATCCCTCATATTTATGTTGTATTTTTTACTTTTCAAAGCCTTCTTGTTCCATTCCTCATTTGATCTATACATGGGTTCTATGGTAAAAAGCAAAACAGGGTTATGCGTGCTCCTTTTTTCAGATGAGGATCCTGAGGCCCGGAAAGATGTGAAGTGAATATCCTCACATTCACTAGTGAGCTTACCCTTCTGAATTCTCAGGCCTGTGTCTTTGGGCTGGATCCCACCACTGTGCTTTTTTTTACAAACCAACCAACCCAGAGAACAGAGCCCAAGATGATCTGAATAAAATAATAAAAACAATAAGAACACTCATAGGCAGTAAGTAAGTAGTTAATGGTAACAGACATTTACTGCCTTCCCACTAGGTATTTTCACTTGTAATTCTCCCAACAGCCCAACAAGTGTTCCCCTCTTTTACAGAAGATGAAATGGAGGCACAGAGAGGGTGCCTGTCTTGCTCAAGCAAACACAGCCAATAGGTTGCAGAGGTGGGATTCCTCCCAGGCCGCCTGGCTCAGAGCCCAGGCCCTTTGCCCTATGTTGCACTGCCTCATGTTTCACGATGCTGCTGATTAAAGAACTTTCTAAACAAAGCTATCCATTGGTGAGCTGAGCCACCAGAGAAGCAGTGAGGCCCTACGGAGCACTCCAAGTGGCTCACTGCTGAGCAATGTTTAGAGGGTAGTTAGGCTGAAGGCAGAGAGCTGGCCCACCATCCTGGAATTAGAGGATTTGATGAAAAGTCTCAAAAATCCCAGTGTTCCAGTTCAGGATAGTGACAAATCCTCCTGGCCCTTGGGTTTCCAAGTTCAACACCCTCTCACAGCTGGGAGAACAGAATGGGTCATCCTGGAAATCTGACAGCATGGTCCCTAGCCCAGAGACTGGGGACAGGGAACAGCAGAACAACAAATTACAGAGTGCCTGCTGCCTGATTAAATAAATGCACTGTGTGCTTATGGAGATACAACTCAGCAGGCTCACTCCTGGGTCAGAGCCCAGATGTTAGTCACAGAACTACAGTCAGAGATCCAGGGGTTCTCAGCCTCCTCTAACCATTTCATTTCACACATGGGGAAGACGGAGGCCCAGAGAATGAGAGCACCTTGCCAGAGGATACATAGTATCCATTCAACAAAATATTAAGTACCTACTATGCCAAGCACTGTGCTTAGGTCTGGGGACACTAAATAGTGAACAAAATAGCCACAAGCTCAAGTCTCGTAGAGATTATACCTTGTTGCAGAAATGGGCAACAAGCAGGTAAACACATAAAAATCAGAGATTCTGATCTGATATGAGGGACATGGAGTAGATGAGTCAAGTTAATAAAGGGAGGTCTCTCTGAGAAGGGGCCATTCAAGCCGAGGCTTGGAGGATGATAAGTATATGGTATTTGTGCGTGTGCATGTGTTGGGGGCTATGACCCAGAGTCCTCGGCTGGATGAGCTCCATGTGTTTCAGGAGATAGCACATGGCAAGGGTTGGGGAGAGGAGAAGAGAGGGAGGTCAGAGGAGGATGAGTCTGGAGCACAGAGGATTTTTGTGGGCCAAGGAAAGAGGTCTGGAGTTTATTCTTGTTGCAATCTGAAGCTACTGGAGGGGTTTTGCAGAATAGTTCCCTGGCATACAGAAGCAGGTTGCTGAACTTCTGTGGGGCGCAGTTCTTCAGCTGCCAACTGGGACAATCACGTTTGTCCTGTCTCCATGAAAACCCTTTGGGAAATGTAATGTGATACAAATAAAAGGTGGGCTGCTGTGAGGTAAAGCATACCATAGGTGCTTAATAGACAACACTTACCTGTATGAGGGGGGATTTGCAATGATGTGGAGAAAGCACTCATCATATAGAGTTGGGGGGGTGGCAGCAAAAAAATAAAACTGCTGAATGTCCAATATGATCTCAGTTGTGTAAAACATACATAGAAAGAAAGGCTAGAAGAAAATACATCAACATATTGCCAGTGATTGCCTCTGAATTGTGGGCTTTTTGTTTTGTTTTGTTTTCTTAATCCTCACCCGAGAATATTTTTCCACTGATTTTTAGAGAGAATGGAAGGGATGGGAAGAGAAACATCATTGTGAGAGAGACACATCAATTGGTTGCCTCCCACATGCACCTTTGACAAGGGCTGGGGATCCATTCTGCAACCAAGGTACATGCCCTTGACCAAAATCAAACCTGAGACCCTTCAGTTCCCAGGCTGATGCTCTATCCACTGAGCCAAACCAGCCAAGGCAGTTGTGGGCTTTTCTGTGGGTTTTGCTTAGCTAGACTTAACTTTTTTTTTTGGCCCACCCAGTGTGGTTGAGCATCAACTTATGAACCAGGAGGTCACGGTTCGATTCCCAGTCAGGGCACATCCCCGGGTTGCAGGTTTGATCCCCAGTAGAGGGCATGTAGGAGGCAGCAATCAATGATTCTTTCTCATCATTGATGTTTCTATCTCTCTCACTCTCCCTTCCTCTATTTTTTAAAAAAAGTTATTGGAAATTAAAAATATTAAAAACACTTTGTTTGCTGAAATTAATGTATTTTACTTTTATATTTTATCATTTAAAAGTATAGTGAAACCTCATATCTCGAACGTCTCCCATCTCGAACAGTTCACTTCTCAACCTGACAATCCTTTCATGCTGATACCTATATGCTAAGTTACACATCTCTCAGATGTCAAACAAAGGAGAGAATGAGCAAATATTAGTCTGTTTACCACTGTTAAAATATCAGGATATTGTGCAGTGAATATTTTCATGTGTGTTATTTTTTTGCTTTTGTTGCTGCTTATAATTACTAAATTTTCATTTTTTACTGTACATATCCTTTCCTTTTTGTCAAATTTTCATTCACATTTCATGTCCTTTTTGTTTTTAAAGTGTTTATTTGTAGATTAAACAGTACAATAGACATGTACTGTATATAAGAAAGGGTAAAACAGAATCATTTGTGGGTCTGGAATGGATTAATTCAATTTATATTATTTCTAATGGGAAAAAATGATTCACTTTTCCAACAGCCTTCCAGAATGAATTAAGTTTGAGGAACGAGGTTCCACTGTACATATATAATGTATCTTTTATTATATATAATACTAGAGGCCTGGTGCACGAAATCCATGCACGGGGGGCGGGGGGGACGGGGGACGGGGATGTCCCTCAGGCCAGCCTGCACCCTCTGCAATCTGGGATCCCTCTCACAATCAGGACTGCTGGCTCTCAACCGCTAGCCTGCCTGCCTGCCTGATTCACCCCCTAACCACTCCCCTCCAGCCTGATCGATGCCTAACTGCTCCCCTGCCAGCCCGATTGCCCCTAACTGCCCTCCCCTGCCAGCTTGGTCACCCCTAACTGTCCTCCCCTGCAGGCCTGGTTGCCCCAACTGCCCTCCCCTGCCAGCCTGGTTGCCCCTAAATGCCCTCCCCCACAGTCCTGGTCACCCCTAACTGTCCTCTCCTTCAAGCCTGGTCACCTCCAACTACCCCCCCCCCCCTCACAGGCCTAGTCACCTCCAACTGCCCTCCTCTGCTGGCCCGGTCACCCCTAATTGCCCTCCCCTGCAGGCCTGATCGCCCCAATTGCCCTCCCCTGCAGGTCTGGTCACCCACAACTGCCCTCCCCTGCTGGCCATCTTGTGGTGGCCATCTTGTGTCCACATGGGGGAGGCCATCTTTGACCACATGGGGGCAGCCATCTTGTGTGTTGGAGTGATGGTCAATTAGCATATTAGGCTTTTATTATATAGGATAATATACATTACTCCCCCCTCATCCATGGTTTCACTTTCCATGGTTTCAGTTACCTGCAGTCAACTACAAACCGAATATATTAAACCAGGGGCTCAGTGCACAAATTTGTGCACCTTGAAAGGAACTGTGGGCTATGAGGCTGTGGTGGGCACAGGGGTGAGTCTCAGCCCATCCTCCACACCCCGCCCAGCCATTCCTGCTGTGCCTCCCCCCACCCCAGTCCAGTCTGCCGGCAGCCCCGCTCCTGCCACCACCGCTCCCATGTGCAGAGCAATTGGGGCTGGCGCCAGCAGCAGGTGCAAGTGACGGCTGCTGCCCTGATCGTCTCTCAGGAGCAGGGGGAGGTGGAGAAGCCCTCAGGGGCAATTGGGGCTGGCAGCCGCCGCTTGCACGCGCTGATGGCACTGAGTGATTGGGACCGGTGCCAGTCGCCGGCAGCGTGTGTGAGTGCCAGGCAGGACCACGGTGCGCGGGAGCAAAGAATTTTGAGTGATCACCAGAGCCTCGCCCTGGTGACAGCAACCAGCACCCCACCTTGGTCTGGCACCCCTACTCACCTGCTTCACCATGCCACCACAGCCGACGCCCACCATGTTCCGTGCTCTGCCACCTGCTGCCGACACCCGCCATGTTCCATGTGCGCCCTCTGGTGGTCAGCATGCGTCATAGCAACCGGCTGTTCTGTTGTTCCGCTGTTTGGTCTATTTGCATAGTAGGGTTTTATATAGAGAGATGGAAAATTCTAAAATTAGGTCATACGTTTTAAATTACGCACCATTCTAAGTGCAAGATGAAATCTTGTGCTGTCCCGCTAGGGATGTGTCCCATCCTTTTGTCCAGCGCATCCACACTACATATGCTACTCAGCTGTGAGTCACTTAGTAGTCTCAGTTATCAGATTGGCTAACACAGAGAGTGAGAGCACACACCGTCACATAACTTTTATTACAGCATATTGTTATATTTTTCCATGTTATTATTAGTTATTGTTGTTAATCTCTTCCTGTGCTTAATTTATAAATTAAACTTTATTTTAGGAGTGGATGTATAGAAAAAACAGTACATATGGGGTTCAGCTCTATCTGCATTTTCAAGCATCCACTGGGGGGGGGGTCTTGGAATACATTATCCTTGCATAAGGAGGAAGTACTGTGCGTATATATGGCAGGGAGAACAATTAGTGGGAAGCCTATCATGACACCACCTGAAAAATGCAGGAATGCCAGGGAGGGTAGCAAGGCTGGGGAAAGAGGCTGCCTAGGTAAGCTGGAGTAGAAGGGGGCTGGATGGTGCCTGTCTCTAACTCAGAATAGTGAATGTGTTAAAAGTTAATTCTGTATTAGACCACCTTCACTGCAAACCCATCCTGTTGCTTTACCAATTCCCCTGAGCAGCTTGGACTGTCTCTGAGTCTACCTCCTTATCTGTAAAATGGGGATAATCATACTTACAGAGAAGGGTTGCCCTGGGGGTTAACCAGGTATTATGGGAAAAGTCAGCACCCCCCTCCCTCCTCACCTTACCCGTTAGCTATTACTGTCTACATCTGCTTCCCAAGAGGATATCTAGGCTGAGCCTCCTCCCATGAACTGAAGTAAGTTTCTTGGCATGTGCCAGAAAGCCCAAGAGTCCTTAGGGATTGGAAAAACACTCCCCAGCTGGCACTGTTTGTTTTGGCCAAGGCCCCTGCCTTTGCTGACCCCACCCACTCCTCCACGTCAGTGTAAAGAGGCCTCCTGCCCAGGAGCCCCTCATATCGGGAAGCAGATAAGTGACACAGCCCACATTCTCCCAGAAACACAAGGTCCTTTGGAAAATCAAACTCAAAGAGGAATAAAACTGCACATCCACGTGCGTTAAATTTTCCTTCCTAATAAGCACAGATAACTCATGGCCGGCCTCCCCCCGCCCCCCCCCCCCCAAAAAAAAAGAATAAAGTATCTTTCTTCACACTCATAAACCAGATGGACAGGTATTATGCTTTTCATTTTGTGGATGGGGAAATAGAAGCCCAGGAAGGAGGCTGCCCGAAGGCATTCAGCAAAGCCAGAGATGAGACCCAGGTTATAAACCAGGTCTCCTGGCTCTCTAATCTCTCATTTGGCTTCCTTAGGACCTTGCCAGGACTAGGAGCACAGGCACGTAATTGATTACAAATAGGGATTTGGACTGACTTTGTCATTTTTATATTTCAGGTTTGATTTTCTCACTCTGTATGTCTATGTGTTTTCAGCACATGACATGTCAAAGTCATGGGTACAGCACAAGTTAGTCTGATCCTTGTCCCTTTCTGCTTAAATAATATGCTGTCTTACCTCTTTTATGGGCCTGAGGTCACCTATTGCTTAATTAGTTGGTCCCGTCCCCACCCCCACCCCCCCATTACAGTTCAGCTTTTGGAGAGACAGGATTCAAGTTTTTCATTATCTTCCCTGGGCCTGTGTATTTGATGGGTTCTTTATAAATGCCTGTGGATATGGCAATGGGTTCGATTCCCGTCAAGGTCACATATCTTGGTTGCAGGTTCCTCCCAGGCCCAGACCCTGGTCAGGGCTTTCTCTCACATCGATGTTTCTCTCTGCCTTTCCCTCTCTCTTCCACTCTCACTAAAAATCAATGGAAAAATATCCCCTGGCAAGGATTAACAATGAAAATAGTCTCTCTCTTTTTTTAAAAATATATCTTATTAATTTTTTACAGAGAGGAAGGGAGAGGGATAGAGAGTTAGAAACATTGATGAGAGAGAAACATCAATCAGCTGCCTCCTGCACACCCTTTCCTGGGGATGGGTCCACAACCAAGGTACATGCCCTTGACCGGAATCGAACCTGGGACCCTTCATTCTGCAGGCCAACACTCTATCCACTGAGCCAAACCAGTTAGGGCAGTGGTCTGCAAACTCATTAGTCAACAGAGCCAAATATCAACAGTACAACGATTGAAATTTCTTTTGAGAGCCAAATTTTTTAAACTTAAACTTCTTCTAACGCCACTTCTTCAAAATAGACTTGTCCAGGCCATGGTATTTTGTGGAAGAGCCACACTCAAGGGGTCAAAGAGCCGCATGTGGCTCGCAAGTGTGGTTTGCCGACCACTGGGTAGGGCAAGAGTCTTTTTTTTTCTAGCTCTAACAGCCTCAGTGTAAGATGTAATCTCATGCAGGTCTCATTTTCTCTGGCCCCAGTTTGCCCATGTGTAAAATGACACATGGTGCTTAGAAGCCCCTTTCTAGGGCAGGTGAGGCCCAGGATGTGTCAATCCCAATGCTCTTCCAGCCTCTACACAGCAGGTCCTGGCAATACTTACTCAGCTGACTTACTGCTGAGGAGTGTGAACTGGTTACTTGTCCACACCCACACAGAGCCTTGGTCTCCTCATGAACTATAAGGGGGCACCTTTCCCTCTCTGCCTCCAATTATAGGAATGCTAGAGGCCTCGTGCACGGATTTTTGTGCACTCCAGGGGTGGGGGCTGCCCTCAGCCCAGCCTGTGTCCTCTCGCAGTCTGGGAGCCCTCGGGGGATGTCTGACTGTGGCTTAGGCCCGCACCACTGCACACCAGCCTTCAGCTTGGCTTGTGGCTGAGCGGTGCTCCCCCATGGGAGCACACTGACCACCAGGGGGCAGCTCCAGCACTGCCCCCCCATTGCCCCTCCGCTGCCACCACCTGTCACTGTCCCCTCCCTCTGCCAGCTAGCACCCGCCTTGGCTGGCCTGGCACAGCCCGCTTGCTGCCCTGCATCCCTGTCTTTCCCCTGTTCGGTCGATTTGCATATTAGGCTTTTATTATATAGGATTGGAAAGAATGACCAACCATGACCATTATGTCCCATATTAACAAAGTTTAGAGAGGTCATCATGTAAAGAACCTCTTCAGAAATTATTTATCAATAAATACAATAAAAAATTATGCATCCCAGTGGCAATTTACCTTCTGATTAAAGGTATATATAATACAATTATGAAAAATTGTGCTTAAATTCACTGATACCTTTAATCATTACCTTCTTTAGTACCTCTTTTTTTTTTTTAGGGGTAAAGAATTATGAATTTCTTAGGTGATCTGGAAAACCAGATGGGCTGAGCCCCCATATGGCGCCAGCCTTTAGTACCTCTTTTGAAACACTGGCCTCAGTCTCTATAATTTACACAGCTCTTTGACTTATACACTGAGTGGCCAGATTATTATGATCTCTAAAAGCATAATAATCTGGCCACTCAGTGTATTTCCTATATAATAAAAGGCTAATATGCAAATTAGCCCCTCGACTAGGAGTTCGACCAACAGGCAGGCTGGCCAACCGCCCATGTCCCCTCCCCCTAGCCAGGCTGGCTGGACCACACCCATGCACGAATTCATGCAACAAGCCTCTAATATATATATATACTGAGTGGCCAGATTATTATGCGTTCAGAGATCATAATAATCTGGCCACTCAGTGTATTGTCTTACTTGACTCCTCACAAAAGCTCAGAGGGTAGAAGACAGGTATTATGTACCCCCATTTTTTCTACCAGCAAAGTGGACCCAAGGAAGTGTGAAGAGTTGGCCACCTTGCAGAGTTCAAGTTATAGAAGAGTTGGGATTAGATTGTCCCCACCAGCACCTCTCCTGAGTAGTCCTGGTTACAACAGCCCTACAACCAGCCTTGCCCTGTGGGGCAGTTCCAAGAAGCTTTTCAATAAGCAGGTTGTGAGTTCTAACTGTCTGGGAGACTGCCAACATTTCCAGGCTGCTGTCTCTTGAGCAGGTGGGATCACAGCGTGATCACAGTCAGAGGCCAGAACTTCTCCAAGTGAAGTGTGGGACCACCTGGTGGCTAAGTACCTAAAGGAGTCTTATTAGACATGCAGATTTCTGGGTTCAATCCCAGATAGGCCTGATTCCAAATGCTTTGGAATCTGTGTTCAGAATTTTCCCTTATTGTCCAAAGTAGCTGAAATAGTCTAACCTATTACTGTAGTCATTATTGTCTTCACAGATACTAGACAAGAACTTGTTTATCACATACTTTTATTGTCCCTTTCTCCACCTTAAATGTACATTCCATGAGGATAGGGACTTTGTTAGCCTGGTTTATTGCTAAACCTGGGTTTCCTAGAACCCAAAGGCCCCCACAGTACGAGGTCTGTAAATATTTATTGAAATGAGTGTGCACTAAAGTTTGAAAACAGTCATACACCACACTTTCGTTGTACAATAGGGAAACTGAGGCCCAATGAATTAATGACTGCTGCAGAGACCATAAGGGCCAGAATAAAATCTCAGACCTCAGGAGTTGCAATCACGAGTTGGTTTAACTCTGCCCAAAGCAATTTTTTGAAAAAAAAAAAAAAAAAAGAAACCCACTTGAGAGAAAAGACATTTCCTGCCCATAAAAAAACAGTTTCGGGAGTTTGGCCAGGTTGGGGGCTGCTGGTGATTCAATTCCCACTTCCTAGGCGCCACAAGCCTTCGTCTAGGCTTCAGGACCTGCCTTCCGTACCCGGCGTCAAACACACCTCCGTGTCCGCTGGATCGGCGGGACCAGAGCACAGACCGTGGAGGTGAGGGCGGCTCGCCCAAGGTCACCCGGGTGGGGTCAGGGTGCCAGGGAACCTGAGGCCTCCGCGCGTCTTTGGGGTAGTGGGGCACCCTTCCCCCCACCCCATCATCCTGTAAGTCGAAGGTGACATTAATAGTTCCTTTCCCCGAACCTGGAGCACCCAACCTAAAAGGCGTAAGCAGGCCTGGCCAGCCGCGTGGCCGGCTTCCATGTGCTCCACCTGCGGCCGCTCTCAGGCGTTGGCCCTTTAAGACACCTCCCCTTTTCACCCGCCCCCTCCCATGTCTCCAGCCTCTCTCCTGACCCCCCCCTTCCGAATTGCATCAGGCACGTGCTCGCCCCCGTCGGGTATGAGCACCCCGCACCCCCAAGCCTGGGAGGTGCTCCGAGGACTCCGAGGCGAGGGGCGGGGCCAGGGGCGGGCCCGCGAGGCCGTGCGCGCGCGCTCCCGTCGCCTTCGCCGCCGGCCCGTCGCCCAGGGTCGGCCCCAGCGGGCGCGCCCCCGCCGCGCCGTCCCTCCCCTCGCCCGCCGCGTCGCGAGGCGCGCGCCCGCCCGCCGCCTGCCGCGGATCGCGTGGTCGGCTCGGCTTGCCGCGCCTCTCCCCCGTCCGTCCATATTGCTGCAGCCCCCGAGCCGGGAAGCCCGGGCCGCCCCGGCGGCGGGGGGGGGAGGGAGGGACAGGACGAGAAGCCTGCCAGGCTCCGGGGGGTGCCTCGCGAGGAACGGGCGGGGGGGGACGCGCGCCAAGGAGGCCTGGACCGCAGAGTGGGGGGCCTTCCTCTCCCCCCCCCGCCCCGCCAGCGGGCCTCGGATCTACGGCGGCTGCATCCGACCGGGAGGGAGGCCGCGCCTAGCGTGAACCCCGACCCTTCTCCGCAGAGACTGGGGCCCAGCGCCCCAGAGGAAGGCGTCGCGGGCGCTCTGAGAGCCGAGTTCGAGGCGGGGGAGGCCGCCTCTGGCGCGCCCGGCTTCTCCGGGGGGGCGGGCGCGCAGATGGCCACTCAGGTGGAGCCGCTGCTGCCGGGTGGCGCTCCGCTGCTACAGGCCGAGGAGCACGGGGGGCTGGTGAGGAAGAAGCCGCCGCCGCCGCCCGAGGGCCAGGGCGAGCCTGGGGCGAACGACGTCGGCGGGGGTGAGCCGGACGGCGGTGGCCGGAGACCGCGGGCCCCCTGCGCCAAGCCACATAAGGAGGGCAGCGGGCAGCTGGAGCGCGAGAGCCCGCGGCCGCCTCAGCCTCCCGGCGCCGAGGGCCTGGCCTTCAGCGACGGGGAGGAGGGCAGCGGTGAGCCGGGCGCTGGTGGAGGAGTGGCTGGAGCCGCGGGCGCCGGGCGCCGAGACTTCGTGGAGGCCCCTCCACCCAAGGTGAACCCGTGGACTAAGAACGCGCTCCCGCCGGTGCTGGCCGCTGTGAACGGACAGTCTCTCCCAGGTGGGTCTCCCGCTTGCTGCCCCGGGTGCGGGGGCCTCTTCCGGGGACACGGGCGTCCCCTCCCCCAGCGGCCTCCGGGGTCCGCCGCTGGTCGCAGTGACTCGGGATTTTTTATTTTTTATTGCTTCTTGGCTAATTCGGGTCGCCCAGCACTCCCCCCAGGCGCACTCGGGAGCCGGCCCCGCGGGAGGGCCCGGCCTCCGGGCCACAGCGGTTGGTGGGCAACGGCGTGGCCCGGGCCTACCTCGCCTGGAGCGGGTGGCGCTGGTTTCGGTGAAAAGAGTTCTCCCCGCCGCGTGGTCTGTGAGAGACGGTCTCCAGCCCAAGCCTCTTCCCCGGGGAGCCCCCTCTCCCTACTCCGCCCCACGCTCCTCGTTTTGGTAGCGTTGCGAGCCCCACGTTGTAAATGTTAAATGAGCTTATGTCATGGGCAGCAGAAGGGCCGGCGATGAGTTCACGGGTTCGGGATTTAAAAGTTAACTTTTGTTCTCGAGTGTATGGCATTAGGCAGTAGAATCGCCATTGGTGACGGGTTGAGGGGTCGGTTACGGAGAGAATGGGGAGAAGAGGAAACCCAGCGTGTCATTGAAATCGGGGGTTTCCCTCCTCCATCCCGGGGACCTTCCGCCTTGAGAGGGAGCCGGATGGCCAGTGTACGGGGAACCCAGTTAAGGGGTGGGCGGAAAATGCGAGGCGAGTGAGGGGGCTTGCGGTGCACGCGGGCCGTGAGGAGGGAGTGGCCGGGCCGGGCGGTCGGGTGACAGTTGGGCGCCATGCGCCGCCGGCCCGCTGGCTGCTCGCGGCCGCTCGGCCTGTGCGTTCGGCGCCCGCCGCGACGCGGGGGGTGGAAGGCGGGTGCCGGTCGGAGGCGCGGTCGGGAGTGTGCGTGTGCGCGAGTGTGAGTGCGCGGCCCCCCTTCCCGGCATTCCTCTGCAGCCGGGACAACGTGGTGCCTTCCCGCGCGGGGAGCGGCATGTGACCGCCTACCGGCGCTCTCCCTCCCTCGATTTTTGGGTCCTTTTGGGCCCGGTCCCTGGGGAGGTGGAGGTGCAGGGAATCCCAAAGGAGCGGTGTCAGCGTGGGGAGAGAGGCGGTGCTAATATGGAGGCTCGTCTGGGCCTCCCTTTGCCGAGAATAGACCGTCGTCTTGGTTTGGGAGCACGCCCTCTCTGCTCCCTTTGCCGTGCTGGCGCGTAGGGGCGTAATGTGTCTGAATTCTTTGGTTTTGGGTCCTTTTGAAGTTGGCCAGTATCAAAACCCGATTGTAGCTAGAATGATGGCCTGTGGCCGTGGCTCCAGTGCTGGTTCAAAACTCTTCCCCTTCTGCAGTCGCTGGTTGAGGCTGTCTGGTTTAAATCACCAGAATGGGGAAAGTTGAAGGGATCTTAATGCCTTCACATTCAAGGGAGTAGAATCACTGGTAGTCCTAGAAAAACCAGAACAGTTAATTCTGAAAATGGCGTGTTGCAATTTTTATTTCTTTTAAGGTTGCTTCATTTGGAGGAGGGGACATTTGGGGTTTACTAAAGTACCTCAAACCGTGCTCTCTTCCTTCTGCCCTTCCCCCCCTTTCCCTTCCAGAGCTCTATTATGCAAAGGGCAGTGCTGAAACCTCCATTTTCTTGCATATCCCTCCTGATCCACCTACAGAGGGAGGGAAAGCAACTTTAAGACACTCTTTGGTCCTTCCCCTCTTTAAATTCAAAGGGTTATAATCATCCCCAGGAGAGAGCACTCCTCAGAAGTTTAAATGGGGCTACTCACCCTGGCGGCTGCTACTGCTTAGCCAGTGGTGAACCTGCCCTGTGGGTTTTAAATCAGCCATGACATCAGGTGGTATTGTATGCCTGAGCTGGTATTTTGTGCAAATCCAGGGGCCCTTGATAGGGTGCATCATTGGGGTTATTGATCGTGGGAAGAAGACAGTTTGGCTGACATCTCTTCTCACCTGTTCCTTCGAAGTGGAGAAGACAACTTGCTTTAAGTGCCCAAAACAAAATTCTGAGTCAGGTAGATTTGCTCGGTGCATCTTAAGGCAAAAAGTGTCTTGTCTACTCATTGGTTTTGGAATAGTCTCTGACAGACTAACTGAATTAATTTATTATCTTCGTGTAAGCCTGTAGTTAGGGCTCAGATGCTTTTTGAGGGAGAATTTTGTGATTGACTTGTCTGGTAAGGTTAGAGGGGCCTTTCTTTGGAGTCTACATAGAACTCTAAGGCCCTTTTAGCCCTGATTTTATTTGCAGTTTGGACGAGTTTAAATGTGACACCAGTGGAGTGGCAGTGTAGTCTTGGGAATTTTGCATTCTGTGATGCATGTTTTTGGGAGTCTACAGAAATGAGTCCCTCATAAGCAGGCTAAAGGCTTTCCAAAGCTTGCTGCAAATGCCTATTTTTAGCCCTCCTTTTGGCTCAGATGCTAGTGTTTTAGTTCTTTAAGGGACACGTGCACTAACTAGTAATGAAAGGTACTTTTCGATATTCCCCCCTTATCTGTGGGTTTCTTTCTTCTGGCTTAAGCTTCTATGCCTTATATTTGTTGTTTCAAATCTTGGGATTTGCATTTTGGCTTTTTATGTTTCCATCCCCTAGAATATTTTGGAAAAAATTACATGTATACACACGTGTGTATACACATACACATATATTTATATTTATCCTAGCCACAACTCTTTAAGTACAAGAGACACAGGCTGTCTTAGTTAAAAGCAGAAATGATATAATAGCAAAAGTTCTGGGGTCAAAACTGCATGGGTTCAAATGCCAGCTCTTACCATTTCTAGCTGTGCCTCCTTGGACAATAAGTTCCGTAACCAGTCTGTGCCTCAGCTTCCCCATTTGTGTACTAGGGATTAAATCATGATTTATCTGCTTCTTGGGGCTGTTGTGAGCATTCGCCCTGATAATGTGTAAAGCATTTATTTAGCCCAGTGCCTGTCATGTAGCTGTTATACCATGTCTGGGAGACTGGGACTTTTTCTGGGTCTGTATGTTCTCCACTTGTAAAAAGAGGGAGTTGGAGAACACAGTACTACTTTCCCTTTCTGGTATTGTATCAGTACTCCATGAAATATATGGGATCATCTCCTTAAATATGGACTTTTATCTACAGACAAAAAATATGGATAATCTTAAATGTTGGTTACCCAAAGAATTGGCTATTTCTGCTTTGGAATGTGGTGTGATGACTTTTAAAAATAAGTTTTAACTTGTTTATTTGCTTTTCATTAAGATTATCTTTTGGGGAGAGTGCACGTGTGCTCTCAGAGCTGTGGGGAAAAGGCCGTTGTGACTGAAGTAAAAGTTTACTAAATGCATGTTGAGACTTTGAGAATGTATCATCATCACTAGAAGCCTCCACTCACCCCAGTGTGGGAATCAGTGGGTTGGTTTTGTAGCACCTTTAACTTTTACCCATGCTGCAGTCTATTTCTTGATTTCTCTTTAAAGCAAAGTCAGGGGCAGGGTCCGAGACTTGAGTGTTTATGTTCTGGGCATCACTTTTTTCTGTGTCCCTTTGAAGTATAGCTAACTGACAGTACAAAATAAAAAAGGGTTATATAATCTTGGCTAACCCATGACAACCCCAGGGACCCTCTGCCCCACTGAACTGGCCTCAAATAAACCTATTCCCTTTCTTTACTTTCCTCCCTGGGTTTGGGCCCTTCCTCAGGTCTCCCACACCATTGCACTAGGTAGGGCATCTGCATGTCTGTGTGAAGACCTCCCTCATAGCCTCAGACTACTTTAGCCCCTGGTTCCTCCTTCCCCACCACTAGAAGTAGACTGGATGCAACTAAGAGCTGTGCCTGGAATCATATAGTCTGCACTTTTGAGCTCCAGCTGCTGCTGCTTTTCCTTTATTGAGATATAATTGCCATATAATATTATATTAGTTTCAGTTGTGCAACATAATGATTCTATATTTTTATATATCCAGTTTTGCATTTAACTTGCTGTGCAATCATGGGTGAATTACTCAGTCTCTCTGAGCCAGTGATACTCTCAAAATGAGAAAATGATAGCTAACTATTTCAGAAGATCGTGAGAATTAAAGAAAGTGATATTAATAAAGCCCTTAGCATAGTGTCAAGCACAGAGTATCTGTTAAGTGCTACTTACTTAATAATTGCAGTTTTAATTTTTTTTTTTATACTAAATGATCACCATTATTAGGATCTGTTCCACTTCTGATTCTGTTCGGGACCTGCATTTTGGAAACCAGCAACCCCCATGCTTTCTCTGTTTCTTCTGTAAAATGAAAGAATTGGGTTAGGTCTAAAGGTCGGGGGTTTTTTGTATCAAAAACACTTTTTAAATAAAGCCTCTCCCCACAAAAGAAAGAAACTGAAGCAGAGCTCTCCCCGCCCCCCCCCCCCCTTTTTTTTCTTTTAAACGTGTGTGTTTATACCTCCTTGTGGTGGAAAAGACTCCAGTTTTGAATCCAAACTCAGGGCTGGAGTGACTCTTTTGCTTCAGGAACCTAGGCTTCACTTGGGGGTGATATCAAACATTGTGGAAAACCAGACGACATGTGCTTTACTATGCTATAGTAGAAAGTACACAGCACTGTCTAAAAATCCTCCCCTCCCCTAATAAAAATTGAACCTAAACCCAATACCACCATAGATCTGTGGGGATAGAGAAGCACATTGACCGTGGGGTAGCAGTTATCCTACTCCTGGATGTGTGGAATTCTACAGCACAGATAATTTTACCAGTCAGTAAATGGCATTTTAATCAAGGGAACTGTTACAGATGAAAAGAGTTGAAACATCGGATATACTGTGTGGATCTTATTTGGATCTCAGTATAAACCATTTTGGTGATGTTGAGGGAATCTGGTCACTAGACTGTATTAAAGAGTTATGTGTCAGGGGTGATAGTGGTATTGTGATTTTTTTTTTTTTTAAGCTCCATCACTGATTATATAATATAATCAGTTCTTTCGGCTAAGAACTGCGTTAGCCTAGATTAGTGGTCGGCAAATTGCGGCTCCCGAGCCACATATGGTTCTTTGGCCCCTTGAGTGTGGCTCTTCCACCAAATACCATGGCCTGGGCGAGTCTATTTTGAAGAAGTGACGTTAGAAGTTTAAGTTTAAAAAACTTGGCTCTCAAAAGAAATTTCAATCGTTGTACTGTTGATATTTGGCTCTGTTGACTAATGAGTTTGCCAACCACTGGCCTAGATAAATGAGGACTTACACCTCTTTTCCTGTAATTCAGATCACTTTCTCCTTTTCTAAAGAATGCACCCAATTAGGGAAGAGGTAGGGGGAGGTCTTCACCTGCAATCTCCAGCTCTCAGGCCCCCTTTCCTTCTGGGCAGGGAGTTTGAGTTTTACACCAGCTGGGAGGTGAGTGCCTGCTAGGGAGGAAGAGGTTAGGGGTGGTTAGGAGATGGTTCCAGGCCCTTGGGAGGTGGTGGGTACTTTCATCTGTCTTGAACCCTGACTCTCCCAAGAGACAGTCTCTTGACTGACCCACCGCATTTGCAGTGGGACCTTAGGCAAGAGTGTTTTATAGCTGTTGCTCAGCTTAGCACTGTTTCCCTCCTTTGGGAGGTGGGTAGGGAGAGGAGGCGGAGCCTGGTCTGAAACCACAAAAACCTCTTTAAAATGGAGAGCTTGGCAGATGGGAGTGCCCCTGTTTGCAAAATCCAAGACAAGCTCAAAGGGGGTAATTAGAGTTTTGGGACCTCAAAAGGGCTCACAGGTGCCTCAATCTGGACTCACAAACCTCCCTCGCTGGTCCAGAGTGACCTAAGGGAGTGGCCAGGAGAGAGGACAGCCTTACTTTGCTGGGGGTTCTTGATAGGAAACAAGTTTTGATAACCTGGCTGGTGAAAATATAGGCAACAATGGGGCAAAGAGGTAGGTGATGGGATTTAATTCAGAACATGGGCAGAACACTTCTCTCTGCTCTCAGTGACCTTAGCTTGCCTCACCTCTTTATTCACTGAATGGAACTAACCCTTATGCTGAGGTTCTTTTGAGAATCATATTGATAGTGAGTATGGGGGAGCTCAGTTCAGAAGTTAAAATGTCCCATACAGGCCCTGGCCAGTGTGGCTCAGTTGGTTGGGCCATCATCCTTTAGTACACCAAAAAGTGTTGGGTTTGCCCTAGCCGGTTTGGCTCGGTGGATAGAGCGTCGGCCTGCAGACTGAATGGGTCCTGGGTTTGATTACAGTCAAGGGCACATACCTGGGTTGCGAGCTTGATTCCTGGTTAGGGATGTGCAGGAGACAGCAGATCAGTGATTCTCTCTCATCATTGCTGTTTCTGTCTCTCTCCCTTCTTCTCTGAAATCAGTAAGAATATATATATTTTTTAAAACAAACCAAAACAAAAAGTGTCAGGTTCGATTCCCAATTAAGGCAAATACCAAGGTTATGGGTTCCATCCCCAGTTGTGCATGTGGAAGGCAAAAGATCCATCCTTCCTTCCTTCCTTCCTTCCTTCCTTCCTTCCTTCCTTCCTTCCTTCCTTCCTTCCTTCCCTCCCTCCCTCCCTCCCTCCCTCCCTCCCTCCCTCTCTCTCTCTCCTCCCTCCCTCCCTTCCTCCCTCCTTTCCCTCCTCTCCCTCTCTATAATCAATAAAAAGTAAAATGTTCCTCACATATGTAAGTGATTTATATTCCAGAAGATGCATTCCCAAGCTAGATATATCTAGTTTGAGGTCATCACCTGTTCTGAGAGGTTATCCATGCCTTTCCTAAATAAGGATGGATAATCAGGAGTTAGCTTACTTTTCAAGTAGCATTATTTGTAAATAGGTACCAGAACCAACTGGCCAATTTCTTGTGACAGATAGCTTAGGGCGTCTCTCTCAGGGAGTTTTTCAGAATCAGGACAGTCTCAACGTGGTACCTTTTTTTTGGCTGCCCCTTTGGATTAGCAAAGTCCTGGTGGGGAGATGGGAGGGGGTGGGGGTGGGCAGTGTGGATTGTGGACCTTAATTGATGAATTTTGTGCAGCTTGATGTATGAATGTCATGTATGGTGAAGGACTCCCCAATCTCAGTTTGGGGGTACTGTGTAAGCCTTGTTTATAGGGTACTCTGTAATAACCTTCCAAAATTGTCTTCCAAACATAATGCTATTCAAGGCAGCCTTTTCTCTTCCCTGCTTTAAAGTTAAGTTGCAAGCCTTTCAGAGGAACAGAAGTCCCAGAGTGGCTGGGAGTCTCAGTTCCACCCCCTACACTCAGCTCCACTTCAGGCAAAACCCAAACCAGGCTACTATTCCATCCATGTAATTGGTCTCTTTCCCTCATACCGCTGTTAATATATATACAGAAGAAAAGCAAAGAAACACAACCCAAAGTGGCAGAAAGACAACAAAGATGGAATGGGAGGGTTTCCGTACAGAGCACTGAGCCCATCTCTCGCTGACATTCTATCACCGGGGCATTCCTAAGCACCACAATGTGGGCTCCTCACTGCAGGACTGTATACACCCCCCCACCCCCCCCCCAGTGATTCTTCATTTACCCCCCTCCCCCAACTATAGAGTTGCATGACAGCCCAGGGCAGGGTCAGAAGAGCTGGCTCTAAGAAGTAGCATGGGCCACCTGGTGGATGAATCGTCCACCTGGTCTGTGTATGGTTTTTTCATTCCTTGCCACACACACACATTTAGCTTATTGAAGCTCCTGAAAACCCTGAGATTAATAATGGTGATATTATAGTTACCATTTACTGGGTGCTTTCCATGTTTTGTCCCATGCAATCTTAGCAGGTGAGCTTTTTATGCCTACTTCACAGATGAGGAAAGTGAGGCTCAGGAGAGGTTAACACGTTAAGTGCCAAGCCTGTTTTGTCTTCCTTTCCGTTTAGCCCGCGATACCCGACTTCACCAATATGCTGGCAGCCAGAGACTGACGAGGTCCAAATGGAACGTATAGTGTCAGTCACCGGTGACTGGCATGACACTTAACGTGTTAATAAGCAACTCTGTTCTTATGATTTCTTAGACTAAGCCTTGGGCTCATCCTTGACTGTGTTCTCTATCATCTCACATCTAATTTATATCCCTTTAGCTCCCAAAAAAACCTGTATCCAAAGCTAAATGCTTTTTACAACCTCTTCTGTTGCCAGCCTGGTCCACACATCATTGCTTTCCCACCTAGATTGTTTAGCAGCCTCCTAACTGGTCTGTCACTCTTGCTCAAAACACTCTTAAGGCATTTTATTATAGGGAAATAAAATCAGAGGCCTCAACATTCCTATATAATAAAGAGGTGATATGCAAATTGACCCTCACACCTCACAAGAGATGGTCACCCTCATGTGTGCGCACGCACGCACACACATGTGCACGAATTTCCTGGACCGGGCCTAGTATCCTGTAAGACTGCTTGATTTGGCTCCCCATACCATCATTCTCCCCAAGCTCTGACATTCCCCCCCAATTTTTACCTCCCAACCACATTGATTTCCCTGAGGCGCATTCTCCTGCTTTATGGCTTCTGTTCTGGAATGCTCTTCCCCCTAGATAGCCACATGGCTCACACCCTCACTTTCTTCTGGTTCCTGTTCATATATCAATGTGATGGAGAGGTCTTCCCAGACCACCCTGTATAAAATAGCACACTGCCACCTCTTACTCTGCAGCCCCATCTCTTACCCTGCTTCATCTTTCTTCTTAGCTATTATCACCATTGGGTCAGAGACTTTGGTATTTGACCACTGCTGTATTCTCAGCACCTACAACATACCAAGCACAATAGTAGGCAGCTTGGTGAACATTTAATTAGAGAATGAATGGATGAATCTCACACTTTAAAGCAGCATTCAGCACATTTTGAGTCGCATACAAATGCCACAGTGAATAATAAAAGTCTGTGTTGGCAAGGAACGCACTCAACGATCCAGTATGGAAGGTACTGTGTAAGAAAGGTATGGGGTTCTTTGGGAGTGCAGCAGGGGCACCCAACCAATGTAGGTCAGAGAAGTCTTTCTGGAGGAAGAAATGACTAAGCTGAAATGGGAAGGATGGGTAGGAGTTACCTGAGAAAAGGCCTGGAAAAAGAGCTCATTCTTGGTAGAGGAAAGGCCCTGGGGTTCAGGGAACTGAGTAATTCCCTGTGGTTGTAATGTAGATGATTGGGAAGGTAAATTCTGATTTGAACAGGAAGGTAGTTGAGTGTCATTGAAGATTTTAAGTGGCATAATCAGATATTTTCTTTTGAAAGATTACTCTGGCCATGTGGCAGAGCCTCTTAATTTAAGAATAGATGGCTTGGAGTTTCCTTTCTGATGCTTTGGGGCAAAACCCAAACCAGGCTACTATTCCATCCATGTAATTGGTCTCTTTCCCTCATACCGCTGTTAATATATATACAGAAGAAAAGCAAAGAAACACAACCCAAAGTGGCAGAAAGACAACAAAGATGGAATGGGAGAGTTTGCGTACAGAGCACTGAGCCCATCTCTCATTGACATTCTATCACTGGGGCATTCCTAAGCACCGCAGTGTGGGCTCCTAGCTATAGGACTGTACCCCCCAAGGGTTCTTCAATTCCCCTCCACTGTAGAGTTGCATGATAGCCCAGGGCAGGGTCAGAAGAGCTGGCTCTAAGAAGTGGCATGGGCTGCCTTCCTTCATGGGTGGGCTCAGGACCACACAGAGGGGAACAGGCTTCCAAGTCATCCTAAATTGTAGGTCTTGGGCAGTGGTCGGCAAACTGCGGCTCGCGAGCTACATTCTCTTTGGCCCCTTCAGTGTGGCTCTTCCACAAAATACCACAGCCTGGGCGAGTCTATTTTGAAGAAAAGGCGTTAGAAGAAGTTTAAGTTAAAAAAATTTGGCTCTCAAAAGAAATTTCAATCATACTGTTGATATTTGGCAGTGTTGAGTAATGAGTTTGCCGACCACTGGTCTTGGGCAGTTATCAGCTGTCATTCTTGGGTAGGGAGCGGCTCTGGTTTATGGGATTTCTCTGACCTTTTAGATGGCCAGATTAGTTGTAATTCATCTCAGTTGCTGGAAGAAAGAAGCACAGTTGCTGAAGAACTGGCGTAGGCTGAGCTCATGCTTGAGCTTAGAGCCTCCAGTCTGCTTGTGCCTGCTGTAGAGGGCTAGGCAGGAAGAGGAGGTGGCCCTGGAAGTAGTGGCGGGGAGACAGGCTTCCAGGTGGCAGTCCCCACCTCCACCAGGGGAGGCACCCGTGTGGCAGGACTTCCTATCTAGGCTGCCTGCTACCAGTCACTGCAATTTGGCCCTGCAGGTTCTTACACAGGTAGCAATGTATACAAGGTTTCCTTCCCATCAGAGCCACCTCTCCTAAGCTGAATTCAGCTGTCGTAGTGATTTCCCGAGAAAGTATAGAGAGTTAGGCTTCTGCAGCCCCGTGTCCAGTTGTCAACTCTGTTCCTATTGCTGTGCCCTCAAGGGTCTTGGGTTTAGTTCCCCTTCTTTCAGAGAAGGAATATAGAGCTGGAAGGGACCTTGAAGGTCAGTAAATCTAAACCTCTCACAGTTTAGGTACTAAAGGCTCAGAAAGGAAATAGGATTTGTTCAAAATCAGTTCAAAGCAAGGCTGAGACTTGAACCCAAGTCTCTGGGCTCCCACTCCAGTTCTATTTTCACTCCACCTCTGGAGGAAAAGGCAGAATGGGGTAGTGGAACATGAACTTTGAACTCAGTCAACCCAGTCACTTACCAACTGAGTGCTCTTGGTGTAACTTCGGGGCTTCAGTAAATGGAGTTATATGTAGTTACCCACATAGTGGAATCATTGTTGAAAGTGAGGTAGGCGAATAAGAGTGCTTAGCTGGAGTCTGGCAAAAAATAAATAAAAAGTGATAATTGTAAGAGTATTGATGGTTTGTTTGTTTTTGTTTTTTTGAGACCTGAATTTGATCCGAGTCTTCAGTTTGATAACAAAGGTAGGTGATAAAGCCAACTTCCCTGGCTTCCTGGGTCCTCTGCCTGATTCCTTCTGGTGTGGCCCTGAGTCTACCCAGGAAGGAAGGCAGCCCATGCCACTTCTTAGAGCCAGCTCTTCTGACCCTGCCCTGGGCTGTCATGCAACTCTATAGTGGAGGGGAATTGAAGAATTCTTGGGGGGTACAGTCCTGCAGCGAGGAGCCCACATTGTGGTGCTTAGGAATGCCCCGGTGATAGAATGTCAGCGAGAGATGGGCTCAGTGCTCTGTACGGAAACCCTCCCATTCCATCTTTGTTGTCTTTCTGCCACTTTGGGTTGTGTTTCTTTGCTTTTCTTCTGTATATATATTAACAGCGGTATGAGGGAAAGAGACCAATTACATGGATGGAATAGTAGCCTGGTTTGGGTTTTGCCTGAAGTGGAGCTGAGTGTAGGGGGTGTTAGATATGGTGAGAGCAAGGTTGGGTGTGGGAGACTGGGTGCTACTTCTAGGGAATGTGGGAGGGAGACAGGAAATCAGGAATACACAGAGGGGGTGGCTCACTGGGACACATGCACATTTCTATGAGGAGGGAACGGTTGAGGGAACTAGGGTTATTTTGTCCAGAGAATCAAAGCTTGGGGTGGGTAGAAATGCCTGTTCTGAAATGAAGCATTTGAGTAGACCTGCTTAATATAGTCCTATGGGTGAAGCTCTTGTGGGAGGTAGAACATTAATAGGTTTTGGCTCTGGCCAAGTAGTAACTTTTTAAAATCCCCCCCAAATGTATTCAGCTGCCACAGGAGATACTGAATTTCTTGACGTGGTGATAATATTTGAACAGTTTGGGTGGCCCTGCAGCTGCAAATTTGCAAAGTAATTTCCTAGACTTGTTCATTAGAAAATACTGAGGTCAGTGGTCGGCAAACTCACTAGTCAACAGAGCCAAATATCAACAGTACAACAATTGAAATTTCTTTTGAGAGCCAAATTTTTTAAATTTCTTCTAACGCCACTTCTTCCAAATAGACTCACCCAAGCCGTGGTATTTTGTGGAAGAGCCACACTCAAGGGGCCAAAGAGCTGCATGTGGCTCGCGAGCTGCAGTTTGCCGACCACGGAGTTAGGTGTCAGGCCCCAGAATTCAGGGGTAAACAAGATAACATTCCTTCCATGATTGGGTTTTTGTTTTTAATTAAATTTATTGGAGTGCCATTGGTCAACATGAACATATGTATAGGTTTCAGGTATGGGTTTCTATGTTACAAGATCTGTATATTGTTTCGTGTGTCCACCACCCAAAGTCAAATCTCCTGTCACCATATGTCAGCTTGACTTGGTTTATATCTGGAAGTCACAAATGGGCAGCTCACATCTCATCTCCACAGGTCCAGTCCAGCCTACTGACAGATTTTGACCTTGCATTAAAAAACAGTTTAAAGTGACCACCTATATTTTAAAATCAAGAAAATTCATCTGGAAACCTAGAGGTTTTCAGTTTTTCTTTAAAAAGCCAAACTCTGAACATACTCCCTCCCCCCTCCAAAAAAAAAACACCACCAAAAACATTGAATTGTATACTTTAAATGGGTGAGTAGTACAGTATATTAATAAAGTTATTATGGGAAAAAATGAGACAACCTGGTCAAATAGCCTCTGTCCGACACAGCCTACCTTTAAACAAGGGTGCCAGTGTGAGGCCTATGGGCTCAGACTTTCTGTGTTTTATGGTACAAAGGAGAGAGGACAGTGTCTGTCCAGCCTATGAGCCGAGGAGCATACTCTGGGAGAAGAGTTTGAGAGGAGAGGGTAGGGAAGACTTTAAGGCTTAGGGCAGGAATTTCACTTCTAGAGGGAACTCCTTACCTACCTCTTTGAGGGAGAATGTGATGGAGAGACAGGACACCTCTGGGCATTGTGGCCTAAGGTCCTAGCAGTAAAAAGCTGTCAGAGCTAAGGGTTGGGGCTGTCAGGGAAACGGTTATATACGGCCCCAGTTAGTCATTGTTCCCTTCACCCATCTGTGAAATGGGTACAGTGTCTTTGATCTCAGTCTTTAAGGTCCCTTCCAGCTCAGACACCCTGTTAGGTATGAGACCAGCTAAGGCAGATGTTATTGTGTCTTGGGCTGGAAAGGGGGAAGGCCCTGGCTAGAGGCCTTGTGCATGATGGTCCTGCTTTTGGAGCATTGGAACTAATTGGAGCATTACATTTTCTTTGGGGACCACAGTCATGGAGAGAGACTTCTTCAAGGCAGGACTGCTCCTCACACAATTGTTGGTGTGGGTCTTGTAAAGGAGGTTGCGGGGGAGAGGAGTGGAGAATCTGGGCAGGAAAACTGGAAACCAGCCTTCTAGTCCCAGGTGTTTGACTCACTTGCTAAGATGCGTTGGGTGACTTACTGAACCTTTTTGGACTTCCTTTCCCTTTACTGAAAATGAAGGTGGTTGAGCCAAACCTTTCAATGTTCTTTCCCACTAGGATTAAGTTTGATATATCCAATTGGAGATCAAGACTGCAGTTGGTGAGAAAAATTTCATCTAACCGGGATTGTTTTCCCCACCCAATTGCACTGGCTTTAGAGTGTCATCCCCCAAGAGTTTGGCCAAAGCTATGGGATTCTTCTACCTAGGCATGGGACATTCTGACCTAGGCTTCTAGAAAATGCTGGGCTAAGATGGGCTGATCCAAAAGGTTGTGGGTGCCCTCAGAAGTGTGTAGACAGTGGTGGCTCATCTCTTAGCAGGAATATTATTGAGAAGATTCTGACATATCCTGTACATGGTTAAGTTGGGTGGTTGCTGAGACCCACCTTCTGGCCCTGAGGTGTTTAGAACCTAGGTTGGGAGGAGGCCAGGGTCAAAGTATTAACTGTCTCAGTAGAAGGGAAGTTGACCCATCTCAAGAAACTGAGAATTCCAAGACCTCAGGCTTATCTAGAGAACCACCAGGGCTTGAGCCTACCCTTTGTGTGAAAGGAAGTAACTTGACTGCCACCAAAGTGAAAGTCATTCATCTCACATTTATTTAAATTACCTACTAAGTATTAGACCATGGCATTCTGATGGGAACAAGACTGAAGGGGCCTGCCTTCATAGTTTACATTCTAATGGGGAGACACAGTAAACCAACAAGGTTATCACTGCCAAGCAAATCATCCCAAAAGTTAGTACAACCATTATATACACTGATTTGTGGGTCAGCATTTGGACAGGGCTCAGCCAAGTGATTCTTTTCTACATAGCAGTGGTAAAGGCGGTTGTCGTGATCTGTAAGGTTCACTCACATGTTTGGTACTTTGGCAGAGGTGGCTGAAAGGTTGACTTCAGCTGGAACTGGAGTGCCCAGCATGGTGGTTTCACGTAGTAGTACTACATATGGCTTAGGGCTCTCAGAGGGTGTTTCAAGAGACAAGTGAATTCTGTCAGTATCCTGAGGTTCTGAGCCTGCACACTGGCACAGCATCACTTTTACCATATTATGTTGATAGAGGTTACAGATCCTGCAGAGTGAAGGGCAGGGGACATGGGTCCTGCCTTTCCATAGAAGTGTCTATTTGCAGCCACTTTAATACTACATGGCAGTTTCTGATAGTGGTTCAGTGGTTTGTGAAAGAAACAGGCATTGTAACAGAAAAGTGTTAGGGGGTGGGGAGGTTGACTGACGGGCAGCTTCTATCAAGGTGTCAGGGAATAATGCCCCTAAGGATGAACCAAGAATAGGGAGCCTGGTGATGAGCATTCTAGCCTTAGAAGGATATCAAGTACTACGTGGTAATGAGTTTAGAGTTCTCCAAGAAACATAAAGGCCTGTGTGAGAGAGAGGTGAGGGGCTCAAAAAGGCAGAAAAGCAAGAGGCTTTTGGAGGCCAGCTTAGGAAGTTTGGGTCCTGTTCTGAAAACAGTGAGAGAGGTGGCATGATCTTGTTTCTTCAGGATTACTCTGTTCTGTTGAGATTGGACTGAGGTCGGGGCAGCAGGAGGCCAGGTTGGAAGCAGGGGAACCTCATTGGAGGCTTCTGCAATATAGTCCAGGAAAGAGATGAAAGGAATGGATGATGGCATAGTGACTTGGGTCTGATTTTTTTTTTTTTTAAGCTTTTTCCCCCCTAAAACTAAGCCACTTAGAAGAGGAAGTTTTCTGGTTGCTATTTCTTACTTCGTCTCTTCTTAAACTGTCCAGAAGCTTGGTTTGTCAAACTGTGCCCATTAATCAGAAGGGTGGCCTGAGGCAGGCAAATGTTTATTCTCCAGGTTCTCAGTCTCTTGGCCCCAGAGCTAAGGAAGTTGGTGTTTCCTTGCCTAGACCAACTTCCCCTGACCTGTCCCAGGCTCCATGCCCCCAGCATGGAGGTGGAGTGAGGGTGTGCGTGAATAGTGTGGGGGCACCAGCAGGAGCTGGAGCAAGGATGGTGGAACCTGGGCGTGGGTAATGAGTCTGACCTGGCCTTTTTATGTCATAGTTTTCTATTCCTGACTTCTTGTCAGAAAGCGTGCTGGCTTTTTTATTTCAAGTCAGATCTTCAGGGTGGGCAGGCTGGGGGAGTGAGTGGTCAGCACAAGTTGCCTGAGATGAAAGCGTAGGGATCCAAATTCCTGCTCTCTCATTTCTTCTGACTGGGTCTTCGTTTTTCACAACTTGTGTGCTCCTGGGTGCAGTTGCTCATCCATTGCTAATGTGCCATTATCATGTCCCTGGCTTAGCCAAGTGTCCTAGAATCTATCTTAGAGGTAGCTTGCCTTGTAGCTTGCCCCTTGAGGGCAAATGTTCTAGGGAGCCAGGCAAGACTGCATCAAGACTCCACTTCTCATGTAATTATCAAACTTCTGAGCCACCACACACACCTTATTCATTTTATTGGTTCATTTTCACTACACCCCTATGGGATATAGCTATAGTTGTGATCCTCAATTTACAGAGGAGAAAACAGGAATTCAGAGAGGTTCAGTAATTTGCTCAAGGCTGAGCAGTAGTTGGTAAGTAGCTGGGATTCCAGCCAATAGCAGACTGCCTCTAGAATTCCTGCCTTACTTGTCATCTGGCTTTGCATTCTCCCAGACTACAGAAGTATACAAACCCCAACCAGAAAAGTCCCACACAAACCTTTAGACAGCAGGAATCTCTGGGCCCCCGGTGGCCCATCCTGGAGGTCCCAGCTCTGCTCCTTTGACCACTCTGAGTGGGTATGAGCCGGGCCCTGGCCTCTCTTCCCCCAGAAATGTTTGTTCCTCTTCACCTCTGTCAAGCCCTGTGCAGCCTGCTGGAAAGAGCCGCGCTGACCTTGTGGTTTCTCAGGGGTGGCCTCCAGGCCAATGTGAGGGGGTTAGGGGGTGGCTTTGGGTTACCAAAGCAGGGTGGAAACACTATTGTGTGTTGGGCCTTTTAACTTCTTTCGAAGGGGAAATCTTTTCAACTTAGTAAAACATCACCAATTCATTGTAGATGCCCAAGTATGTTTTAACAAAGAGAACAAATCTCTATAATCTGTCCCACCAACTACCATTAATGCTGTGAAGCAACCATATCCTTTTAGACCAGTGCTGCCTAATAGAAATACAGCGCAAGCCACATGTGTAATTTAAAATTTTTTTGGTAGCCATATTTTTAAAAGTAAGACAGGTGAAATCCTTCCTATAAAATAAAAGGCTAATATGCAAATCAACCAAATTGTGGAACAATTGGTTGCTATGATGCACACTTGACCACCAGGGGGCAGACGCTCGATGCAAGAGCTGTCCCCTGGTGGTTAGTGTGCTCCCACATGGGGAGAGCTGCTCAGCCATAAGCTGGGCTCACACGAGGAGTGGGCCTAAGTCAAGCCATCAGTTGGACATCCCCCGAGGGCTCCAGGACTGCTAGAGGGCACAGGCCAGGCTGAGGGACTCCCTCCCCACTCACCCACCCGCTCACCCCCTGAGTGCATGAATTTCATGCACTGAGCCTCTAGTTTAAATATAACCCAAGATACTGTTTCAACATATAATCAAATATAAGAATTGTTAGTGGAATCACATGCAAGTTGTCCCCATGGACGGGAGTTCAACTGACCAGGAGTTAGACGTGCGCTGACCACCAGGACGTGGTGTGGAACATGGTGGACGTCAGCAACGTGGCACTGCCGGCCCCAGTGGGCCCCAACGAGAGCGGGACCACGGTGGGATGGTGGAGCAGGTGAGTGGGCAGCCAAGGCGGGTGCGAGCGGTGGCCCCTATCGCCCCACAGATCGACCCTGATCACCAGCCAGGCCTAGGGACCCTACTCGTGCACCAGGCCTCTAGTCTTTTATATTTTTTGTGATATGTCTTTAAAATCTAGTGTCTTTTACACTTAAAGCACTTATCAGTTCGGACTAGCCACATTACAAGTGCTCAGTATCCACATGTGCTAGTGACTACTGTATTAGCACATTTCTAGACTGTGCATGTGGGTATACACACACACATGCATATGTACACACATATTTTGAAAATAAGGGATCATACTTTGTGAGCTATATATTTATTTTCCCTACTTAGAAACATGCTGCCCAGCCAGAGTGGCTCAGTTGGTTGAACATCGTCTTGTACACCAAAAGGTTGCTGGTTCAATTCCCAGTCAGGTCACATACCTGGATTGCGTGTTTAATCCCTAATTGGGAAGCATGGAAAGCAACCAAGCAATGTTTCTTCTCTCCTTTCCTCTCTCTAAATAAGCATGTCCTCAGGTGAGGATTTAAAAACAGGAGGGAAAGAAACACAGGCTTCTAAGGGCACTTACCTTGTAACCTTTAAGCAGCCTTGGGGAAAAAGTCGTGCTTTCCTGAAAAAGATTAAGGAGCTGGCCAGTGCTACTTCCCTGGGAGTGCAGGCATAGACACCCAGCTATGCTGCCTGTGAGGACTGCTCCTTCACTCCCCCTTGCAAGCTGTTGATCTGAGACCCCTGAGCCCAGTCCACAATTCATATGTCTCATGTGCCCATGCCCCCCCACACACAACACTTTGCTGAGGGAAGCAGGCCCACATAGGGAAAGCTCCTAATGGAGGCTGCCATTCTGGGATGCGGTGTTTAAAACAAGCACTCCTCTCCTGATGCCCAGTTCAGTGTTATTCCCATCACATTCAGTTGCCTTCCAAGAGCTTACTCTTGGGTTTGCAAGTAGCCAAGGTACAAAGAAGAAACCAGTGGAGGTGGGCAAAGGCCTCCATATGGGTTTGTCCTGGGTTGCTTCTAAGCCCACCAGATGTTCTGGTGGAGGCTAGCCAGCTTTGGGGGAAAAAACAGCAGGGCCAGCATGGGTGCAGAAAGGGACATGGGTTGGCCTGGGTGAGGTTGGGACTTAAAATCTCTAAATGATAGTTTGTCCCACAGTCCTGCCCCCCTGGTGCAGGGACACATGCACTTTACACCAGGCCACTTCTGTGGCAAGAACCTCATTCCTTAGTAGGTCTGAGATTTGTGGGAGCCTGGCTTCATCCCCCACCCCCCACCCAAATCTGTGCCTTAGTTTTTCAGCCTGTAAAATGGAGTTAACCTTCTAGGTATCATTAGCTTACTGCTGCCCACCCCCTGCCCCTTCGTATGAGGGCTGGGGGTGAACAGCAGACCTTGAATTAGCCTTCAGGTACAGAGGGCCGGCTTAATGATGGTTGGGGTTTTGAAGACTGGGTGGATCCAGGGAAGGTGATCTTCCCTCCAATCACTGCAGCACCCAGCAGCACAGTTTCCACACTCTGGGAGGGGCCTGTTCCAGGAACAAGAAGGTGACTTGGTTTTTGCACTTTTGCCCTGTCCCAGATGGTGGGAGACCTGAGGATTCTAAGACCCCATCCTTTGTTTTTTTTCCCCCTGGGGTCTAATCTTATTCATCAAGCCCTTGGGTTGAAAGAGTTGGTACTACCTTTGTGATAACCTCAAGACTTCAAAAGAGTTTACAAAACATTTATTCATATCTCACTAGTGCCCTTGAGGTGGGTGGTAGTAGGCTCCCTTTTGTGGAGAAAGTTCTTCTCTATAGGCTTTTGGAGATAAAGGGACCTGCCCAGGGTCAGAGTTAAAAACTGGCCGGGCCACTTCTCTCCCCACCTCTCCCTTTAAAGCATAACTAGTAAGAGGAAAAGTCAGAGTAAAAAGAAGATAAGCATCAGTCTTTCAATTAGGTTATTGCAAGGGAGGCACTTAGTATAGTGACAAGTAATGCTAAGGGCTCAGTAGTCGCTTCATAAACGTTTCAGAAAGATATTTAACTCTGTTGGCCTTTCTCTCCAGGAGCTGTAGACACAGCAGTTCGTCCATTGCGTGGGAGGCCCTCTTGCTGAGCATTGGAAAAGGGTTGTGAGGAGAACATTGGCAGGGAATGCCAGGATGCAAAAGTTCCCCATTGGCTGCAGCTTGCCTTGTAGCTGCTCTAGCACAGTGGTCGGCAAACCGCGGCTCGCCAACCACATGCAGCTCTTTGGCCCCTTGAGTGTGGCTCTTTCGCAAAATACCATGTGCAGGCGCGCACGTACGGTGCGATTGAAACTTCGTGGCCCATGCCCAGAAGTCAGTTATCGGCCTGGGCAAGTCTATTTTGAAGAAGTGGCGTTAGAAGAAGTTTAAGTTGAAAAAATTTGGTTCTCAAAAGAAATTTCAATCCTTGTACTGTTGATATTTGGCTCTGTTGACTAATGAGTTTGCCGACCACTGCTCTAGGATATTCTCCAACATTCCAGGCTTTCTGGTCCCTCCTGACTTGAATCGTCACTGGCATTTCCCCTTTGCGGTGGCAGTTCCTGAGACCCGCCAGAATCCAAAGGGGCTTTGGAAGCCATCTGGTTGCTTCTCATTTTATAGGAAACCGAGATCGTCTCTTAGCCAAAGTCTCCCAGGTGGCATCAAGGGGTTCGTGATGCCCATGCTAGGTCTCACTTCATTCCACCTTGTTCCTTCAAGGAGAAAGAAACAGGAGCCCCTTTGAGTGGCGGTGCTGCAGACATAGAGACTAAAAAGAGGACTTGGCCTGGCAGAACAAGCTCCAAGGCAGGGCAGACCCAGTGTCGCTCTTGGCCCTCTAGACACAAACCTTTCAGCTCTCTTCCCCCATTCTTCCCCACTCCCTCCATACACACTGGGCCAGCCATTGACATACCCTAAGAAGGCCAAGGAAGGCCTCTCCAAATGGAGAAGGTTGCTGGGAAATGCTCTAAATTTCCTGGAAACCGGCCCACCCTCCCACTATTCTGCCTTACTGATGAGCTGATAAAAATGATTTGGGGCCCTAACCGGTTTTGCTCAGCGGATAGAGTGTCGGCCTGCGGACTGAAGGGTCCCGGGTTTGATTCCGGCCAAGGGCATGTACCTTGGTTGCGGGCACATCCCCAGTAGGGAGTGTGCAGGAGGCAGCTGATCCATGATTCTCTCTCACTGATGTTTCTAACTCTCTATCCCTCTCCCTTTCTCTCTGTAAAAAAAATCAATAAAATATGTTTTTTAAAAATGATTTTGGGAGAGGTGGGGACACTAAGCAGACATCCAGGACTAGGTATGTAATAGGGGTGGAAAAAGTCAGTGGCCTTAATGAGATATTGGAGAGACATCTATATACTTCAGAAATAATAGCTAACAAATATTGAGTGCTTATTATGTGGGAGGCACTTTTTCAAGCACTTTAAATGGTCCAGTCATTTAATTCTACAATCCATTAGTTTAGAAACATTCCTATTTACAGAAACCCAGGCCACCAATGTAGAAGTAGCAGAGCCTGGACTCTGCGCCCTGGCCCTTAATCATTGCACCACTCAGCTGCTGGTTGTGTAGTTGAGTGATGCAGGCTGACCTTGGGAAAGTAGACTGTTTTCCTTTCAGCCCAGTGCTCTTTCCACAGAGGCATCTGTTCCATAATTCTCACTTGTCTTTGCATCTTGTTCCTGGGCCATGCCTTAATCCTTCTGGAAGACCCTGGACCTAAGTTTACAGACCTTGCCTGAGATGAGGACAGATTGGGTCCTGGGGGGAAAGTTAGCATTGAACCTACCACCACCCATGTCAGCTTTCATATCAGCTACTAGTTTTCATGACTGGAACCTTGGCAATCTTACCCACTCTATGTACTCACTGCACATGTGGGTTAAATAGTTGAGATGATGAGCATTTTCAGTCATTGCCAAACTGCAAATATAAATATGTTTGTAGTTGCATCCTTTCTGCCCACAGCTGATATTGCAAATTGATCCCAGGCAGTCAAGATCAACCAGTCACAGGTGGAGTTTCAGTTTAAAGCCCTTATATAAACTGAACCCTCAGAGAATAGGGACTATCTTATTCACCATCACTTCCCCAGTGGCTGGCACACAGACCTCTCAATAGCCAAGTTTGCCCATGATAGTCAACTTTCATGATAGGTTGGCAGGAGCACAGGGCTGGGATCTCAGAAAACAAGTTGATATTTTGGGGGCAAGTCAGGACACTTGGTGTGTGTCTCAGTTCTACACTCTGTAATATGGGGAGGACAACATCCACCCTTCCTACCTCAAACTTTTTTTTTCTTTTCTTTGAGACTTAGGTGCCATGTTAGGTGAGGAAGTACCTTATGAGCTGATTTGCCATGGTCATCAAGGGTAAAGAAAGGTAATTTACCTAGATGGATGGTTTATGCTCTTGTTCAACCCTCCCCTTGTATGCACCCCCCACCCCCAACAAGACAGGGCCTATACAAAACTCCTCTTTTCCATCTCCTGTTCCCCTTCCCTGCCTGCCCTTTGTCCTGCATATAGCTCTGCACTTCCTTTATGCTCTTTTTCTTATCTGCTGGAGGAAGCACAATTCTCCTATGCTTGGTGTGGGCCAGAGCCCTGGCTTTTGGGTTGCAGGTGGCTAGAGCATTATCTTTGAAACTAGAGGCCCAGTGAATGGAATTCATGCATTGTGTGTGTGTGTGTTGGGGGGGGGGGGGCGGGGGTGCCCCGCAGCCCCGCAGCCCCGCCTGTGCTCTCTCGGGAGTCTGGGAGCCCTCAGGGGATATCTGACTGATGGCTTAAGCGGGGAGCAGGTCTCTGCCAGCAGTTGGACATCCTTAGCACTGCCTCAGAGGTGGGAGAGGCTCCGCCCAGCTCGGGGCTTCTGCTGAGCAGTGTTCCCCCTGTGGGAATGCACTGACCACCAGGGTCAGGCACCTGGCACCCGGGGCCCGGACCTCCCTCCGGCCCTGACTTCATATGGAATGACGTCCGGTCTAATTAGCCAATGCTTTGATTCCTGGCTCTGCTTGCCCTTCTTCCCCTGTGCTGAGTGGCGTTATCCCCAGCTGGCAGATGAGCTTGATGGGCTTAGAGAAGTGGATTCTGGTGCCAGTGGCTGCTCTGTAGGGAGTGTAGGCTTGAGCTGGAGCCCCTTGGGGGTTAAAGAACCTAGTGTTTGCTGCAGAGCTGAGAGGCCTAGGATAGCCTGGGATTTCAGGTACTTGGGGTCAGATACCTTTACATTTTGTTACCTTTCCCTAGTCATTTAGCCTCCGAGTTTCCTCTAGAACTGGAATAGCCTTTGTAAAGATTAAAAAACCTAATGCACAAAAGCCCACAGCAGGAGGCCTGACAAATGCTTAGTAAGTGTAACTATTCTTATTTAAGGGACCCAGACCCCAGAGTACTGGGTGAGCAAAAAGGCCTGGGGTAAAAGTAGAGGCCCTTTGGCTGTAAGGAGGAGGCAGGCAGACAGTCTCTTCAGAGCCTTCATTCTTCTCCCTCTAGTACTGCCATAGTTTGGAGCTTGTTGTGAAACTAAACCCTGAGCCCATCCTTTGTGACCTCATATCTGTCAAGACTCAGCGTGTGGCTTCTTGTCCTGACCGGTATTGGTTCCTGATGCTGGAAATTGGACTAGTCATGGATAAATGGAAAGGATGTGCTCCTCATGCACTCTTCCTGGCTGCTCTTGGTGTGTGTGTAATGGAAGCACATTACCTCCTGCTCTTGTGGGCCTGGTAATTCCTGTCTGCAAGCAGAGAGACTGGAGACCAGGGTCCCTTTCTGGTGGTCTCACTCATTGTCAGCTCAGTTTTCAAACATCAATTGGCATCAGCATTGCACAGGAAACTTGTGAAAGCTGCGTGCAGATAATCTAACTCTGCCCCTCTCCCCAACCTGATTTCTGGAGCATGGGGGAAGATAGGAATCTGCATTTTAACCAAGGCTGCCCCTCCCCTCCACCCAGTCCCCCCTCCCCAGGTGTCCTTAGATTGCAGAAGTATGTTATTGCAAGCCTGCAGCTCATCGGTCTGGGTTTTCACAGCCGTGAAGTGAGCGTGGTTTTAAAAAAAATATATATATATATCAACTGCGCAGGAACTCTAGCTGAGTGGGAGATGAAGTGGCAAAGGGGCTTGGGCTCTGCCACTTATTTCTCTTTTCAAGAAACTGTTAAATATTTAATACAAAAGAATGTAAGTGTAAAAGAAAAAGATTAAAATGAGAATCTATGTATCCACTAACAGTGTAAGAAGTGCAGGCTAGAAAGCTGGCTTCATCTGAAGTTGTGGTTCAAGTGATAAATTAGCACGAGATGACAGGTACCCTCTGCCCTGACCACAGGCCTCTGAATGGAGAAACTGAAGACACCCTGGTGGGAATTTTTGCCCAGCTCCCACAGCAAGGGCTATAGGTTCTGCGCCACGACTGACATCCCTGTTTGAGGCTCCTTCTACTTACTACCCCACTGTCAGGGAGCATGGGGCGATGGCCCTTCTTTCCTATAGTAGCCAGATTTAGCAGATGATACGGGATGCATAAACTGATAATAATATAGTATAAGGTATCCCAAATATTTCATGGGACATACTTATTTTTAATAAATTACTTACTGTTTGTCTGAAATTTATAATTGGATGTCCCGTGTTATTTGCTATGATTGCAGTTCTCCTTTTATTTATTTTTAGCATCACGTTCAAGTATTGCCTCAAAGGAGACAAAAAGAATACTATCACACATTTATGCTAGTTCTGTGTTTATGATTTAATTTAAGCTGCTTAAATCCTATGCACTAGCAGCTCTCATGAACCCCTTTCGTAGTTTCAGAAAACCAGAGGTTAAGTCTGACTCTTCCAAGAACTTCCATGTAAGGTGCCTTTCTGCTTCCTCACAAACCTGCTTGCTTGGCCTTTAGCCTGTGTGGCCTAGTTGGTGCCTATCAATTTACAGGCTACTTGAGCAGTGGCTCATATTTGACCACCTCACCACCTTGTGAGTTACTTATTTGATGGTGGCTGGTATTGAAAAGTTCTTCGAGTTGACTTCAAAGTACATGCTGTTAAACTGCCCTGCTTCTTAACCCAGGAACCTTGTAAAAATGGTGGTGAGGTGCATTTTGGGGCAGGGGTCAGACCCCCTCTACATTTGCTAAAGGGGAAGGGTGTGGAATAGGGTACCTGCTGCCTTCTGTGAGCAGAGTTAGGGAGTATGCAGATGGGGCAGCTCCTGTCTCCACATCCATAATGTCCAGGGCTCTACTCCTTTCTAGTTGGGACGTAGCATGCGGCACTGAATCAGGAGCTTCTGGAGAGCAAGGCCAGCCTGGGTGACCTGGATTTAGGGAACTAGTCTCTGCCCAAGACCTCTAGCTCCCCATCTGCTCTGGGCACTGGCAAGCCCCTTCTATCTCTGGAGTTTTTGGTAACCAAGTGTCCCTGGCTTGCAAGGCTGGAGTTGTTAGAGATTGTTCAATCCAGAGAGCAAGAAACGGTTAGCGAGAGTACCCCACTGCCACACAGTGGATAGATGGCTAGTCAGGCCTGCTTACGCCGGGTCTTCAGAGAGCTGAGGTCCAGCCTTCCCTGGAGAAGTGTGAAGTCAAGTTGGGGGTGAAAGTGGGGGCTGTTCCACAGATATACTTCATGCAGAACACCTCTCCTTTTCTGTCATGTATTCCAGTTCCATGTGAGAAGTCAGTTTTTTTTTAATATATATTTTTTCTTTTTTTTAAATATATTTTATTGATTTTTTACAGAGAGGAAGGGAGAGAGAAAGTTAGAAACATAGAGAGTTAGAAACATCAATGAGAGAAGCATCGATCAGCTGTCTCCTGCACGCCCCCTACTGGGGATGTGCCCACAACCCAGGTACATGCCCTTGACCGGAATCCAACCTAGGACCTTTCAGTCCACAGGCTGACGCTCTATCCACTGAGCCAGACCAGTTTCGGCTAATATATATTTTCAATTGATTAAAAAATTTTTTTTTTATTTCAGAGAGAAAGAGAGAGGGAAACATCAATGATGAGGGAGAATCTTTGATAGGCTGCCTCCTGCATGCCCCCTACTGGGAATTGAACCCAGGACTCTTCAGTCCACAGGCTGATGCTCTATCTACTGAGCCAAACCAGCTAGGGTGCGAAGTCAGTTTTCTTAAAAACAGAGGGGCAGCCTAGATGGTGTGGCTAAGATGTTGACCTATGACAGTGGTCAGCAAACTCATTAGTCAACAGAGCCAAATATCAACAGTACAACGATTGAAATTTCTTTTGAGATCCAAATTTTTTAAACTTAAACTTCTTCTAACGCCACTTCTTCAAAATAGACTCGCCCAGGCCGTGGTATTTTGTGGAAGAGCCACACTCAAGGGGCCAAAGAGCTGCATGTGGCTCGGGAGCTGCAGTTTGCCGACCACTGACCTATGAACCAGGAGGTCATGGTTAGATTCCTGGTCAGGTCACATGCCTGAGTTGTGGGCTTGAGCCCCAATAGGGGGTTCACAGGAGACAGCTGATCAAGTGATTCTCATCATTGATGTTTCTCTCCCTCTCCCTTCCTCTCTGAAATCAATAAAAATATATTTCAAAAACAAAAAAGCAGAGGGGCAGCTCCTCTATTACTTGGGTCCCTGAGCCCCTCTGCCCCAAGCATGGGTGCAATGGTGCACAGAACGTATTTGTTGAGGGGGAACTTGGCTTTCCTACCTGTGGGAAAAGCTCTGGATCTGGAGGCAAAAACTCCATGTTCAGTGCCAGCTTCACAAAAATTCACAGGTCCCTTTGGGCACAGCCTGGTCCTTCCTGGGCTTCAGTTTTCCTGTCCTAAAGTAATAATCCAGAGTAATTTCTTGGACCCAGAAGCCTCTTCCAGCAGAGAATGCCCTACCTACAGGTTTAAAAAAAATGAGGTTGCATTACCTGAGGTGGTGGGTGATCACTAGGGATAGCCGGAAAGCAATTTAAGGGCAGCAGCCTCCGCATCAGAATAATGAGGTCGGGAGGGCAGCAGAACGTTGCATGTGCCTTGGAACCTTCCTGAGAGACTGGTTCCTGAAGTCAGGGCCCCGCCGCCTGATGACTGGCCTGTCCCTTGGACCTTTCTAGAGTAGTGGTCGCCAAACAGTGGTCCGCGGACCACTGGTGGCCTCTGAGGTCCGAAAGGTTGGTGACCACTGACTTAGCCCACAGGCTGAATATGGTATGTAGAAGAGTTTTTTCAATGATAATTTATTGACAGCATTTAGAAAGCAGGAAATTTCTCATTGATACCTACTTTTGTTTTTCTATTTTTCTTGAAAATGCAGAATCTCTGGCAACACTGTTTGAGGGTGGTGCCTGTGCTTCCTAGCTCTGCTGTATCGGCCAGCCTTGTGATTTATGGTATGGTCTGGGACCTCTGGGTAGTCCTTGTGCTGTAGTGTGACCTCTACTTCCCAGAGCTGCCCCCTGGTGTTTGGATTGACGCACACTGGTTCCAACTCTGAGGACAGAACATAGGTCTGGGCTCCAAAGGGGATCACAGCTGCCACGCTGCTCTGTCATGATGTAATGAGGTAAATAACCTTCCTTCCAAGAAGAGAATTTTCTGGGAAGTTGAGGAGCACCCATACCTATGTAAATTCCTTCATTCGGTAAATCCTGCACAGGCTGCAATCCTGGATTCCAGGGTCCAGTGGGCAGGTAGAAAAGATCCGTACCCTATGGAGCTCCCAGTCGTTCTCACTGAGGCATGGTACAAGCTGGTCAAGTCCAGGGTTGCGGGGCAGGCTGTACCTGGGTTTCTAACCCTAGCTCTGCTACTTGCTAGCCTGGTGTCCTTGAGCAAGGTAGATAGCCTATTTTCTGAGTCTCAGTTTCCTCACCTGTAATCTGGAATCATCATCACACCTACCTTCTAGAGTTGTGGTGAAAAAAAACTGAGCTACTGCATGTAAAGAGCTTTGGCACCTTGTTAGGACCTAGTATGTGTTCAGTAATTGATTAGTGGGTTAGGATATACACAAATGCATCTATTTTGGGATGGTGAGTGCTCTGAAGACCCCAAATTATAGGCTGAATTGGAACTTGATTTAGAATTGATAGGAGGGCCGCACTTACATTGAACAGTTAGGGAGGACCTCCTTGGAAGGTTTACCCTGCGATCTGTGAATAATGTCATATGGAATGTATATATACTGTGTGATCTTGGGCAAGTCCCTTCCCTCAGTTTCATTTTCTTAGCTAGAATAATAGTGGGTTTTATTTTAAGGCATTTATGTGAAATGACACATAGAAAGCAACTTAGGCCAGTTTTTGATACATTCAGCACCCAGTAAAAGGTGGTTATGGTTATTACTCTTCTAAACAAAACCAAATGTGCTGTTTGGAAAGTCTGGTATAGGGAGCTGGCACTTAAGAGGCCAGGGACTTCACTGGCTGCTGATATATTTCAGCTGTGATGACAATTAGCTTTTGGATAGGACTTTAGGGACTGATACCAGCAGGGTCTATGTCTGCAGGGAGAGTGTGGACACCAGGCTGCTTGGGTCACCAGGGGCTAAAGATAGTTGACTGGAGCTGGTCCTGGTCCTAGCTGTGTGGCATCATGTGACTGGAGCCCTGCCCCTCCTCCCAAGCCTAGAGGCATAGACTGCAGTCCTGGGCTTGCTCAGCTGGTCTTTTAAGTGGAGTCTCAAGATGGTCTGACCTTCTGAAGGTTTCTCTCCCTCTCTCTGTCCATCCCTCCCCACAAGAGCACCCTTCAGCCCCCTCCTGTGTTTCATCTGCAGGTCTGGGGGGGAATTTGTGGCAGGAGGGCTGGGCAGAGAGAGGCCTCTGAGGACTGGTGGCAACAGCAACTGCAGCGGGAGAACTGGTAACCAAGGTGAGGAGGGTTAACCCGACATCCCTTTTGCTCTGTAGTAGAATGTTCCTGCTTCAGTCAGTGGGGATGGGATGAAAGGCCTGTGGTCTCCGAGCTCCTTCTTTGTGACCCCACCCCATCCGCAGGCTGGATGGCAGCTGAAAATACAACTGACTTTTCAGACTCTGCCCTAGGCTGTTTGGAATGGAGCAAAAGGGTGAGGGATGTAACCCAGACTTCCTTTCCTTGCCCACCTCAACCTCCCCTTGATTGTTCCACTGCCTTCCACAATCAGGGTCTGGACTGCAGCTCAGGCAGAGGGCGGAGGCAGAATCCATGTCAGGTGAGCAGGAAGCGATGCTCCTTTCCTCCCAGGGCTCCTGGGGTTCCAGAGGTAGGGACTTCGGCTGGGTATTCTTGGTGACAGTGTCCCTTGTCCTCTCTGGGTAGGGGAGAAGAGGATTGTCAGGTTGCTAGCATTCAATCCTGAGTGTCACTTGCCCTGTTCTGTGACGTTAGGTTTCTCTGCCTGGGCCTTGGTTTTCCCCAGTGTGTAGAATGATACTTTGCAGCCCTGCCATTGAGTGCCTGCCCTGTTGGCCACTCTGAGGAGGTAACTTGGACCCGTCTCTCTGTTAAAAGCACAGGTTTTAGGATCAGACTGCTTGGCTTCAAATCCTGTTCTGCTTGCTGGCTGTGATCTTGGCAAAAAAAAAAAAACAACCCTTGCACCATGTGCCTTGGTTTCCTTGTTTGTAAAATGAGACCAATTAGAAGAACTAACTCAGTGTTAGAACAGGGCATGGCATCTGGTAAGTGCCCAGCACATATTATCTGTACTTGTTAATGTTATTACAACCACAACTTGTTGCTAGCATCTCTTCTGCTTTGGTGAGACGTCTCAGGGGTTAAGATCTTGCCTTTTCTCTCCTCATACCTCTAGACCTAATATTACCACCTTTTGTTCAGTTGAGGAAGGTGAGGCTCAGGGAGGAGGTGGTAGATAGTATCACCAGGTGATAAAATTGATGAGTGGAGTCTGGCCAGGACCCAGCATTGATGATAGGTGATCTGAGTTAAGGCAGGTCTGGGGCCTGGTTCTAGCATTGCCTAGGATACTTCAGCCTGGGAAGGGCTCCCTGCTGAAGACTGAGGGCTGAGGCCATAGCCTCAGGAATTGGCACTTGGGAAGCAAAGCCCTTGTTCTTCTCTGGTGTGAGATGGTGTAGCAGAGAAGTGTGTGAACTTGCCGTTCATTAAACAACTATCAGCTGTGTTGTCAGGCCCTGAGCTAGACACTGGGATTACTGTTGGGAAAGCAGAGTTCCTGCCTTCAAGGATCGCATCGTGGGGGCAGGGTGAGATTAGGTATGTAACCAGGCAGTGAATACTTAAAGGAAAGCTGTGAGAGCTGCCTAGCAGGGGCACTTTGGATCTGCAAGGGCTCTGAGGTCTCCCTCCAAGAAGGTTGACCGAATGGCCAGGGATAGGGCAGCAGGTGGGTGAGTGTGAACTCAAGCAAAGCCTAACAAATTACCTGCTCCCCAACATATAAATTTGTGTGTGTGTGTGTGTGTGTGTGTGTGTGTGTATGTGTGTGTGTATGTGTGTGTGTGTGTGTGTGTTTTGCAATCAGGGTAAACTCAGCCTTTTCAGATGCCAATCTCCAGGAGATTGGTGCCAGCCCCAAAATAAACCTTTGGCCTTCTCCATTCCCCTGGCAGTAAGGCCTGAAATCTAGTAGTCCTCTCAGGCCACCACTCTCAGTCCTATATGCTTTCTCCTTAGCCCAGACCTGTCTCACCTTTCACCCACACTTGGTCCCTCAGTTTCAGTTCCAACTTCTCCCTCTTGGCAATTCTTACCACAATCTGATTGATGAGTTTGATTCTCCTGTGTACCTCTCTCCCTAAAAACCTTCACTAGTTTTCCTTTGGTTGACCAAGTTCTTGCTCCTTAGGCTTCCTAGATCTGGCTCCTCTGAGTAGTTTTTATTTCAAAAGGTCAGCTTTAAGGATCTTTCTGGAACAAGGTAATGCAGGAAACATTTTGTTTTTTTATCTGGCTTTGTAACAGGTGTTAATGGGTTTAGCCCCTTTGTAGACTAAAAGAGACTATTTGAGGCTCTCTATTCCTCTTCTGTGCTGAGTAAAAAATTGAGTGACTAAATTTCAACTGAAAGGGAACTCTAGGCCTACCGTATGCTCTTCCTTCCTCTCTAGCATGGCAGAGGTTTCTGCCAAAGCCTCCCTGGGGACTTATGGTACATTTCCCTTCTTTCTTCCCTCTTTCCTGGGGAAATCTGCCCTGGAACCCAGTCTGTGTTTGGAGGGCAGTATCTGGAAGAAGAGGCAGGTTTGGGAAGGGGCTCATTTGTAATCTGAATCAGTGAGTTGAGCCAAGAGTTTTTTCACACATGCTCTGATTCTTTTCATGTTGATTATTTTATGATTTCTTTACTGATGAGGATAGGGATGGTTTAAAAATATTAAACTTCCTTTGTGCATTTAAATTTTAATTAGCATTTACATTTGACCCTTGAACAACACAGGTTTGAACTGCATGGGTCTTTTTTCCCCAATAAATACCTGTACTGTTTTGACCTGCAGATGCAGAGGGCCAACTGTATGCATTGACCTAATGCCATCTATAATAATAAAAGCGTGATATGCTAATTAGACCAGACATCCTTCCGGATGACCTTCCAGATGAAGCCGGGGCTGCGAGGGAAGCCCAGGTCCCAGGTGCCAGAGGGAAGCCGGTGCCGGCAGTTGGGGGAAGGAAGGCCTACTCTTGGTTTATATAAGGGACTTGAGCAGCCATGGATTTTATCTGTGTGTGGTATGGGGCGGGGCAGGGGTAGGTCCTAGAACCAATGGAACAACAAGTTTTGGGGAAGTCAGAAGTCATGTGGATTTTCTACTGCACAGTTTGTTTAAGAGTCAGTTGTATTTTTAGCATTTGCTGTGTGCTGGGCACTTTTACTCCTCATTTAACTGTCACAGTGGCCCTATGAGATAATTAAGACTCCAGTTTTACAGAAGAGGAAACTGGAGTTGCAAGGGGAAGAGTATGCAGGGATTCTGACCCAAGCGCATCACATAACAGTCTGTGTGCTAAAGGACTGGCTGTCCTACTTTCCTAATCAGCTTTTGAATAATGGGGTGTCACAGACTTGAAAGTTGAGGTGCAGAAAGGCAGAATCTCAGTGGTTCGTGGTCAGCTACCCCACTTTGCTGGGAAGCTGCCCTCCACTCCCACCACCTCCCTCATTAACCCCTCTCTGCCCAGCCGTATCTCCCACCTACCCTCTTGTTTCCTGTCATCCTGCATTAGCTTCAGTGGTTAACTCCCCTCTTCCCACCACTCTCAATAATATTAACTAAAAGTAGTGACTTGGCCGTGCAGATACAGGATTGTCAAAAGTCTGCTGGTGCCCCACCTCCCCCCAACACCCGCACATGGAAGTGTTGGTGTGCTGCATCTAATACACAGACCATGTGAGGGTTCAGGAAGCCCTTGGACCCCCTGGAACTAGAGTTGTGCTGGCTCCTGGCTGACTATGGACCTATGGGACAAAAAGCAGCTTTTCTCCTTTTCCAGGTATTAGCTCCTGACTTCCCTTAGTCAAGGAGGAAGACAGACACTCTGATGGCTTCTGTCTTCAGCTTCCTCCTCAGGTAGAATGGAGTCCCCATGTAAGGCCCATCTCACCCCACTTCTCCCTCACTACCTGAGAACCTCTCCCTACCCTCAGTAACCCTGTTTGCCAGGGAATACCAGGGGAGTGCCCTAACATTGCACCAGGAAGGTTTGGGGTCCTTTCTCCCGCCAGTGGACACATAGGATTTCTGGTGAGCTGAAGGAGCCCTGGAACAAAGGGAGTTGACTTCGGGTTGAGATTTCCATCTCCCATCCTGGCTCTTCCTGGGGAAGCCCCTTCCCTTTTGGGGACCTCAGTTCCCTATCTGCAAGCAGAGGGCATTAGAACTATGGTCCTTTTTTGCTGCTCTAACATTTTACAACTATTTTTTAGGCAGGCACTGGGTGGTGACTTCAGTGTTTCCTGAGCACTGACTGGGTCAGGGTGACTATGCAAGTTTCAGAATTCAGAGGTGGGAGGCAGGGGGCTGGTGCCTGTGCAAAGAATTGGTTTTCATGGGGAGCCCTTTCAGATTCCAGACCCCATTGGGGACGCATGTGTGTTTGCCTGGGAAAGGTAGGTGGGTGGATGGGAAGGGACTCAAAGGGATGTGTAATTGAAGTCAGTGAGCCTAGTCTTTTTTCCATCTTCCCTCAGGGCTGGACAGCCACTCATCTGAGCCTTTCTGGGTTCCCCTAGGCCCCACAGGATTTGAACAAATCTAGGAATAGTGTTTAAAGGCATAAGTAGTTCTCTCTCCCTAGTTGGGAGCAGAACAAGAGCAGGCCACTATGGGTTTTGGGACAGAGGGACATTAGCTAGGAATGGGGCATTTTCAGCAAACTTCACACAAAACTGAAGAATATTCCGTGTATGCCCACACTAGCCACATTCTCCCGGTCCTTGGGATTATTGGTTGGGGGAGTAGGGAATCAGTGGAGTCTTTTAGTGGCAGAAGGGCTCTCTCCTTAACTGGAGACTGAATTTCACCACTTTACCATGTCCCTTTGTGATCTTGGTGAACAAAATATCAGGCAGGGTGATCATAGGATCTGACTTACCAATTTTGAAAGAGTTTTTATTAGAAGAAATGGGCAGTGACCTGAAAAACTTTCCCTTGCCTTTTCCCCAGAAAGTCTTCAGGAATAACTCATCCACCGAACTTGATTCCCTCTTTCAACTTGTTAATGAACTTGATGTTGCAAGCCCTTGCTGTTTTTCCTCCTGGTAGCATGCAAGGGGTATTAGGGCCAGGAGGAGGGATTACCACCATGGCTCAGGTGTGTGTAATCGAGGAAGCTGATCCTTAATGAAATGGCTGCCTCTGCCAGGGTCCTGGTTTGAAACAGCATAGTCAAGGTGCTGGGTGGTATTAGGCTTCTCTGGATCAACCCCAGATGAGTAAGGAAACCAGTGTGGAGTTAGGAGCTTTCTGGGCCTAAGAGTTCCATCCTATAGGCACTGAGATTTCTGGTTCTCCTAGCACTGGGGCTGGGGTATGCTGTGGGCCTGGGGTTCATGGCTTCATGTATCAGAGGTGTGTAGGGTGTCTTGAGGGGCCAGTGGCTCTGGTATGGAGTAGAAGCCAAGAATGCAGTGACTTCACAGTTAGAGTCAAGGGAACATAGGTCTGATCAAGGAGTAGAACGGTCCTTTTGAGACTGGCCTTGCAAATTTCTTTGCTCAGAGACTGGGGGCAGTTCTTGCCCTGGCATGGCTGGCCAGCAATGGAGACAGAGTGATAGGAGAGAAGTGGGTGAGCAGAGTCCCGTGGGTCTCTCTGTGGGAGGAAGGGTTTAGAAACCCTTCAGAATTGTGTTGAGAAAACAAGTGTAGGAGTAGAAGGGACCAGGTCCACTTCCTTAACACACACACACACTTTATTTTTAAAAGCTCATGTCTATCTTTTTTGAAACTGCTGGAGAATGCCAAACAAAAATAAATCACTATAAACATACTACTTAACTCTGTAACTACTTACATTCCTTCCAGAGTTTCTACTATGTATGTGTGCATGTGCACATTTTTTGTTTTACCAAAATAGGATTGTGTCTTTTCTCATTTATTATTAATCTCTTCATATCAGTAGAAATCATTATCTTCCTAATGACTATAAAAATTGTTAAACTTTGAGACAGTTTCCTACTGTTGGACATGTAAGTTGTTTTTAGCGGTTTGCAGTTATAAACAGCACTTTGGAGGACATCTTTGTACGTGACTCTAAACACTTGTCTAATTTGAATCATTAGGATAAATTCCTAAAGGTAGAACGATTAAGTCAAATAGGGTCTCACTTTTTCCTTGGGAACTTGGAAGGCAGACAGAATTTTCCATGAATGGCTAAGTGTCCTATTTGGCTAGAGCTCATTGAGGACTGAGTTCTGGCCCTGGTATGTTAGGGCTTGAAAAGAGGTCCCTGGACTTCTTGATTGCTCAGTTAGGATTTTTATCTTGCCTTCTCCGTGATTACTAGCTCTGATTTGCTTACACACAGATTTCTAGAATGTTAAGAGGTATAGGGCCGTGAGAGCCTTCCCACTTCAAGAGTCAAGTTCCTGACCTGACTGGTTTGGCTCAGTGGATAGAGCATTGGCCTGCGGACTGAAGGGTCCCAGGTTCAATTCTGGTCAAGGGCATGTACCTTCGTTGCGGCACATCCCCTGTAGGGGGTGTGCCGGAGGCAGCTGATTGATGTTTCTCATCGATGTTTCTAACTCTATCTCTCTCCCTTTCTGTAAAAAAAAAAAAATCAACCAAAAAATTTTTTTTTTAAAAAAGAGTCAAGTTTCTGAGGTCTTGACTGCTGATCGTCCTTATGAGCTCACTTTTCATGATTTCTTCAGAAAGGCTGGTAAAATTGTAATTGGTGTTAGAGCACGCGTTCTTTATCATGTGTTCCTCCTTTGGGAGCCTACAGGTTGCTTGGTAGAGTGGGAGTGGTGATGGGTCTGAGGAGCTGGTGGTGGCCCTCTCCCATAGGCTCTGCATAATAATTTTTCCCTTGTTCCCACAGAACATTCTGCTCCAGCAAAGGTGGTGAGGGCAGCAGTTCCTAAACAGCGCAAAGGCAGCAAGGTAAGGAATAGGAGTGGGCAACCCAAGGATTTTACTGGGGGGTGGGGTAGCCTCTTCCCTGTTCTAGTTGAGTGCTTTTGAGCTGCCAGGTAGTTCTGGATTCTCTCTAAATAGCAGGGGAACCCTTTCTGGGCCTCCAGTGTTGATGATCCTAGTGGAAAGACTTATTTGGCCTCTGGTCTCTTGATGGAACTGTGTGTTGGGTGAGAGGTTGAAATGGCAGAGGCAGGGTCATCCCAGAGCCTTTATAGAATGTGCCTTGCAGGTTGGTGACTTTGGAGATGCAATCAACTGGCCTACACCTGGAGAGATAGCCCACAAGAGTGTGCAGGTGAGTCTGAGGAAAGGGATGGGTAGGATGGAACTCTGTCTACATTTATACATTTGGCTTTTCAAGCTTTCAGAGCTTCAGGTCTTATCTTAAGGGGAATGGTTGGTACAATTTGGGCAGCACTGAACTATCTAAGCGTCATCATGTAAGCCCTGGCTGTGTATTAGGGACTGCCAACTGCTGTCCATATTCATCATTTCAACCAACCCTCACAGTGACTCCAAAGTAGGTGCTTTAATCATTCCCATGTTCTAGATGAGACCATTAAGGCTGGGTGAGGTTAATTGCTAGCCTTTGATGGCCAAGTGTGGGTTGGAAGTGAGGTGTCCTGCATTATTCCAGAACCTGTGTTCTCCATCACTACACTTGGATTGCCAGAGAGTGGTTGGACATTGACCAGCTATCCGCCTCTCAGGGAGCTTTATAGCTCTCTTTAGTCTCAGCAGAGGAGGGGCTCCTGGTCAGTCCTCTCCTTCCCTGGCTTTCATTCAGGGCTGACCGTCTAGGTCCTTCCCTGATGGTGGCCACTGACCTTCAGTTTGCAGACAGGGTTAGTGTTAACAGGCCGAAAACCAGCATTTCCTCCATCCCACAAACTACCTGGATGTGGTCCTGTTGTAGGGAGTAAATAAACATTTGGCTTCTGTGAGTCCCAGCCCCTTTGTCCTAGAGATTGTCTCTTTCACTTAGACTTGAAGAAGTCAGAGAGAGAGGTTGTCTCCCACTTCCTGCCTGTTTGACCACGCTTCCCAATAAAAGCATCAGGCTTGAAAACAGGACCTTTAGAATGCATCCAGCCCAATCTGCCATCGCATGCTCCAGCTACTTCTGCCCTGTCTTTCTAGTGATGGGGTTCCCTTCTGTCCATCGCAAGAGACTTGCAGACTCACCACACCTCCCGGTTACTTTATTTCCTATTTGTAGCCACAGTCCCATAAGTCTCAGCCTGCCCGTAAGCTGCCACCCAAAAAGGACATGAAGGAACAGGAGAAAGGAGAAGGGAGCGATAGTAAGGAGAGCCCAAAAACCAAATCGGATGAATCAGGGGAGGAGAAGAATGGGGATGAGGACTGCCAGCGAGGGGGTCAGAAGAAGAAAGGTGAGTGACTTGGAGTGGGGCTTGGGAGAAAGTGGCAGGGCTGCACTGTGAAGTGGCAGGGGGGCCCAAGAGTCCTTAGGAGGCTGGCTGGTATAGGCTTCTGGGCCAGCAGTCTCCACCAGTCATCGGTCTGTCAGATCCTTCTCTTATTAAACAAGCATTTGGTAAGCCCTCTTCTGAGCAGTGGGGCTCTAGCAGTGCACAAGGCAGGTAAAGTCTTCTCAGTATGCCTTGTGTATCTTAATGTGTTGCTGTCCCGTGGAAGATTTCTATTGCTCTGGCTGAAGCTAAAGTTAGGGCATAAGTTCGGCTGCTCTAGTAGAGATCCAGAGTAACAGTGATTAAACAAGACGAAAGTTTCTTTCTCTCATCTGACCCCTCAGTATACGTAGGCCAGGCCTAGAATGGCAACTCTGACTCCTTTTTATCTTGCTGTTGTGTGTTGGCACTTCTCATCCAATACGGTTTGCTATTACCCTCTCCAGCTAGCAGGAAAGGGAACGGGAAAGTGGCTCTCTTTTAGGGACTCAACCTGGGATTGACTACTTTTTACTCAGCTCTCCTAGCCAGAACTTTGGCACAAGTCTAAAGGGAGCCTGGAAAGTGCAGTCTTGATTCTGGGCAACCATGTGTCTGGCTCCAGAAGGGCAACCATGGAGAAATGGGTGTTGAGTCACCCAGGAGTGTCCATCAAAATGAGGTCCAGCATGGGAAAGGAATTTGCCCAAGGTCACCAGATTGTTATTCAGGCCTGAAGCCCTGGACAGGGGAAGAAAGTTGGGGGTAAGGATAGCTGGGAGGGACCTCCTTCAAGCCCTTCTGTGCCTATACCGTCTTCCAGGGAACAAACACAAGTGGGTCCCATTGCAAATAGACATGAAGCCTGAAGTGTCAAGAGAGAAACTGGTCTCGCGCCCTGCTCGCCCGCCAGAGCCACGACACACACCTGCCAACCGCGGGGAGATCAAAGGTATGTGCCACCTAATATGTGGGGCCTGGTCATGGTGGTCACCTTCAGGCCTGACCCAAAGCCCTCTTCTCTTTACAGGGTCTGAGCCTGCTACCTACGTGTCTGTGCCTGTGGCCCCCCCCACCTCGGCCTGGCAACCAGAGACCAAACCGGAGCCTGCCTGGCCCGACCAGGATGAGACATCGAGTGTGAAGAGTGATGGGGCTGGTGGGGCACGGGCTTCCTTCCGCGGCCGTGGACGGGGGCGTGGTCGTGGCCGCGGACGTGGCCGGGGTGGCGCTCGAAGTACGTGAGGCCCCTTTGGGCTCCGGGATGTCCCAGGGAGTGCGGCAGGGGCGGTTGGCTGAGATTGCCTCTCCCTCATGGCACCCATTTTCCCTGTAGCCCATTTTGACTACCAGTTTGGCTACCGAAAATTTGATGGTGCAGAGGGTCCTCGAACCCCGAAGTATATGAACAACATTACCTACTACTTTGACAATGTCAGCAGCACTGAGCTTTACAGTGTGGACCAGGAGCTGCTCAAAGACTACATCAAGCGCCAGATGTGAGTGAATGGAGCCTTCTTTCTGGAGAGATGAGATGGGTAGGGGTTTGGGAGCTGCCTAAGTTTTGGCAGCTGGGCAGAGTAGGACTGGGCAGGCCCTTCAGTTGCTGCCCTGGCTGGAGCTAAGAAAGATAACTTTCTCTCATCTCTTAAGCTAATTGTTCATAAAGTTATTGTTTAGTACAGCAGTGCAGTGGTACCATATTTACCTTAAGAAAATGACAGATTGCCACTAACCAAATAGAGAGATGTTTAGACTACCCCCCTCTGTCCTTTTGTAATGGCTGCACTGCCAGAATGCTAGCAAACATTTATTAAGTCCTCACTATTGGTGAGGTTAACTGCTTGGCAGCATTCTCTTACTTAAACCTGCAATTGTCAACTTAATTCCTCTGAGCTGGTCTTAGCCCCATTTTATAGATGAGCAAACAGTCCCAGTACCTCGCCCAGTGTCTCACAACTAGTAAGTGACAAGACACATAGTTGAGTCCATTTCCGTCTGGTTATAAAACCTTTGCTCCTGGCCACTCCGGTGTGTTGTCTCTCAGTTCAGCGAGGGAGCCATACAAGGAAATAGATCATGGCATATAGAATGTGATGGGTATTTCAGGAGCAGAGAAGAAGGGAGTTTTCCAGGCATGCAAAGGGACTGAAGGGCAGAAGGAATGGTTTGACCGAAGGTTAGGGAGCCAGGAGAGGATAACATTTCTTTCAGTCCTTAAGGCCGTCGTATGTACACTAGAGCTACAGAGGGCAGTCAGGTTGTATGAGGTCGCTGGGTGTGCAGCAGAACAGGAAAGGCATATTTGTAAATGATGCAGCAATCATTCCTGTTCTCCCTCCACCTAGTGAATACTACTTCAGCGTGGACAATTTAGAGCGCGACTTCTTCCTGCGACGGAAAATGGATGCTGACGGTTTCCTTCCCATCACTCTTATTGCTTCCTTCCACCGAGTGCAGGCCCTTACCACTGACATTTCACTCATCTTTGCGGTATGTCTTCTGGGGCTTGGGGGGCGGGGGGCATGGAGATAGTTTTGACTTTGCAAAGCTGGAGTTTGGGCCAAGGCAGGAAACCTTGGAAGAACCCCATTTGACTACTTCTGCCAAAGTTCCAAGGCTTACCCAGCTTCTCTGCTTGCCTCCTCTTCCTTCCCTCCCTCCCTCCCCTTTTATTATGGAAATTTTCTAACAGGTTCAAAAGTGGATGATGGTATGATGAACCCACATCACCCAGCCTCAGCAATTTGCAACTCATAGCCAGTCTTATTCCCTCAACCCCCCATTTTGTTTCCTCTCCCAGATTACTTTGAAGAAAGTATTAGGTAACCTGATATTTCATCCATGTTTCAGTACCTGTCTCTAAAAGATAAAGACCTGCTTAAAAATATAATCATAGCCCTGACCGGTTTGGCTCAGTGGATAGAGTGTCAGCCTGTGGACTGAAGGGTCCCAGGTTTGATTCCAGTCAAGGGCATGTACCTTGGTTGCAGGCACATCCCCAGTGGCAGGTGTGCAGGAGGCAGCTGATCGATGTTTCTCTCTATTGATGTTTCTAACTATCCTTCTCCCTTCCTCTCTGTAAAAAATAAATAAATAAAATATATATTTAAATACATATATAATCACAGTGTCATTATCCCATGTAAAAGCATTAAAATTCTTTAGGATCACCGAATACTTTGTCAGTTGCAAACCTCCACTTGATAAAAAAAAATGTCTTGCTTTAGTCGGCGTTGTTCAATGGTTAGAACGTCCGCTCAAGCACTGAAGTGTCTCGGGTGTGATTGCTGGTTAAGAGCGTGTACCTTGGTTGCAGGTTCAATCCCAATCCCACCCCCACCCCCCAGGGCTCCTGCAGGAGGCAACCAATTGATGTATCTCTCTCAAATTTATGTTTCTCTCCCTCCCTTCCTCCTACTCTCTCTAAAAATCAATGGAAAAAATATCCTTGGGTAAGGATTAAGTTTTTGCTTTTAGTAGTTTATGAGACCCATGTGTTCTCTTAAGTTTCCCCTTTCCCCTGTTTTTCCTTGTAATTTATTATTTGAATAAAATGCGTTGTATATCATATAAGACATTGTAGTCATTTAACATGTTTTATGCTCCAAATTTTTGTAAATTGGTAATCTAGAGGCCTGATGAGATTCAGGTTTGGTTCATCCCCCCTTGTCAATCAAGAGTTTAAATTTAGAGATAATTTGATTTTCCCTCTTGTGATAGAAGTTTCTAATGATGACCATTGCCTGTTATTTCACTGGGGATTGCAAAATGCTGGTAGTCTAATTCTGTGGTCCATCTTCCTGTGTTACCCTGTAGGTAACCTGATTGAATCCTTCTATTAAAAAAATAAGCACATGCTTCCATATGTATTTGTCTTGTTCCTCTTTCTTGGATGAGTGGTAACATCTGACACATGTATTTCTCTACTTGTTATATGTTTTCACTTACTAGATCTAAGAGCATAGTGGTGTAGAATAGAAAGAAAGATACTCTTCTATCCTTTTTATAGTTGGATATGTATCTTTTCATAGTTTTGCCAGTGTGTCTTTGGTATGAATTTCTAGATGGCTATACTCAAGGGCAAATGCATATGTAATTTTGCTAGCTATTGCCTACTTCTGTTTCCAGGGGTTGGGCCTTTTGCATTCTCACCAGCCATACATGAGAGTGCCTCTTTCCCCAGCCTCAGCAACAGAGGATATTGTGACATGTTGAAATGTTTTCCTCGCCCATTTAAAAGATTTTTAAAAGAACTTTCTTCCTCTCTCTACTCTTGACCGTTTTTTCCTAGAGACAAACACCTGTAAAAGTTGACCTATGAATCCTAGAAAAATTTGTATTTGTTTGTTTTTATTTAAACACCAGTGGGGTCTTTTGCTCAGTGACCTAGACCTGTTTTTTTGTGCTCTTTCCACCTCAGCACATGTGAAGCTGTTTTTACTGAGTAGTGCTCCCTTGAGTGAATGAGCCATAATTTATTTAAATTGCCTATATGGTGGCAAGTTAGGAAGTTTCCACATTTTTTCCTATACACACAATGTTTCTATGAATGGCTTTTTCTTTGTGTCTTATACATTTTGTCACCTGTTTGTACAAACATTTCTCTGGAGCATATTACTATGTGTAGAATGGCAGGTGCGTTTTTCATGTTCGTGCCTCCTACGAGTTTGAAAATCTCACTTACCTACCATTTGTGGAAGATGGGGCCAGTGTTTTAATACTCCTACCAGCACTGGACTCATACCTGAGCTTGTGGGGGCCCAGTCGTCTATCCAAGTCTTTCCTCTGCATCCTCTCTCTTTTTCTCCCCTGCAGGCCCTAAAAGACAGCAAGGTGGTGGAGATTGTTGATGAGAAAGTCCGCAGGAGGGAGGAACCCGAAAAATGGCCTCTTCCTGGTCCACCAATAGTGGATTATTCCCAGACCGATTTCTCCCAGCTTCTCAACTGCCCTGAGTTTGTGCCCCGCCAGCACTACCAGAAGGAGACAGGTATGCACCTTGCAGGCATATGGGTGCCTCCCCTTACCCTTGTCCTCTGGCCAGCAGTCCTCCTTAGGGCTGTCATCAGGAGGAGGGCTGGAGGGACGAGGACCTTACCTTTCCACCCTTCAGAGTCGGCGCCTGGCTCTCCTCGTGCAGTCACCCCAGTGCCAACCAAAACGGAGGAGGTCAGCAACCTAAAGACACTGCCCAAGGGCCTGTCTGCCAGCCTGCCTGACCTGGATTCCGAGAACTGGATTGAAGTGAAGAAGAGGCCTCGGCCCTCGCCGGCACGGCCCAAGGTGGGTGAGGCCTGTCCTTCACCCTGGGTCCTAGGAGCCGGGCTAGAGTGCTTGGAGGGATATTACATGGAGCTCTGAGCTCTGAAGTGCTATCAGGCAAGCTGGGGGCTCAAGGTATAATATGAGCTGTCACCAGTAACTGCAGGAGGTTGATGTGGCTGTTTCCATTGTCAGTGGTGACTGCCCCTCAGGACAATCCTAGCTGCATGTGTTCTGAGTGGCATCCTTTACAGGAGATCATGCAGCTTCTGGCAGCAGTATTCCAAGTTTCTTGATGCTTGCTGTTCTTTTTGTCCTGTCTAAATCCTTGGGGCTGCATTTTAAGTGCTTTTCCCAGAATGTTTCCTCGTTGCACCTGTATAAGTTCCCTAGGCACTCAGAAGAGGGAAGATTCATAGCCTGTATGTAGAGTTAGTCTATGGACTAGAACACAGGTCTCCTGTCCCTGATGGCCAGTGACTTTGGGACCCTTGTTTAATATCTCAGAGCTGTAGTTTCCCTTCCCTATCTTCACATGAAGGAGGGATCTGACTTCTGTAGAAAATAGTAAAGCAATAGATGAATAGTACAAATTGAGCCCACTGTTAGAGAAGTGCTTCACTCACTGGCTGAAATTGCTGTTCCCCTTTCCAGGAGCAGACTTTTGCTCCATCTACCTCCCCACGCCCCTACCATCTTTGGTTTGGGGACTGACACCCTGGTGACTCTCTTTCCCCTTGGTTTGTTCCCGTGGTAGAAGTCAGAGGAGCCCAGGTTAGTCCACCAGACCTCTGTGCCTCAGCAACTGCCCTCTCAGCAGCTGATGTCCAAGGATCAGGATGAGCAAGAGGAATTGGATTTCCTGTTTGACGAGGAGATGGAGCAGATGGATGGACGGAAGAACACCTTTACCGCCTGGTCTGATGAGGACTCTGACTATGAAATTGATGACCGGGATGTCAACAAGATCCTCATTGTCACTCAGACGCCACCTTACATGCGCCGGCACCCAGGGGGGGACCGCACAGGCAACCACACCTCCCGTGCCAAGATGAGCGCTGAGCTGGCCAAGATCATTAACGATGGACTCAACTACTATGAGCAGGACCTGTGGGCTTCAAAGTTCGAACCTGAGTACTCCCAGATCAAGGTAAGTTTGAACATAGCAGTGAGGGTGGGACCTGGGTGCCAATAACTAATGGGAGAAAGAAAGCTAATTAGCTGTGTGACCTTGGGCACAGAACCTCAATATCCTCAAAAACAAAGTGGGTGATAATTGACACCTGACTGAGACATTGACAGCGAAAAGAGATGTTAAACACTTTGTAAACTCTGCCAATGTGCGGGAGGGTTACTGTGCCACCTGAACATCCATATTTAATGCCATAACAGTCAGCTCGACACTTCTGTGGGAAATTGAATAAGGACTAGGTTGTCATTTTTATTCTTAAATATTTAGGCAGTTGTAAAAGTTTAAAAGCATTTTAAGGAGCTTACTTTGGATTTGGAAGATGGAGAAAAGATAGATCTTTTTAAAATCATTGCTGCTTGGAAGTAGTCAAAACCTCTGTTGTAGTTTTTACAGAGTGGATATATGGTGAGCCCATGTGGTGAGTAGCAGTGTGTTTAGTGGAGGTGAGGGGAGAGTAGCAGGAAGAGATTTGGGGGAGTCTGCATTGAGTTCTTGGGGAGCTGGAGTACTGGTCTGTCTTGTTGCACATAGGCCTGGGCAAGTACTAGCCCCTTCTGGGTTAGCACACTTGTGCCCAGATAACTGGGGTTGAGGAATGGTGAGGGGGCAGCTGAGAGCCTGGGGACCAGAATTCCACGTATGTGGACGTGGGAACTGCCCTCTCCAGCTTCCTGCACATCTTGATTCCTAAACAGGCTAGGGCAGTCCTCTTACTAACATCTTTCCCCACCCATCTCATATCCTCTGCAGCAAGAAGTCGAGAACTTCAAGAAAGTCAACATGATCAGTCGGGAGCAGTTTGACACACTAACCCCTGAGCCCCCTGTGGATCCCAACCAGGAGGTCCCTCCCGGGCCACCCCGATTCCAACAAGGTGAGGAGTGACCTGGGGTCCCTGGCCTGGGTTGGAGGGTCTAGTCCAGGGGTCCTCAAACTATGGCCCGCGGGCCACATGCGGCCCGCCGAGGACATTTATCCGGCCCGCCGGGTGCCGCTGCCTGTCCTGCTTTAGCAGCCGACTCGTCCCAGGCCCACAGTGCGCATAGGAATTTGTTCATAGTTCTTTTTTTAACTATAGTCCGGTCCTCCAACGGTCTGAGGGACAGTGAACTGGCCCCCTGTTTAAAAAGTTTGAGGACCCCTGGTCTAGACAGTCACGGCCTACCACTGCTTGCTGACCCCGCTCTGCCTCTGCAGTTCCCACTGATGCCCTGGCCAACAAGTTGTTTGGTGCTCCTGAGCCTTCTACCATTGCCCGCTCTCTACCCACCACTGTCCCAGAGTCGCCAAACTACCGCAATGCCAGGACCCCCCGCACTCCCCGGACACCGCAGCTCAAAGATTCAAGCCAGACGTCACGGTTTTACCCAGTGGTGAAGGAAGGACGGACCCTAGATGCCAAGGTGAGGCGCTCCTGCCTGGCTGCTAGGAGTCTTAGACCCACTTTACTGCGTCCCAGTGCTTTGCTTCTCTCTCCAGCCTTGTCTAGACCAAGAGAGTGCCAGACCCCCCCACCTGCTCTGTTGTTCTTAGGCTGGTGGGTCCATCCTGGGGCTGAGTGACCACATCTACAAAATGAACTCTTTGGGAGTGGTGGCCCCATGGACCGTGATTAAGACCCAAGGAGGACTGACCAGGTGCAGGTCCTTGGACAAATTACTTCGCTCCCAAGCCTCAACTTCTTTCGTGAAATAGGCGTATCAGCTCCTAGCTGTGGACATTGTGAGAGAATAGATTTGAAAATGATTTGTAAACTGTGCGATGACACACACATATGAGGGGAATCTTAATCCTACAAAATGCTTGATGCTCCTCACATTTGTATGAATACAATAAATAACGAGTTCCTGGACTGACCTTTACAGATGCCTCGGAAAAGGAAGACAAGACACAGCTCCAACCCACCCTTGGAGAGTCATGTGGGCTGGGTGATGGATTCCCGAGAGCACAGGCCCCGGACTTCTTCCATCAGGTGCGGGGCTGTGGGGAAGAGAGACCAGGTTGACTGAGGTGGGTAGAAGAGCCATAAGATCAATGGGACCAAGAAGATAGAACCTCTTTGGTAAGAAAATTAAAGAAAGGGACCTTCATCTAAGTAAAAAAGCAATGAGTAGTCTAGAAAGCTTCATCCAGGGCCTGGGAAGAGGAAGGCTTCTTTCTAAAGCAGTGGTATAACACCACCTAGGACTAGGTTCTGAGAGAGCACTTGACTTGTCTTCAAACGAGAATATTTGCTGCCTACCTCAGGATAGCCAGGTAGTTGAATAAAAATACAGATTCCTGGGCGGGGTTAGGGCCCAGGTTCCTTTTTATTTATTTTTAGTAAAATAGCCCCAGTGTTTTCTGTTCCAAAGCCAGGTTTGAGACCTACTGACCTGTGTACTCTTACTTCCTGCAAAGATGGTACAGGACTGAAAAAGACAGGGCTTTCAAAAAAATATAGGTAGATTAACCCATTATAGCTCATAATGGGAAGGTAAAGGTTAATTCAGGATAAATAAATGGTTAAATAAAGGCTCGGGTTTGGACATTGTGCAGATCTCAGCCTTTAAATAGCTTCATGACCTGGGATGAGTGTCCCAGTCTCTATGAACATAAGTGACCTCTTTGTAAAACTCTGAAGGTCGATACAAAGAGCAAGTCATTTATATAAGTCAAGGGCCTAACACAGTACCTGGGCCTCCTTGTTTGTTGCCCTGTGAGAGGCTAGATCTTGGCTGAAGGAAGAAACTAGAGGGGTCCCTGCTAACTTGATGACCCGCCGCTCTGGGAACCTGGTGACACTCTCTTTTGTGGCCTCTGTAGCTCCAGCCCCTCAGAAGGGACACCTACGGTTGGCAGCTATGGCTGCACCCCTCAGTCGCTGCCCAAGTTTCAGCATCCTTCCCATGAGCTGCTCAAGGAAAATGGCTTCACACAACACGTCTACCACAAGTATCGTAGGCGCTGCCTTAATGGTAAGCATGGGGAAGGTGCTGAGCCTCTGGGGCTGCTATTTAGAACCAGAGTATAAGTGCTGATGGACTAGGTCAGTGGTCCGTGAGGTCTGAAAGGTTGGCGACCGCTGGACTAGGTGACTACTTTTTCTGATCTCAAAACAAGAAGCAGGTGACATTATAGCAAGAAGGAATGAAATAGTCTCAGGCTGGGTGGTTTTGGAATATAGGAAGCTAAAGGAATTCGGTACTCAGAACATGCCTGCTCCTTGTTCTTCCTCTATTGATATAAAAACTATCAAGAATCTTCCTATTTCTGGTAAGACTACCAACTCAGCCATTGTCCAGTGTGGTCCACTGTCCATCTCCAAAGGTATGTGTGAGGCAGCATTTATTCTTGAGAACAGATTGTCTGACGATGGTGTGGGCCAAATCCAGCCAGCAGCCTATTTCTGTATAGCCCTTGAGCTAAGAGTAGTTTTTACATTTTTAAGGGGTTCTGGGGTAAAAAAGAATTGATGATAGAACCCATTTGTGGCTTGCAATGCCTAAAATATTTACTCTGTGACCCTTCACAGAAGAAAGTTTGCTAACCTTCCTTTAGAGCAGGGGTCCTCAAACTGCGGCCCGTCAAGGACATTTATCCGGCCCGCCAGGTGCCGCTGCCTGTCCTGCTTAGCAGCTGACTCGTCCCAGGCCCGCAGTGCGCATAGGAATTTGTTCATAGTTTTTTTTTTTTTAACTATAGTCCGGCCCTTCAACAGTCTGAGGGACAGTGAACTGGCCCCCTGTTTAAAAAATTTGAGGACCCCTGCTTTAGAGTCTAGACCAGTGGTCGGCAAACTCATTAGTCAACAGAGCCAAATATCAACAGTACAACGATTGAAACTTCTTTTTGAGAGCCAAGTTTTTTAAACTTAAACTTCTTCTAACGCCACTTCTTCAAAATAGACTTGCACAGGCCGTGGTATTTTGTGGAAGAGCCACATTCAAGGGGCCAAAGAACCGCATGTGGCTCAGGAGCCGCAGTTTGCCGACCACTGGTCTAGACAGTAGTCTTATAGAAAGACCCGCTCTAGGTGCTCTCACGAGTTTCTTTTTATAACAAAAATGAGGCACCTTTTAACTGTACGTTTCTGTCAGGTTAGCTGTAAAGTGCTCAAAACACTTTATTACCTCACCCGACCCCTTTCATTCAGTAAAACATGGCTGCTAAATGCTTGGGTCCTCACTCTTCCTCTGCATGCATGTGTGTGTGTAATAACCGCTTTATTATTTTTTTAAAATATATTCTATTGATTTTTTACAGAGAGGAAAGGAGAGGGATAGAGAGTTAGAAACATCAGTGAGAGAGAAACATCGATCAGCTGCCTCCTGCACACCCCCTACTGGGAATGTGCCTACAACCAAGGTACATGCCTTGACCAGAATCAAACCTGGGACCTTTTCAGTCCACAGGTCGATGCTCTATCCACTGAGCCAAACCAGTTAGGGCACAACTGCTTTATTGAGATATAACTTACATACCACACAATTCACCCATTTAAAATGTACAGTGCAATCACCAGAACATTTTCATTCCCTTAAAAAAAAACACCCTGCCCCTTACCAGTCATTCCCACCTCCCGCCTCCTCCCAGGATTATACAACCACCAATCTACTCTTTGGTACTTCATTCCTTTTCATGGCCAGATAACATCCAATTATATGGATACAGCACTTTTTGTTTAACCATAATTGATGGGCATTTGTGTTTCCACTTTTTGTCTGTCATGAAAAATGTTGCTTTGAACTTTCATACACAAGTTTTTGTGCAGATATAGGTTTTCATTTGTCTTGTATGGAAGAGTGGAATTGCGGGGTCTTACGGTAACTGTGTGTAACCTTTTGAGGAACTGCAAGATTGTTTTCAAAGTAGAGGCACCCTTTTATTTTCTTAACAGCAATTTCTCCACGTCCTCCCAACACTTGTTATTGTCTGTCTTTATCATAGCCGTCCTGGTAGATCCAAAGTGATGCTTCCCTGTGGCTTTGATAGACATTTCCCTGATAGCTAATAGTGTTGAATATTTTCCATGTTGGCCATTTTCTTTGGAAAATTATCTATTCAGAACCTTTGTCTAGTTTTTTCTTTAGTTGCTTGTGCTTTAGTGTTGTGTACTGTTTTTTATTATTACCACTTTGTTCTTATTAATATTGTAGGACTCCTGAAATAATGGTAATAAGTATAATGAATATAACTTGTTGGTATGTACAAATGATTTGTTCTAACTGCACTTGAGCCCAGTAACTTTTGAGGTGAAGAGCTAGACCAGGATGACCTGGTTCAGAAGCTCCTGCCCACCTGCTTCTGGTGAGGCCCAGAACCAGAGTCCAGCAGCAGGGCCTGACAAAGAGTAGTTAGTGCTCCATACCTATCTCCTGAAAGACCAAGGGGCAAGTGATGGGCAAGGTCCTTACGCTCTCGGATCCATCTGTCCTCTGAAGCACCTGCAGCCTGGTCCTGACATGTCTTTCCTTTTCTCCCACATCAGAGCGGAAACGCTTGGGCATTGGCCAGTCTCAGGAGATGAACACTCTATTTCGATTTTGGTCCTTCTTCCTCCGAGATCACTTTAACAAAAAGATGTATGAGGAGTTCAAGCAGCTCTCTCTGGAGGATGCCAAAGAAGGCTACAGGTGAGCGGGATTGGGGTGGGGCTCTGGCTGGTGGTTGGCAGGTGGTTAGAAGTCCCTAGTGGGTCTGCTTCCAGAACTATAACTGGAAATGTCTTATATGTATACTTCATATTCTTTATTTAAAATATTATTTTTGAATGAGTAATATATTCACATGGTTCAAAATTCAAAGAAGCCGGTTTGGCTCGGTGAATAGAGCATACGCCTGAGGACTGAAGGGTTCCAGGTTCTATTCTGGTCAAGGACACATGCCTGGGTAGCAGGCTCAATCCCCAGTGGGGGGCGTGCAGAAGGCAGCCAATCAATGATTCTCTCTCATCATTGATGTTTCTCTCTCTCCCTCTCCCATCCTCTCAGAAATCAATAAAAAAAATATATATTTTAAATTCAAAGAGTTCAAAAATTATATAGTAAGAAGTCTCCTCATCACTTTCTCCTGCCATCTATTTCATTTTCCCAGAGTCAACCAGGATTGTTAGAATCTTGTGGGTTCTTTCTGAAAATACTCTGCCCATGTAAGCAAGGACCTATGCAGTGTCTCCTACACACTTTGTTTACACACAAGGTGGCCTCTATTATATATGCTCTTGCACCTTGATTTTCTACTTAATGTTACATATATTTTGAAGATCATTCCATATCCATCCATAAATAACGTTCTTATTCCTTTTATAGTCTGTATAGTATTACACTGAATGGATGTACTATAATTTATTTAACCAGTCTCCCACTAATAGATCCTTATGTTATTTTCAATGTTTTACTATTTTAAAAAATTTTTAGACTCTTCTCTCTTTTTCCCAAGTAAAATGTGTTCTCTAAGCAATTTGAAAAGGACAGAAATGCTTAAAGAAGCTGGTGGAAAACATGATCTCAGTCCAGTGTTAAAGCTCTGCCGTATTTCATGTCTTTTAGGTCATCCTGTGAATGCCTTCTTGTATCTTCCTTATCATTAATAAGCTTGACCATTTTTCCATGTTTAAAATAATTGACTTTTGGCCTTCTTACAGAAGTTACATGTTTTTGCTCCAAAGTTTAGAAAATATAGATAAAATCACTTGGAAAATATAGATAAGATCACTCCCAAAGATAACCAGTGTTAGTATATTTACATGTGTGTCCTTTTAACTTTGTATGCATATGTAGATGTAAAATTGACATATTTGTTTACAAAAATGGGCTCATTCTACATAGAACACTTTGAAATGTATATTTTCCACTTTACTATCTCATAAGCATTTGTCAGTATGAGTGAATATTTACACTGTAATTTTTAATAGCTTATATTATTCTGTCAACAGATTTATCATGTTTTTCTTAACCACTTCTCTATTCTTAGACATTTAGATTTTGTTGAATAATTCTGCTGTGAACAGCTTTGATATATCTGTAAAATCTAAATCTGCATCTTTGGGCCATTTCCCTGACATGTTCCTACAATTGGAATACCTGAGACAGATAAATGAACAGACCTACTAATTGGCATGGTCAGATGGCTTTGCAGAAAGCATATCTCAGGTATAGGCAAGCTTTTCCTGAAAGAGGACAGACAGTAAATACTTGATGCTTCGTGATCTCAGCTGCAACTACGCAGCTCTGCTGTTACAGAAGAAAGCAGGCAGTGACATTCCACAAATGAATCGGAGTAAACCAAGGGTGTAGTTGGGGCTGCTGTTCACTTGGCCAGAGTTTGCTGACCCCTGGCAGACTGTAAAGATTTAATGTTGGAGCCACTTAGATTAGCAAGAATTCGCTATTTCCTTGATAATCCATTGTATTCAAACTCTTTCCCTGTTCATCTATTATGAGGGTTCATTTCCCTGTTTTTAGAAGAAGAAACTTGAGTCCTGATTTCACTGATTTGTGTTTTCCTATAGATATGGTTTGGAGTGCCTTTTCCGATACTACAGTTATGGCCTGGAAAAGAAGTTCCGGCTGGACATATTCAAGGATTTTCAGGAGGAAACCATGAAAGACTATGAAGCCGGTGAGAGCCAGAGTTGGAGCTCTGTGAGCCCTGGTCGTCTAGGCCAGTGGTTGGCAAACTGCGGCTCGCGAGCCACATGCAGCTCTTTGGCCCCTTGGGTGTGGCTCTTCCACAAAATACCACGGCCTGCGTGTGGGAACCCCTTTCACGTCCCGCGTGGTTCAGGGTTCCGGTTCAGGGTTTGGGTTCTGGAGAAGGCTGCACACAAATGAAAAGAGACTAGAAAAGCATTAATTTGGGAATATTGGGGGCCAGGCGGGAGCCCACCTCTAGGGGGAGGACTACCCTTTGCTTTGGCCTTGCCATCCCTTTTATTCAGGTTTGGGATACACCCCATTGCCCTTAGGCAGGAAATTCCAATGATAGCCAATCAGCAAGAATTTACATAAGACTTAACAGGTAGAGGCTGCTTCAACTACCAATATCTCAAGTAAACAATGAGTGTTTAGCTCCGACCTTTCAGAGCATTTAAGGTTGACCACCCTTCCCACATTCCCTTTCCACATCTCTCTATTAGTGGGACAATGATCGGTTTCCGGCACCTGGGCGTCTATTTTGAAGAAGTGGCGTTAGAAGAAGTTTAAGTTTAAAAAATTTGGCTCTCAAAAGAAATTTCAATCGTTGTACTGTTGATATTTGGCTCTGTTGGCTAATAAGTCTGCCGACCACTGATCTAGGCCTTCTTCCCCTCACTCCCCAGTTTGACCTGGGTCTGTCTATCACATCACACTTCACTCTCCTCCGAGCCTCTTAACACACCAACCCAGCTTCTCTCTTCCTCTCTCCTCTTTCCTTACAGGTCAGCTCTATGGGCTGGAGAAATTCTGGGCCTTCTTGAAATATTCCAAAGCCAAAAATTTGGACATTGACCCCAAACTTCAAGAATACCTCGGCAAATTCCGACGTCTCGAAGACTTCCGGGTGGATGTGAGTACAGGTCTCTCGTTTTGGGTTGTCTTAGAAAGAACACTGGACGGAGGTCAGGGAACCTGGGTTCTTGATCCAGTTGTGTTGTGCCACTGGCCCAGGGATACAACCCGCCCATGGACCTCGTGTCTTCCTCCGTAAAATCGAGGGTGAGAAGTGGACAATGAGGGCTAATTGGAAGGGGCTACATGGTTGCTCCTCCCAGAAATGGCTAAACTGTCATAATGCCCTTTCCCTTTTATCTCACAACCCTCCTTGTTACTGTGCCCTAGTTGATGGGGATGGGTATCCAAGGTGAAATGTTTTTGTTTATTCTGGAAGAGGCGATTTCTAACCCCAGAAGTTTATAAATTATGTTCAGTTTTTTCTCTGCCTCCACCCCTGCTCCTCTGTCTGTTTATTTATTTGAGAGAGAAACACGGATGTGAAAGAGAATTATTGATTGGTTGGCTTCCCAAACTGGGATGGAATCCACCACAGTTCAGTGTGCAGGAAGACTGCTCCAACTGAGTCACATCTGTCTTCTTGGAGCACTAAATCAACAGTGACATCTAGTGGTGGATCATGGTTATCGCTACTAGATTTTTCAAGGAGAGTGGTAGTGGAGTTAATTGAATGTCTCTGTGCAAGGTGCTTCAGAGACTCCAGCAATGAGTGAAAGACTTTATCCTCCAAATAGTTAATAATGTAGTAGGGATATGCCAGTTATCTTATTCTATTAAAACCTTTTAGGAAAAATGCAAATATAAGTAAAGAGCAATAATAGTTTATATTTTATTTTTAAAGTTGGATTGAGTGCTTACTATGTGCTGGACAGTTTACATTATCATTTGACCTTGACAAAGTGGTGCAGTAGGCAAGGTTTATTGTTATCCCTGGACCAAGGTAAACGGAAGTCCATGGCCACCCAGTGAGACAGTGGCTGCACTGCCTAGGTCTCGCAAGATTGGAGATGAGTAGGGGGTTGTTTTTTTTTTCATCCTTAGGTGCACTCCCTCCTATGGAGTTGGGGGGGCGGGGCATGTGCGGAAAACCCTTTAATAGGAAGACCAGTTGAGGTGGAACAAGATGGGCTCAGCTTTGGCACCCAGAAAGAAAAGGAAACCTCCTCAAGGTCACAAGACCTTTGGCAGTGGTGTAGCCAGACTGGAGCATGGTCTGACTCTTAAACAGTGTCCTGCTTAGGCCTTGAAAGGACAAGGCAGTCCCCATGAGTCTCTGGGTCCTCTGATCAGAGATGTCTCAGCCTGTTGCATTCCATGCGTCATCTCCTGAGCAGTGATCCCTTCCCATAACCGGAACAGGAACTCCTGTGGATAAAAACCTGGGCCTCAGGCAGTACATGGGTCCAGTCCATATTTTGTCTTCACCGATTACCAGCTTTGGGACCCTGGGCGAATTACTTTTCTGTGCTTCAGTGTCCTCTTCTACAGTATCGATGATCTGCACCCATGTCTGCATCCAAGGGTGGTGCAGACCCATGACTAAGTACATAAAATAGCACGGTGCTTGGCATCCTAGCATGGAGACATTCTCAGTAAAACTGGTAATTCATTTTTAGGGTTAAACCTATTCATTATCTGCATAACATTTAGAGGTGGGAAATAGGAGTACCCTATACAGCCCTGGCAGGGACGGGTAGTGCCTCCTAATCACCTGTGATTCCCTCCTGTGTTACAGCCCCCCATGGGTGAAGAGGGCAACCACAAGCGACACCCAGTGGCAGCAGGAGGTGGTGGCGGTGAGGGCAGGAAGCGGTGTCCCTCCCAGTCTTCCAGCAGGCCCACTACCGTGATCAGCCAACCCCCCACACCACCCGCCGGCCAGCCCACCCGGGAAGATGCCAAATGGACAACCCAGCACTCAGCACACTGACTTTGAGAAAGTGGAAAAAACCCCTTGGCCCTGGGGGTTTGGGGAGAGGGGGATGGGCAAGAGTCCATGCGGGCACCCAGTCCCAGGAGAGGGGACAGAGAAGGGACAGGCCTCTAGTCATTAGGATGGGCCTTTGTGCTGAGTAGCAATGTGTACACCTTTTGGGCTGTCAGAGGTACCCCTGGGCAGGAGCCTCCACACATTCCCTTCCCCCTCCTCTCTCCATGACATCTTCACATCCTAGCTTCTAAGGGGGGAGGGAACAGGGGAGATTTTATATATATATATATATATATATATATACACACACACACATATATATATCAAGTTTTAAATTATTGATAGTTCATTTGGATTACCAAATCACTCTGTAGCCCTGCCCACGGCTGATAGGCCGCAACCCTGGTCCCCTTCCCACAGCCTCCTGCTCCCCCTCAAGCCAACTATGCAGCCCACAAGAAGGCCCTGTGGGCCCCATTGCCCAGCACTGTCCCGTTGAAGGCTCTGCGGCGCCTGGGCCCCACGAGCACTAGCCCCTTTATCATCTGGGGCTTGCCATCACCATCTTCTCCCTACCGCCCTGTGCCCCTCCACCATCTTCCGGGAGAAGGAAACCAAAGGATCTAAAAGTGGTGGGGGGGGGTTGGCCTCTCCCCACTCCCCTCTCCCCAAACCCCTTACTCCCCAGCCCAGAGAGACGCTGCTCATACCAGAAAAGACTATTGAAAGATGATTTATTTTATTTTTCTCTGACCTTATCATCCTTGGGGAAGAAGGAAAAAAAAATGACAAAACCGACCATAAAAGACCAAAAAAAAGAAAATCTGAAAACCCCCACCTAATCCACAGCAAGTGATGTTTTTCTCCTACCCTTGGAATTTGTTTTGTTTTGTTTTGTTCTTTGAAATAATATTTTTTTAAAAGTTGCCTTATTGTGGAGCGGGAATCTGAAATACCCAAATGCCTGTTTTCCTCGGTGGAGTCTACTCAGAGCTCTCACCTTCTCTGGATGTGCCTGGGCTGGATTGACTAGACTCTTCCTCTGGACTGAATTGCATGTACAGTGCCTCCTGCCTCGGAGGCAAGAGAGTTGGGGGTGGCTCGGATGAGAGCCATGCCCGAATATCCCTGCTGTTGCATCGTTTGAAGCTGACGTCCTGTGTCTACACTGCTGCCACTGTCGTGTCCTCGCTCTGCTTGCTGTTGCCTCACACTAAGCCCTGTCCCTGCTGTGATACCCTTCATCCTACCCTTGGAACCCCAAGGCCAAGTTTGCTTCAAACTGTTGGAGAAGAGCGTTGGCCTGGATCTGGGACACACATGTCCTCAGCTTGACCGTCTCCCCACTTCAGAGGGGAAAGGTGAACACCTGGCAGCTGAGGCTTGGATTAAGTTGAGGCCTCAAGGAGGCTTTGTCTCATAAAAGGTGGAGAAAAATGCCATTCTCCTCCCTTGGGTCTGGTGGGGTCTCCCCATCTTGCATTCCCCTCTGCAAGCCATCTCTGCCCAGCCTCCAGTTGACCCTGCCTGGGAACAAAGGACGAGGAGGAGTTGAGGGCTGGGGAGAACCCTGCCAGTTGGAGAAGCCGCATGGCAGGAAGGTATATGTGGACATAGAGTATACCTGACTTCTCCAGCCACTGACTGCTTGGGTTGGGCTGTGAAACAATGGAATGGCTGGAGTCTACAGGCATTTGGAGCTGGAGGGTGGGGGTGATGAAGGACTGACCCACACGGACTGGACTGTGTGTTGGGTGTGGGACGACGATGCATCCACCCCCAGTGGGGACCAGGCAGCACTGAAGTTTGTGGTAATGTTGCTCAGTTGCTGCACTTCATGGCCCTCTTTCAACTCCCTCTGTTGGGCCCAAAGGTTGGGAGTAGGGGACAGTGCCCCAGGGCTTGCCTCTGTCTTGGGCACATCGTCGTTGCTTTTGGCCTGCCCCCTCATCTCTGCCCTCCCAGTGGTTGGTATGTTGGGAAACCCATCTCAGTTCCTGTGACCCAGTTGTCTCAAAAGCCACGGATGAGTGTCTGATTTCTGCTCTGACGGCGGGATCTGCAGCCTTTCCCTGCCCTGTCTGGTGCCCGCCCTGTGTTGTACCAGACACGACTTCTGCACCCCTGCCTCCTTTGCTGTATCTCCCCTTTGCTTCAGGTTGCGCAGCCCTGTACTGTATCCAGCACCACAGAAACCTCAGTGTTTGTCCTCTGCTGGGTTTGGGGCACAAGGAAGCCTTGGAGGTGTGGGGACAGGCTGTTATGATAAAGAGTTTATTCCTAGGCCAGGGGCTGCCATATTCTGATCCCTCCCCACAGACACCCCAGAAAGAGGAAGCCCCTTTGAGGTGAGGACTTTATCTCAACATAGGCTGAGGATGGGGAGAAAGAGACTTTTTTTCTTTTTCTTTTTTTTTGTAACATGTTAGGAGTTGATGTTGCAAAGAGTAGTTTACATCTTCACTTTCTGAAGACACTTGAATTTAGGACCGACGTATCTGTGACAAGCATGCCAGGAGTGGCAGGGGCCATCAGGGCTTGCCACTTCACACCCACCATCCTCTCATGGGGATCCAAGATCTGAGACACAAAGCAACAGCCTGCCCAGATCCTTCTGTTCATCCTGTATCCTTCCAGGATTGGTCCATGCCAACACACCCTTTGTGTGTCAGCCCTGCTCGGGGCAGGTTTCTCACCCTCTCCTAAACCTGGGAACAGGTGCACTACCAGCAGAGAGGGGCTGCCAGCCGAGCCCAGCCTGGACTCTGGAGCTCAGATCAAGATGCTGAGCCCCATGTCTAAGTTGTGTTCTGTTTTGTTCATTTGTAGCTTCCCTTCCCCCTTTCCTAGTGATTGATTTTAGAAAAGAAAGTAAGCTGCTCAGAAGGCCCTAGAAGTGGGGAGGGGCAAGGAAGGAACTAGGGTTGGGGTTTTTGCCAAAAGCCTGGGTAGAGCGGTCTGGATCATCTGGCGCCCTCCTGAGTGGGACCCCGTAGTGCCTCCTGTGTGGAGGGTCCCTCGACTTGCCCCAGCCCCACCCTCTCCTTCAGCCATGTTGACGGTGGCGGCAGAGAAGATAGGAACTTACAGCCCATTTCTCACTGGAGAGGAAAACATGTCACCTGGCTTTGCGGAGAAGGTTCCACCTTATGCTCATAGAACATTATCTTTACCATGTGCTAGGATATCACACTTAAAAGGACAAACAATGTAAAATACTTGAATGAGCTTGTATTATAACATTAATATTATTGAGAGTATCTGCTTTCCAGGCTGAAGTGATTCATTATTCTAGTCTGCTTTAGTCCTTTGTAATTTGTGGTAATTATGCTTTTCTTTTTAATACAAAAAAATGTATAAAAATAAAAACTTGAAAAGGCACAATACTGGCTGGTCTCCCATCTGGGATACAACTGTTGGGTGTGAGGAGTGGAGCTGGTGAGGGGAGAACCCTGTCTGGGACAGGAGTCGTCCCTTAGCTTCTAAGGCAGCATGAGAGCTGCCAGTCTTGAATTCATGCTCACCTTGTGCCTTAAGATGTGGGAGCTGCACCAGTGCCATAGAACAGACCAGTCCAACAGCCAGGTTTTCCTGCACCTGCTGTGGCCTGGCCCTGAGGGAAGAGACAGCCAGGAAGGAGGGTGGTGCTGTGATTTCTCACAGGAGGGTTGGCACCGCCCCTCACTGAACAGACTTCCCTGCTGGGGTGTCAAGTTCAACACTGGCCTTATGGACTCCAGGGGAACCAGTGAGCCCTGAGGATTGATGCCCCATTGGGACTGGCCTCTGGGCTATTGGTGGCTTTCCCCCAACCCGTGAGGCTAGTCTCTGGCAGTAGTATTCTGAATGCCAGTTGGGCCTAGATGTATAATTACAAAACTAAAAATAAGTTCCGGCTTCATTTACTCATTCATCTGGCAAATGTGTCCCATGCCTGGTTTTCCAGAGAAATCCACCAGCCAGCAGGTGGGCAGGGAATAGGAGATAGTGGCCAGGGCTTATGCAGACTGATTCGGACAGGAAGACAGTTCAGCCTCACTCCCACACCTAGGAGTGCTTGTGAAAGGCCACATGACCGTGAGTTGTGCAGAGGCGAGAAAATACTGCAGTGGCTAATGGAGCTAAAAGGAGACCAGTTTATTTTCCATGCTTCCTCCTTTCACACATTTTCTGCTGCAAATTTGACACCTCAGCCTTTGCTTGAACCTTATCCGTTAACAACCTCAGGGCCCTTTTGTTTCATGCAGAAGAGGCCAGGTCCCACGCACTTGCCTGCCAAAAGGGGTGAAAGGTGGACCGCCTCTTGCCCCCTAGGTGCCCTGCCGGAACTTCGGAATCTCAAGGTCTTAAAGGGAAAAAAATCTTTCCACTTTTCCTCTTTCTCCGGGTTCCTCGTTTCCTACCCTTTTTAAGGATATTGAAGGTGGGCTATTGTCCGAACGGTTCCTTATAAGACCCAGTTTGTGAGTGCGGGCTAGTGGCTGTGAGGACTTAGCTAAGGATATAGGTCACCCATCAGGTGCACCAACTCCTGAAGCGGGTGAGTAGGTGGGGCTTTGCCAGGCCAGGGAGGACTCTACCTGGGAAGTGCCCGGTCGGCCCACTGGGCAGGTCCTCTGGATTCCTAGCGCTGATGGGAAGAAGTACTTTTTGATGGTTCTGCCTGGAGACTTGTCCTTATCAGATGTTACAGTATTTTATAAAGCTACAGCGGGTGGTTATCTTGACATGTGAGAAGTGAAAGTTCAGGAATAGACCCAATTATGTGGAAGAATTTGGTGACTGATGATCAGAGTGGTCAGATTGTTCTTGGGAGCCACCGGGCGGGCCCCGGGCAAAGACTGGCTGCTGAGGGCAGGGCAGGGTGGGGATTGCTTCCACCCCAGCAGCTCTGGTTTTGTTTCAGATAAGCTTCCTGGTAAGATTGCATTTGAAAGGCATCACTGCTAAAGCAACTAATCATTTGGGGGGAAAAGAGGATTTTGCCCTTTGTTCAACCATGTTTTTCGTGGCTTCTCATTGGAGAGAGAGGGTTCTAGCCTCTGGCCCTGCTTCAGAGCGTCTCATTAGGCGCTTCAGTCAAGTGTCCCCAAACTTTGACCCTTCCCTGTGGATTAAAGGGCCCCCAGTTTAGCAGGTCCACAGGGTTTGGCCTTTGGTTCCCAGGTTTGGCTGAAGGTACTGCGTTTGGGCTGCATCTGTGGTGTCAGCTGTACTCCAGGGAGAAGCTTCGATGTTATTTTTGTTTGCAATGGGTCAGAGGTAAAGGGGGCCTTTGTCACTTACTGTTTGGGAGGGGCAATGGGGACTTGACCCCTACCACTATTGCCAGGCTGTCTGGCTCTGGCCTGAGCAGGGTATGAGAGAAGTTTTGGGGACAGGAAAGGGGTAACGCACTCTCTTCTGGTCCCCCCATCCCCTGGCAGCAGAAGGGGCTCTCTGGAGCCATGCAGCCTCCAGTGTGGCTGTCACCTGTCATTGGCTACATCTTGCCTACACAGAGTGATCTGGGCCCCTCTTTCCTTCTACAGCAGAGGACTGTGGGGACTTGTCACTATGGGGAGCTGTTTCTCCCTCTTCTTAAGCTAACTCCTGGTCCCCTGGAGGGACAATAGGGGCAGTCAGGGGAGCCTTGACCCTGTCCTTGGCCCTGCATTTCCTGGAAGCCAGCCTTCCCCTGCCCTCGCGGTGCTATCTTTAGTGCGGGGCTGAAGAAGTAAGTTCCTAGGTGCGGTCAGGAGGCCTCAGGCCACCTTAGCAGTCCGCTGCTGAGGGGACAGCCAGGATGGCACTCAGGCCCTCTCTCACTCCATCTTTGTGGGGTCGGGGATGCTCTCAGAGAGTGGGGTGAAGCCTAACAGGAGGATGTGTCTCTCGTAGGCCTTGGTCTGCTTGAACACCGTGTCTGTCCCATGCAGATGGTCCAGCACCCCCAGCACCCCATAGCACTGGTTGAACCTGGAGGAGAGAAGAGGATGCTGGAGACCTGTGTGCTGACCTCATTTGTGCCAGCCTCCCACATTTCTAAGCCCTCCCCCCTCCCCACTACCCACCTCTCCCCCTCCATGCTGACTGCCTGCATCAGAAAACCCAGGGGAGATGGGGCCCATTTGCCTGGGGCCACCCCAGATTGGAAATCTGTGAGCTTCCTCTGAAAAGCTCTTACTGTGATTGCTAAGCACACAAGTCAGGACCTGTGGCTGAATCAGAACCCCCTGGAACACCCTTTAAAATGCAGATTTTCAAGCCCTGCTCCTCCCTCCCCCTAGACACTTTGATTCGGCATATTTAGAGTGGGAACCAAGAGCCTGCATTTGTGAAGCACGTCTCAGTGATTCTGTGCAGGGGGCTCCCAGGCCACACTGGAGAAAGCCTGGAAACGTTCAGTGCACAAGTCCCCTTGAACTGTACGCAGGGTTAGGTATTTATGCATTTTTCTGACAGTGCCCTAGCTTATATTGCATACTCAGAGGGTCCAGCACCTAGATAAAGGTTAAAATCCCAGTTGCAGGAAGATCAAGTATCAGAAGGAATGAGCAAGGTGGCCTGTGGTCCAGCGTGGTCATTCTTCCCACCTCCAGACCTCTGCCTCCACTAGCGCCACATGTAAACGGAGTGTCTGCTAGCAGAAGTAAAGGTGGAGGTTACTGACCCACAGTGGGCAAGGGACCCTTACTTGAGATGGTGGTAGTCATGGAATTCAGGTGAGGGCAGGAAGGGTAGGTGGTAGCCACAGTGGGAGATGGTGGTGACGATGAGAGTCAAGGAAAACCACACCATGATGGAAGACAAGTGGGAGCCCATTACTATGGGCCCCACCATCGCCGGCAGCATGTTGGAGACCTGCAAGGGAAGGGCTGTTGGAAGGTGGGCCCCAGGGAGATGGAGGGGACCTAGGTGGGTGTCCCCTTTGCCCCACGGTGGTACCAGGAAGACTTCCTTGACTCAAGTCTGGAGAATCTGAAAGTTTCAAGACCCTTGTTTGCTGGAATCACTCACCTTTGTATCTTGGGACAAGTTATTAATGGTTTGAGCTTCAACTTCTTCATTAGTAAAACGAGGATTAAAAGGGTTCTTGGGAAGATTAAATGAGGTAACTTATGATGGGCATCTAGGAGAGCTTGGCATATGCTAAGTCAACAATAATGCTAGTTATTTAATGAATGGGGAGCGGGAGGGGCCAGTGTGATCTGGTTCTCTGCAGGAGACCTAGGGAAGGTGGCGGGCCTGTGCCCTCACTTCTGGGGAGCGAGCTCTACTCACCACATGCTCGACAGGGTGGGCGTAGAGCGAGATCACGCCGATGGGAGCTGTCCACTCGTGGTGTTTCTTATGGATTTTCTTGTAGAATATTGGGTGGTGAAGGAGCCTGGGATAAAGTTAATAGTTCATAATCTGCCAATCTCCTTTCCTCCCTTTCCCACAGACCACGAGAAACAGAGGTTTGGGCCCCAGGGGTTACATCTGTGGAACAAGGTGGCAAACACACAGACCGGCCTTTGAGTTCTAACCCCACCTCTTACGCTGCACAGTTTGGGAGAGAGTTACTTTGCCTCTGTCCACCTCAGCTGTATTAGCTGTAAAATGGGGATGATGCCCAGAAAGGATTCACTAAGGAAGTGAATGGGAAACGCCCCAAGAACGGAGGGGCTTTCTTTTCTGGACGGTCGCGGTTGTCTCGGTTGTCGGCTGTGGAACACGTGTCTCCCTGTTAACTGCTTCGTGGGAGGCTTTGGAGGCAGGTGGTGGAGAGGGAGGTGCCAGCTGTGCCCGGCGGCCGCTCACCGGTGTGAGTAGTAGAACATGATCTCCTCAATCAGCGTGAAGACTGCCAGCTCCAGGAGGAACCAGTGGAAGGTGGGCAGCTCTCGGCGGCAGGGGTCTCTCCACAGCTTGAGGGTGGGGTAGAGGAGGACCACGATGGGGAAGGAGATCAGGAGCTGGTTGAGCAGCACTGTGCGCACAGACTGGCGCAGTTTCACAGGGTCCACCTGCCCAGGGGAGGAAAGAGGGAAGTGGGACAGTGTGAGATGTAGGTCTTCTCCTTCTAGAAAAGCTCCACCGTGACCTGCTCTCAGGAAGCCCCCATTCAGAGGTGGGTGCTCGGAGTGACGTCCGGCTGAAGCTGGCAGCCCCTGACGGCTGCCCAGCCCCAGGTGGAACCAACCATCTGGCAGTGCCTCTGCCCGCAGCCTTCGGTCTCTGCCTGAACCTGCTATCTCCTTCCTGGCACTGCAACGGTCACCACAGTGGGGCCGCGGCGCATTCTCTCCAAGGTCACTGCACCCCCACCATTCCCTTCCTCAGAGCACTGCGGGTCCCAGGAATAGCCCCATAACCACGGGCCACTTCCTGGGGTCTGACAAGCTGGTTTAGGATTGGTCAGAAGGGATTCCTCCCGAGTCCCCTCTACAAGCTGTAGAGGCTGCTGCCCGAAGGTGAGCCGGGATTCATGGTTATCCTCGGATTTCAGGCCTTCCCCTTCCTGCAGCTTTTCCAGGTACTACATCATCAAGAGAGGATGATCTGTGGTTATTTTAGGAGACGCAGCCTGAGGATTTAGGGTGAAATGTTATGATGTCTGGAACTTTTTCAAATGCTTAAGCAAAAAATTATAGAGGCACAAATTTACACTCATATATTGAAGAAGCAAATGTAAAATGTTTAAAAGTGGTGAACCCAGGTGGTATGTAAATGAGTGATGATTGTACTACTTTTGTATATATGTCTTCAAGTTTTCATAATGACAAAATGTGGGGGGGAAAAGAGTGGACAGAGAGGAAGTGGAAACTGCAAAGACTTGCTGCGAAGGAGAGCAAGCATGTGAGTGGTAGTGAGTGTAGGAGACGGAGTCAAGGGTTTCTGTTTGGTTTGTGGGTGGTTTCTTTTTTCTTAAATCCTCACCCAAGAATATATTTTTGTTGATTTTAGAGAGGAAGAGAGAGAGAGAAACATCAATTGGTTGCCTCCCAAATGCACCCCGACTGAGGATCGAACCAGCAACCTGGGGATGTGCCCTGATTAGGAGTCGAACCCACGACCTTTTGGTGTACGGGAGGATGCTCCAACCAACGGACCCACCCTGCCAGGGCTGGTTTAGTGTTAAGATGGAAAAAATTATAGCATGTTGATAATAATCCAGAGGGGAATCATCTAGGAAAGTAAGGAAACTAAAGATACATTGAGCCCTGGCTGGGTAGCTCAGCTGGTAAGAGTGTCATCCCAATACTTCAAAGTTGTGGTTTCAGTCTCCGGTCAGGGCACATACAAGAAGCAACCAATGAATGTATAGGTAAGTGGAACAACGAATGGATGCTCCTCTCTCCCCCTATCAATCAATAAAAAAAATATTTTTTGAAAGAGGAGGGAGAAGGGAACAATTTCCTGGAGTGAGCAAGAGGTGCTTCTGTGGTTCACAGCTCCTGAAGGATGGCTGTGACAGGAGCCAGGAGAGCTCCCGCTGCAGCAGTGGGGAGGAGAGCAGGTGTTGGAAAGGCTGCGGAAGCTCCTCTGCTTCGTGAGGAGGAAGCAAGGCCATCCTGTTCCAGGCGATTAGAGGAGGAGGTGCGGCGTTAGAGGAAAGAGGAGAGGTGGGAACTCGCTATCCAAGTGGGAGAGGAAACAGATCAGGCTGGATCTCATGAATGCCTGCAGCATTTAGGTGTCACTTGATCTGTTTCTGGTTTCGTAAGGGAGGGATCAGGCCTTGCTGGAATCGGCCAAAGACTACATGGCCTCCTTCTTACTTGTGTGTCTACCCGAGGATGCGCACCGTGTAGGAGGACGGGACTGGAGTCAGGGAAGAGGAGCCCTGGCCTGTTTCCTGGAAACAGTCTGACCTTGGCCTAGTCGCTGCTCCTTTCTGAACCTCAGCTTCTGCTAACTGCGACACCTTCCCGTGTGGCTCTGCGATCACTGCAGCCTGAAGTGTTGCCGGGTTAGGTGATATTCTTGACAGCTGATGCGGTCTGTGGTTAGCAGCATGAGCCGTGGTGTCAGAAAGCTTGAGTGTGGATCATGGTTCTGCTCATGTCATGTCTCAAAGCCTCCGCTTTCTCATCGGAACCATGAAGGTTAAGACAGTGCGTGGCCTGGAAGATGTAAGCGTCTAGTCAACCGTGCGGGTGAGGAGACCCCCTGACCTGACGGAGGAAGGGCTCTCGGTGGCCAAGCGCTGGCATTGACACGGAGGCTCCAGCCCATGCTGCCGAGCGAGCCTGGGGAAGCCCCCCGGCCGGCCGGCTGCTCTTGGCCCAGGTGAAGGGGACTGTGAGCCAGGCCAACAGCTCTGGTTTCAGAAGGCCTTTCTGAAAGCCTGGGTCCATTCTGCCCTCTGAGTGCAGGACGGGGGCAGAATGCCTGGGAGCTGAGGGGATGCACCAGGTTCCTGGGCAGATCATTCACAGATGCTTGTCTTCTCTGGGAAAGAAGCCAGGGCGTGATTTCGGTGGAGAACCACCTTCTTCCTTGTTGGGTAAGAAAAGGCTCCTGGAGGTTGTCAGAGCGCCAAGCAGGTCAGCTGGGCTCGGGGCCGTGGGGCTCGCCTTGGTGCTGTGTGCGTGGATGTGTGTTTATCAGGAACCAACTAAGCGCTGTGGGTTGACTGAATAACTGGGGAGGAGGACCTGCTTGAAAAACCACCACCACCCACACATTCAGAATCCATACTATCCATCCAGCACAGAGGGGTCAGCCATTGTTTCCACCGGTGTCTTCACTCACGACAGCTGTCACCGTGTTCCAGTAACCAGCCACTGCTGTCCCTGCACCTGTGGCTGAGGGGGGAGCTGCCTGGCATCTCCAGCAGTCAGCCCAGTGCCAGGCTGAGCCGCTCACTCGTGCTCCTAAAATGCCAAACCCAGTGCTGTGGGGGTGCACAGGCAGGGACAGCTTGGGGCGGGATCAGAAGACCAGAACAGTAGTTTTGACTGGCTGGCTCTGAGAGTTGGACCAAACTATTTCCTCTCTTTAACCTTATAACTTGGGGGAGCCTCGTACACCTTAACTTGGCTCGCCCTGGCCACCGTCTCTCCCGGGCCAGCGGTGAGGGTTTTGAGAGCATGGCTTTAGCCCCTGCTTTCTGGGCTGTGACAGGGCGGAGCTGTGGCAACTCTTACCGGTTCATTCTTGCCAGCCTGAATCCGGTAGCGGGAGATGAAGCTGGGTTTCCCGGTTGTGTCAACCACCAGTAGCAGCCCATTGATGGTCCAGAATGACAGAACAGGCAGGTAGGTGGCACCTACGGTTGGAAAGCAGAGGGGACAATCAGGGCGACTTCAGGTTCTCATGGCATGTGCATTAACTGACCACGCACTTGACGGGGACCCAGCCGGCATAGTAGACAGTCCCTTGCCAGGAAGGGAAAGTCTTGGTGTCCAAGCCAGGAGACGGATCTTTAGTGACAGACTAGCTGAGGGGAACTTGGACAGGCCACTTAAGAAGTGTCTTTAGCCCTAGCCCGTTTGGCTCAGTGGATAGAGTGTCGGCTTGCGGACCAAAGGGTCCCAGGTTCAATTCCGGTCAAGGGCACATGCCTAGGTTGCGGGCTCGGTCCAACATGCAGGAGGCAGCCAATCAATGATTCCCTCTCATCACTAATGTTTCTCTCTCTCTCTTCCTCTCCCTTCCTCTCTGAAATTGAGAGAGAAATGTTTTTACTTACTTTCTTAGTTTTAATACAGGGATAACAACCATCTAGGTGGTTAAAGACATTTATATACTCTGAAATATAAATCAGTTTAGGATGACATTTGGGATTGTGGGCCCCATGCACTCTTTGTTTCCAAGGAAGGAAGCAGCAACGGAAGTAGGGTATGGTCTGGTTCCCCGCGAGCACTGGACTAGGAGTCCATCAAGGACCTAATCCGTTACCCTACTGACTGAGCAGTGCGACCTCAGGCATCCGCCCAGTCAGCGTTTCCTAACGTGGAAAACTCCTCTCTCAAGGGGCACCTTGGTTACACAGCCTTCATCCTGCTCTCCTGGAGACTCAGGGTCCAGGCTAGTGTGTTCACGGCTCTGATAATTACTGCAGCAAAGAAAACTGTTGGGTTTTGTCAAACCCACCCTTCCCCCTGGCTTTTTCTTAACCCCAGAGCTTTATTTTCTCAGAGCACCCAATAATGAGCCCTGGCTGGTAGCTCAGTTGTTAGAGCATCATCCTGACATGCCAAGGTTGCGGTTTGATCCCCGGTCAGGACACATACAAGAAGCAACAATAAAGAAGTGGAACAATATATTGATATTTTTCTCTCTTCCTCCCTCTCTTTTCCTCCCCCATTCTTTTCTCAAATCAATAAATTTTTAAAAATTAATAAAAAAAACACAATGAAATGTTATTTTTTAAAAAAAGAATCCCTAAGACTAGGATGGCCATGCATCCCAGTTTGTCCAGGACATTTTTTTCCCAATATATTTTATTGATTTTTTTACAGAGAGGAAGGGAGAGGACTAGAGAGTTAGAAACATCGATGAGAGAAACATTGATCAGCTGCCCTCTACACATCCCCTACCGGGGATGTGCCCGCAACCAGGGTACATGCCTTTGACTGGAATCTAACCTTGGACCCTTCAGTCCGCAGGCCGACACTCTAACCACTGAGCAGGACAATTTTAATTGACATCTGTCATTCCAGCATAATTAATAAGACCTCATTCACTCTCGCAATGTCCCTATTTGAACCCCCCATATGTTATATGGCCACCCCACCAATCACCATCCCACAGCATGGATGTTGTGTAGGATATATTAGAAAATTATGTCCAACACTTAAACTTTAGATACAGCTTTTTGCTGCACATCCACTTTTCCATGAAGTCATTCCAAGTATCGCTGATGTCCTACTGTGAACGAACAAGCACTCTGTCCACCCCAATTTTACCTAACCTTGTACTATTAACTTTACTTTTCCAGGTTTTGCCTTGTCCTTTAAATTCAGTATCTAGGGGCGAGGACATTGTACTTAACTCTGTGTCTCTATATCCCTCCTCCAGCAACCACAGTGCCTTGTAGCAGTTGACACCTGAAAAATACTTGGCTGACTCTGAGGGGACATGTGATTGGGCACAAACAATCTGGAGGGCAATTTGGCAGTAAAAAAAGAGAGACACAGAGACACAGACAGAGGGAAAGAAAAAAGGACATCAAGGAGCATCACAGCACTTTATAATTATAGAACATTTAAACAGCCTAAATGTCCATTAGGAGGAAATGGACTACATTGGGCGGCTTAAAATATTAAGTAAATCTATATTAATTGACATGGAAAGATGTCCACAATCTAATGAAAAACAACTTTTAAAAAAATTGATGTCTTGCCTAGCCGGCGTGGCTCAGTGGTTGAGTGTTGACCTATAAACCAGGAGGTCACGGTTCGATTCCCAGTCAGAGTACGTGCCAGGGTTGCAGGCTCAATCCCCAGTAGGGGCCGCGCAGGAGGCAGCCGATCAATGAATCTCTGTCATCAAATATATATATATTAAAAAAACAAAAAAATTTTGATGTCTTATAAATTCAACCATATATCTAATGTATGAGATTAATATTATATTTAAGGGTGGTTATTTCTTGGATATGGGAGAATGGGTGATTTTTCACCTTCTTTATGATTATTTGAACGGTCTGATTTTTGTTTTAGCAATGAGCATGTATTTACTTTATCTTTAATAACCAAGTCTTTTATTTTGGGGAAAAAAATATTGGACTGGTGGTTGCCTAGTGGGCCATCCATCAGGGTGGCTGCCTACTTGGAAATCCAAGGGCTCCTTGAGGAATACAGAACAAAAACCACAAGAGATGATCTTGAACTTTCTCAGCTCTAACGTTTACAATTGCAAGTATTTTCTGTCTGATGAGGTGATAGCTGGGTTCTCATCATTTTAACAGAAGCACGTGAAATGTTTTCCCACCATTTTCCCTACAGACATTTGCAATCCACACTGTTCTGCTTAAGATCCCTTTGGGGGGGAAAAAAAAAAGATCCTTTAAACCAGTCATATTTAACATTCAGCCCATTTTCAGAGTTATCCTCCCAGCTGAAAACAAGGGACATTTTATTTGTACTTTCACTTTGTGACAACTGACACTTTTTTATCTCCCCTTCTAGGCTGTGAAGGGGAGATAAAAAAACTTCTGGGTTTTTGATGGGGTAGAGCAACACTTTATCTTAAATATCTCTACATCTCCCATGGAACTTTGGCACAGAGGAACATTAATAAGTCTCATTTGAATGGACGAGGACATTCACGAGTGTAGATAATGCTGTTGTAAATCGCTGACATAGCTTTTTTTTCCACGATGTTTTCTCAGGCTTGTTTTGAGTCATTCACACTGTCAGTAAATATTTGAGTGACACTTGCTGTCCAGCCCCAAGCTAGATGGCACCAAGTACAAGGACACGCCCTCACATGACATTGAGAAGCTGTCTGACATCTAAAAGCAGGAGTATTGCTCTGAACATGCCTTCATTTTCACACACACTCTTTATTTTTTCTATTTTTGGGGAGATGGAGGTCTCCATTTCTCAACTTCTTTTGTTAGATATCTGTGGACATTCATTCCAGATTCGCCGCAAGTTGAGCTCTCTTGGGGGTCACCACTGACTTAAACTTGAAGTCCTTATTCTTTGTAATAATGAGCTGGGATGTCCCAAAGTAGAGAACAAGACCATCAGAAAAGGAACTAGAGTCATGAACCCAAGCTCTTGGTGCTGGTGGTCTGGGAAGCTCACCTGTCACGAAGAGGATCCACTCCTTCCCTTCGAATGTGAGCAGCAGCCTCTCCCACTGGGCCTGCCAGAAGTGGCCAGAAGCACCCCAAAATCTCTGAAGATGCCTTGGGGAAAAATCAGGTTCCTGGGTGAAGACTGGTGGGCGCTCTGGCCCCAGACCCCCACCACCTGCCCTCAGGTCCAACAGACTCACCACGTGACGGAGTTCCAGAAGGCCACCAGCAAGAGAAGGCCGGAGCCTAGGATGAAGGCGGTCCTCCTCATGGAGCCCCAGATGTGTCCCTCCTGGAGGGGACAAGACCGCGTCAGGCCCTGGCAAGCCTGCCCCCGGTTAGCCCACTGCTGAAGCTGGCAGGAGTGACGAGTGACCAGGATCTCAACCACGCCAGCACCGCTGACCTTTTCCCAGTTTCTAGTAGAGGCTCATCCTTATCAAGAACCCCGTGCTGTAGGTAGGCGTGTTTATGAAATCAGAGCTCAAGGTTGTGGAGAAGGCGGAGAGGGAACCAACCTGACTCCAGGGAAACGGGCAGGCGATTCTGTCGCCCAAAGAAAGGCAGGTGAGCCTTCCAACAGCTGTGGCTTTCGTCACCAGTCCTCTCGTGGAACAGAGATACCCACTATGTAGGCAGTGGAGTCACCTGGGAGCCCTTTAAAAATCCCAGGCGCCTCCCAACCCAATTACGTAAGAGCCTCCAGGTTTTTCAACGCTCCCCAGTCAATACCAAGGCCAGGACAGCCATCACAGAAGGCCCTGCAGAATCCTTAGTGAGGGCACCGGGACTTCACTGTGCTAGGGCCTGTTTTCCCATCCCCGTCACCGCTTGCCCTTGAAGAAAAGAGTAAGTGAACATATGTTCTGACTTTTAATAACTTCTCCTCTTTCCAGCAAGGCCAGCTAAGGTTGCCAGCTGGACAGGACAATGGGCAGTTCTAGGGGCAAAGAGCAGGCCACTGGCAGTCACCGGCGGTGCTTCTGTGTCCTCCGAGAGCCTAACGCGGCGATCATGGCAAGCCCGCTGCGCGCACAAGAAGGTCGCAGACTGGGAGAGGAAGAGCACTGGCGCCAGGAGGCAGTTGCTGTGGCACCGGGGACGGGGTCACGGACATCCTCGCACCCCATGCTTCTAAGACAGAGGAGTCTGCTCAGGTTCTTCTTGGGGAGAACGGAGAAGCTGGTTCCCGGGCGCCTGGGTTCATCTGCACGGTGTGAGCTGGGCCCCCCACGAAGGGTCAGGGGGTGTGGGGGAGGGAGGGTCGAAGAGGACACTTGTTTTCATCCAGACTTTTGGATCTAAAGGAGCAGATTGTTTTGACTGATCCATTCAGAGCAACCTGAGTCTGCCCTGGATCATTTCTTCTCTGCTTACCCATCCCACCTTTGATCAAAAGACCGAAAAACAAACAAACAAAAACAACAGGTCATGGTCCAGGGCCAGGGAGAAGTTAAAGGGCTAGTGCTCATCGGGCCCTGAGCTCCAGAAGTGAGCTTTCCTCGCCTCCTCCTCCGCGAGGGCTGGGCCCACGGGACCAGAGGGACTTGTTCTTTTATGCAGGTGTTCACTGCAAGGTCACCCCGAGCTCCTCAGACGGGCTGCCTTGAGCTTTTGTAAGGATTCCTTTTCTCGGACTCGGGAGGACCCTTCTCGTGGACTTTTCCGGACCCACTAGGAATTTGTCATTTGAGTTTAATCAAATCAAGCTAAGTCAGATTGCAAACCTCAATTTCACACTCAGGATTAGGTATTTTTTCCAGGGATTGTGGTGGTTTCTCTCTCCAGCAGCCCGAGTGGAGGGACTAAACGGAAGCATGCAGTGCTGAAGTCAGCTGCGTCAGGAGCTGCCAGCTCCTGTTCCCAGTACCCAGGGGCCTCTTTTGTCCCCAGAGCAGTTCTGGAGCGGGTGGTTGCAAAGGCCTGAGACATGGGACATTTAAGGGCCAAGAGACAATGGGAGGGTAGCTATGGGGCTGCTATTCCCTAGGGCAGGCAAAGGGGCTTTGCTTATAAGGAAGCTTGCAGTCACGTGCTCTTGGCTCAGCTACTGAAATGAGCTCATCACCAATGTGTCAGTTCCCCCTAAACCTCGGGAGAGGTCAGCTATGAGCAAGTGCGGAGATGGAAAGGGCCACTGGCTGCTTTCTCACCAGTGTGGTGGGTGCTGGCGTTTACCTGCTTCGGCTTCTCATGGCGCTGACGTCCAGCTTCCCCCTTCATCTGCAAGAAGGAAGCAAAGGTGAGTCTGGATGTCATTGCGAGCGGCTAAGGAAGCGGGGAACGGGAAAGTCACAGGGCATGGCTAGCGGTGATTTTTAATGCTGGCGACTCATTAAAATCACCTGGGGAGTTTTAAAAAGTTGCTCTGGCCCTGGCCGGGTAGCTCAGTTGGTTAGAGCACCACCCCAATATGCCAAGGTTGTGGGTTGGATCCCCAGCCAGGGCACATACAAGAATTAAACAATAGTCTACGGCCATACCACCCTGAACGTGCCTGATCTCGGAAGAATTAAACAATGAATGCATAAATAAGCATAACAACAAATTGATGTTTCTCTCTCTCTCTCTCTCACCATCCTTCCTCTCTCAAATCAGTAAGTTAAAAAAAATTTTTACAAGGTTGCTCTGGGTACCAGCAATATGAATCAGGGGGTTGCCAATGGGACTTTGCCTGGAATCGGCTTTCTCAGATATGGGCTGTGACAAATCCTTCTTCTTGAGTAGCTTCACTCTCTCTCATCCAGAGGAAATCTCTGTCCTTCTCTGCCAATGACCTCTGGCCCAGGAGCGAGGGCTGAAGCCAGGGCTCTGACTCACTTGGACAGCTTCCTTAACCTCTGTGAAGTCAGGTTACCACACATAGGCGTGGTCTGTCACACTGAGTAACATTGAAGCATTCTGTAAGCTGTTCAACTGTGATTCAAACAGTAGGTATATTTACATACAGAAGTCGTTAAGGAAGTGAGCCTGAAATCTTATACTTTTCTCAAGGTCACATCTCAATTGTAGCTATCACTTACTAGTTCTTGAGACCTTGGTCAAGTTGTCCTCTCTGAGCTTTGGTTTCCTTAGCTATAAAATGGGAATAACACCAGTGTCTTTCACTCATGTGATCTCTGCTGGGAGAGATGTGAGAGAGAAACATCCACATGCACCCTGACCGAGGATCGAACCCACCACATTTTGGTGTACCAGAAGACACTCCCAACGACTGAGCCACCTGGTCAGGGCCTCACTTGGTTGAAGAGGTGCATGAGAGATCACCTGGTCCCACCATGTGACCAGGATGAAGGAACCTCGTCAAAGGAGGCTAGGTAACCTCTCAGAGTTTACAGATGGCAAAGCCAAGACTGGGGTCCTGCTTCCCATCTCCCTAAGGACATTTTATTCTTCTGTGTTTGATGATTGTACCTGGTTTTATTATCCTAGGTGCATGCTCACCAGCTACAAACGCAGGAAACTGCTTCCCTTGATCCACATTTCTTATGTCACTTAGGCGGAAGGAAGGAAGAACGGTGACTTATAAAGTTAGGACAGCAGAGGCGGTGCCAGGCAGACTCTCTCCGTCTCCCCTGGGAACACATTATGGCAGGAGGGATGCAGGCAGCTCAGAGAAAAAGCCTGCCAGGGAGAAGTGCTGGGACAGTGATGCCCAGCCAGGGAGATAGCATCTGATTGAGGAAAGGGCACCTGAATGTTTGGCCAGTGTTGGCCCAACTCCCACCTGAGCCCCCCACCCCAACCCAGCCCCACCGGGGCCTGCTTTTGCCCCCTCCTCCAGGGGGACCTGCTGTGGCTTGTAGTTGTGGAGTTCTCCCTCCCTGTGACTGCTCATGAAAACCAACCAAAGAATCCTGGCCAGTGTGGCTCGGTTGGGCGTTGTCCTGGCCACCAAGAGGTCGCCAGTTCAATTCCTGGTCAGGGCACATGCCCTGGTTGCAGGCTCGATTCCCGGTATGGGGCACGCAGGAGGCAGCCAATCAATGATTCTCTCTCATCACTGAGGTTTCTCTCTCTCTCTCTCCCCCTCTCCCTCTGGCTCATAGGTCAACACTCAACCACTGAGCCCTAATGACTGGGTCAAAGAATTCTCCTTTGAATAACGACTTTTCTCCACCTTCACTGTCCAGAGCATTTCTGGTTGGCCCGATCCTGAGTCTGGCCCACATCGTCACGGTGGACAAGGCCCCGTTCAGACAAGCCATCCTTCATGCAGTGACAGGACTCTGGGATGAATGAGGCAGATCACTTTCAATCCTGCCGTTTGCCTGCTGCCTGGAGTCCCCCGAAGCACAGATCATTAGGCATGAGGAAGGCAGTGCTAGGCATCGGGGGGGGGGGATAAGCCTGTCAAATGTCTTCATAATAAGTTAGTAAATATTAAAGGAAACACCAAGTTGGGAAAGACATAGAGAATAAACATCTGCAAACCTTTTGCAGGTAGAACGTTCACACCAGTGTGGGTTTCCCTCCTCAGGGCTTGCTAGGAGTGGGAACAGTTCCGTTGATCCTGTTGAGGTAAGCATCCTGTTTGGGAAGGAAGCTGAGGAGATTGCCTGTCTGTCTGTCTGTCTGTCTTAAGCTTCCAGGACTCTTCGGGCTAGCATAGCCCAAAGAACTTCATTTATAAGTCAGTCTCATTTCTAGCCTTTTCCCAGTGTCTTATCACCACTATCTTTGCTAAGAGCTTGCAGAACAACTGAGACATGACCTTTGATCTTTTAGAAGCTCCTCTAATCCTTCTGCGATTATTTATGGAAAATTTACTCTGTGCAAGGAGCCTTGGAACCACTGTCCATGTGGAAAGCCCTGGGCTAGAGGTCTGGGCTGGAGCTGAGAAAATACCGAGTCGGGCAGGAGATCTGGCACACCTGAGAAATCTTTAAAAAGGGACCATGTACATACAGGCTTTCTCTGTGCTCTGGGATACATGGTTTCAAACCTCAACACTGAACCTTTCCCTCCCAGACTGGGTTTTAATTTATCCAAGGAATGCTGGGTTTTAGTTAAACCATACTTGTTTTTTTCTTTTTAAACAAGACAGATGTAGAATCTGCCATGTGAATATAAAAACTGCAACTGGAGCTATTCCTTATTCCATCATTTAGTTTCCCCAGAGAAATTAGTGCACGTAAGTTTTTCTCTTTGGAAGAAGTGGTATGCTTTCTTGTGGAATGCAAAAAAGAAATAGGCAATCCTCCACCAGCACCCCCTTTTTTTTTTTTTTATGAGGGAAAGAGAGAAACAATTTTGCTTTAGCTGCCGGACAGCTCAGAGTTAAATTTAATGCTCAATTATACTTCTTCAGATTTTTTTTTCTATTTATATAATCTAATTAGAGGCCCAATGCACAAAATTCGGGTAAGAGTAGGCCTTCTTCCCGCCCCCATCCCCCTTTCCCCCCTTCACCGCCCCCCTCCGCCAGCACCGGCTTCCCTCTGGCAGCCGGGACCCAGGCTTTGTCCAGAAGGTCCTTGGGAAGGACATCCGGTCCAATTAGCATATTACGCTTCTATTATTAGAGATTATATAAAAAATGATGATGTATGTGCAAGGATATTCATTGTGAAGTTGTTTTTCATGGCTAGGGATTGGAAACAACTTAAATTCCATCAAGAGAGGATCAGTTAAATAAATTAGAGTACATCCAGTAATGATGCATTCTGCAGCCGTAGAAGAAATAAGGCAGTTTTGTGTGTACTCTTCAGAGATATTAAGTGAAAAAAGCAATGTGTGGAATATATGCAACCGTGCATGAGTGTATTTGTATGCTGTTTGTGTCTGCATAAGATAATGCACGCACTATTAGACTAGCACTGGAAGACTATCTGTGAAACTGGTAACAATGGTGGCGTCTGGTGAGGCGAACTGGGCAGCTGAGGGGGCAGAAGCAAGGCTACCTTTTTACCATGTGCCTTTTTTCTGTTTTGAGTTCTGTGCCATGAGTATATTTACCTGCTCAGAAAATTACGGAAACATTGAAACATTTTCAAACGACTTTAGTGCCCATTCATAGGAAACATTTTACCAAAGAGTCGGACAGTAATTTGCGCTCCCTTCACTCTAAATCAAGATTAATTTCAATTCCTGGGGGCTGTTAAGAAGTCTTTGTCTCCCTTGAAATTGTGTGACAGTTTTTCTGTGTTCATTTTTTCAGGGTGGAAGGATCCACGGCTTTCATTAGATTGTGGAAGGAAACGATGATGAGCCAATGCAATAGTTTTCTTCTTCTTCCTTCTTCCTTCTATTCCTTCCCCTCCCCCCCCCGCCCCGCCTTCTTTTTGTTAACAATTTTAAGTTGTCTGAAAGCAAAGCATTAGCAGTAAAGCTCTCTACAGAGCCCAACGCTTTCCCACCCCCCTCAAAGCAATATGAAAGGTAGTCATTGAGTGCCTGGTGGTTTCCAATCAGTTTTTATTTATTTGCATCTGATATATATACTGTATATATATATACACACACACACAGTATATGTGTATATATATACAGTATATATATCTTTTATTGTAAGCTATCACAAACTCTTTTGAAATGGAAGCTGAGGATTAAGCATAAATAAACAGGGCCACATATTAAAATTAAGAACAAAACCTGAGAGACCAGAATGATGCAAGTACAGGAAGACCCTGGGGGGAGGCGGCAGCAGCTCTGGTTGATGGCACCAGGCAGGGTGCGGATGCGCGTCATGTCCACGTTGTGAAAACTGAGTGATGGAGTGATGAGGGGCTAAGATGTCAATTTGACCTTGGAACCCTCTGCTCTGGGCAAACCTTCTGGCCAAAGGGAACGTGACTGTTTATCTGACGGTGAAAGGCCCACTTGGCTGCAGAGGCACAGGGATTATCTCCTGACATCTGATACCATCAGAAGCCAGCCACAGAGTATTTCCTAACCTGACATTTGTTCTCGGGCGAAGCCAACAGCCCACATGCTATCTCCCAAGAACCTTAGCTAGGTAGGGGCCTCTTCTGAGCTACTCAGTCCTATCATTCCGCTGAATATTTCATGCCGAAGCAGCTTGTTTTCTGTGCCTCCCCACCTGTCTGCAGACATGTTTTCAGTTTTAAGTGAACAGAGTCAGTCAGAAGATTCTAGGGAAGACCTCACTGTGGGCAGAGAAGTTCCTTAATATTGTTGGCCAATGATAGTGCTCAAGTTAGAAACTTTGGAAAACAAAATCAACAACGATGATTAAATACTTAATATGTTAAGATACTATAATCACATTTTTATTGTTTCCTCGCTCTGACTTCTCCTCTACTTTTTAAATTCTTTCAGATTCTCTCATCTAAGAACTAGAAGTTTTCTCAAGCTCATCTATTCTAATGCCCCCTTTTTCCATCTGAAGAAAAGGAGGCCTAGAGATATTCAGCATTCAACTTCAAATCACACAGTTATTTAGAATTCAGTGCTCACTATACCAAGAGAGTCTGCAAAATGTATAGAAAGTGCTGATAGGCATCAGGATTTTAAAGGGACACAAAGGAATGAGATCAGCCCCTATTAGCCATGAATAGTGTATTAGATATTGTGAGTCTTTAATACCAAAGGGAAAACAGAACATGTTTCTCTAAAATATTGATCATCCTTTTAAGAACCACTCATGTGTGCCAGATACAATGCTAGGCACAGGAGATACAAGGATAAAGAAGACGTGCCTGGTGCCCTGTTTAATAAAGGAACACTGTATACGTAACTTGGATTTTCCAAGTGATAAAGTCTATCGGAGGAGATTATGAAATAGAATTTATAATGAGAATTCATTCAGGGAAGAAAAAGAAATGAAATGCACTAAAAAATAAGTATTCTGATACTTTATAACAATGAATTGATTTCCCCTTAAAGGGAATTTGATATGTATTGTGAGATTATCCAAATTAGGTACTTTTTAGTGTGGTTCTTTCAAAAGCAGATGATTCTGACGGTGCAAGCTTCTTACTACAGAATCCCCCAATCTAGGGAAATGACACAGTGAGGCTGCAGCCGATGCCCATGACCTCAGCGATCTGAACACAGGGCAGGAAGGGGGTGAGGGCAGGAGGAGTAGACAGAGTTTAGTTTTGTCTGTCTGTACCCTTTATTCTTTCAGATCCTAGGTTCCTGATATTCTGCATGGTTAATAAATGTTCCCATTTCATAGGTATTAAGATTTGTTATATCTTTATGAATGTGCAAGGTTTCTTGTATACATCTTGTGAAATTATTACCATTATTTACCTTTAGAGGAAACAGAGAGAGAAAAAAGACCCTGTGGATCACCTTTCTATAGCTAAGGAGATAGGCCCACACAGCAGAACTGACTGGTTCCGAACTTCACAGTTTCTGGCAAAATGCAGGGCTCCTCACACTTCGCCTGGTGCTACATGTGTTTTTGAAATAGCACCAATTTATGTTTCAATAGAGGGAAATGACACAGGGGGCGGCTGCTGACATGAGGACTGGGACTCCTGGCATTATTTCAGGCTGTTTGCATTCTTAGAACAAGCCCAGCAACGTGCTTCCAGGGCTGAGACTGACCTGAAATGCGATTACATCGCTTAAAGCCTCTGGTGAAGAGGGTTTTCAGGAGCTGCTATAACCATGGTCTGGGCCTACGCGAGGCTTTTAAGGAAAAAGATATTCATTCAAGATGATGAAATGCATGAAGGGAAAGGTCAAACTCTGAGACAAAAACAACTCCCTCTGGACAGCTTTAGCCATTACTGCCTGACGACGGCGTGCCCAGGAGGCTGAACGCCTGCCCATCTTGTTTACTATATCCACAGCACCAAACACAGGCCTGGCAGGTAGCTCATACTCAGGAAGCGGTTGTTGAATAAATAAAAGAAGGAGAAATGAATAAAAAGCATTGTTTCTTTGCACTCAGAAGGTGTCCAACATTTGCTATTGAACATCTCAGTACCTTTCCCTGTACTAATGACTTTCCTTCCTAAGGTCAGAAGTTGCTGCTCAGAGCATTTCTGTTTTACCAAACTTGAGTTGAACCTTCCTATCCCAACCAGAGGCATTTAGTTGGAATTGCACATGAAACTGAGGCAGCCCACAGGCCGGCACCTTGTCTGTCTTGTCTTGCTTGCCAAGTCCCAAAGGCATGGGAGAGAACCCCCAAATCCCGGGCCTGTTGTTCACTCCCACCTACACACTAACCATATCCTCTCCATCATAACCTTTGTTAAGCCTAGATAACAGACCTGACTTGTTCCGACTCCACATAGTTTCTGGCAAAAGCCAGGCTTCCTAAACACTTTGCCTGGCTGCGTGTGTTTTTGGAAAGAGCATAGACCGGTAGCGCCTGCCGTAAGTCCTACCAGGCCACCAGCAAGTCTAAAACTGAGCCATTGTTGATAAATTTCAGTATGGTGCATCAAAACAGCTTTGCTATGGTTGGGCCTTTAAATTTTAAGACTGTTGTCATCGGCCCCGTCCCTTCTGGGGGACTCTGCAGGTCAGAGGAGCAATTCAACCACAGTTGCTTTTCACCAATCTCTTCCAGTTAGATTTAGAAGCCAAACCCAAACCCATATGACAGAATTACCTGTCGGTTGCTGCCAAAACAAGACTACAGAAGAGGTAGATGGTACACATAGAGGCAGAGGACGCAGACATTAGCACTAAGAAAATGTCCCAGCAGCCACATGTAGAAGAATGAAACTAGACGACTTTCAATTAACTCAAAAATTAACTCAAAATGGATTCCAGCCTTGAATGTCAAACCTCAAACCATAAAACACATGGAAGAAAACAGATGCTAAGTTTCTGGACATCACTTAGTGATGTTTTTGTGGATTTAATTCCAATGGCAAGGGAAACAAAAGCAAAAATAAACAAATGGGACTACATCAAACTAAAAAGCGTTTGTACAGCAAAGGAAACCATCAACAAAGTGAAAAGGCAGCCTACCGAATGGGAAAAGACATTTGCAAATCATATACCTGATAAGCAGTTAATATCAAAATATATAAAAATTTCAAACATCTCAACCATAACAAAAAAACCCAGTTAAAAATATGGGCAAGGAGCCCCAGATGGTTTAGCTCAGTGGATAGAATGTCAGCTTGTGGACTGAAGGGTCCTGGGTTTGATTCCAGTCAAGGGCACATGCCTAGGTTGCGGACTAGATCCCCAATAGGGGGTGTGCAGGAGGCAGCCAATCAATGATTCTCTCTCATCATTGATGTTTCTATCTCTCTCTCCCTCTTCCTTCTTCTCTGAAATCAATAAAAATATATTTTAAAAAATGGGCAAGGGGCCCTAACCGGTTTGGCTCAGTGGATAGAGCATCGGCCTGCGGACTCAAGGGTTCCAGGTTTGATTCCAGTCAAGGGCATGTACCTTGGTTGCGGGCACATCCCCAGTAGGGAGTGTGCAGGAGGCAGCTGATTGTTTCTCTCTCATCAATGTTTCTAACTCTCTTTCCCTCTCTCTTCCTCTCTGTAAAAAATCAATAAAATATATATTTTTAAAAATGGGCAAGGGATCTGAATAGGCACTTTTGCAAAAAAGACATACAGATAGCCAACAGGCACATGAAAAGATGTTTAATATCATTAATTATTAGGGAAATGTAAATCAAACCACAATGAGAATCACCTCACACCTGTTGGAATGGCTATCATCAAAAGACAAGAAATAACAAATGTTGGCAATGATGCAGAGAACAGAGAACGCTTGTACACTGCTGCGGGGATTGTAAATTAGTGCAGCCACTATGGAAAACAGTATGAAGAGTCCTCAAATTACCATATGGCCCAGCTATTTCTTGTCTGTGTATTTATCTGGAGAATATGAAATACTAATCTGAAACGATATTTGCACACCTATGTTCATTGCAGCATTATTTGCAATAGTCATCATATGGAAATACTAGTAGCCCTGGCTGGGTAGTTCAGTTGGTTAGAGTGTTGTCTCCATACACCAAGATTGTGAGTTTGATCCCCGGTCAGGGCACATACAAGAATCAACCAATGAAGTACGTGGAACAACACATCAATGTTTCTCTCTCTCTCTCAAATCAATAAATTAAAATTTTTTGTAAAAGATATGTAAAAAACTTAGGTGCCCATCAACAACTAAAGATAAGCAAAGTGTGGTCTATATACTATTACTCAGCCATAAAAAAGTGAAATCCTGCCATTTATGACAATATTGGATGGACCTTAAAAAAGTATTACACTAAGTAAAAGAAGTCAGATAGGAAAAGACAAACACCATATGATTTCACTCATATGTGGGATATAAAAACAAAACCAAACGAGCAAATAACAACAACAACAAAAAAAAGCAAACTTACAGAGGCAGACAACAGATGGTGGTTACCCGAGGGGAAGGGGGTGGAGGGAGGGCAAATCGGAAAGGGGGTCAACTGCACGGTGATGGGTGGAAGCGTGACTTTTGAGGTGAGCTTGATGCAGCATGTGCAGATGGTGACGTATAATGTTGTTATAAACCAATCTTTCCTGAAACATTTTAAAATTATTTAATTATAAAGCAGGAAGGACGGACAGAAGAAAACATTCTGGGACATTGTTCAGACACAGATCTTGAGTGGAGAGGACAAGGAGGTGCCAGACGTGAGAATGTATTTTGCCTTTTTTTTCTTTCTTTTTTTTTTTCATTCTCACTTGAGGATATGTTTTTATTGATCTTTAGAGAGAGAAAAACATTGATATGAGAGAGCGAGCATTGATATCAATTGGTTGCCTCCCCCACATACCCCGACAGGGGTGGAACCTGAAACCTAGGTATGTGCCCTAACCAGGAATCGAATATGCAACCTTTTTGGTGTGTGGGACGATGCTCCAACCAACTGAGCCACACTGGCCAGGGCTTGCCTTTTCCTTCTTTTTTTTAAAAAAATATATTTTTTATTGACTTCAGAGAGGAAGGGAAAGGGAGAGAGATAGAAACATTAATGATGAGACTCATTGATTGGCTGCCTCCTACATGCCCCTACTGGGGGGTCGAGCCTGCGACCCGGGCAAGTGTCCTTGACTGAAATAAAACCTGGGACCCTTCAATCTGCAGGCCAGCGCTCTATCCACTGCGCATACCGGCTAGGGCGGGCTTGCCTTTTCTTGAAATGAACTTGGACTGCTCTTGACTTTGGCAAAGAGCTTCCCTCCCCAGCAGTTCCCACTCACCTCTGCAGTGGGCTGCTTCCCAGCTCCTTCAATGTCCCAGTCACAGCTCAGGGCTGCTTTTTCTTCCCCTTCAGCCCCTACCCGGGCGGCTGCAGTCGCCTAACCCTGTGTTGTTACTGGAGTGGGTCAGGAGACTGGCCTTGGAGATCAAGTTACACAGCAGCCCACTCACTGGCTTGAGCCAGGCACGTGACAAGAGAAAAAAGTCTGCGTCTGTGTGGACTGGAGACAAAAAGTGCCCTTCCTGCCAAAGAACAACTCCTTAAAGCCCAGAGGAGATCAGCAGTTCAGGCAGGAGCTTGAAAGAGGGCACTTGGCCAAACTTTGGGCTTTTGTTTTCTTTTTAAAAACTTTCATCTTCCTCAACTTCAGAAATTGTTGCTGTCCCACAGGAGGCAGTTTCAGTAAGAGATGTGGAAAGCAGAAGGCAGGCAATCCAAGCACATAAGAAGGTTACATGGACCAGAGAAGCTCATTCTCTTTTTTAATTGCTTTTATTGCTGGGGAGGGCAGGCAAGGGAGAAGAGGTGCATGTGCTTATACTAGTGAGTCTGGAAGGGGTGCCTTGAGAGGTGACGTTTACATGTTGATTGAAACAGGTGAAATTAGGATCCAGGATCCATGACATGAACTGGTGAGCACCTTGGAAAGGAACCGAGCTTTTATTTTTAAATTTCTAAAAATTATTTTTGAATAGGCAATATGTGTATCTGGTACGAAATACAAAAGGTGCAAAAGAGTGGACAGGAAGAAAAGTCTTTGTCACTCCCTCTCCCCAACCCAGTGTTTTTTCTATCTGTCCATGGCTTGTTTATGTAAATACAAACGCATGTCTGCCTCTCCTCTTTAGAAACCGCATACACAGGTGTTAGTTCTGCTCCTTGCTTTTTTGATTTAACACTCAAACGTGGAAATTGTTTCATATAGTACCTTTAAGTGATATCACCTTCCTTTTAATGGCTGCATGCTGCCCCGTTGTATAGGTGTGTCATACTGTACTTGGCTAATCAAGGACCATGAATGCTTGCTCACAAATTAATTACATTTTGTACAACTTGTTCATGTTTTTCCTCATCTCTCCTTTCAGAGGTACCCATGTTGTTTTTCAACATTCCAAGTATTTAAGGAATGTATATATTCCCTGGCTGAACAAGTCTATCTTGTGTACTGATCAAAGTTTGCTACCTGGAGAGACATCCAAGATGGTGGCATAGGTGAACACCTGAACTTGCTGCCGCGCACAACCACATTAAAACTACAACTAGCTCTGACTGGTCTGGCTCAGTGGACAGAGCGTTGGCCTGCAGACTCAAGGGTCCCAGGTTCGATTCTGGGCAGGGGGCATGTACCTTGGTTGCGGGCACATCCTCAGGAGGGGTTGTACAGGAGGCAGCTGATTGATGTTTCTCTCTCATCGATGTTTCTCTCTATCCCTCTCCCTTCCTCTCTGTAAAAAATCAATAAAATGTATTTTAAAAAATCTGGTGAACAGAATAAACTGGTGAATAGAATAGAATCAGGGGCATAGAAAGGGGGTGGACTGACAATTCTCAGGGGGAAAAGGGTGTGGGGGTGCGGGAAGAGACTGGACAAAAATCGTACACCTATGGACAAGGACAGTGGTGGGGGGTAAGAGTGGGGGGGAACCAGCTATGGGGGAAAAAAAGAGGAACAACTGTAATTGAACAATAAAGATTTATTTTTAAAAAATTTTGCTACCTGACTTCTAAGGCCCACCTTAATCTAGTTGCTCTCACGTAACATTATTCCTCACTTCTACTTTCTAATGTTCCAAGCATCACCATCAATCACAAAAATTATTTTTCACTAGCCATGTGCAGATATTTAAAAAAAACACTTGACTTTAGAGAGAGGAAGAGAGTGAGGGTGGGGAGGGAGAGAAATTGATTGACTCATTATTCCACTTACTTATGTATTTATTGGTTGATTCTTGTATGTGCCCTGACCAGGGATGGAACCCATAACCATGGCATAGGGGGCAACGCTCTAACCAACTGAGCAACCTGGCCAGGCCCACGAAGTGCTCTTGAGGGGTCCTGAGACCCTGCAAGAGGCAGGTCTGAGTTCCACCTGAGAGCAGACACCACCAGCTTTGTGAGCGTGGCCTCTCAGTCTGTTTCCTCGTTGGTACAATGAGTCAGATGGGTTAGTGGATCTGAGGCCCCTCCCAGTTCTAATGTCTGATAATCTGGAGTTGAAATTTATAACTGTGTTTAAATTTTTCTGGAATACATCCCCTATCCCAAACCCCAAACAAACACATTTGGTTAGAAACTTCCGAGATATTCTGAAGCCTTTGGGTTCCATTGTTCTAAAATGTTAGAGAAGTTCAAAAGAAGATTCTAAATACTGGTATATAAAAAAAAAAATCACAGATATTTTGAGATCTGGTTGTAACAAGAGAGATGCTGGGTTTGATGTATGTAATACCAGGGATTGGGAGAGACAAAGGGAAGAGAAGTTTAAAACTGCCTACAGAGCCCCAAAAGACAAGTTTTACTTTTAACTCTTTCCACTGGCCTATAGTTTTATTTGCCTACCTATAGGAAGGGTTCTATAGCAGGGATCAACTCTCTTCTTAGTAAAGTACTAAATATTCAGTTAGCAGCCTTGGAGAGTTCCACAATAACAATAATCAAAAGGATGTAGTTGCCCTAGCTGGTTTGCTCAGTGGACAGAGTGTCAGCCTGCAGGCTGAAAGGGCCCCAGGTTTGATTCCACTCAAGCTCAATGGGGGTGGGGGTGTGCAAGAGACAGCTGATCAATGATTCTCTCTCATCATTGATGTTTCTATCTCTCTCCCCCTCTCCCTTCCTCCCAGAAATCCTATCTAATAAAGAGAAAACATGCTAATTGACCCTCACACTGTTGCAAAGATGGCGGCACCCACAGCCAATAAGGAGGGAATATGCTAATTGACTTTCCCACCCTCAAAGATGGTGGCACCCACAGCCAATAAGGAGGGAATATGCTAATTGACTGCTACACCCTCAAAGATGGCAGGGCCACAGCCACAAGATGATGGCTCCCAGTCTCCTCAGCCCCCCAGCTGCCCAGGGCCAGCCTGAGGCACAGGGAAGCCTCAGATGTTGGTTGCACAGCCGCCCAGGGCCGCCCGAGGCTCAGGTAACCAGGGCCACCCGAGGCTTGCCCTTCCCCTGATTGCTGGGTCGCCTACCGCCCCTGAGGCCTCCCAGACTGTGAGAGGGGGCAGGCCAGGCTGACAGACCCCCCCTCCAGTGCATGAATTTTCATGCACCAGGCCTCTAGTTAATAATAATAATAAAAAAGGATGTAGTTAATTAATTCTCAATCTAGTAAAATTACCTAAATTGTTACTTAATATTTCCAGAGGCAACATTTACCATACCTGGGAGAGGCTTTCTTTTTTAAAAATCAAACTTAGTGTAATTAAAAAAAAAGTTAAATGTTTTTGCCTTTACTCCATTCTCTGACTGTAAGAGTCAAAGTAATCTTTAAAAACATAAATCAGGTCAGGAAAATCCTTCTGGTTTCCCAGTGCCTTTGAAGAATAATTCTAAAGCCTCCCACACCCTGGCTCACCTGGGATCTCTGTTTTCCTCTCCGGTCTCACCTTGAACTACTTTGCCTTTGCTTCACCTCTCCGAAGCCGCCCTGGCCTCCTTTTACTACCTCTCACACATAAAACTCATTTTTCCTCTGCCTGAAATTTACTGCTCCATTCCTCATGCCCCCCTTTCTGATCCCGTCCTGATCTCTGCCTAAATGCACCTTCCTAGAGAGGCCTGCTTTGACCTATGTAATTCCCCCTATCTTTCCCCAATCCAGTTATTCTGTCACTTTACCCTATTAGTTTCCTTCACGATAGTTATGAGTTTCTCATTATCTTTTTGTTTATTACTCAATGCTTATTTACTTGCTTATTGTCAGTCCCTGGCACCAAATGTTAAGTTGTACAAGGCCAGGAACCATGTCTATTTCATTCACCAGTGTATCCTCCAGTGTCAGCCTGGGGTTCTGCCCCATCAAATGGCCCATAAACAAAACTGGATGAACACCTAATCTCCTATTAGAAGATTCAAATCCTGGTCTTATCTCTGGGAGCTGGGCGACCTTAAATTACTTAATTACTTTCTGTGAAATTAGGGGAATGCATTCTTATTACTGTTAGTAGATTTTGAAGTGTTACTTTAGTAGACTTTAAGGTCAAAGAAGATCAAATAAGATATGAATAAAATAGATTTGATATCTATTTCTGGATTTAAAAAAATAAACTCTGATCTCATCAGAGATCTGGAGGCTTTTCAGGTTGTAATGAAAAGGTCAAAATAATACTCAAATGCATAGTCATGAAATACGACCTTTGCTTTATATTCAGGGGAAGTTTGATGAAGTGTTGATAATTTTCAAGTCAGAAGGTTTTTCTATTATGTATAAAGAACAGGGACAACATACTGTGAAAGCAGGAAGTTAACCCCAATGATACCAAGAAAAAAAACGCCAGCTGGGTGCATTTTGCCCTTGAATGTAAAGATAAGTACATAATCTGATAAAAGATATTATACAAAGTGACAGACCTTGTTTACTTTGGAGGTGGGACGGAGGGAGCACTCCAACAATGGGATTAGTCAATTGACAGGCATCTACACTGTTTGAGACTGGGGCTCAGAGGGTGATTTACAATGGTACTGTATAGCCTGGACGTATTTACCTTCTTCGCCATTTTAAAAATATTTCAGACCTATTTTTATTACATTTTATCTCGGCACACACATTACACTTTAAGAAACGCACCCTGTTAGATTTACTTAGAATTGGGAATAACAGACAGAAAGCCTAGCTGGCCAAGGATAGCACCCTGACTGGGTCTTAGGGAAATCCATTTACAACTAGTGTTTCTCAATTTTTTTTTAACCTATGCTCTCCCAGCTGAGAAATTATGATTAAGCCTTACTTTCTATATTTTGTAGTTCAAAAACAATCTATTAAGAAAAAAAAATACAACATTGTGCTAGTGAAAATATTCCCCAACTGCCCTCCCATTTGTTTGGGCCTTTCTCCCAAAGAGGATCAGTGATTTTGTTCTAATTTTAAACTAGCCTAAGTGCAGCATAAAATCCACTGTTGACAACAAACACTCCAACAGCTCCTGCAATACACACCATCTGTGTGTTTTTTACATTTATCTTCAATAACCTGAGAAATAAACACCATGTTCTAGGTGAAGGTGTGAGGGGGATGGAGATGTTTCCTGTTTGTTTCAGTGCACACCAGGCCTGAGTGCTGCAGAAAAAAACAAAATTCCAGGGAAGGGGTGTAAAGGCTGCTCTTCTGTGAGAGGGCGCTCCGCTCCCGAGCCCTCAGTGGGTGAAAGGGCATGGGAAACCCACGGGACAAGGGGAAGGGAGTGGGGTCCCGCCTGGCTGTTCCATCACAGCATTGCTCAACGGAATGGATGACTGCTAAGTCTGCAGCAGAACTACCAAACCTGGACTGGCTCAGGGTTAACAGAGACCACCAGAAACATTCATTGAACACACATACATTTTCCTCAGCGCGGGGAACTTTTTCCATTTATTAATACAACCGCCTTGTGAGATAGTTACTCACATCTCGCTGTTACAGACAAGGAGGCGACACTCATTTGTGGTGAAGAGTTCAGAAAGGGCCTGTGATACTCTACCCTGGGGGTTGGGGTGGGGGCTCACCCCTGGAGAAGAGTTTGGAAATCTGGTTGGGAACTCCTGCTGCAGGCCAGCTCTGCGCCCAGCTTTGGAAATGGACGTAGGGTTTTGGAGGCTTCCCTTAGAGGGAAATGTTTAAAAGTGGGGAGGCCTAGTGACTCGGTGTGAAAGCCTCTAGGACTAGCAAGGTGCTTTGGCGTCCTCGTCTCCTTTCAGGAACCGGGAAGTGGTGGCCGCGGGCGGGATGTCAGCGCTTTGTCTTCCTTCCCCTGCTGGAGGCCACAGGCAGCGAGGCATCCCGGCCCCGTTAACCGCTACCGGGGCCAGGCGTTGGCAAAAGCCTTTCCAAACAGGATTTATAGGGAATTCAGGGACCTCCTAGGCTAGGCCTAGGCCCCTCGCTCTCGCAATGGAAACCTGCGGAGCCTGCCTCGCGCCCACCAGATCCACGGAAAGCTAGCGACGCCAGGCTAGCCCCAGCTTCCCCCAGGGGAGTCCGCGAGCTCTTTGTAACTCGAGTAGGTCCTGGTGGGCCCGTTGTTATGGTAACGTTTCTCGCTCGGCTCCCATAGGCCGGGAGGAGGAAGGCGGGCCTCGGCGGACGTCACCCACGCTCGGTTTGTGGGTGCTGCCCCACCCCTAATAACTGTTTGCCCGAAAGGAGACCGTAAGGTAGATCCTTTGTTGAGGGGCCCAGGGAAGCCCATTAATACAGAGTGAAACGTCAGGATCACGCCCCACCAACCTTCCCCAAAATCCGCTCCTACCAAAGATTTGAAGATCCTTCAAATTAGGTAGAAGTAAGCGTTGTAATTTGGGATGTGGTCTGGCGGGCCACCTCCTTTGGTCCGTCCAGGCCCCGCCCACCAAGGAGGGGCTAATTCGAGACCACGCCCCCTGGTGCAGGGATGGAGAACCAAAATGGAGGAGTTGGGATCAAGATTAAATTGAGTCAGCGCGACTAATCTCGCGAAGGCCTAGGGCGGCTGTGTTCCGCACGCGTCCTCCGAGGCCACCCCGCTCCGCCATTTTCTTAGTTTTGCGCCTGCGCGCTTGCTCCCGCGAGCTCAGTGGTTGGGCTTTAGCGGGGACGCGCCGAAGGGTAGGAGAAAGCTTGCCCGGCGCGCGCGCGCCGGGAGTGACGCGAGGGAGCAGGCGAGTTGGGAGGACCGGGTGGTTAGAGCGGCACAGCCAGGGTGTTTGGTGGGCAGTACGTAAGGCCGCTCTGGGTACGAGGGTGCCCATCTCACTGGCCCGCTGGATCCTAGGAACAGATCCGGGGCAGAGGGAAGAGAGCGCCGGGTCAGGGGCCGCAACCGCCGCTCCCGCGGAGTCCGCCTGCCAGCCCGCCAGCTCTCGCGGGCCTGCCTGTCAGGGTAAGCGTGCCCGCGCCGACCAGAGAGGAACGGGAAGCAAGAGGGTGTGGGAGGCCCTCTGGGCCTGTGGGAGGAAGGGGAACAGGGCGTATTGAGAGGCAGGGTGAGCGAGACGAGAAAGAGGCCCATGGGATTGTAGTAATATAAACAGCCTCTTCCACAGGACAATAATCCTCTAGTGACGTGTCCCAGGACTTTACAAAGCAGCTTAAATAGGCTCCTCCACTGCAGTCTTACGAGGTGTATGCTGTTAAAGCCATTTTATAGGATAGGTAGACTGAGGCATGCCAGAGGTGAAGTGATTTACGCAAAGCCCCGTGGCTAGTCGGTGGTGTGGCTTCGAACTTAGGTCTATCTGCCCCTTCGGCCTGCAATTTGAATTGCTTTGCACAAAAAGGGAGGAGGGTTGAGGAGGAGGTGGTGAGAGAGGAGTGTGAAGGGGGTGGGTCATCCAGAACGGGAGGAGAATGGTGACGGGCCGTTGTGTAGAAGAAAGGACCGAGTTTGGAACCTTGCAGGCTGCCCCCCTTCTTGGTTCTTGTGGCCCCGCCACTTTCCCGGCCGTGCTATGGCTCTATGAGCCGGAGCTGTGGCTCCGGAGGAGCCGACGCTCAGATCTGGCCTCCGCGGGTGGTTTTACTGAGGTTCAGTTCAGGGTAAGTTCACTTTGGGAGGAAGGCCGAGGAAGGCGGCGGCGGCGGCGGCGGCGGCGGCGACCACCGACTGTGGTCGTTTATGGAGAGGACCCTCTTCCAAGTTGCTGCCATCTCTTCTAACGTGCTTCTGCTTCCTTTTCCATCGCAGGCAAAGGCCGCCAAGCCTTTGTTCAGCCTCTAGCGGAGGGTGGGGGGGATGTGATGTTTGTTGTTTTCTTGCATACTTAGACTTAAAACAAAACCAGAAAAACCAAACATTCTTTTCCCAAGCTTGCTCTGGATTGCTTGTGGAGAAAGCTTTCAGGTGGCGGTATCATTAGTTGCTCTTCAGAGCTTTCCTGGGTAAACAAGCTTTGTTTTGGAGTTGTCTTACTCTATAGGTCGTCAGGAACGATCTGAACAGATTGTACTACAGATCAGCACAGGGCAGGGACCTCAGTAATTGAGTGTGTGTGTGTAAGAGAGAGAAAGAGAGGGACCTTTTATTCTTGTACAGTCTAGTGCTGGGAAACAACAGGTATCCATTAGTGCTTGTCTTTTGCTTTCTTAGTGGAGTAGCTCATGTGGAGTCATTTTAAAGTCCGCCTGTGAGGCAGACATTGCATGCGATCAAATTCATCCTTAAAAATTCCTAAGGGACTTGTATGCATACATATAAGCACAACCAATGAACACAAGACGGGGTGGGGGAGGTGGGGGGGAGGGTGGGATGAGGGATGAGGGCATGTGCCACGGGGTAAGGGAGGCTGGCGGAAGGTCAATGGGGAATAAAAGGAGATATATATACTACTATTTGTAAATACTTTAAACAATAAAATAAGATTTAAAAAAATTCCTTAGGAAGTTGCAATTTTGGAGATGGCAGGCCTGTTTCTCAGTAAATCCAGCAGACTCAGTTTTTCCTTGAGCTTTGAAACTCGTTACTCTTTCTTTGGTCCTAAACCAGATAAAGTACTTAGGTTACCTTTAGGGACTGTGTTGCACAAATAGATATTTGAAGAGCCTAGTCATTCTGCACTGTGGAGTGTATTCTGTGAGATGCAGGTACTGAGAGGCTTAAAAGGAGGAAGACTAACCGAGGGGAATATTGTGTTTGTGGTTTCCATATTAGGCTCATTCAGGAACAAGTCCTGACTGAATGGAAAGTGGCAGGCAGAATTGCTGGCACTACTTATTATTATTATTTATCTTTTTGGCTAGCATACCCAGTAATTTATGCTAAGGTAAAGGTGCATAATATGATTCCTCTTCATGATCAGCTGCCTCCTGCATGCCCCATACTGGGGATCGAGCCCACAACCCAGGCATGTGCCCTTTGCTGAAATCAAACCCAGGACCCTTCAGTCCGAAGACCATCGCTCTAACCACTGAGCAAAATCAGCTAGTGCTGATTCCTCTTCAATTTTTGAATGGCACTACATTTAGGGGCTTACAAGCTATTGTCTATTTCCCAACAGTTTTCCTAGATAAGGGTTTGGTGCAAGAATGTCTTAACATATTTTGTCAATAGTCTGCTTTTGTGTTCCCCATTTGTCAGGTATGTGGTTAGCTTTTTTAAAAAAAATTCTCTTGCAAATGAAGTCATGCTGCTTTTTTATTTTAATCCTCACCCAAGGTATATGCTTTCATTAATTTTTAGAGAGAGTGGAAGGGAGAGAGAAACATTGATGTGAGAGAAATATTGATTGGTTGCCTTCAACTGGGGATCCAGTCCACAACCTAGTTATGTGCCCTCTGGGAATCAAACCTGCAACCTTCAGGTGTATGGGAAATGCTCCAACCAACTGAGCCACTCGGCCAGGGCATGATGCTGCCTTTTTAAATTAATGTCTCTGAATTTCAGTTTCTTATTTATAAAATGCAGAGGAATACAGCATTGCATAAAGTTGAGAGGCGTTTTCTCCACTGTTATTTTGAAACCCCATATTTAGTATCATTCATCTATATTTAGCATTATCTTTAAAAGATAAAGACTCATTTAAAAATCATGACCACAATATAATGTAACACCAAAAAAGGGGTTTGGGGGAACCCTCACAAGAACCCAAAACAAAAAGTAAAACCAGCCAGTCATTGTTAAGACTTACAATGGTCTCAAAAATGTGAGAGCTCCCCCACCCCCACCCCCACCCCCACCTGCAACAATAGTTTGTTTAAAGCTGGATCCAACTAAGGCCTACACATTTTGATTGGTTGATAAGTCTCCTGAGAGTCTTTTACTATTTAAAAAGTAATTTTAGCCCTAGCCGGTGTGGCTCAGTGGATAAGAGTATCGACCTGTGGAGTGAAGGGTCCCAGGTTCAATTCCAGTCAAGGGCACATACCGCAGTTGCAGGTTCCCCGGCCCTGGTCAGGTGTGTGTGCAGGAGGCAACACCTATTCAATGTGTCTCTCTCATATTGTGTCTTCTCCCTTCCACTTCCTCTAAAAATCAATGGAAAAATATCCTCGGCTGAGGATTAAACAAACAAAAAAATGTTTTCTAAAATTTATTTATTGATTTTAGAGAGGGGAAGGGAGAGAGAGAAACATGGACTTTTTTTTTCAAGAAATGATTTTGAATATAATGTTACATGCAATAAACCTTAATATTTCAAGAAAAATGGTCTTAAATATGTTACATGCAATAAACATTAATATTTCAAGAATAAAAGGATGTTAAGTATAATAATATTACCAGAACTGTACTAACATAGTATGATATCACAAAAGTTGTAGGAAATATTAAAAATCTGCAAACACCAGGATTATTTCTATTCTAGAATATTTTTTCCCCTCTGGCTCTATTTTTGTTCATCAGTTTATGTTGCTCATTATATTTCCCAAATGTTGTTGTGGCACTTACTTATGGATTCATTGGTTGCTTTTTAAAATATATTTTTATTGATTTCAGAGAGGAAGGGAGAGGGAGAGAGAGATAGAAACATCAGTGATGAGAGAATCATTGATCCGACGCCTCTTGCAGGCCCTCTACTGGGGATGAAGCCTGCAACCTGGGCATATGCCCTGACGGAATCGAACTGTGACCTCCTGGTTCATAGGTTGATGCTCTAGGTCAGTGGTCGGCAAACTCATTAGTCAACAGAGCCAAATATCAACAGTACAATAATTGAAATTTCTTTTGAGAGCCAAATTTTTTAAACTTCTTCTAACGCCACTTCTTCAAAATAGACTCGCCCAGGCCATGGTATTTTGTGGAAGAGCCACACTCAAGGGGCCAAAGAGCCGCCTGTGGCTCGCGAGCCGCAGTTTGCCGACCACTGCTCTAGGTCGATGCTCAACCACTGAGCCATGCCGCCTGGGCTCCACAGTGGTTTCTGTATTTTGCTGATTGCTTTTCTTTTTCTTTTAAACATCAATTTATTGTTGCTCTTATGCATTCATTGGCTGACTCTTGTATGTGCCTTGACTGAGTATCAAACCATAACCTTGGCGTATTGGGATGGCACTCCAACCAACTGAGCCACCCAGCCAGGGTGCTGATTGAACTTTTGTGGTGTCATTTAACTTGTTCCTTTGTCCCCTATATTTCCTGTAAATTGATAGTTAAATCTAGAGTTGTGGTCAGATTCAAATTAGATTCCTCCTCCCTCCTCCCCCGCAAAACAATAGTCATGTGCAGCATAATATTTTGGTCAACGATGGATTGCATATACTATGTACTATGGTGGTCTTATCTGTAATAATAAAAGTGTAATACGCTAATTAGACCGACATCCTTTTGGACGAAGCCAGGGCTATGAGGGAAGCCGGAGGGAAGCCCAGGTCCTGGGTGCCAGAGGGAAGCCGGTGCCAGCAGCTGGAGGAAGGAAGGCCTACTCTTCCACGAATTTCGTGCATCGGGCCTCTAGTTTATAAGTAAGATTATAAGTGAGCTGAAAAATTTCTACTGCCTAGTGATATCATGGCTATCCTTACATTTAAGTGAAACACATTATTAATGTCTTTGAAGTGATACTGGTGTAAATCTACTACACTGCCAGTCATATAAAATTGTAGCATATAGCTTTGCCTGGGGGGTGGAGGTGGGCTCAGTTGGTTGGAACATTGTCCCGCACACCAACAGGTTGCAGGTTCGATTCCTGGTCAGGGCACATCATACCTAGGTTTTGGGTTCTATCCCTGGTTGGGGCACATATGGGAGGCAACCAATTGATGTTTCTCACATTGATGTGTCTGTCTGTCTAAAGTAATAAAAACATATCCTTGGGTGAGGATTAAAAAAGTATGGCATACAATTATGTACAGTACATAATATTTTACAATTATAATAAATGACTATGTTACTGGTTTATGTACTTTTTGTGTTATTTTAGAGGATACTCTTTCTACTTACAAAAAAAGTTTGCTGTAAAATAGTATATGATGTTACACCTGCAACAGCTTCATACATCTGGTGCTTACTGAATCTTCTTTCTTAATTGCATCCTTTTCTCTTGTGCTTGATTTATCTTGTGTTGTTTTGTACAATAACATTGTACAGTTTCGTAGCCTGGGAGCAATAGGCTATATACTATATACTATAGTGAAGTGGGCTATGTGCCATCTAGGTTTGTGTACGTGCACTCTACGATGTTTTTTTATAAATGTGTGTGTGTGTGTTACTCCTCACCTGAGGATATTTTTCCATTGATTTTTAGGGAGAGTGGAAGAGAGGGAAAGACAGTGGGAGAAACATTGATGTGAGAGAAACACATTGATTGGTTGCTCCTGTATGTGCCCCAACCAGGACCGGGACCGGGCAGGAGCCTGCAACCAAAGTACGTGCCCCTTACCGGAATTGAACCCTGGATCTTTGCTCTATCCACTGAACCAAACCAGCTAGGGCTGAATATATATTTTTACTGACTTCAGAGTAAAAAGGAGGAGAGGGGGCGGGGAGGGAGAAAGAGAGAGAGAGAGAGAGAGAGAGAGAGAGAGAGAGAGAGAGAGAGAGAAAGAAAAACATCAATAATGAGAGAGAATCATTGATTGGCTGCCTCCTGCATGCCCCCCACTGGGGATTGAGCCTGCAACCCAGGCATGTGCCCTGACCAGGAATGGAACCGTGATCTCCTGGTTCATAAGTCTGCACTCAACCAACTGAGCAATACTGCCGGGCTATGTTGTTTGCACAAGAATGAAATTATGTAATGATGCATTTCTCAGAATGTATTCTCTCCTTAAATGGTGTGTGACTATTTCATAGCAGTGATGTGTTTTGTTAAGAGGCACATGATACCTTGTTGCTTTTTATGATAACAGCCATTGTGATTATTTTAACAAGTTTCAAAGCTGAAGTATAATTTACATGTTATAAAACTTGCCCACTTTAATTTATAGTTCAATGATTTTTGGGGAATTTACTGAGTTCTACAATCATTGTAATTGAGTTTGGGAGCAATCTTCACCTCAGGAAGATACCTCATGCCCATTTTCCATTAAACTACTATCCTCATCCCACTACTATAGCCTACTTTTCTGTCTTTATAGATTTGCCTTTTCTGCTTACCCCATGTAAATGCCATTATGATTATTCATTAGGAGTCACATAATAATGATGATTCTAGAATTTCATATTTACTTGTTAGCTATGTAACTTCTCTGAAGAGAAACCCTCAGCTGTGTGATTGCTTCGAGGTACAGCTTCTATCAGAAAGACAAGATACAATTTTAAAAATAAGTTGATTCACTAGCATTCTCCACTGATGACCAATTAAGTTTATTTTCTTAGTTCATTATGAACTAATGGATATGAACCTCTCTGAGAAGTTTTAATACACTGTAGTAATTATTCATAATGATCTTCATACTGTTCTTGACCAGAGGGAGCCTCTTCAGATTGTTTCTTGAGTTATTTTGATACAAATATAAGAGTATCTTAGCTGGGGAGCCTGGTTCTAAGGGTTTAGTGTAAATATCTCGCTTTTTACTGCTTAGAGGCCAAAGGCATTTTTCCCCTTGGGTCCCTTTAGTTGCTTTTGCTTTTATGGAAACCATCTACAGGAGTGATACTTCCTCTACAGTAATTTATGGTTGTGTTTCAAATGACACCAAAAAGGAAGTGAATTGTTTCAGTTAGGGAAATAAGGAAGCTAAGTGGTATTGATTTAACATTAATGGGCTTAGAAATGCTTTAAAGCCCTTTTGCTGGGGAAAACCTTAAGCATAGTTTAGAACCTAAAATTCTGAGTCCTGACATTTTCTTAATCATGATTAGACTAGTGGCCTGGTGCACGACTTTGTGCACATTGAAAGAAAATTAATTAGAAGAAATATGTTAATATCATTATTCTCCCTTTCTCTACAATAGAAGTGTCAACCAAATTTGTGATCAACAGTGACAGATTGAAACATGTGTGCAGCTGACACGAGCAAGTGCTTTATATGTATTGCGCATGTGTGTATCAACTTAGCCTTTTATAGATACAGAATAAACTTGCTTAATTAGAACTGCTTTCTGATGTAGCTTAACTTTTTCCAGCCCATTGAGGCACCCCAACTTCTCTTTCAGGTAATTGTCAGCAACACAACAGTAAATATCAACACAAAGCAGATTATTATTGTAGGTCATGCAGGGAGAACAAAGGGGAAAATATTTAACTGCAGCAGTATTTGACTATATTCTGTGCGGTGAGAAAACCTGAAGTCATTTTCATGGTCCACCATTTCTTCTTTTCAGTCGGGTTAAGTTTCTAAACTTTCTAAATCTCCATTTTCCGGCTCATGAAAAGAAAATAAGATTCTACCGAGTCTCCTGTCTACCTACTCCAGGACTTCTGTGAGGATCAAATGAGATGAGGCACAGGAAAACGCTTCACAGACATTTGGTTAAAGTGTGAAATGTTTCCACCTGGCTATAAAGCAAGTCATGTTCCTGGGCTGAAGAAACTCCAAGGAGTCGCTAGGGAGAGAAAGCCAGGCGTTGCTACATGACATCATTACCTAGTGCCCACAGCGACCGTTTCCAGAATGGGCTGGGCTGTGGGCCGCATTTTGCACCATGGGTTCTTGGCAGGGTTGGCTGCAATTTGGTGGGGTGTTGCTCCGAGGTGGTGGCGGGGACTATGTCCCACTTGGGGGAAGCTGAGTGTTGCTTTGTTGGCGCCAGGTCTGTGGTGCTGTTTCTTTGTAAATGGCCAGTGCATATCATGGCAGCCCCTGTGTTGAGCATCTGCCTCCTGGTGGTCAGTACGTCTCATAGCGACTGGTCAGATGGTTGGAGGAACACTTAGCATGTTAGCCTTTTATATATATAGATAGTAAAGCCCACATTCAGTCTGAGCTTTTGCCCTTTTCTGATGTTTATTTGTTCATTTGCAAACCTGTCATTCATGCCCATTGTGTACTGATTGAAAATGAGAAGAATGAGTTTTGCCTTTAAGGAGTGTCCACCTATATTTGTTACTGACAAACGAACAGATTAGTTTCTTTTTTTAAATATATTTTATTGATTTTTTACAGAGAGGAAGGGAGAGGGATACAGAGTTAGAAACATCGATGAAGGGATGTGCCTGCACCCAAGGTACATGCCCTTGACCAGAATTGAACCTGGGACCCTTCAGTCCGCAAGCCGACGCTTTATCCACTGAGCCAAACTGGTCAGGGCCAGATTAGTTTCTTAAAAGTTTCTCAGAGAAATGATGACACTTGAGAATGCCAATTTTGTCTTCCAGATTCTTACTGTAATTTGAAAGTAGAAAGCAGAGATTTTCCTTGCTCTGTCCTTTGGAAGACAATCATGTGCATTTCACTGTTTGTAGGAATTTCATTGTCTATTCAGGGAGAAATTCCTAGAAACTAAAATGTACGTGACATCCTAGCCAGTTTGGCTCAGTGGATAGAGCGTCAGCCTGCGAACTGAAAAGTCCCAGGTTCGATTCCAGTCAAGGGCACATGCCTGCTTTGCAGGCGCAATCCCCAGTGGGGGGTGTGCAGGATGCACCCAATCAATGATTCTCTCTCATCATTGATGTTTCTATCTCTCTCTCTCCCTCTCCCTTCCTCTCTGAAATCAATAAAAATATACTTAAAAAAAAAATAAAATGCACGTGACCATCTTATATTGAGGATCCATGTGGGGGGTTGCCTTTTAAGTAAATGCTTTTATGATAACTTCCTTTAGTCTTTTTATAACTAAGCATCTTACGTTGCGTTTGCTAAAGTAACAGCATACTCTGAGGCTGAACCATGTGGAGTTTTATCTTGCAGAATATTGTCCCCTCCTCAATTTCCTCCCAGAATATACACCATTCTGGTTTTGCTAGAATTTATACCTGCTATCTTCTCTCTCTCGATTGTTGAATTGCTGCTTGGTTTCTTTAAAATACTATGTGTTTAAAAGTAGACATTAATAACTCAAATTCAGAGTTTTCTTGTGATTATTAAGGTTGAAATTAGCAAGTGTTTTACAGCTTAAATCACTATTTGCACAAATCTGAAGAGGCACTATAGCCTAGCAGGCGTGGCTCAGTGGTTGAGCATTCACCTATGAACCAAGAGGTCACTGTTGGATTCCTGGTCAGGGCACATGCCCCGGTTATGGGCTCAATTCCCAGTAGGGGGTGTGCAGGAGGCAGCTGATCAACGATTCTCTCATCATTGATGTTTCTTCCCCTCTGGTGTGCAGGAGGCAACTGATCAACGATTCTCTCATCATTGATGTTTCTCTCCCTCTCCCTTCCTCTCTGAAATCAATAAAAATCTATACAAAAATAAAGAGGCACTATATTAAGTTAGTTAATTGCCTCTACTTCTATTTGACTTCTGAATAGTAGGGAAAAAGAATTTCCCTGTTTTGGAGGGTAGGGGGAGAATCCCAGATCCATATTCATCATATAAGTGTAAAGACTTTAAGTGTGAGAATTTAGGTCCACATTCTTTCAAGCTTTCAGAGCGTCCAGGTACATTTAAACTGGCTAAAGTGATTTCTTTAGAAAAGTTCCCATTATGTGATCTCTGAGCAAAGTGCTGTGAAAGTTACAGATGAGGGCATTTTTGTGGTCACAGGACTATTTCAATCTGTAGATGTTGTAGAGAGAGCTGAAAGCTGGTGTAGGGTAGTGATTTTTACTTCCCTTTTATTTAAAAGGAAAGCCTGGGCAAAAGTTTCTTCAGGTTTCTTAATAATTTTAGTTTCTTTAGGTTAAAGAACTACGTGTGTGTGTGTGTGTGTGTGTGTGTGTGTGTGTGTGTGTGTGTAGTAAATCATATGACAGTCTCAATGTTTTAATCAGCTTAACAACCCACAACTGTCGGACCAACTGACAGTCTCAATGTTTTAGCTTAAACTGGTAAGTGATGGTAAAATATTGTTTTGATGCCTTTGTTTTATTGATATCTTATGCCAGCATGTAAATTTATGTGATTGCACAACGTGTTTTTGAATTTAGGTCAGATCAACCATTGGCTTGCCCTCTATCACAGTCAGCTGAAAGTGACTTCTCGAGTTTCTTCAGGATGCCCGCAGCACTTGTGGAGAATAGCCAGGTTATCTGTGAAGTCTGGGCCAGCAATCTGGAAGAAGAGATGAGGAAGATCCGAGAAATTGTGCTCAGTTACAGTTATATTGCCATGGTAAAGAGCTCTATTCTCCTCTACTTGACTCACCTCTGGTATGGATTTAGGGAGTATTTAATTAGAGATTTTGAAATAAGTGATCACACTAAAGTGATGGCATATTAAACACGATAGAAGGTTATGAAACAGCAAGGGTAGCCAGTGTGTCTGAGAAGGATGTAACCTCTAGTGTCTTGATGTTTGTAATGTTACTCTGTGTTTGAAAGTCTTTAAAGCCATAGGGCATATCTATCTCACAGATATGGTACATTTTTGTGTAGTTTTTAAAACAATTTTTAAAAATTAATTGTCAGCATTTAAGAATCAAGGGACCTACTTAAATTCCAGATTTTCGCCGTCTCTGGAAAAATTGGAAAGATCTGGCAATATAGGGGCCACATACCTGCCTGACATTGAGTGGCTCAAGAGGGACATGTGTGTATCATGGTGATATCCAGGGCCTCTTTTAGAGGAGGCATGGAAGCACCCACAACTCCTAACCATTTTCATACCCAGTTTGCTTTTACTCCTTTTTTCTGATTGGCATTTTCACTTCCCTATTTCTATATTTTTATTTATAGATTGTTCTCAACTTAGAATGTTCTTAATTGCCTATATATTTATAGTTTATCACCTACTTCTATTCATGTCCTGCTAGGATCTCCAAGTTGTTATGTAAAGCTTTGTGATTTTAGTGCTTCTGTAGATGTCAACAAGGTAAGTATTTTAAGATAGATCTTTTTTTTTGTTCAATCATGGGGCTTGTCACATAACTTTTATAAATTGAGTTAAGAATTTTGTTTATGAATGATCAATTCAGCATCCACTATTTTGTGAAACCTTGTGATGATTTTTATTTTTTCAGGACACAGAATTTCCAGGTGTTGTGGTGCGACCAATTGGTGAATTTCGTAGTTCCATAGATTACCAGTATCAGCTTTTGCGGTGCAATGTTGACCTTTTAAAAATTATCCAGCTGGGCCTTACATTCACGAATGAGAAGGGAGAATACCCTTCTGGAATCAACACTTGGCAGTTCAACTTCAAATTCAACCTTACGTAAGTGTCTGAGATACTTCTGAGTATTATTCTTAGGTCTGCTACATTTGTGCAGATTGTGATTTCTAATTGAATTTATTAATTTTAAGTTTTATTTCCACCAAACCCAGGTAAGGGTTGGACAGAGCAGTCAAGCAGAGGCTGAAATAAATAATCTCAAAGTAAAGTCCCCCTGAAAGCTCTCTAAAAAGTCAACAGTAAAAAGACAAGTAGTCCAATGAGAAACAGGGAAAAGATCTGAGTAGACATTTCTCCAATGAAGAGATACAAATCTATCTTCTATATATGCAAAGTGTCCCCTCGAGAGTTCGGCCAGAAGACCAGGAGTTCACTTGCTTGCTATGACATGCTCTGACCACCATGGGGTGGCAGGGAATGAAGGAAGGCCCCAGCTGACAGCTGGAAGGCGCCGATTAGCCCTGATCGCCAGCCAGGCCTAGGGACCTTACCTGTGCATGAATTTTGTGCACCAGGCCTGTAGTGGCTAATAAACCCATGAAAAGTTGCTCATAATTGTGTCATTAGGGAAATGCAAATAAAAACCACAGTGAAATACTACTTCATACCCTGAGATGGCTATAATAAAAAAAACATAAATGTTGGGGAGGATGTGGAGAAATTAGAATATTCATGCATTGTTACGGGAAATGTAAAGTGGCACAGCCTCTTTGGAAAACAAATAGTCCAATTAGAAAGGCTGTTTCTCAAAAGATTAAACAGAGTTACCATATGACTCAGCAATTCTACTCATAGGCATATGTCCAAGAGATTTGAAGACCCAGCAGTTCTACTCATAGGCATATGTCTAAGAGATTTGAAACCATATCCATGCAAAACCTTGTACGTGAATGTTCATAGCAGCATTATTCATGAAAGCATTATTCATGAAGTTGAAGCAATCTAAATACCTGTGAACTCATAAATGGATAAATTAAACAGTATATCCATGGAATTGAATGTTATGGAGCAGTAAAAAAGAATAAAGTATGGATATATACTATACATGGATGAACTTTGAGAACATGCTAAGGGAAAGAAGCCAGACACAAAAGCCCACATATATGATTCTGTTTATTTGAGATGTCCAAAATAGGCACATCTAGAATAAATTAGTGGTTCTGGAGCAGGGGGTAGGGAGGTTATGGGATAATGGGGAGTGATTGCTTAATGAGACGGGGTTTCTTTTTGAGGTGATGAAATGTTTTATAATTGGTGGTGATGGTTGCAAATACATGCTTTACTAAAACCTATTGAATTGTGTATTTTAAATGAGTGAATTGTGTAGTATGGGAATTATATCTCAATAAAGCTACTTAAAGTCAAGTTAGTTTCCCAGTTAAGAGATCAGTATTTGAATTTCTGCTATTTCTTTACTGGTTGACGTTGGGTCAGTTATTTTCCCTTTTGTAATTCAGTTTTCTTATCTGTAAAAGAGGGTTAGTAGTATCTTTCATAATAAAAATAAGATACAGAGTGGGTGCTAATCAAAGGTAGTTGAAACAAGCCTATTTGGTAGTGGTAAAATTTTGATATAATTTTAAAAATGTGGTAAAAAATAAGATTTACTGTCTTTGCACTGTTGTGAAACAGACCTCCAGAACTTTTTCATTTTGCAAGTCTGAAACTTTATACCTATTAAATAACAATTCCTTTTTTCCATCCCCCTAGCTCTTGTTAACCACCATTCTACTTTCTGTTTAAGTGGGACCCTATAGTATCTATTGTTTTATAAGTGGCTTATTTCACTTAGTATAAAGTCATCAAGGTTCATCCATGTTGTAGCATGTGGCAGGATTTCCTTCCTAAAACTGAATAATATTGCATTGTATGTATATGCCACATTTTGTTTAGCCATTCATCTGTTGGTGGACGTTTGGGTTTTTTCACCTCTTGACAATTGTAAATAGTACTGTTGTGAAGATAGATATGCAAATATCTCTTCAAGACCCTGTTTGCAATTCTTTTTGATATATGGTAATTCTTTTTGATCATATGCTTATTCTCTTTTTCAGTTTTTGGGGGTAATGTAAATTTTAAGGGGCATGTTGAGGGGAGACTATCATTTTGCTGATTGATTGAGGTGGTGTTACTGTATTTCTTATTAGGCCCCAGTAATTTTAATTTTTAAAATGTTTTTATTGATATTTATAGAGAGGAAGGGAGAGGGATAGAGAGATGGAAACATTAATGAGAAAGGAACAACATCAATCAGCTGCTTCCTGCACCCTCCTCCTGGGTATTGAGCCTGCAACCTGGGCATGTGCCCTGAACCGGGAATCGAACAGGCCACCTCTTGGTTCCTGAGTCAACACTCAATTACTGAGCAAGATGAGTTGGGCAGCCCAGCTCTTTTTTTTAATCCTCACCTGAGGATATATTTTCCATTGATTTTAGAGAGAGGAAGGGGGGAGGGGAGAGAGAGAGAGAGAGCAAGAGCAAGAAACATAGTTGTGAGAGAAACATTGATTGGCTGCCTCCCATACACAATCCCTGGGGTCGCACGTGCAACCTGGGTATGTGCCCTGACCAGTAATTGATTCCATCACCTTTCAGTGTATGGGACAATGCTCCAACCAGCTGAGCCACACTGGCCACAGCTATGCTGCAACACTGCTTTGTTTAACTAGGCACCAAGAGCATTTGATAGCTCAGGAATAATTTTTTTATTGTTGTCCATGTGTTTTGAAGATTTCTTTGACTTTCAAAGAATTATTTTAGGAGATAATCTGGATTGTTCCTTTAACTGCATTTTTCTAGTCCATTGCCCAAAGCCTGTTATTTGTAACACTAGAGGCCAGGTGCACAAAATTCGTGCACAGGGGCGGGGAGGTGATGTGTCCCTCAGCCCAGCCTCTGCACCCTCTCCAATCTGGGATCCCTCTCACAATTCAGGACTGCTGGCTCCCAACTGCTCGCCTGCCTGCCTTCCTGATTGCCCCTAACCGCTTCTGCCTGCCAGCCTGATCACCCCCTAACCATTTCCCTGCCAGCCTGATTGATGCCTAACTGCTCCCCTGCCAGCCTGTTTGCCCCTAACTGCCCTCCCCTGCAGGCCTGGTCACCCCTAACTGCCCTCTTCTGCAGGCTTGATCTCACCCAACTGCCCTCCCTTGCAGGCCTGGTCCCTTCCAACTGCCCTCCCCTGCTGGCCCGATGGCCCACAACTGCCCTCCCTTGCAGGCCTGGTCCCTCCCAACTGCCCTCCCCTGCTGGCCATCTTGTGGTGGCCATCTTGTGTCCACATGGGGGCAGCCATCTTTGACCACATGGGGGCAGCCACCTTGTGTGTTGGAATGTTGGTCAGTTTGCATGTTACTCTTTTATTAGATAGGATAGAGGCCTGGTGCATGGGTGGGGGCCAGCTGGTTTGCCTTGAAGGGTGTCCTGGATCAGGGTGGGGGTTCCCTTGGCGCATGGGGCAGCCTGGGCGAGGGGCCTGTGGTGGTTTGCAGGCCCCCCCCCCCCCGCTCCCCCTATCCCCCCTCCCCCTCCCCCCCCCCCCCCCCCCCGCGACCCAAGCGGAGGCCCTGGAATCTGGGATTTATTTATCTTCTATAATTGAAACTTTGTAGCCTTCAGTGGAGCCAAGCTTCCTGCTTGCTCCATGGCTGCAGCCATTTTTGTTGGGATTTATTTATCTTCTATAATTGAAACTTTGTAGCCTTCAGTGGAGGCCTGGGCCAGCCAGGGTGTGTGGAAAGCTTGGCTTCCTCCATTGCTGGGGAAACCCAAGCCTCTTGCTCACTCTGTGGCTGCAGCCATTTTGGTTGGGTTAATTTTCATACTCGATCCTGATTGGCTGGTGGGCGTGGCTTGTGGGTGTAGCAGAGTGGCTAATATGCGTATTTTTTATTAGATAGGATAATGATAATTTGCAAAATAATGTAATATTTTTATTGCAGGATTTGTTTGTATTTAAAATGTTTACATAAGGTAGAGCAAAAGATTGTAATTCAATACCAGTTTTAATTTAGTGAAAAAAATTAAAATTGTGGTGGTTTTCTTTCCAGTTATCTTGCCTAAATTTATGTGAAAAATAAAAGAAAGGAAAACAGTGAAACCTAATGGAAAATGAGTTATTTCCCTCTTTTTGTGTTATTCTAAATATTCTTGTGTTTAAATTAAGGGATATATCTTTACAGTGAAATATTATGCCAGAGTTACAAAGACTGTGATACGTCTGAGTATTGATCTGGAAAGATGAACTGTGTTATAAAGGGGAAGGGATGGAGGTGTGTATGTGTAGGCAGAGAAAATAGTCTGCAAAGATATATAAACCGAGTTGTTAACAGTTATTATTTCTATGGGGGACTATAAGAACACTAGGGGCCCAGTGCACGAATTTTGCACCTTGAAAGGAACTGTGTGCCACAAGGCTGAGGTGGGCACAGGGGCAGGTCTCAGACCATCCTCCACGCCCCCACCTGGCCCCTCCCACTGCAACCCCTGGTACCCTGCCTGCCCGCAGCCCTGCACCTGCCGCCGCTCCAATGTGCTGACCATGCTGGCCCTGCTTGTAACTGCTGGCAGCACGGAGAGATTGGGGCTGGCACAAGCATGAGCAGCAGCTGCTGCCCCAATTGCCCCTCAGGAGCAGGGGGAGGTGGAGAAGCCCTCAGAGGTGATTGGGGCCGGCGCCAGGTGTCAGCAGCGGGTGGGGCTGGCAGCAGGTGCAAGTGCCTGGCAGGACTGCGGCATGCAAGAGCAAAGTATTTTCAGTAACCACCATAGGCTCACCCCGATGACAGCGATCGGTGCCCCGCCTTGGTCTGGTGTCTCCGCTCACCTGCTCCACTATCCTGCCATAGCTGATATCTGCCATGTTCTGCATATGCCCTGTGGTGGTCAGTGCACATCATAGCGACCAGTTGTTAGGTTGTTCCATCATTCAGTCTATTTGCATATTAGGGTTTTATATATATAATTTTTTTTCATTTCCTTCTATATGAGATTTTTCTTTAAACAATAACAAAATGTGGATATTTTATAATTAGGACATTTACTTTATGGCAAAAATCGCATTATTTTATCTGTTAGAGATAAGATCATCTTTTTTCTTTTAATACATTTTATTGAGTTTTTACAGAGAGGAAGGGAGATGGATAGAGAGTTAGAAACATCGATGAGAGAGAAACATCGATCAGCTGCCTCCTGCATGCCCCCTAGTGGGGATGTGCCGGCAACCAAGGTACATGCTCTTGACTGGAATTGAACCCAGGACCCTTCAGTCCGCAGGCCAATGCTCCATCCACTGAGCCAAACCGGTTAGGGCAGATCATCTACTTTTTTTTTTTAATTGAATTTTTACAGAGAGGAAGGAAGAGGGACAGAGAGCTAGAAACATTGATGAGAGAGAAACACCGATCAACTGCCTCCCGCACACCCCCCACCGAGGATGTGCCTGCAACCAAGGCACATGCCTCTGACCGGAATCGAACCCGGGACCCTCCAGTCCTCAGGCCGACGCTCTATCCACTGAGCCAAACCGGTTTCGGTGATCATCTACTTTTTATGCTTTCTGGAGTACAGGAAAAAGGGAATTGTATTCTCTTTTTCTTTTTTTAAATATATTTTATTGATTTTTTTACAGAGAAGAAGGGAGAGGGATAGAGAGTTAGAAACATCGATGAGAGAGAAAGATCAATCAGCTGCCTCCTGCACACCCCCTACTGGGGATGTGCCCACAACCAAGGTACATGCCCTTGACCGGAATCGAACCTGGGACACTTCAGTCTGCAGGCCGACGCTCTATCCACTGAGCCAAACCAGTTAGGGCAGGAATTGTATTCTTAAATAATGAAAGCATTTAAAGAAAACTTGTTCTATGATAAGTGTGATATACTGTTACCCACTACTTCTGCTACATTATCCATCAACTAAGACGTGAACACCTTCTTTTTTAGAGAGGACATGTACTCTCAGGATTCCATAGATCTCCTTGCAAACTCAGGACTGCAGTTTCAGAAGCACGAAGAAGAAGGGATTGACACACTGCACTTTGCGGAGCTGCTTATGACATCGGGGGTGGTTCTCTGTGACAATGTCAAATGGCTTTCATTTCACAGGTCAGCTCCAGAGAATGTGTAGCTCTCGGTTTGGGAGCAGGGAATTGAATTCTTACGCTCTCTTCTGTTGGTCACTAGCAGTTATGAAGTTGAAATGGTAACTATTACTCATGTTTGTTTTTCAAAAAACAATTTGGAGCTCATATTGGTTTGTGTTACACAGTAATGGGCTCTATCATGTAGCTGCCAGTGGGTGTATTCTGAGTGGAATGTGGTGGGTGGAGAGGATCGAAGCACTTGGTTATTTATTCTTACTATTTTTTAAATATATTTTTATTGATTTCAGAGAGGAAGGGAGAAGGACAGAAACATCAATGATGAGAGAGAATTATTGATTGGCTGCCTCCATCATGCCCCCTACTGGGTTGAGCCCCCAACCTGGGCATGTGCCCTAACCAGAAATTGAACCAGCAACCTTTTGGTGCATGGGATGATGCCCAGCCAACTGAACCACACTGGCCAGGTCTATTGGTTGATTCTTGTATGTGTCCTGAGTTGGGGATCGAACTCGCAATCTTGACGTATTGGGATGTTATGATCTAACCAACTTAGCTACCCAGCCAGGGCCAGTACTTCTGAATTTTTCATGAATAAAACACACATTTATATATAAACCTTTGAGTTTTCTTCCCTATTAGTTTGTGTTGTTTTTTAATGGAATGTTCAGATCACAGTAGGATAAACTACTTTGGAATACTGAAAGGTGGTAGCATCTTGAATTTTGAGAAGTAAAGTTTTTGAACGCGGGGGCCTAATAACTGCTGCTTTCTCACTTAGTGCCTCCTTCTCTCCTTGCAGTGGCTATGACTTTGGCTACATGGTAAAGTTACTTACTGATTCTCGTTTGCCAGAAGAGGAACATGAATTCTTTCATATTCTGAACCTTTTCTTCCCATCCATTTATGATGTGAAATACCTGATGAAGAGTTGCAAAAATCTTAAGGTACAATATATTTTTTTAAACTAGTAACAACAACATAAAAAGCCAAAAAAGCAGACTTATCATCTTACTTTTTTATTTGTTCAGCATGCATTCTTGAGTACCTGCTAGATGCCAGCATTGTACTAGACAGGTTGTATATATAGCTAATTGCCACAGGAATTTGTGTGGTTATTGTCTTTAACCTGGGCATGAGGGAGCTCTCTGCTTCTCTCATAAGGCAGGCTTTCTTCACTCAAGGCCTATACCAGTTGGTAACAGGAGGTGTATGTGCAATTTGTCAGGAATGGGGTCTATAGTGTACCAGACTCTCGGATCAGAGGAGTTCTTAACCCTAGACCAGCAATTTTCAACTGGTGTGCCGCAAAACATGTAATACCTGACTATTTCGTTAAAGGCATTGACATCTTTTCCCTTAGACTGACAAATAAAAAAAAAGACAACAGCCAACACATAGCTGTGCAATGTGAATGCCCTGTCTAGAACCATGAATATATAGGTCATATAATAAGCATTGCGTTTTATTGGTCACGGCACATAATAAGTTTGTATCTGATTGGTTAACTCTTGGTACTAGATAGCCTTATATACAATTATAAACACTTGATTTTTGAAAAAGTCACTTTGGAGCCAAAAGGGTCAGATTGACCAAAAAAAAAAAAAAAATAGTATGCCGCATAATTTTGGCAGTTAATTTGTGTGCCGTGAGATGAAAAAGGTGGCTTCCCTAGATAGTTTAAGAACTCACTACCCTAATACATTATTGGTATGAGGTTTGCTGATTTGAATTAGATTGGCATTTACTACTTCTTTTAAAATAATTTTTATTTGACCTTAGAAAGAAGGAAGGAAGAGCAAGAGAAAGAGAGAGAGAAGGAGACATTGATTTGTTGTTCCACCCACTTATGCATTTACTAGTTGCTTCCTATATGTGCCCTGACCGGGGATTGAACCCAAAACCCTGGTTTATTGGGATGATACGCAGCCAGGGCTGGCATTTACTATTTCTTAGGCTTTGTTTTATAGCAATTAAGATTTTATGGAGAAGAGATCTGACATAATTAATGATAAAGAGAAAAAAGGAATGAAAAATGGAACATAACACCATGTATCATTTGGAGGATTGGGGTAAGGCCTGTTAAGTAAATGGCCTGTTGTAGCACCAAAAGAAATAAACTCAAGAATGGACTTCATTGATTTTAGTAGGGGAGTTTTGTGTCTGTAATATTGCCTTTGTTTTCCTTACATCTCCAGGGAGGTCTTCAGGAAGTTGCTGATCAGTTAGATTTGCAGAGAATTGGAAGGCAGCATCAGGCAGGCTCAGACTCACTGCTGACAGGAATGGCATTCTTCAGGATGAAAGAGGTAAGGCAAGGAGATGGATGACATTTGTGGGCTGAGGTTTGTTGAAATTTATAGTTTCTATTGGAAGTTGATGACTACATTGAAAGCAGTTTTTTGTTTCTGTTTATTACGATGTTCAATATATTAAATATAGTTTGAAAAGCAAAGAAGCATTCTGAAATGGAGGCCATTCAGCATTACCAAATCAAAAGTATATTTGGTGTTCCTAGCAGCTCTAATTGTTGTAATTATTTATTTTTCTTCTGATTTCTATAATATGAACACGTTTGTTAGACGACCCACTTATCCTACAGCTGACATCATAATCAACAGCTCTAAGGTTAGGAACAAGACAAGGATGCCCACTCATGCTACTTTTATTCAACATGGTATTGGCAGTTCTAGCTAGGACAGTTGGGCAAGAAAAATAAAAGGCATGTAGATCAAAAAAGAGGAAGTAAAACTCTCACTATTTGCAGATGACATGATATCTATGGAAGACTTCACCAAAAAACTGTTAGAACTAATAAATTCAGTAAAGTTGCAGGATACTAGCCCTGGCAGGATAGCTCAGTTCATTAGAGCATCGTCCTAATATGCCAAGGTTGCAAGTTCAATCTCCGGATAGGGCACATACAAAAAGCAACCAATATATGCATAAGCAAGTGGAACAACAAATCAATGTCCCTCCCTCCCTCCTTCCCTCTCTCTCTCTCTCTCAAAATCAATTAAAAAAAAAAGTTACAGGATGCAAAATCAATATACAGAATTCTATTGTGCTTCTTTACACTAATGAACTATCATAAAGAGAAATTAAAGAAAAAAAAATCCCATTTATAATTGCATCAGAAAGAATAAAATATCTTGGAATAAATTTAACCAAAGACCTGTACACTGAACACTATTAAGACATTGATGAAAGAAATTGAAGATGACACAGATGAGTGGAAAAAAATCCGTGCTCATGGCTTGGAAGAGTTAATATTGTTCAACTGTCCATACTACCCAAAGCAAAAATTCCAATGGCATTTTTCACAGAAATAGAGCAAACGATCCTAAAATTTACATGGAACCACAAAAAAATTCCAAACAGAGCAATCTTGAGAAAGAACAAAGCTGACAGCATCATTCTTCCTAATTTTGTCCCCCAAAGTACTCTTTGCAGTGTCTGGAGACATTTTGGTTGTCACAACCTGAGGGTTAGGCTGGAGGGAGCAGTGTGCTACTGGCCAGGGATGCTGCTACACATCCTACATTGGACAAGCCACCCGCACCCCAACAAAGTCATTCTGCCCAGTAGTGCCAGGGTTGAAATAATGCTCTGTTATAAGTGGTTAATGTCCATTATCTCACTCATGACAACCTATTATGACTGTTTTATAGATAGGGAACAGGGGCTTAAGTGAAGAACAGAGTTGAAGTGACTTTCCTAAGGTCACACAGGGAGTCAGTCTGTAGAGCCCACGCTCTCAACCATTGCACTGCCTGCTAAAGAGAAAGGACGAAATGGGACACTTGTACTTAAACAGCAGCAGCACAGGGATCCTAGCAGTGAAAGAACTCATGGGAAATAGGTCTGTTCACAAAGGAGCGTGGAAAGGTTTGGAACCTTTCTGTATGGAATTGATTTCTAATTGGTCAAATTTTGAGGGCTCTGAGAGAGCCGGGAAGTACTGATGTGGTAGTATTGAGACTTGGCATGATTCTTACGACAGGTTCTCTGTCCTATTCTGCAGTTGTTTTTTGAGGACAGTATTGATGATGCCAAGTATTGTGGGCGGCTCTATGGCCTGGGCACGGGAGTGGCCCAGAAGCAGAATGAGGATGTGGACTCTGCCCAGGAGAAGATGAGCATCCTGGCGATCATCAACAACATGCAGCAGTGATGGTGGCAAGGCTCTGCGGAGCGGGCCCACCCCAGAATGGTGCTTACTGTGCTGACTGTATACTTACTTTCCTCCCCAAGAGAAACCGCTACTTTTGAGCAAGCTGTACTTACCATCTCCACTGAACAGAAAGACTTTTGTTTTACTAAAGACAAAGAAGTCTTTTAGATCCAGAAGAGGGGAGTTTGCTCTGAATTTGTAAACAAGTCTTACCTATTCCTCATCCCTAGGCCTCTTCTCCAGTTGCCTCCTGCCACCAGCATCCATGGCTCATTTGACACCTTTTTAAATACCCAGGACGAGTGAGAAACAAACTAGTAAAATGTATATAACTCTTACCTGTTGTCATTCATTCTTTTTCTTTTAAATTTGTTGCTGATCTCTGATGAAGACTTACTATGATTTTCAGCTGAGCTGAGGGCTTCCAGGAAAAGTAGAACAAAATGGTATTCTTGTTAAGTGTGGGTGATAGGTGTTGAGTCTTTTCCTTTTTTTTGACCCTTCTCGAGGACATTTGCTTTCCTCATGGAAATGAATTACATGCTCAGTGCTGAAATTTGAAGACCAGATAATGATAACTTATCTTAAAAAATTCTACTGAACTTGTCTACTCTTTATTCATAAGGAACACCAGAGTGGGCATTAAGTTAGCCACTTAAATGTCTTTATATCCTATTGTGCCACTGAAATTTGCTGTCACATGTGCATCATTTGAAATCATTTTATGTTTTCATGTAACAAAATCATAGATTTGATCCTGAAGGAAATTAGTTAAGATCAGATTTTTGGATCGTAAGTCTGTTGTGATTTCAGATGGGCATTTGTATTCCCCCACCTCTCCTCTGTTTCCCGCTTTTCCTTTTAGCAAACCTGAGAAGTTAGGGAGATGGGTTAATTTGAGTACCAGAAATGTGAATCGTCAAAAAGTTTTAGTGGTTCATATAAACAGGGCAGTAAGGAATTTGTTTTATAGAGTTCTCGTGGAGTAATATCCCACAACTGGGGTAGAAAGCTCAGGACTGTGATATTTCCCGCCCCCCCAAAACTAGCCATTTAAAAAGTACACTGTATTTTTTTTTCTTCTTAAATGACAGTATGGACAATTTTGAAAACCCAAAAAACCCATTTGCAATGGTGGAAATGAAACTGGTAACTCACTGAAGTGGATGAGTAGTCTTGCATTTTAAAAGCTTATAGAAAACTCAATTTGAAATGATTCAAAAATGTCAAGTATTATAAGCTGGTATTTAAGATGCTTGTAAATATATTTATGTTTTTAATTTTGTATAATAAAGATTTCTTTTTAACTACTGGCATGCAGGTTTGATCTTTCATAGCTATAATTCCTGGCTCTAGAAATGGACATTAGCGGTTGGTAACAGAGCATCTTGTGTATCCCCAAAGTCTTGCCTCCATTTTCCACAAGGTGGCTCGCATACAGAAGGCTTCACTTTGAAGGAAGCTTTTAATGAGCAGCTGTGTAAGTGGAACATTTCACACTTGTCACTGATTATTTGGCCTTACTTGGAAACCAGTATTAACTCTTATTTCCTGGGACCACTCATTATATATGTGGTGAATTATCATGTTAGTGCAATTCTTGCAGAAAAGCCATGAATTAGTTCAGTTATTGGGAAAGAGTGCTCCTCGTCAACTCCACCAACTGTCTAATTATTATGTTCTAGCAACTGGGATATTACAGAAACATCTGTTCCTGACATTGTCCAACTATTTAACCACAGAAAAGAACAGGCCTCAAAAGAATGCTCATTAGTTTAAAAATAAATAAATACAAGAACAAGGGTTTGTAACTAATTAGTATGTAAGGTCCATTATGCATGATCCAAAAGTTGGAGTCCAATGATCCAAAACGTACATATACAAAATTAGGAAGGAATATGCATTTTTCTTGGAAGATCATCTGTGGCTTCAATCTAATTCTCCTGTGATCCAAGAAAGATTAAGAACAACTGAAACAGTAATTTTCTGAGCTATTTTGATCACCATCAAAACTGAAGGGCTAAGACTCATTTGAGTTAGTTATTCTAACACTTTAGTAAATGATTTGTTCAAATAAGCAATTACATGAAACAATAAAACCAAGTTTTTGACCTAGGATAAAGACTCAACATGATGGATAAGGCCTGTTTCACATTCAGTAGAAGTAGTAGTAGTCGAGTAGAAGGGGAGAACCCAAGTTGACAAAATTTAAAAAATGATACCAATGGTCATAAACTACAGCAATTCTATCTCAAACAAGCACGACATTGTTTACGATCAGGGGAAGCATTTATAAAGGTAGCTTGTGTATAAGAACATAACACTTTGGACAAAAGTTTCTCCTCTTTGGATGAAATCTACATAAGGCTTTAGAGATGACGTTCTAACAATTACTGCTGGCTTTTGAAGATCCTCTAGTAGGGAACCACAACCGAGTCCAAAGTCAGATTCTGTTTTTAAGGGTAGAGCTGATTCAAACTTGACCCTCATTTCGTATTATTTGGATCACTGCAAAAACATCTAGGGATCAGAGCAAATGCCTAGCAGAGTTCGTGAAAGGTGTCAGACGTTTTGATGCAATTTATTTTAAAGGTCCTTGGACGTTCACGTGCAGAAGGTCCGGCAGTGTCTTTGGTAAACTTTAGTGCCGCCGTATTTCTGAAGCAGCTCTTGGGCCTGTTGCTGCATTTCCTGGGTCACGCCACCAGGACACTGGGACCCGATGTGAAGCAGGACCAGGCAGCACTCCAGCACATCTGGGAAGGGCCAGGTCTGGAAGATGAAAGTGAAACGAAGCATTTGCAAAGGAGCCACAACACCTGCATAGAAGGCACCAGTAACTCTCTGACACTTCTCAGGCACAGCTGGGCCATTTCTCTCACGATGTCTTGTGAGAGAAGGCAGGCAATGTCTTGTTCTTCATCAGTTACTCTAAGGAAGTGGTCGGCAAACTCCTTAGTCAGCAGAGCCAAATATCAACAGTACGATTGAAATTTCTTTTGAGAGCCAAATTTTTTAAACTTAAACTTCTTCTAACGCCACTTCTTCAAAATAGACTCGCCAGGCCATGGTATTTTGTGGAAGAGCCACACTCAAGGGGCCAAAGAGCCGCCTGTGGCTTGCGAGCTGCAGTTTGCCGACCACTGCTCTAAGAAGAGATGATACTCAAACTGGAATGTCTACTGGGACATCCTTCTCCAACGAATACAATCTTCTAGAGCTCTATTCCAGTTAATATAAAAAGATGTTTCCATTACCACCAGGGCCACATCCAAATACATTTATCCATCTGTAAGCTATCAAATACATGACACTAACTTTTACTTTACCTCCCAGTTACAAAATTTGTTAACCAAAGGCAACTAGATTCTAACTTTTAAGCACATTTCTGAAATGTGTAGCGATTTCAGAAACTGAAAAGTAGATGATCTTAAAGAATTTGGTATAGTCAATTGTAATGTTTTACCAAATGAACTGCTATAAATCTTACCTTAACACTCTCAGGAAACTTAGCTATTCTCTCATTCGCCTCCGTAAGCCTTTTGGTTAATTCAGGTAGAGAAAGTGGCTCATTTTTCTCTTCTTTACTGGTGAATAATAATAAGAATAAGTCATAAATGTTTTGGCCTAGGTAACTTTTATCCCATTTGCATATAAATAAAATTCCCTTATCACCTGGGTCTTTATCTCCCATCTTTAAAAATAGTTTAAGACAATTTAATATGATGTGACATAAAGTTTTCAAAATACAATATTATTCCTTATCATATTCCAAATCCCCACTCCTTAGACATCCAGTGAAAATACAAGACTCTTAGGGGGTTCAATCTGCAGCCAAGAGCAGAGGGCCTAGATTTATTTGGGGAATGGTTAGAGCTGGGATCTTACTCATGGAGTGTATGGATGCACATTTTTCCTGGAAGAGTGTGTTAAGCTTCTCAAAGGGTCCTGTGATCCAAAGGGTGAGAGCTACTGGGTTAGACAACTTTTCAGTGTTTTTCTTGTTACTAAAACCAAGCCTAAAGCTGCTTAGTGTGGTAGTTTATTGGAGAAGTAATTCAGAATTCTGAATCAAGATTTCAGTGGGAGTATTTTTAGAGCAATTAATATAAGGACGTTAAAGCTTCTTAATTTTAATGTGTAAAGTTAATAACAGCTTTAAGTTGATCAGTATTCTAATTACTATGTTTTAGGCACTGTGCTGGGGGACATAAGGTAAAAGGCACTCATCAGAATAACGAATCAATAACTTAATCACTGTAGACACCCATAGCAAAGTGCCTTATAATAATGCAAGCTCTACAGTGATTGGTGACAGGCTACTGTCATCCATCTGGTCCCTCTTTTCAATGGAAGTGATTAGGATGCTACAGCATTTGATCATTTGATTTCTCTCTGTTTGTGAGCAGTTCTGTGTACTACCCTCTTTGTGTATTTTTTTGTGATAGTACAGAACAACTAAATAATTTTCATTAGTGATGCAATAATACATCTCATTTTACATGATTACTTTTTTGGGGGGAATCAACTTAATGCACAAAGGTAGTATTTTACTGTACTACTGGTATTAATAATTTTGTGATTTCATTTAATTCTTAAGCAAGGTAGGAGTTGGTATTCCTATTTATAGATGAGGGGCCTAAAGCTCAGAGACAGAGACTCTTGCCTGAGGTCACAGCAGGGACAGGACTAGAACCCACATTTGACTCCAAAGCCTGTGTGTTCACCACTAAATCATGCTGCTTCCAAGTGTCCTGATCAATCTTGTCATGTATTGATTGTGCTGTGACTCTGGGAGAACTCAGGAGGGTATTCTTAATTCCATCTTGTATTGAGACTCAGTACTTACCCCAGGGTCTGAGGACTAGAGAGGGGCTGTTCGGCTTCCTGTTCAGGGTCATTTTTATCAGGACCATTCGCTGTGGATTTGCAGAATTGACTCTTCTGGTGTCGGCGGATCATTTCTGCCAAGGTCTCCTGAACTTCAGCAACAGTTCTCTGTGAGTTTTGGAAACTGGCATGCTTTTCTGAAAAAAGCTCCTTACAAGTGTTCAGCATTTGCTTACTTTCTTCTGTGAGTCTCATGTCTAGTTCTGGAGGCTTGCTTGGCTCTGGCTGAGGAGCTTGGGGGTCAGTTTCTTCAGAGCTGGCATCATCCAACTGCTGGCTTTGTTCAACAGAGGTTGTCCGTCTATGAGCAGCCCTTACCCAGACACTAGATTCAGGGCAAGGTCTGGAGAGAGACCACCAGAATTCATACAGACGCCCATAGATAAAAAAGGCCTCCAAACTTTTGAAAGCTGGTGTGGCAGGGGACTGATGGTCACCCAGCTTGTCTCTTAGGTGATCACAGCCTAGGAAAAGAAGGAAAGGAAGTGGGGTTGTGCATTTCTTTATCGGCCAGAAATCTGGCCTCCTACCTGCATGTTGTTTCTATCGCCTAAGAGACTCCAAGAAAAGGACAGCAGTGATCTAAGGACAGCAGTGATCTACCTCCCACCAAAAGCCAACAAAAGCTAAACATTTACTGGCTCAGGACAATGTTCTTGTTGCTACAGGCTAGTAGGTCATGATATAAAATGTATTCAATCTGTCCGACTGAAGGCTCTGGGGATCCTACTGTGTCTGTGAAAAAAAATCACAGTGATTTAGTTCAGTGACTATGCAACTCAAGTATGTCTATCTGTTTTTATAATCCTCACCCTAGGATATGTTACTGATTTTAGAGAGGAGGTGGGGCAGGAGAGAGAAACATTCATCAGTTGCCTCTGTACATGCCCTGACTGGGGATTGAACCCACAATCTAGATATGTGCCCTGACTAGGAATGGAAGCTGCAGCCTTTTTGGTGTGTGAGACGACACTCCAACAGAGCCACCTAGCCAGAGCAAGAAATGTCTATATTTTGTGCTTCTCTTGCATTAATAATTTGAGTATAATGCTATTTCTCTTGCTCTTAAACTGTGTAGAAAGTAAGTAGGAGGCGTAAGGTAGGGCCAGGTAAAGGGCTCAAACATTCTGGCTGTATCTCTTAGGAGCCTAGGTAAGAGAGCTCAAACTTTCTACTGAATGACACAACTAGCCAATAAGCACCCCAGAGCCATGTATCAGTGTTTGCGTGGGTCATTTACCTTCAGGAAGAAAGGCTGAGTGCACTTCCTGCATGACGGTGAAGTTCCCCGAGTCGTAGCTCCGGACCACAGCCCGAAGCAGAGCTTCCACCGCCTTGTCCCAGGAGGCCACCTGCTGGCTCAGCACTGCCAAAGTCAGGTCATGGCAAATGTGAAGCAGGAGCTGGAGGGAGAGGCCAGAGTCTGGTAAACATCCCCCCACAGAAAGCACTAGGACGACACCACAGTGTTCCCATTAACTGCACTTGGACAGAAGTACACACAGTCGACATTTAAGAAAGGTCCTCCTTCCACCATTCATTTTTGCTTCCCTATCTGAAGCTTTCATATCTAGCTACACAATAACATATACCGTCTGAGTTAAAGTCTACTCATGTTAAGCAAATGCCTTCACCTTTGTGTGTAATTAAAAAGTGCATTTCTGGAACTAAAATCAATAATTAAAAACAACAAGAAGCAAATCTGAACTATAAGAAAAATTATCAATTTTCAGTGAGCAGTCTGACGAGTTTTGATAAATATCTACGTATCCATGTAGACATATATGCTGTAACTACAACAAAAATCAAGACAGGACATTTTCATCATCGGAAAATATTTCCATGTGCCTTTTGCAGCCACAGTTCCCTCTCTCCAGCCCCTGGCAACCATTGATCTGGTTTTTGCCACTATAATTTTGTCTTTTCTAGAATCCATATAAATGGAACTGTGGAGTATGTAGTCTTTTGTGTCTTGGTTCTGTCACATAATGCTTTTGTGTATCAGTACTTTGTTCCTTTTTACTGCTGCACAGTATAGTATTCCTCTGCACGGATGTACCACAGCTTGCACACCCATTCACCAGCTGATGGACATTTGGGCAGTTTCTAGTTTTTGGCTGTTGTGAACTAAGCTGTAATCATTTGTGCACAAGTCTGTGTGGACCCCTGGTTTTGTTTCTTTTAATGAAATATCTAGGCAGTGGATTGCTGGGTCACTGGGCACATGAATGTTTATAAGAAACTACCACACCATTTTCCAAAGTGTCATATCATTTGAGGAAGTCTCGTTCATCAATAATATAGTAATGTCCCCTCATTTTCAAAAGAGAAATAGGTAAATTGAGCTATATATTCATAGGATAGGTAGAATAGTTACAGTGAATCAATTTGATCTCTGGATAGATTTTACAAACAATGGTCATTGCAACAATCAATGAAAAAAATGATACGTATGTTCTGATGTAGGGGCTGTGTTCAATGCCTAGGTTAGGGAAAGGGAATGGGACTGAGGAATAGAACATAAGGGATTTCAACTGGATTGTACTTCTTTTACCAAAAAAAAACCCAAGAAAATACAAAACAACCCCCCAAAATACTATGAAACAAAAATGACAAGTGTAAACATTTGTTAACTCTGGTTGAACATTAGTCTCTCTGCTTTCCTATATATTTAGACTTATTTTTTCCTTTTAAAAGGGAATGTCAATAAATGGTGTCACCCCTGTAAATTAAAGAAAAAAAAAAGGGAATGCCGATTTAAATCTAACTTCAAAGCTAAAGAGCTTTAGTTGGTCTGAAGGGATCTTTCCAGGTTGCCTGGGCCTACCTTAGTCTTTTCTGAAATGCAAACTGGCATCGGACTTGTTTCCTTATTATACTAGGCATCGATGAAGGAATTCCTACAAGTGAGTGATGAATGTGAGAAGCTCATGCAGACGGGTACCTGTTTGAAGGGAGTGTTATTTGTAGCAGATGGGTACTTGATAGTCTGCAGCTGCTGCAGTGCTGCCTGATACTGCTCGGGGGTGTCCAGGCTGAAGGCGCTCTTCCATACTGCAATCACCCTCTCCGTGAGGGGCCCTGCGATGCCTGTGGACCAGGTGTTGTAAGACGAGGGAGAGCTTTCACCCTCTGACAGCTGCCTTTCCTCCCGGTGCTTAGAGAGGAGCTCAAGAAGGCAGAACACCAGTCTCTGGCCCTGGAACCCAACAAAGGAGAGGAACTGTTATGCAGGCAAAGTGCTTGACTAGACAGCCTCCCTGTTTCTCACAGTGTCCCCCTTTACGTTTGTAGCAGCCAGACCCCCTTAGTGACTGCCTGCCCAATGTGAGTTGTACCCGAGGGGGAAAGTGATCAAGCAGACAGCTTTTCCAGATATCCTTTGGAGGAATTCCTTCCATAGCCCTTGAAGCCCAAACAACATTTTTATAATGTGGAACCCCAACTACAGCCCTGCCCACTGCAATTTAAGACATATACAGATCAGCCAAGACTTGTGCCCCCGTCTGAGAAAAGATGGTCTGGGCTCATCCGTTCCTTCTCTTGCCCAAACTTGAGAAAAGGGAGTACAGAGAAGAGCCTAGTGGGCAGAAGGTGCGGGAGCAGACAAATGGTGTAGATCGGAGCTGGAGCGGTGGGTAGGGGCCACGTCCAAACATTGAACAGAGAGAGTTGCTGGGACAGAGCCAAAAGCCAGAGAAAGGCCTGGGAAAATTTTTGCTGGTTTTTAGTTGCCATGCGATTCCTTGTGTGCCCCTGTAAACACTACTTTCTCAGTGACGCGTGGGAAGGTCTCTGTGCCACGCTGCCAAGATAACCCTTATCAGAACATGTAGCTTAAACTTACAGCACCTACGGGAGAGTGCTGCCTTTAAAGTCCTCTCAATTTTGATGTGTCACAAAAGGCAGAGGAACACACACACACACACACACACACACACACACACACACACAGGCAGTGGAAGCCAGTCATCTTCAATCATATGGGCACAAAACATTTACCCAAAGGTTTCAGTCTCACACTTCCTGGTGGCATACAGCTGAAGAGGGTGCCACAGGCAGAGCACCATGATTTCTGTTGGAGCCAATCTCTCTTCCTCTTCAGAGACCCCCCTCGTCACTGATGTGCTGATGACATCAACGAACAAGCACTAGGCTGCCAGCCCAGGCAGGGGCTCAGGTGACTAGTCTATTCATGGATGTTGTACACAAACTGATGCGCAATGGGAATTACTGTGAATGACCACTTTATCTCCTACTCTGCATATGGCAACTGACAAGCCAGGGTACTGCCGTGGGATATTTGCCAGACACCTGCCAAATTAGTACAGCTTGTGTAACTGGGCTGTTCACCCAGAGTTTGATGAGAAAAGGATTTGGGGCCCCTTCTTCTTAAATATCTGAAGATGCAGTAACAGACTGACCTGCAGACTTTCATGGAGCTGCAGGGCTTCCTGGGCTCCCACCCAGTTCCTGGCCAGAAGCAGCTCTTGGGCACATCTGAGAGCCAGGGACGCAGACAACTCATCCTCTCCCACGATGGAAGCCAACTCTGCGGCCGTTTTAAGCGATGCTGCATCCCCCTTTTTGGCCAAAACTTTGGCTGCATCATAAGCGGAAGCGGCCCCTAAATAGCTATAAACAAAACTCAAAGTGTCATGAACAGATCTCCTATTCCTCTCAGAGGGTCAAATCATTTCTTTCTGTGGGCCTTTCCTCGCCCCGTGCCTTCCTGTGGCCCCAGGTAGCCATTGTCGCTGGTTCTCAGCTGAGTCCAGCCAGCAGAGGAGAAACAGCATTACATGGATCAAGGACATAAAAGAATCTTAATACTTGCTGAACTGAACCCAAGCAAAGGAGTCATTCTCTCCCATTTTTCTTATTTGATGGTGCAAGATGTCCCTACAAGAGATTTCTTACTGCTACTGGGGTTTCGTGAATAGTTAGGATGCTGTTCATACGTACGTACCAAGGAGGTAGGTCTTGATGAGTCTTACAAAGCTGGTTTAATACATATGTGCTTTTTTGTTTTCTAGACACTTGACCTCCACCTCTAAGCTGACCACTCTCATTCTGCTCTTCCGTGACAGCTCTTCTAGGTTTGGTGCACTCCTGTCTCCCCCAGGCTTACCATTTAGCAGCGACAGCATAATGACCATCTTTTTCAAGGATGGCTCCCCAGCTGAGGTACAGGTCCTTCAGGATCGGGTCCTCAGGGCGCAGGCGGGCCTTGGCAACTGCAATAGCCTCCCTAGAGGCAAGAACAGATAATTAGCCAACCTGAAAAGAAAAGGCTTCTCTGTAAGGGGCTCCTAGGAGGGGCTGCAAGATAGGACAAACCATTCCTTTTGAGATGTTTCTACTTCTTATAAAAAACGAAGTTCCTGCATACACAGGAAGCTAAAACCACATGCTGCGCTCAATTCTTCTCCCAGGTCAGCAGATTCCTGGGGTCCCCAAGGCCCTTTTGGGTAGATGAGGTCAAAACTATTTTAGGGACTGGTCTGCCTGCGGAGTGGCCTTACTCTCTGTCTCACTGCTTGCTTCACTAACAAACTCACTTTTACTTTAAGCCCTAACCCCTCCCCCGCCCAAACCCAGCTGTTTTAATAATAATGGTGCTAAGAGGTTATTTGCCTTTTCTCACTGTGTTGACATTTGCACTGATTGTGCAAGAGCAATGGAGGAAAACTGCTGGCATCTGAGCAAGAATCAAGGTAGTGACCCTTGTAGTTTAAAAAGAGAAAGGTCCATGTCCTTGATGAAGCAGAAAAATGAGTTAGAAGAGATGAAACAACCGGAACTTAAGGGGAAGGAAGAAGCTGTCCAGAGAAAGAGCTCCAGAACTTCCTTTAGGGATCCTAGAGTCTTTGGCTAAACATAAGGCCATGCATGTGTGGGAACCTCCTTAAGGCTGGACAAAGAGAAGTCAGGGACTAAATCCCTGAGCTTACTCGGGGATTGGGGACTTTTGAGTTTTGACCAGTCAGACATGGAAGTTCTGATTTATTGAACATATGAGGCATTCAGTAAAGACACCAGAAGGTAGGAGGACAAACTAATTCCAGAGTATGTATTTCTTTAACCTGTCCTAAGAAAAGCTTCAAAACAAGCCATGAAAAGATCAAGCTGATCTACAAGCAACTTTACTGATTGCCAAAACAGAGTTCAACACTCTAAAGGAAGAAAAACAAAGGGTAAACAGAAGTCCCACCAAAGCCATCATATCAAATGGCTGAAAATCAGTGATGGATAAAGTACTGAAAATAGAGAAAAAATACATAGTTCAGATATAACAAAATAAGGGGAGGATGAAGAGGGCCAAATGGGCCAAATATATGGTAATGCAAGAAACTAGAGTACATAATGGATGTGATATTTGAAGTTGTATAGTTGAAATTTATATAATGTTATGAACCAGTTACCTCAGTAAATTTTTAAAAAACAATAAATGCAGTAGAGTCATGTCAAAAGCAACACAAGCCAAGAGAAAACAGCACGACAGCTCTGAAGTACTGAAACACAAAGCTGTGGATGGAATCTGTCACCAGCAGACCCACCCGACAGAAAAAAGGTGAAGTTCTTTAGGTGAAGAAGGAATTGATAGCAACTGGAAACTCAGATCTACATAAAAGAATGAAAAGTGCTAGAAATAAGTATGTGGGTAAATGTAAACAATGTTTAAAAAATGATTAAAAAACGTTTCAACAGCAGAAAGAGTAGGAGGAAGGAAACAAATATGATATTTGTAAGAAGTGGTATATTATTTGAAGGTAAACTGTCATAAATTAAAAATGCTCACTGTAAACCATTGGGTAATCATTAAAAAACAACAAAGGAATATAACTAATAAGCCAGTATCCTATATAATAAAAGCCTAACATGCTAAGTATTCAACCAATCAAAGTGTAATATGCTAATGATATGCTAAGGCTGCTCAACTGCTTGCTATGACATGCACTGACCACCAGGGGGCAGATGCTCTGTAGGTTAGCTTGCTGCTGGGGTCTGGCTGAGTGAGACAGGCCAGTCATGCCCTGGAGACCTCCTGTGTTCCTCCCCGGCCCCAATTGTGCATGCTCTTGCAAGCTGGGACCCCTTGGGGGATGTCGGAGAGCCAGTTTTGGCCCAATCCCTCAGGCCAGGCCAAGGGACCCCACTGATGCATGAATTCATGCACCGGGCCTCTAGTTAGAGATAAAAACAAGCAATATACAGCTGATAAAAAACAGGAAATAAAGAAATAACAGATAGCACAAATAGCAAGATAGTAGATTTAAATCAATCATACCAATATTTATATTAAATGTAAATAGCTAAACATTCCAATTTAAGGAAGAGATTATCTGACTTCATAAAAAAACAAGATCCAACTATATGTTGCCTCTAAGAAATATTTTGCTCCTTTTGTTTGCTGGTACTTACATATGTGCAGTCTTGCGCCACATAATGATGTTTTAGTCAATGATGTACTGGAGATATGATGGCGGTCTCATAAGGACCATAATTGTCTAGTGACACTATAGCCATTATAAAGTCATAATGCAATGCATTACTCACGTTTGTGGTGAAGCTGGTGTAAACAAACCTACTGCACTTCCAGTTGTTTAAAGTATAGCACATACAATCACGTGCAGTACATAATACTTGATAATGATAGCAAATGGCTGTTACTGGTTTATGTATTTACTATACTTTTTATTGTTACTTCAAAGTGTACTCTTTCTACTTATAAAAAAGTTTGCTATTGTTATACCTGCAGAGGCCTCATACATCTGGTGCTTACCTTGTCTCTTGATTACACTATTTTCTCTTGTGCTTGATTTAATCTCATGTTTTGTATAGTAATGTGATATACAGGTTTGTAGCCTAGGCTATACCATATAGCCTAGTAGATGTATAGTAGGCTATACCATCTAGGTTTATGCACATGAACTTGATGTTCACAAAATGATGAAATTGTCTAATGACATGAATGTCTCCCCTGTTGTTAAGCAGCATGACCTGGACAGGAAAGATTTATACCAATCTCAGGAAACTGGTTACTTCTAGAGAAGGGATGAGGAAGAATTGGGGAAGAGCAACTCAACTAAATCTTATACTTAAAAAACAACAACAACTGGGACATATGGAGAGCTTTTGGGGTGGCTAGGAAATTCTGTCTCTTCATATATGGAGCTAAAGAAGGAAGTTCCTCTTTTAATAATCCATTAAGCCGTTCATTTGTCTTATGCTGTCTTTTCTTATTTGTGTTAAGTAACAAAGTAAAGAAGCTTACAAAAGTAAAGTTTAAAAAAAGATCAGTGGCATACACTGATAAAAGTTAACATTTGTTAAGTTTAGGTGATAGGTGCATTGATGTTTGTTAAGCTAGTATACATATATTTTTGTATGTTTCACATGTTTAATTACTGTAAAGCTTTTATGCTAGAGCTGTTAAGTAGATTAATTTCATGGTATGTCCAACTATTAGTTCAACTGTAGGGTTACACAGACCTGTAGAAATGGTGTGACTTGAGCAGCTCCACAGCTTCATACACTTTGTGAATAGAAAGTAGGTGAGAGGCAGCCTTGACATACTGATCCTGAAAACACAACTGTTTGGCAAAAGCTTCCACAGCCCACAGCCACACATGGTAGCCAGCTTAAGAAAAAAAAAAAAAGGCGGTTAAATAAGAAGCAAGTTTAAGGAGAAAAAAGAAAAGCATGCACAATATGGTTTGAAAATGCCTTTTTAGTTACTGTATTAAGCAGAAAATTTAGATAATTTAATCGCCGCTATAGATCATTTACTTCACCTACTCCTCCCCACACCCACGTAAATTGTTTCTTTGATTATGTAATAACACAAAATTAAAAAGGTACCAAAAGTATGGAAGTCAGGGTAGTGGTTGTTGGGGTGTGTGGATATGATGGAAATGGAGCATGAGAGAAGGGTGCAAGCAATGTTATGTTTCTTGATATGGGTGCTGGTTACAAGGGTGTATTCAGTTTGTGAAATCCATGATATGCTTATGTACTCTTATGTGTGTGGGTATGTGTGTTGCATCTATATATATAAAAGCCTAAGCAACCAGCTGACTGGCCGGTAGCTATGATGGCCACAGACCACCAGGAGGCAGACATTCAATGCAGAAGCTGACCAGCGACAGCAACTTTGCAGAGTGCCCTCTTGCACTCCGGGAACCCTGAGGGGATGTCAGACTGCTGGTTTCAGCCCAATTCCTGCAGGCCAGGCCAAGGAACCCCACCAGTGCATGAATCTATGCACTGAGCCTCTAGTATTGAATAAAAAGCTAAAAAGCTGGGGATGGAATAAAAGGTTTCCTTGTTATCCTAGCATCTTCCCACCCATATCATCCAATCCTTTCCTCAGAGATAATCATTATTACTAGTTTCTTTTGAAACCTTTGGAAATACAGTCTATGAATACACAACCACACATGTATAAATATAAATGACAGGAGTATTAAATATGCTTTTGCACATCTACAGCTCGCTTCTTTTTACTTTGTATACTCTGGAGTCCTGTTCCATATTAGAATGCACAGAGCTGCCTCATTCTTTTGGTATCTGTAGGAATTTCTACTGTATATATGTAACCAGTCTCTCATTGATGGACACAGAGGTTGTTGTGATCTTTTGTTATTACAAATAATGCTGCAACAATAGTCCATGAATATGCATCATGTTGTACGTGTGCGTACAGTTCAGTTCCTACAATTAGAACGGCTGAGTTGAGGGGGATGTGCATTTTAAATTAGAAATGGTCAAATTATCCTTCAAGACACTATCCATCTTTAGTGGGCATCCTAGAGAGGATAGAGCTTTAGTTGAAAAGAACATACCCACTGGTGCCATAGCTACGAGATTGTCTGTCAGCTCCCCTCTTTCCACTGCAGTCTGGAGAACACCTTTTAGGTCTCCTTTCCAAAGCATAAGCTGGTGATATAACTCAGGGTGGCCATTTTCCAAGTGACCTTTTCCTACATGAAAGAAAGATAATGTTTGGAAGCTGTTTCAGAAACACCTGTCTACACTGACTTGTACAAAAAGAAAGGCAGGATAAAAGAGGAACCAACTCCTAGAATACGCAGTCACTAGCTAAAGGGGAAGTCACCTCCCAGAGTGTTCACAATGGGGCCAGAAGCACACTCAGTCACTTGTCCACCCATTCACTTTTACTCAACCACTCAGAGTGAGCACTGTTATGTTTAGGGTCTTATGACAGATGCAAGGGATCTGTAAGTATGCAAATTGGGGAGTTGGCATGTAAAACCAACCATTCAGGCCCCAGGATGGTAGCCATAAAAGAGGTGTGTGCAAAGCATTAGGGAATCATAAAGCTGGAGGGGACTGTGTTGACGGAATGTGCCTCACCTTCAACCTCCATCATTCTGTACAGGGTAGCCCTGTCTGTGAACAGCCCCAGGTGAAATCTTTCCTCAAGATCGGCAGACACATCCTCATTTAGCTCTGCTAATTCAAAAAGATAAAAAAAAATCAGATGAAGTGATTACACAGGTTACTGTTTTCTGCCTAAATACTTCCGAATGTTATGCCCAGACCCTGAGAAAGAGTCCTATGCCTTGTTTACCCTAACAGAGACAAAGGTAGCAAAATAGGAAAATATATACAGTTCATTAAACTTAGCGTGGGCCAATCCAATGAGACAATTTAGTTTATAGATTGCTCAAAGAAAGATTGGGGGGCGGGTAGGAGGAAGTAATGTAATGTAAAAAGCCAAACCAAAATTTAATATGTATTTAAATGCAGTAAAAACAAAAAAACTATCAAGTGAAGAAATGCCCTTAATGATCACCAGGATCTACCACAAAGGAATTCAGTATTCATTCTCTGTTTTAAAAAAAGTCAACTTAGTAATTTTCCTATAAGGGAAATAATGTAAAACTATATGGTTAAGCCCTAGCTGGTTTGACTTAGTGGACAAAGTGTTTGTCCCGGGTTTGATTCCAGTCAAGGGCACATGCCCGAGTTGCTAGCTCAATCCCCAGTAGGGGGCGTGCAGGAGGCAGCTGATTAATGATTCTCTCTCATCATTGATGTTTCAATCTCTCTCTTCCTCTTCCTTCCTCTCTGAAATCAATAAAAATATATTAAAAACAATCAAAATAAAACAAACTATATGGTTAACTGTGTAAGTTATCAGGAATCATCACAAAGTTCCAAAATGGGGGCTATATATATAATAAGAGCATAAAATATCTCTAGAGGAAGACAAAATGATAGTAATGTGGCCTTGGGGAGAATGAAGGAGTGGATGTTAGAGGTGGGAGACAGATTTATTTTCTTTTTATACTGTGCATTCCTTTTTAACATGTATAATTAAAAATGTACAACTGCTGCATTATCAAAATAAGAGGCATTAGATGAGGGCTTTGGAAAATTAAAACCAAAAAATATTCTGTAAAAAAACTTCCATTAATTTTTCTTAAAGGAACTGCCATATTGTGATATTTCCAATAAGCAAATAATTTTGTTTCTACATGAAGATGCTATTCATGCATGCTGAGATATTTAAGCCATCATACGAATTCTAGCACACAGATGGCTGGTAACAATTCTATATAATAAAAGGTTAATATGCAAATTGACCAAATGGCACACTGACCACCAGGGGGCAGGCGTTCAATGCAGGAGCTGCCCCCTGGTGGTTAGTGCGCTACCATAGGGGGAGTGCTGCTCAGCCAGAAGCTGGGTTCACAGCTGGCGAGTGCAGTGGTGGTGGTGGGAGCCCCTCTCCATGGGGAGCGGGCCTAAGCTGTCAGTTGGACATCCCCTGAGGGGTCCCGGACTGCGAGAGGGCATAGGCCGAGCTGAGGGACCACCTCCCCACACACCCCTGCCAGTGTGTGAATTTCATGCACCGGACTTCTAGTTTGATTTATAACAATAAAAGCAGAGCACTGGGGAGTGTTGACAGTGGTTAGGGTTAGGGTTAGGATCAGGAAAGGGAGCTTGGCAATGGGGTAGGGGAAGTGAAGAATGGAAAAGAATGTAGAAATACACACAATTTTGGATATCTGTTTACACATTCATTCAACAAATAAGTGCCTCTCCATGCCAGTTCCCAGAAGACTACGGATGGGCCAAGGAAGTGTATTTTTGTACCTTTGAAGTGTTTTGCAGTCGCTAGTACCAAACAGTCCTGATGAAGCTCCTCTTTGGACCTGTGGTCCAGGCTTGTACTCAGTGGAAGCATGGAACGGGCTTTTCGCTTCTTGATTACTAAGGCTTCTGAAAAGTAATAGAAGTACAGACTGTCTGAAGAACAGCAGATCAGAAACACAAACCAAATGCCCACTTGTGTGAATGTAACCTACTGGAGGACACTGCTGCGCAAAGAAAGTCCCTACTATTATAAAGAAGCTTTCAAATTACATTCGCTCGAGGCAGTGTTCACAGCACACACAAACACGACACTGTGAACACGTGTGAAGCAGTATCAACTGCAAAACGACACTTCATCAAGTACTAAAAAATGTTTTAAAAAGTATGACCCTTCCTGGCTGGTGTGGCTCAGTTGGTTGGAGCATTATCCCGTGCACCAAAGGGTGGTTGGGTTCAATTCCCAGTCACTGCATGCGGGAGGGAGGCAACTGATCAATGTTTCTCTCTCTCAAATCAATAATCAATCAATAAATATGAGTCAAGATTGAGACATAATCAAAACACAAGTATTTAAAACTTAAAAACAACTAAAACCCCACACCTTTGAGTTTTCAGTTGCATGTAACATTTGATTGAGGATGCTTTAACAAAGTATTTTAATTAGTAAATACCAACCTGGCTTGTCCTTAGGTGGTTCCTTTTTGAGTAAAGTGACTTTATTATTAACGATGACTTTTGGCTTTTCTAAGCCTAAGGAAACTGGAGGGCATATAACTGGTTCTCTAGAAACTACATCAAGAAAAAAAGTTTGGATGAGAACAATGCAGAATCTGGTTCTTTTTGAAAATTAAGAACTATACCAGGCTTAACAGTGCAATTTTATCTATTACCCAAAATGTGAGATCAAACACTTTGCAAAAGCAGCAGGGGTGGTTTCCCTTTTTCAGCTCACAGACTGTGTTCCAGAATTTTCTGAGTTTATTGCTTCTAACTTCGACTAATTAATCTAAGGAAAAGTTATAAGCTTCTAGCTTCCACAACTTTACACCATAGGCTCAAAAGTTCCCAAACTTTGCTCAGGTGACAAAGGATATTACATATTTAGATAACAAAGTACTAACTGCATATTTAATTACACAAGTAAGGAACACTTTACTAATAGAAAAGATTCAGGGTATGTGATATGGAGTTACAATCTTAGCCTTCCACAACCATGAATTAAAACAAAACAAGCTGATCTACAGGGGTAAAGGATGTTTCTTGTGCAGTAATTTTGCAATAAAAAGGTATTTTGTTGGACCTAAAGAATAAATCCAGTATGCTTTTAGCTCTTTATTGACCCAAACCACAGGTTCAACAGCCACACCTTGGGATGGAGAGGGTCAGGGATGACTTTGTACCATATATTTTAGCCACTTTAATGCTTTCACATCAAAATACTGTTTTAGAGTTAAACACGATTTACAGCTTCTATTTATATTGTTTGCTATTTAGTCATTCATTTCAACAGGCAACAGGCTCCAGAGCTGGAAGGTAAATATATAAAAGAATCAAAGGGCTAAAATTTATATCCCTTGACCTTTTCCCCGTCAATATCTGTGGTAGACTGCTTTGTTAGAAATTAGTGATGGAACCCAGAAAAACAGTTTGTAAGAAATCTGAGAGCTGTCACTATAGCTTAACAGACTGAAAGAACTTCATCGTCATTCATAATTTTTTTAGGAAAACACCACTGGGTGGAAAGAAGTTCCCAGAGCGGTGGTAGCTTCCAGCTCAGACATTTGTAACCGACAGTGATGTCTTTCAGTAAATGGATGACGATGTCAGATTGTTAGAACTTTTCCCATGTGAGTTTCTGTGTAGATGCTCCCGGGCTCTGCTCTGTCCCACAGGCGTACCTGCCCAAGCTGGGGAGAAGTTTCTCTACAGAACTTGGCTCTTTCCACCCCAATCATCCACTGAACCCCCTCTAACACTTCAAAGGTGTTTGGAGGCTTAAAGGTGCCCTTTGACAAACCTAATGTGGTTTCCAAGGGCACCAAAAATACCACCCAAGCTAAGGAGTTGGGAAACCAGGTAGGTCAGAGGCAAAGAAGTTTCTGGTTACGACTCTTCAGTCCTAGAGAGTTGGTGACATGGACTCGGGCACATACCTACGGAGGTGACACCACAGGGTAACTCTGGCTCCCGGGCTTCCTCTTCTCCCTCCTGGTCGGACACACTGCCATTCTCAACAGGCCCTGTGCTCTCCCTTATGCTCTCTTCTTCATTCCCATCATACAATTCCTGCTTTACAGACACTCTCGAGGTGAGCTTTTTCTTCTTTTTGGGCTTTGGCTTAGGTTGAGAGAGCCTTTTTTTCTCTAATTCAATACTTTTCTTGCCTAGAGGAATAGCAAAAAAAGCAGAAGTAAAAAAAGGATAGACTGAAATATATATTGTTGGTTAAAAGCACTCTAGGAGATCATCTCCAAACCCTCATTACTCTTTTTGGATAGCACTCTTATCCTTTCCCTTCCTTCACAATGAATTTTTAGTTACATTATCCAAATGTTAACCTTTTGGGATGTAATTAAACCAGAAATACTACGGTCAATTAACCTGAATACTTTAGTGTGTGTATCCTACAACCGTGGACATTCTCCTCCATCATCACAGCACAGCTACTCAAATCAGGAAATTAACACTGATACGCTCCTACTGTCTATGCCACACATTTCAGTCAGGTTTCATTAGTTTTACCAAGAAGGTTTCTTACAGCAAAAGGCATCACACGCTGTACTTGCTTGTTATGTCTCTAGTTTCCTTCAGCTTGGAACAGGCTCAGATTTCTTCTGACTTCAAATTATTTTTTTTAAAGGCTTTTTATTTTTTAAAATATATTTTTATTGATTTCAGAGAGGAAGGGAGAGGGAGAGATAGAAACATCAATAATGAGAGACTCATTGATCGCCTGCCTCCTGCACACCCCCTACTGGGGACTGAGCCTGGAACCTGGGCATGTGCCCTGACTGAATTGAAACATGACCTCCAGTATTTAGAAATCAAGACCTGGGTGCCAGGAATACTTGTTACTATTTGGGTGCTGTCCTCAGGCTCCCCAGGGCTGCCTTCCTTGCATAGGCTCCAGCACCCCGCCATACCGTTGCAGCTGCCGTGTGTGAATGTCTTCCTCGCTTGCCCCTGATCAACTCAGTTACTGAGGAAGGGAGACGGGGATGAAGGCGAGCATTTCTGGGCTCCAAGTTCTGACTGACCTTGGGGAGGCCGGGAATGTTCTTGCATGGAAACGAGCCATTTGTACACACAGAAGTCATCTGCCCCTGAGTAGATGCAGTCTGGATCCAAGGGGGACCATGCCACGCAAAGCAGCCGACCTCGATGTCCTCGGAAATTACATAGAGGCTCTTCCTGGAGAGCATCCCACACCTAAAGCCAAAAGTCACATGACAGAATAGGCAATGTCTAGTTATTCTATTGTTCTGGGGGATAAGAAAAATAATATTTTAAAGATCTGTGCATACTTATTTCCTCCTGTGATTTGTAATTTCCTCTTGAGTTCAATTTCAGAGAGTGCTATTTCCTGTGGGGGTGATTTTGAGTGAGTTTCTAAAGATGGCCTACGGATTTCACCATCCTGGAGTAGTACTGTATTATTTATAAAGAGAATTCTAACTCAGCCCACCCTGCACGTGTGTGCATACTTGGGGTTCTAATTTCTCACAGATGATTCTTTTGTCCCTAAGTACCTGGGCAACTGATCAGTGTCCTACCTGCTTCTTTAAAAATTTATTTCAGAGAGGAAGGGAGAGGGAGAGAGAAACAGAAACATCAATGATGAGAGAGAATCACTGATTGGCTTCCTTCTGCACACCCCCTACTGTCTCAACACGGAGACAGACATCTACCACAGATATTGCCCTCCAGTTCCCAAGGTCTATTTTGGTTCTGATGCCTGAAACTCCTACTTCATAGTTCATCTTTACTTTTTAGAATTTGGAGATTTCTGACTTATAATTTTATTATTAAAAATTGTTTTCACATAAATTTATAAGTCCATCATACTGACAGTATAAGTTAGAATGAAATCTTAAAATTAGAATTTTGCTAGTTTCTATTAATACTTTTGTTTTCATCTAAATTCAGTGGTTCTCAACCTCTCTAATGCCGCGACCCTTTAATACAGTTCCTCATGTTGTGGTGACCCCCAACCATAAAATTATTTTCGTTCGTAACTGTAATTTTGCTACTGTTATGAATTGTAATCTAAATATCTGTGTTTTCTGATGGTCTTAGGCTCTACAGCAGCGGTTCTCAATCTGTGGGTTGCCTAAGGCAATCGGAAAACACAGATATTTACATTACGATTCATAACAGTAGCAAAATTACAGTTATGAAGTAGTAACGAAAATGATTTTATGGTTGGGGGTCACCACAACATGAGGAACTGTATTAAAGGGTCGCGGCATTAGAGAGGTTGAGAACCACTGATCTAAATAAAAAACAACAACCCAATCAAAGCCCGACAAGGGCCTGGAATAAAACTAAGATGCCTCCTAGAACTCAGAAAATCCCTTTTTGTAGAAGATAACAGTGAGGGAAGGGGAACGCACACAACTGGGGAAAAGAGGAAAGTTAGAGTATACAGTGAGGAACCCACTCTCAGAGATGCAACAGTACCTGAGCTGTACCATCATAGGAAGCAGATACCAGCCGTCCATCATGGTGTGGGCTCCATGCCAGACTGGTAATCTTGGCAGTGTGCCCTGAGAGGGTCCGGTAGGGCTCTGTAATGGTCACTGGAGATTCAGGATTGCTCTCTACAAGATGAGGGGAAAATGAGGATAACAAAAGCTACCTCACAGGGTTGTGAGAGTTGGATGCAGTGAAACCTGTGAATGGGATGTGCGTCGTGTGTAAAATACTCAAACACTACAGGAAGAGGGTATAAACTGGAACAGTCTTTTTGGAGAGCCACTTGGCCAATAACCATTCTTTAAAAAAATCTGGAGACGCTCTGGCCACTATGGCTCAATAGTTAAGAGCATTAGCTTGAGACTGAAGGGTGGGGCTTCAATCCCTGGCCCCAGTTGGGAGGCAACCAATTGACGCGTCTCTCACATCGATGTTTCTCTTGCATGCACGCTCTCTTTCCTCCACCTCCTTCCTTTCCACTCTCTCTAAAAATTAATGGGAAAAATATCCTCCGGTGAGGATTAACAAAACAAAAAATCTGGAGGAAACATTCAGCAAACTGATAACACTGATTATTATTGAGCGATGAGATTATGGGAGGAACTTTACTTTCTTAGTTACCATATATGTCATATTTGAAATTTTTCTTATTTTAAATAAGATGAATGTATTACTTTTGAAAACAGAAAAAAAATAAGAATAACATTTATTTTAACAGCAAAAAATCAAACGGTATAGGGACTGGAATGGAAAGTAGCTAAACAGAGGATCGCACCCCAGTATAGAAGAAACCAAAGTTACCTATGACCGCCTTCAGGTTGTGCACATAAATGACGGCATTGTTGGACCCGGAGGCCATCAGATAGCTCAGCTCTGGCTGGCTGCTATGCTCATGATGCCAGCTAATGGTATTCACAAGCTTGTGATGCTGCTGGATGGTGCAGATCAGTTTCAAGCTGGGAATCTGAAATATTTCTATTGATCTGAAATAATAAACACATCAAAATATGAAAGATGGACAATAAATGTACAATTAATGCAAACAGGTATCTCCTTCACTCCCTCAGTCAAGGAAAGGTGAAGTGGAATAGGATAACCCTATCTATCACTCTCTTAGAACCAGGGACAAAAGGTTGTCTCTCAAATAAGTACTTCAGCTTTAAAAAAAATTCCCCAAACTCTCTGAAAAGTGTTTATCAGGCTCTTGTAATAGACAGTGCTAGAGAGAAGCTAAAAGAAGAACGAATGAACCAATGGCTGAATTAGGATTGTCACTCTAAACAACAGGGAAAGGGCATGGAGAGACCTAAAGAGGACTTACGCCTGGGCTTCATTTTAAAAAATGAAGGGAAATTTAGGCAGTGCCAAAGATGAGCATTTTGCGAACCATCAAACAGCCAAACACTGAGTAGGCAAACACTCCTTGGAATGAAAATATCCAACTTACTTTGCAATTTTCAAAGATGCAGAGAGCTCCTGGATCATTCACAGACACCAAGGATAAATCAGAATATCAAATACAACCGGGCTTCCCCAGCTAACATTACAGATGGCATCAGCCAGCTTGCAATCAAATATATGTGCAGTTACAAAGTGTTGTTGTTTTTCTTTTAAGAAACAAACACATACCCGTCTTCATTGCCAAGAGCCATGATTTTGCCATCTGCTTTCCAGCTGATCTCCGTGTGTACAGGTAGTTTGTACTAGAAAGCAAAATAAACCAATCTTGACTAAAAACATTGTTCTTCTTTGCATACCTTACAAAACAATGATGACAGCACTAGAGAAAAAAATCCCTAGAGTTTAAAAATCTTCTAATTATACAATAGCCATTCTTGTAAATAATCTACATAATAACCAAAGAATTACTAAGAGCAAATGTTCTAATTATAATTTAATTGGGACAAAAAGAAGCCAGTAAACACTAAATGTCTACAACGTCTAACCGTGTGAAATGAGCTTCATTAAAATAATTTTATCCCACAATGAAGAATGAAAGTATCTGCTGGCTTTGACAACATAGGGATCATGGTCTCCTTAACAAAAACCTTACACCCTGCCCTTGATTTCTTCCTATCCCTTCTGTTTCTTTTCATGTTGGTCCCCAAGGCGGCCTGGGGCCCTCTTCTTACCTCTTTAGACCACCTCATACATGCCCACAGCTGCCTTTTTTTTTTCTTTTTAAATATTTTTAAATGAATTTTTTAGAGAAGAAGGGAGAGGGATAGAGAGATAGAAACATTGATGAGAGAGGAACATCATCGATCCGCTACCTCCCACACACCCCCTACTGGGGATCGAGCCCACAACCGCGCATGTTCCCTGAATGCAAAGTGAACTAGCAATCTCAACAACTGAGCCACACGGGCCAGGCACCCACAGCTTTTTTAGCAACCATTCCTGTAAAGGGATTCTAAATTTCTATTTGTAGCACAAGCTTGTATGAGCTTCTGATCTATATACTCAACTGCTACAAAATCCAAAGCTCACTGGGGGAGAACCCAAATGGTGGCGGAATAGAAAGACATGTCCCAAGCCTTGTCCCGGAGCAGATAGAAAGAACAGCTGAGGGTCACACAACGAGTGTCTGTTGGAGAGTTAAGGGACAGCTATACTCCAGAAGGTGGGGGACTGCTGGATGGGGTTGCCCTGACTGGGCAGCCCCCACTGCTGCTGGATTACCTCCCGGAGCCACAGGCTCGGACGCGGAGACCGCGCCATCTTAAAGGGGAAAGTGGATGTTATTGGAAACCTGAAAATCTACAACTGCAGCACCCACCGAACAGCTGCGAACCCCAGAGCACCAGTCCCTATTGTTGCAAACTCGTGGGTTCAGAGGAGCTCTACACTCCACCACGAAAGGTCAGATTTCGCCTGGGAAAAGGTGAGGTCTCTGGTCCCGGTGGGACAGAGAAACACGTGCACTGCGGGAGCTGGAGGACCGGGGGAAGTCTGAGCCTAGAAAAATCCGTGGCTGTTGGAGTTGGCGTGATCCGTGAATGTGGAAGGGGGTCCTCAGAGTTGCTAACAGAGGGGATCTCTAAAAAGCAACCCATTATGATCTGACACAGAAGGACAGCCTAAAAACTCTGGGAGTGTGCCAGCTGTTTGGACACAAGGGGGAAAAGGGGATTGTGCAGGCTTATGAGCAATCCTGGAGTTCACACACTCGCGCGTTCTCCTCTTTGAATCCTTGTTTCTGATTACTGAGCCCAATACATAGGATCACCCAGTTGGGGACACCCTAGGAGATTGCAGGGGAAAGTTGTGTTTCTGGAACCTGGGGATCAGAGCATGGAGTGACCGTCAGAGAACCAGCTCTGGGGCAGCCCACTCCCACAAACCTGTATTGAGTGCCATAGGGAAAGCAGGATCTAAAGCAGAGGCCAGAAAGGACCCATAGACCTGGAAGTCAACCCAGAAACACTGCCACCCAGGGGCTGAATCACAAATTGACCCTTGTGTAATCACAAATAAAGGAATACAAGAAAGTAAGACACACCGCCTGCTTAAAAATCAGGACTGGCTTACAACACTGAGGAGCAGTGGAACGCAGGGAACTGCAATACTGTCCTGACTGGGAAACAGGTGTGCCAAACAGAACAATAGAGGAAGTGAATGACCTTCATTACTGCACATTTTATTTTTATTTTTTATTATTTTTATTTTTTTTCTCTTTCTCATCTTTTACTTAAAGCTCACTGGGAATAGGAATCTGGTCTCTATAATCATTGTTGAATGTTAATGTTCAGATAATATACAGAAGACAATGGAGGAATGTAGTCAATAAAAATAATTCAGTTTATGATTAAATGTTTTTATGCTAGCCTTACAAGAATAATGAGCAACAATAAAAAATGCTCATTTAAAAGAATAAGGAAATCTTAGCATTTATGATTTCACTTCAAAAGATAGTTTTGGCATACAGATATACTGATAAGATATAAAGCAAATGTGATTAAATGCAGGAATCTGGGTCAAAGATAACGGAATTATTTTTGCAGCTTTTTAATAAATCTATAATTACTTCATTAAAAAATTAAAAACAAATGACAATTCTATCGTGAGCAAAATACCCTGCAGCCACATGTGGATGCCGTATTACCAAGTTATTTTTACCAAGGCCTCAGTCTGGAGGAACTGGCTGGCTGAAAAGAATGCTCTATAACCATGATCTGAAAGTTTACGATAAATCACCAATGCAACTGAGATAAAGTATTTTTTTGTTGTTAAGTTTTTTGCTTTACTCAAGGATAAAGAATTCTGCGATACATATTATAACTTATTAATTCACTGAGTTTTTAAAGAATATCTAAGAAGTCTGACTGAGCATAACGGATATCTCTAATAATGGCATTTATTATGAAAGATGGAAAATCAAGATACAGAGATCAAGAGAAGACTTTAAACCATAAGAACTTACTTTGATTGAATTGGTGTCCCTGATGAGTTTGTTGATGTCAAAAGCCTCTCCATTAAGCTTCCAGGGGTTATGCTGTAAGACAAGCCCTTCCCCTCCACAGCTGTATAAAGTGAGGGAAGGTCTGTCTCCTTCTCCTCCTAGATGAGACAAGAAAGCTTATCAGTTTTGCATTCCACCAGCCAAAGCACCACCATATCATACTATCAATTGTTTTAATACACTGTAATAAAGCCACAGTTCTTTGCGTCTGAACCTAGTTGTTGGGAGTAAAAGTAACAATGGCATACTAATAATTCTACATTAATATCTATAATGTAACATATTGGTTTTAAACATTCTTCTGTCATTCAAAATGGTCATTCAAAGCTGGAATCAGAAAACATGTTATCAAAGTTTTTGAATTTTTATGTTTTCTTTCAGAAATAAATACTCCACCCTGGGCATTTGAATATATGGAGCTGCAGGACTTTCTATGACTAATTATAAGGAGCAGGTTTCCTTAGTGTTACAGCAATCCTCTTGTTGATTTTTAAGAAGCAAACAATAGTTGTGATGGCTTTCTGTAAGGGCAAGTTTTACTCTCACCACTGTTAGAGCTCTGCTTGGCACAAATCAAGGATCCAGTAAACATGTGTTGAGTGAATGAATGAAAGATGATTGCAATGCTGTTTGAGTTCTGATGATTTACACTCTTCTATGTAGTGCAGTTACTATGGAAATTTACAGATGTTTCATTATAGAAAACCAAAGATTTTTGCTGAACATACTCATTTTGAAGGATATCCCGAAGGAACTATCACTTTAGGAGTAAGAAAGAGAAAGACGAGAGAAACCAAGATGGCGGCATAGGTAAACACCTAAACTATTGCCTTGCATAACAATTTCAAAACTACAACTAAAAGACAAAACGGACATCATCCAGAATCACAGGAAGGCTGGCTGAGTGGAAATTCTACAACTAGAAGGAAAGAGAAAAGCACACTGAGACACAGAGGAGCTACAGGAGGCAGAGGTACTGAGATGTGTACATGGAGAGGACTGGCAACTGAGTACGCAGCTGGCTTTCTCAAGCGGGAGGAAGACAGAAGCTCCTGACTGTGCTGAACTCCAGTTCCTGGCGAGACTCTGGGGACCCAGACTCATATGGGGTGAAACTGGACTGTCAGGAAAGAGAAAAGTACACTGAAACTCAGAGGAACTACGGAAGGCAGAGGTACCGAGGCACGTGAGCGGAGAAGGCGGGCAACTAAGTACGTGGCTGGCTTTCTCAAGTGGGAGACAAAAGCTCCCAACTGCACTGAACTCCAGTTCCGGGCGAGACTCTGGGGACCCAGACTCATTTGGGGAGAAACTGGACTGTCTGACAGTGGGCGAAATTCGAGGGCGGCTTTCTCTCAGAGGTGCTTGCAGCGATTACCACGGGACACTGAGACACAAGGGCCTATTAGAGCAGGGCTGACGTGAAACCAATGCTGTCTGCTCCTCCCTGAGACTCTGCCCCATCCAAGCTGAGCACAGAGGCTTTTTGCAAGTCTTGTCTCATAAGGGTGTCTCCAGCACAGAAGTTCTCCCAGCATAGACACAGCTGATCCTCACAGCCAATTGGCTTGGAGGTCAGTTCCTCCCAGTGATATTAACAACAATCAAGGCTTAACTACAACAAGACTGTGCACACAGCCCACAAAGGGGTGCACCAAGAGCGTTCACCTTATGTAAGTGGGGAGGCTGAGCCACTGGGCCCTATAGGACACCTAGTACACAAAGCCACTCTATCAACTCAGGGAAGCAGCCAAAATGCGAAGACAAAGAAACAGGTCACAAATGAAAGAAATGGAGGACAGCAAATGACTGGATATAGAGTTCAAAACCACGGTTATAAGGTTTTTCAAGAATTTTCTAGAAAAGGCCAATAAATTCAGCGAGACCCTCAAGGAGATGAAAAAGAACCAACTAGAAATTAAACATACACTGACTGAAATAAAAAATATTATACAGAGATCTAACAGTAGACTAGAGGATTGCAAGAATCAAGTCAAAGATTTGAAATACAAAGAAGCAAAAAACACTCAACTGGAAATGCAAAAAGAAAGAAGAATCCAAAAATATGAAGATAGTGTAAGGGACAACTTCAAGCATACCAACATCAGAATTATGGGGGTGCCAGAAGAAGAGGGAGAGCAAGATACTGAAAACCTATTGGAAGAAATAATGACAGAAAACTTCCCCCACCTGGTGAAAGAAATAGACTTACAAGTCCAGGAAGCACACAGAACCCCAAACAAAAGGAATCCAAAGAGGACCACACCAAGACACATCATAATTAAAATGCCAAGAGCAAAAGACAAAAGAGAGAATATTAAAAGCAGCAAGAGAAAAACAGTTAGTTACCTACAAGGGAGCACCCATACGACTGTCAGTGGATTTCTCAACAGAAACTACGCAGGCCAGACGGGAATGGCAAGAAATATTCAAAGTGATGAATAGCAAGAACCTACAACCAAGATTACTCTACCCAGCAAGCTATCATTCAGAATTGAAGGGCAGATAAAGAGCTTCACAGATAAGAAAAAGCTAAAGGAGTTCATCACCACCAAGCCAGTATTATATGAAATGCTGAAAGGTATTCTTTAAGAAGAGGAAGAAGAAGAAAAAGGTCAAGATAAAAATTATGAACAACAAATACATATCTATCAACAAGTGAATCTAAAAATCAAATGAATAAAAAAATCTGATGAACAGAATAAACTGGTGAATATAATAGAATCAGGGGCATAGAATGGGAGTGGATTGATAATTCTTAAGGGGAAAGGGGTGTGGGAGGTGCGGGAAGAGACTGGACAAAAATCGTACACCTATGGATGAGGACAGTGGGGGGCGGTAAGGGCAGAGGGTGGGGTGGGAATTGGGTGGAGGGGAGCTATGGGGGAAAAAAGAGGAACAATTGTAATAATCTGAACAATAAAGATTTATTAAATTAAAAAAAGAAAAAAGAAAGAGAAAGACAAGGCTGAGGGACTAGAAGAGGAAAAGCATCACAATACAATGAAAGGCAAAAGGAGATCCCTTGAGAAAGTCTCAGTTGCTTTAGAGCAGGGATCCTCAAACTACGGCCCGCGGGCCACATGCGGCCCGACGAGGACATTTATCCGGCCCGCCGGGTGCCGCTGCCTGTCCTGCTTAGCAGCCGACTCATCCGAGCCTGCAGTGCGCATAGGAATTTGTTCATAGTTTTTGTTTTAAACTATAATCCAGCCCTCCAACCGTCTGAGGGACAGTGAACTGGCCCCCTGTTTAAAAAGTTTGAGGACCCCTGCTTTAGAGTTTAGGGAGGCTTATTCTGGGTGAATGATTTCTGACCTATCACCCAGCACTCTACCCTAATAGACCCCTGGCTACATAGCAGCCAGCATAAGCAGTCACTGCACTAGAATATTTAGGACTCTCGAATATCCTAGGATTAAACTGTAAGAAAGAATACTCTGCATTTGTAAGAAAATGGCTCAGACACTTACCAAGTGACACGGAAGGTATTGGTGGCCCCCAGGCTAAACTATACACAGTCTTCTTATGATATGTGCTGGAGATCTGTGGAGGTCTAAGAGGAAGGGGGATTACAAACAAAGATTTAAACAAAAAGGCACAGTGGAAATAACACACTTTTTCCCTGTAAAAGGCACTTATTATAAACTTATTTGCTGATAAAAGAGAAAAACAATAGTACCCTTCTCCAAATAGCTGATTTGTAAAGAAGCAAATACTTAAATGACATACCATGTAATGATATCTACTAACAAAATGAATAAGTCTCAAATACACTTTAAACACAGAAAAAATGTTATCTCCTCTCCCCTCCCAACCCAAGCCGCTCATCTGGTCAGTTTATAAACATTTCCCCATCTCTCCCTCTGAGTTGCCCACTTTATTTAAATGTCAAATATTTTAATATGACTGTAGTTATATAGCAGTGTAAAGGCTATCACAATGAGAGACAGATAGGACTAAATAGAAAATGCAAACTGCTTAGCACAGAACTAAAGTTACTGCTAAGCATGCACTATCACCATGCAAATGTCTCCACCTCATATTCAAGTAAAAGACTAAATGTCATTGTAGGTTTACCCTGTCATTAATACCACATTCTTAAACTAAGAGAAGATTTTAGATAGACTTTAAAGTTTTTTATTGTTTCTTTTTTAAGAAATCTTGGTCTCAAAAGTGTTTCTTAAGGCTGCTGTGGTGGTTAATAATATATGAGGTGTCAGTCAAAGGTAGTGTGGTTATTAACTTCAGTGCATACTATATTCTTTGTATGACTTTAGAATCCCAAGATTCCGGAACTTATGGTTGAACTAGCTGTTGACTTACTTACTTCCATGTGTCTGACATATTGATTGTTATTATTCTAGACAATAACCCAAAATTTCTTTGGCTGAAAGAAACAGAATAGCAGTTATGGCTGAATGCCTAAGAATAATTTGTCCACAGCAACATCCTTCCCCCTAATTCATACCTTTTCTAGTGTTATATTGTTTTATTTTCTTAGATGTTTCTTTGAAATAGTTTTTTTTTTTAGAATTAAAAATGGGTGGAGAGGGAATTGGAGCCCTGGCTGGCATTGTCCCGTGGTTAGAGCATCGGCCTGCACACCAGAGGGGGCCATAGGTTCAGAGGTGGGTGGTCACAGGTTGGATTCCACAGGTTCGAGCCCCACCCCTAGTCAGGGTAAGTGTGGGAGGCAACCAATCTATGTGTCTCTCTCACATCCATGTTTCTTTCTTCTCTCTCTCTCTGCCCCCGCTATACTGCCCTCTACCCTTCCACTCTCTCTAAAAATCAATGGAAAAAATATCCTTGCTCTTTGGGTGAGGAAAAAAAAGGAGAAAAATAGTTAACTACATGTAGATTATACATAAGTACTTAAATAATTGCAAAAAGGTTAACTCTGCAGTATAATAATTCTCACTTGAAGCAAATAATGTACAATAGAGGTAGGCAAACTTTTCTTGCAAAGGGCCAGATAGTGAACATTTCAGGTTTTTTGAGCCATGCTATCTCTGTCACAATTAGTCCACTCTGCTGTGGTACTATGAAAGTGCCCCAGACAAGATATAAACAAATGAGGACGGGTGGGTTCCAATAAAACTTAATTTAATTTGTATGTGGCTGGACATTAGGTCATATTATAGAACTACTGTTTAAAAAAACCGAGGGAAAAGGAAATACTTTATACTCCCACAGGTCAGAACCACCATTACCAGAAAATTATTTATTTAGTTATTTTTAAAAGAGAGAAAGGGAGAGGGAGAGAAAGGAGAAACATCGATGTGAGAGACATCCATCGGTTGCCTCTAGCACACCCCCCGAACCAGCAACGTGAGCATGTGTCCTGTGTGGGAATCGCACGGGTGACCTTTTTGTGCTCAACCAACTGAACCACACGGCCAGGGCTGAAAAATAGTCTTAAAATTAAACCTCGAGTTTTAAGCCTCAGTCTCAGAGCCAGACTCTTTTTATTTCTTTAAATATAAAATAGTATATAGTAAAGACTGTTCTTATTATAATGGCAAATTCTGGAAACTGTAACAAATAACAGTCATTAAACAGTCAATCGGTCATATTCCTAATCAGGAAGAAGTTCAGAATCAGACTCTTAAAGATGTTCCTAGACCAATTTTGATGCATGTCTGGGTTTCTGAACTCAAACATCATCACTGACATTTTGGTCAATGGCCTACACAAAGAATCATCTCTCTCTCTTACTTGTTGGAGTAGGTGTCATACAATCCCACTTTTCCGTCATCGGTTCCGAAAGCTAAGCAGCCTTCCTTGGTTGGGTGCCAGCACAGCTACAAAAAAAAAAAAAAAAAAAAAAAGAGGAAAGAGACAGACTGTAATGGGAATTCTCAGATTATCCTTCAGGCGTTTAAATGGAAAACTTTCTTGCTCTTGGTGTCTTCTAATTTTACAAGTTCTTGTTATTTAAAAGAGAAACAAGGAAGTATGTTACTTGTAATCTCACCCCCAAAACACCCATTGCCAGTACTGAATTTTTTGGTGAATAATCTTATGATATATACAATTGTACAAAGGGTTCAAACATATAAATGATGTACATGATATACTGCTGAGTGGGGATAAAAAATGCCAGAACAATTTACAAAATATGATTCTAATAATAATTAACAAAATTTTGAAAGGCATATCACAAATTGTCAACAGTATTTCAATGGATTATGGAAATGGGTGAATGGAGTGGAGAAACATTTATTGCTTTTAGATTAAATGGCCACAACAGAGGTCTCACTTTGGAAAAAACCCAAAAAATTTATACACGTGGTTTTGTAATGTGCTTTCTGTGTTTTGTCATTTGTATTCTTTGTGAGTCATTACCATCTTTTCACATAAAATAAAGATCTGCATTGTCATTTCTAATAGTTTGATAACATTCCATGTGGTTATAGTAATAATTGTCTTCCATGAATGCACATCCAGGTTATTTCTAATTTCTTACTATTAGAAAACATGATGACTTGAACAAAGCTTTAAATTGAAATCCTAAATTTGGAGATAATAGTATTTTTTAGAGTGAATTCTTCACTTTTCCCAGTTTCAAACTTAATTGAAAATACCCTGTGATTCCCAACAGAGTTCATTTGTGAAAAGGTATTCTCTAAAAGAGAATTACTGACTTGAAAATAAGTTCATAGTAAGCTCAAAGAGAGCATCCGTACCGCAGTAACCTTGGACTTGACACCCTGCCAGAAATTTTTCACATCATAGTTGTTCTTTATGGAGATTGTATTCCATACACGGATCATGCCATCTCCAACGCCTATGGCCAAACAGCCTGTGTCCACAGGAGAGAAAGCCAGACTGTAGGCAAAGCCACCAAGGGAAGGCAGGGTCCAGCAACACTCCAGGGTGGCCATGTCCCAGCATTTTACCTGAAAAGATGAAGGGTTAAGGCCTAAATATAAAAAAGATCAGAGAAACAGGAAAAGGAATCAACATTCCAAATAGGATGGGTTTAGAGAGTAAACAAGGATAGTGTAATTTAACTATTCTAATAGGAATTGGAAAAAGCATGTCTTACAAACTGCCCCTCCCCCCCAAAAAAACCCAATAATAAATTGTAGAGCTCAAAGGGATCTTAGCATACATTTATTCCCAGAGATGTCAAGTGAATTCTGAGCCATACAATTAATAAACCAGAACCAGGCCTGCCACTTACAAGGTCAGTGGCCTTTCTACTCTACTGGATTAGCACATCGGTAATTTCCTCATTTGGCGAACTCTAAGCAATAAAGATGGTCTCAAGATACTGGAAAAATCAGTGTTATCTCAAAAAGCAAAATATCTTACTGATGTGAAGAGCAGTGCTAAGTTTTTAATTGTAACTTGTGTAACAGAGGGACGTGGGAGAAAGTCTATCAAATGAATTCAGCTTAACTGCAAAAGAGTAAGGCCACAGACTCTTAAAGCCAATTCTCCCTTAGAGAGAGTTCACCAAGAGCAAGTGATTCTGCTACCTAACTATAGATAAGGATATCATAAAGCCACAGCATGATGATCTCACATATCCTTCCCTGGACACATCGACTCTTTATCACCTCTGCTTTAACAAAAAGGCATCTTGGTGGTTCCTCCCCTTTGCCCTACCTCTCTGCTGTTCATGTATTTAGTGCCAATCGGTAACAGTAACTGAAATAGGAACTGGAAGTAAGAGGGGGGGATGAATGGAACTGATGGCTGGTTTGAAAAAGCCTGCTAATCCCATCTAAGTCATAAACCACCGCTTTTCCGTGCTGAACACAGGAACAAGCTGTCCTTACATCTCTGTCCATTGATGTGGAAAGCAGTAGCTGTTTGTCATCCTCAGTTTGCAGCGGACATAAATTAAACACAATTCTTGAATGATTCTGCCCTTCTGCTGAAGCGCTAAAGAGGGTATATTTCCGTCTCCAAGACTGAGTGAGATCCCACAGCAGCAATTCACCTCTGCGAAGGAAGACAGGCGTTAGTTCTGTTACAAGCCATTTGAAAAGAAGAGATTCTGGGCCAAAGCGTGGGTCCAGTTGCAAAATAATTTCTGTTCATTGTTCCTTTAAGTAGAGAAAAACTCTGAAATATGCACAGAATCTCTCTGGAAGCACACACGAAAACAAGGCATCAGTCCTGTGGGGAGGAGAACCAAGTAGCTAGAGGAATCAGAGGCGGAAGAGCACTTTCATAGCTTTCCTTCTTTCTGGACCATGTGACTATGCTGGACTGCTTTTTGAAGAGATTTTCCTAACAGCTTTAATTAGGAAATGCCACAATTTGCACAGCCCCAAAGGCTTTAAGATATAATCTCTCTCTTATGGGTCAGTGAGGGTGGCGAGGGTAGGGCCCTGATTCATGTTTTGGTGATATTTCTATATGCTTTACCTGTATTATTTCATTTAAAAGCAGGGCCTTTTCTGTTAAATTCACTTATTATCTCAAGCAACTAAAAGCTGATACTCAAATTTTGTTTAATGAATGGCTCTAATCATCCTAAGAGATAGGAGATACTATAGCCTCCTCTTTTTATATGTGAAGTAATTGAAGCTCAGAAAGTGAAGGGTCTTACTCATGAATACATAGCAGGTAAGTCATGGACTGATTCTGAAATTCAATTCTGCCTGACTTCAGAGTCCATTCTTAACCACCAGGCTATACTTATTTGATCTTTTCACAACTCTCTTATTACACAACACAGGTATCGATCCCATTTTTCCAATACAAATGGCCTATCATAATATAAGCCTCAGCCACTGCTTTTTCCACCTTCAAGTCTAGGAATTCCTGAAGCTAGAGAAGAAAACAAAATATGTCAAAGGACATGACTAGGAAAAAAGACTGACCCAAAACAGCTAGATACCAGCTGTGTTGGCTGATCCTTGGGCCAATGGAGTGTCAACCAAAGGCGCTCTTTAATAGTTGGGTCCACACCTCCTCTTCTCTTCAGAAAGGGCAATTTCAAAGTCATCACACCTGCAGATTGAAAGAAGGTCCATGGGTGCATAAAGTCATCATCAGCTCACAACACAGTGACCCCCTTTATCTGCGCTTTCAGTAGCCTGTGGCCAACCATGGTCCAAAATCATCAAATGGAAAATTCTAGACTTAACAATTCCAGTTTTAAATTGCACTGTTCTTAGTGTGATGAAATCTTGTGCTGTCCTGCCCTGAACACGAATCAATCCTTTGTCCAATGTATCCATGTTGTACATGCTTCCCACCCGTTAGTCACTTAGTAGGTGATCAGATAGACTACCGTGGTCTCACAGTGCTTGTGTTAAGGTAATCCGCTTTACTTAATAATGGCTTCAAAGTCACTCACATACTTATTACAGTGTATCATTATAATTGTCCTATTTAATTATTGTTGTTTTAAATCTCTTACTGTGCCTAGTTTATAAATTAAACTTTATCACAGGTATGAATGTACAGGAAAAAAACGTAAGTCTATCTAGGGTTCGGTGCTATCTGAGGTTTCAGGCATCCTGTGGAGCTCTTAGAATGTATTCCTCTCAGATAAGAGGGAACTATTGTATAGTTTGTGGTTTAGAAGTTTGTTAGTTTGGTTACTTAGGATTCAGACCTCATTTTCTCCTGGTAACACTATTATGAAGAGTGGTTAATACTAGTCTAGCTAATTTAAGCCAAAGCTTTTACAGGCTGAGAAAGTGAGTTTCTGATTAGAACTGAGCACCCAGGTGGTAACACAATCTGATTCTCCAAAGTTGGCAGGACAGAGGGTAGGGTTCCTTCTTCTAGCTGTGAAGAAATCCAATGAAGGGGACAAAGCTGGCATTGACATGTGACAGGGAAGTCCCTCCACCCCTGACATGCTACTAACAGGTGGTTCTTAGTCTCTATGGTGTATCAGAACCACTGGTGGAATTTCTAAAATTCATAAGCCGGGGCCCAACCCCAAGAAATTCTGATTCAGAAAAATTGAAGACAGTTGTCCATAAGTGTATTATTTATTTATTATATATTTTGTATTCCTCAGCATCATTAAAGTTTAGAGGGTACCCTTCTGGATGGATTCGTAGCTTGATGTTATCCCTACTTGGGAGAATCAGCCAAAGTATGTCCAAAAGCCACCCACAAATCCTAAAACATTGTTTTCCCAAATTATGCTAACAGCTACCACTGACTAAGCCCTAACTATGCTACTTGCTTTACATGCATAAATGCATTAGGACAGATGGTAACACTTGTATGGTTTAAATGGAGAAAATAGACTGCTATAAAGGGAAAGGTTTGATTTTTATTATATAGGTAACATCCACTCTGCCTGGATCTTCTCTCAATCTATGGTAAAAGTTCTGCTCAAAGAAATGCTTAGGAAAGCTGAATGACTGAGCTTTTACATTTAAATATGCATGTCTTTAGTGGGTATATGTTATTTATTCTGCATTTGTGCACTGAAAGTTCTTACTCTAGTCCTGGCTGATTTGGCTCAGTGGATAGAACATTAGCCTACGGACTGAGGGGTCCCAGGTTTGATTCCAGTAAAGGGCACTTGCCCAGGTTGTGGGCTTGATCCCTAGCATGGGTCGTGCAGGAGGCAGTCAATCAATGATTCTTCCTCATCATTGGTATTTCTATCTTTCCCTCTCCCTTCCTCACTGAAATAAATAAAAACATGTATTTTTTTAAAAAGTTCTAACTCTAGTGATCTTTTCCATTCCTCTGATCAAGGCCTTGCCAAGTTCCAGTATTCCCAGTCTCAACAAACATCTTATCCCCCATGCCACATAGTGACCCTTCTATGAATGTAACAGAAACCCTCACCTCCAACACCAAAGCCAGATGTTAGGAGCACAGAGTTCTCTTCTAGGCTAGGTTGGGAAACAACTTTCTGCATAGAAAAGTACAGGAACTGCTTTTGACAGATGATATACTCTCAGTACAACAAGGCAGAATAAAAAACCTTATGCCTCTCTTGGATCAATATAGGTTATATTGCAAAAGAAATGATCAAACATCAATCTTACCTCGGCCTCGAGAGCAGCTCCAAACTCGAATGGTCTGATCTTTGCTTCCAGTGGCTAAGTAGCAGCCTTTTGTTACTGGAGTCTGTGCTATAACTTTCCCATTAGGAAGTTCAGGTTCTTCTAGGGTAGAGATGGTAATTCTGTTACACAAAACAAGCACTTATCTCAAAGAAAAAACAGTTTGCAAGGGTTCCAGGATCTTAGCTCTAGCTTTCATAGACCTGATCTGCAAAAGTCACATTTTAAATATAATTCAAATGATACAATTCTACACATTGTGTTCTTTAGCTTTAAAGAGTACAGAACCCTCCCTTAAATGCCGGCTACCTGAATTTTCCTCTTGATTTATGGATAAACAGTCTTCACCAGGCAGAGGACACCAGGCTATGGAGTGGATCTCATCATCATGGCCCCGAAGCCTGTGAATAACTTCTCCTTTCTTGCTGATGTCAATTATTACCACTATGCCATCCTTGTAGCTGAAAAAACAAGTTAGAAAACATTTTGTTTTCCAGTAAAATTTGGCCTTAGGAGTTATTGTGCATTTTTAAAAGTTAAGTGCAGTGGGGGATGGGGAGAAGAAGACAAGAAATAATTAACTTTGTCCTTTTTCTAAAGTGTTCGTTCATGCTTCCTGATTTTTCAGATCCTCCTCCATGATCAATCTTGTAATAGAAATAGTGTACATGTTACCTGGCACAAAACTCAAACTAGAGCATGCTTAAGTTCTAAGTTCTTTTTTATTTTTGCAGAACTCTTAATTCAAGATCTGGGTATTCCAAGGCTATCATTCAGTGCTTACAAAGGAGGCTGAGAAATTCGAACAGCTTTTTTTTTAAGTGGTGAAGTATTTCAGACACAAAGTATCTAACCCTCAGACTAAGAAAAAAACAATTACCAATACAGTTGAAGTCCTCTGTATCTCACCCAAACTCTGTCCCTCTCTTCCCCAGAGGGAAATTGCTATTTGTGAATTTTGGGTTACATCATTCCTAGTCTTTCTTTGTTTACATTCCTAAATAAGATACAGAATTATTTTATATACTAGAGGCCCCGGTGCACAAATTTGTGCATGGGTGGGGGGAGGAGGGACCACAGGAGGTTGGCTGTGGGAGCCCCTGACCAACAGGGGGCAGCTCCTGCACTGAGCGTCTGCCCCCTGGTGGTCGGTGTGCGTCATTGCACCCGGTCATGCGGTTGCTTAGGCATATATATGTGTGTGTGTGTGTGTGTGTGTGTATATGTTGTAAAACTTCATATAAATGATATATGGTCTTTTTCTGCAGTTTGCTTCCTTCACTCATTCTATTCGTCCGTCAGCCATGTTGGCACATGTAATGGTTCCTGGCCAGCCATTTATACTGTTGTGTAGTCCTCCATCATCTGACCATACCTCAACTTTTTTATTCCTTTTCCTTTTGAAGGGCTTACATTTTTAGCTATTACAAACAAAAAAATGCTGCCATTAATGTTCTTATACACACCTGAGACAATTTCCGGTTTGATGTCTAGTAATGCAACTGTCAGGAAGTAAGATATGCACATCTTTGCTTTACTAAGAAATGCAAAGCTGCTCTCCAAAGTGTGTGCACCTATTTGCATTTCCTACATAACAGATACTTCTACAGGGAAAAATACCAGTAACAGCTTTATTTACTTAGTTTCCTTCTTTTATAAAGTTTTTCCTCATTACAGCTTTATTAAAAAATTAAATCATAGAATTTGTTAATCTTCAAAGACATGGACTTTGAAAACCACCAAGTTCTGTAACCTAATAGTCAAGCTATTAAGCTCTCAAGAAATAATCACCATTTTGAAGATAATTGGAAAACAATCATTCTCATTCAATCCGGTGTCTGACTGTACCTGAAAGACTCTTTTCTTCTTGTGAATTCCAGCTCATCTTTCAAGGTCAGTTTGGTTTTACCTTCTCTGACCCCTACCTGCTACCCTTTCTGCTCCCTCTCTAGCACCCCCCTTCCCCCAACTGCACAGAGACTGCCGACCCACAGACCCCTTCCATTTTCACTATTATTCACTCCTTAAAAAACCACCTTATCTCCTTGTCCCCTCTCTCTCAGGGGTATTTACTCCACAAAACCTCAAACCTGACTGAATTCAACCATCTCCTTTCTCAACCAGTGTGAATAGTTTAAAGTCATGACCATGATCCTTAGCTTGGCACCCAACAGGGACCATTGAACCTAAAATTTCCCTAGTTCATTTTCCTATTCTCTGAAATGACTGTTTTCATATCTTATTCCTGCATCTAGTCCCATCCCCACCATGAACTTGACTCCATCTCCTCTCTGACTTCTGCCTCACTGAGAAAATCAGAAGCCATCAGAATGAAGCACCCTCTCCTTCCAACAGATCTACAAACCTACCTGCACTATTTCCAAAGCAGTCTCAGCTGCTCTTTCTACTCGTGACCAATACAGATAGAACAGTACTTACCCAGTAAGTCTGCTACTAAGTCTTCTGGACCCATTCTCTGCTGGACTTGTCCACATCACTCCTGTATTTATCACAGTTCACCCCTGTAACAAGCTTTCTCTCTTCTGCCTCATTTTCATCAGCATAAAAGCATGCCCTTGCTATTTTTTGTCTAATACTCCCTTGACCCCCAGATACCTCTTGGCTTCATGGCTATACACATTTTTGGGAAACAAAGTGTGAAAACGTAGTCTCTCTGTATACTTTACTACCTTATACTCCCCTCCCCCCCCTTTTTAAAATATATTTTATTGATTTTTTTTTTTTAACAGAGATTAAGGGAGAGGAATAGAGAGTTAGAAACATCAATGAGATAGACATTGATCAGCTGCCTCCTACTGGGGATGTACCCGCAACCAAGGTACATGCCCTTGACCAGAATCGAATCGAGTCCGCAGTCCGATGCTCTATCCACTGAGCCAAACCAGTCAGGGCACCCTCCCCTGCCTCTTGAATCCTCTCCATTCACTTTCTAGTGCTTATCCAGTCTTCAAATCAGAGTAAATGGACATCTTTGGGAGAGAAGTAAACAGAGTGGTGAGGGGAAGGGGAAGCCCACTCAGGCAGCTCGTGTGAAACAACCTTGGTGATCAATAAGGAGACAGATCCCAATGCCAGACCACTTTCCCAACCTAGAGGGAGAGCTGAGAACCAGAGACAGAGCTGAGTCATTTGATTCTCTGAGAGTAAATGTTATATCCAAGGGCAAGTAAAGACAGAAAAAGGTGAAGATGTGAAGAATGAGGAAAGCAAGCTATCGTAGAAGCCTAGGAATTAACAACAGAGAATGGAAGAGATAGCAGGACCTGGAGGTCACAGGACTAAAGGACACCAAGGGCTCAGGGGAAGTGGTTAACACCTATAAATGGTTTCCTCTGAGGAATAAAGGGACAGGAGAGGGTAAAGCAAATGCAAATATGATCATAAGCAAAAGTAAACGATCAATACAGACAGAACAGTACTTACCCAATGGCTACTAAGTCTTCATGATGAGGTGAGCAAGTAAGGCAGAAAATTGTCCTGGGTTCTATAAAGAGGTGCTGGCTGTCATTTCTGTTAAGCCAATAACAGAAAACCACTCCTTTTTCATCTCCAGATACTATTAAGTCCTTTACCCGAGGAGACCAATGCAATACTGATATTGTATGCTTTAAAACAAAACATAAATATATTTGCTTCTCATTTGTCAATGCTTAATTTTCACTTAGTTTTTCACCAATATAATGAGGCACATTAGAGGCACCTAATAAATACTATTAGTACCACTTGTGTATCAAGACGATACTAACCAAATGGTAGGAGAATTTAGGCTATTGAGGATCAAAGAACCATTTAAAATAACTTCTTTAACAGCTTAATGCAGAGTTCTTACTAAGATTAAGTTAACTGTTTTCCTTTCCTACATTCTCTCAAAAGACAGGTAAATCAAGTTTCACTTACTGATTTACAGTTTATATCAGCAATCTACGACAGTAAATATTTTAGATTTTGTGGGCCACATTTTCTCTGATGCAACTGTTCAACTCTGCGAATGTAGCATGCAAGCAGTCAATACTGAAGTTGTGAACAATACTTAAATGAATGGCTGGCTATATTACAGTAAAACAGTTTGCAAATGCAGGCAGCAGTGTAGCTTGCTGACCTTTGGTTTATAAGTATTGCCTTCCAAAAATGTTTCTTACAACATAGAGCTTCTTATTTAATTTATAAACACAATTGTAAAAGTTAACTTGCACAAATGAGCTAGCAAAACTATACTTGAAACAAAAGAACCCTTGGCATATAGATACATGACAACAGTCTGAGAAACCAGGAAGCCATGGTACCTGATGGAGTGCATGTTCTGTCACAACTGCTTTGGTCTCTACATCCCAGATTTTCACAGTCCCATCATCAGAGCTGGTGGCACAAAGGTTGTATTGACCCGGATGATGAGAAAACGTGAAGCCAGAGACTCTTTCGGTGTGTCCCACCAGCTCCCCTATGACTTCAAGCAAAACCAGACTCCAGGTTAAAGTGCTACCTAGGATTTCTGGCTGAATCATGCTGTTGTTAGATGAGTGGGATCTCACTTATTCCATGATATAACAAAAATATCCGGGGACTCAGTCAAAAACTCCCAAGTGTGGGTACTGGCTCTGCCACGTGACTTTAGACAAGTTCATTTTATTTCCTTGAGCCTCAGTCCTCTCAACTGTAAAACGCTGTTGATATTCCCTGATGTGCCTAGTTCACAGGCTGAGGAGCAGCCCAGATGAAGAACGGGATTCTTATTTAGATCTGGTCAGAGATGGTTTGGAGTAGACTATCTGGCATGCCATACCCCAAGGTATAATCAAGACCTAGTTTGGAGTATAAAAGCATCTGGCTCAATTCATTCATCTTACAGAAATGAGTATCATATATTTGTAGGACCTTGCTTAGGGCCTGGAGCTGTAGGCAACCCCAACCCTAAGAAGGCTCCTAAGGGATCCGCGTGCAATGGGTCGGGGAGGGAGGCCATCATGTTAAAAATTTCTGGGTCTGGACAGAGATAACTTTCTGGGTAAGCCAGCAGTCCCTGGTGAGAGCGCCGGGAGGCGGGACCGCTCATCCACAGCCCAGTGTAGCTTAATATTGGAGATCGGGACGCGACTCAGTTTAGGGGTTGTGAGCAGACTCTTCTCCCTGCCTGGGCCTCAGTTTCTCCGTCCATAGACGGGGGTGGCTGAAGACGCATACTCGGCGCCTCCAGGGAACGCTAGAAGTGCAGGAAAGGTGGGGGCAGGGACAGGGACTTACCTCGAAATGGGGGCGTCCCAGGGATCGCGCCTGCGCCTGGGCCCACGCGGACGAGGAAGACGGAGGTCCGCGCCGCGAACCCGAAGAGGCCCCCGGGGACCGCATCGCTGCATCGGGCGCAGTACCAGTTGGGGGAGGGCGGCAGCGTGCGCGGCTCCTGGCCCATGATCACGAGCCACCAGGGAAGAGGTAAGAAGCCACTGGGACGAACCGTTTGCAGCCCCACGCCGTAGCCGGGAAGGGGGCGGGGCTAACTTGGAGCCCCGCCCCACCTCTGGGCCCGCTGCTACGGCGCGCGCCGAGGCCCAGGCCTCGCACCGCGCTCTCGCTCCCGCCGCCGCAGGGCTAGAAAAGGTGGGGCGGCGTTGGGGGTGCTCTGCCTCCCAGCCTCGCCCGCGGCGGCGTCAGTCGCTGCCCGAGCCCAGCCCCGGGGTTAGGCTTTCTTGCTTCCTACAGTCAAGGTACTTAATTAACGGGTTAGGCTGGTAGAGTCATCTTCCCGCACTGCCGGTTTAACGCCGCCCCATCAAGTAGTTTTGGAACGCTTCGTGCCAGGCACTTTGCTAGCTCTGGAGATGCTTTACAGCAGAGATTTTCAACTGGTGCGCCGAGATAGCAAGAATTTTTAAAACACGCAGTACTTGACTATTTAGTCAAGGGCATAGACCTCTTTTCCCTTAGATTGTCAAATAACAAAATAAGGACAGCCAACACAACAACAGCGGCTTGGTATGAATGAATCAAAATTATACCTTTTTTTTGGGTCAGATTGGCAAAAAATACGTTTTTTTGGTGTGCCACAGGATTTCAGTAATTAGTTTATGTGTATCATGAGATGAAAAGGTTGAAAGGTAGCTACAAGGATATATCTAAAGATATCTAACACATAAGTAAAAGTTCCAATCAGAACTCAAGAAGGAAAGTGTTTGTGCTATTGGGTGGAAACTCTGGCTCTGGGTTCTTGGTAACTCAGGGAGAATAATAATAGAGCGACTCCATTGATTGAATGCCAGCTCTGTGAAACTGTATGTGCTAAGTGCTGTGGAGGAAAAAGAATGGAAGTTTCCTTCCAACTCAAACAGGCTAAGGTGCTCACATTTCTGCACTACTCTCCTACTCCTGTATTGCTTGTTTGCATTGGGTATCTGGCACTCCGGCGTATGTAGCAAACGAAACCCGAGATATCTTAATACAGAGAGGTAAAACGCATATATCTGGATATGGGTAGGGGTACTAACTTTGGAGGCATAAAGCCTTAGATTGACTACTGGCTTTTGCCAGTTGTTATCTAAGAGACTTTAGCTTATCCTAAGTCTCTTTCTTCATTTGAAGAAGGAAAATGATAATCTATGCCTCGTTGCATTGCCGTGAGGAATACTGAGATTTAGTGAAATGCTTGCTGGACATATACAGTAGCAAGTGCCCGATGATAATCAACTTTTATCTCTTGTAGGTCAACCTGGAGATTAACAAGGATTAGGACATCATACTTTATATTTGAACTGTTTGTTTTATAAAAGATCTTTCCACGTGATCTCCAGTGGAGATCTTAAAACAAAATTGCTGTAAGGATAATTATTCTATTTTACTGGCTAGAAAACTGAGGCCCATCCAGGTTAGGTGACTTGTTCAAGGTCTCTGCTTCTCTAATCCTTTCAAACCTTTTGTGAGGTGAGGTTTCGTAAGTTTTCTGGATCCCGATGAATTTCCGGAAACTGACTAGTTTTTGGCCTTTGTTAAGTCATTCATTCCTTAGCAAGGTTGGCTGACCACGCCTTAAATTATGTACCTTGGCTGCGTATTGGTGGTCTCCATGACAACAGCGCAGGTGTAGGTGCTGCCGGGTTTTCCGCCGGCGGTGGGAGGGTGGGGGGCGGGGGTGGGCGGAGAGGAGGTGAGTGGGGAGGAGCAGAGAATCGCGCATGCGTGCTGTCCAGACGCTGACTGAGCTCGGAGGCTTCCGTAGAGGGGAGGAGAAAGATGGCGGCGGTAGTACTGGACCGTTTGGGTGAGGATTTTGGTGGTTAAGGGGCGGTAGAAAGGAGAGGAGGTGGGAGTTTGAGTTGACGGGTTGTGTTGCTGTTGCAGGTGCGTTATGGATGCAGAATCTGAGGCGGAAGCTGGCGCTGGGGTAAGTGGCTCGGAGTTACAGAAGGGCCACGGCCTTACTATTCCTTCAGTTACTAGGAGCCTCTGTGCGGGCTCTGTTTTAGGCTCTAGGGCCATGGAGGTGACACCCCACCATTCCGCCGCCTTATTACGCAGCCCTCAGGGAATCAGGATTACCTGCAATGTCTTTTCTTTCTTAAGAAAAAAATTTCTTTATTGACTTGAGAGAGGAAAGGAGAGGGAGAGAGATAGAAACATCAATGATGAGAGAGAATCATTGATCCGCGGCCGTCAGAACTGTCCGGTACTGGGGATGGAGCCAGCAACCCAGGCATGTGCCCTTGAACCTGGGACCCTTCAGTCCGCAGGCCAACGCTCTATCCATTGAGCCAAGGCTGCAATGTCTTTTCTACAGTCCCTTCTGATCTTTCTGAACATGGTCAGACTCTCCCAACCATGCTGCAGTGCCCCGCTTTCCTAGTTCCCCCTCCAGTGCCCTGCTTACACCTGCAGGGCCCCCTTCCCGCTTTTCTAGTTCCCCCTCCAGTGCCCTGCTTACACCTGCAGGGCCCCCTTCCCGCTTTTCTAGTTCCCCCTCCAGTGCCCTGCTTACACCTGCAGGGCCCTGTGTTCCAGACAGCGTCACTGACCTGGCGCCTGGGGTTGTGTTGCTCGCTTTTTATGCATTATCTCGTTCTTGTACCATCCTATGTAGTGTACGTCCCTGTTTTTCAGACAAGGAACTTGGAGCCCTCCAAAGAAAAAACTTGCTTAAGGTGCCTCAGTTATAGGAGGTTTTGAAGCTTTATACTATACTAGAGGCCCAGTGCATGAATTCGTGCATCGCTTGGCCTGGCTTGTGGGATTGGACCTAAACCAGCTCTCTGACATCCCCGAGGGGTCCCAGATTTTGAGAGGGTGTAGGCCAGGCCGAGGGACCCCCACCTGTGCACAATCAGGGCCGGGGAGGGGCCATGGGAGGGCTCCAGGGTGTGTCCGTCCCTTCTCAGTCCCCATCGGCAGCAAGCTAACCTACTGGTCGGAGCATCTGCCCCTTGGTGGTCAGTGCATGTCATAGCAACTGGTCTACCAGTTGACTCTCTGCCCCCTGGTGGTCAGTGCACATCATAACAAGCAGTTGAGGGTCTTTAGCATATTACACTTTGGTTGAACGGCCAACTGACGACTGGACACTTAGCATATTAGGCTTTTATACTATAGGACTGGAGGCCCAATGCACGAAATCGTGCAGGTTGGGTCCCTAGGTCCTAACCTCCTGCTATCAGGACCATCTTCTGCCCGTTCGCCAGTTCCCAGGCCGAATGCTGCTTCTGCTGCTGGGCCTTTGGGATCACCAGCTCATCCCCAGCTGCTCAGGGGCTCAGGTATGCATGTGTGTGTGCCGGGCCAGCCACTGATGGAACGCACTGCCTGCTCAGGGCCTCTCACGCGGGCACCACCGCCGCTGCCAATGCCGCTGCTGCTGGGGCTTGAGGTGCTGACGGAAGCTGTGGGGAGCGCCTGTGACCTAGCCGCCCTGGCGTGAGTGGCCCCGAGTGGGCAGCGCGTTCCATCAGCAGCCAGCCCGGCACACACGCATGGAGGTGAAGTCACTGGTGCCTGCTTTCCTATAGGCCTAAGCCCCTGAGCAGCCAGGGATGAGATGGTGATTCTAATGGCCTGACAGCCAGCCTGGTCCTCCTGCCACGCACCCTGATTCCCCATTCACCATCGCTGATCCATTGGAGCCTGTGGGCTGGGGACAGAGACTAAGAGGTCAGCTATTCAGCCCACTCGCCAGTCCCCAGTCCTGCCCCGCCCTGCCCTGCTCGCTGGCTGGGGGTGGAGGGAGGGACTGAGAGGTGTTCAATGCACCTCATGGTGACAGGTCGTTTGGTCGTCATGGACACTGGCTTTTTATATATGTAGATTCTCCAGAGCATACTTTGACCTCAGGACCAAAGCATTCCTTAAGGTTAGGGGATGCAGTTGTGTCAGGACTGGCAAGAAGCCTTCCCCCTCTCCAACTGTCTCTCCCCCCACTTCTTTTTTTTTTTTTCAGTACAGCAATTGATATTTGGAGATTGATAATCTGATTGTAAATCTTCTGATCAGCCTTTATTTTGGTTTATATAGGCTTTGGAGACAGAAAAGTTGGGTGCAAATCTACTTTTTAAGTGTGTGATTTGGAGGAAGTTACTTACCTTTCTAAGTTTCAGTTCTCTTGCTATGAGAGGAATAGTAGTACGTACCTCATAGATTATTTTAAGAGGATTGGGATAATGTTTAGGACAGTGCATGTTATATAATCATCCACCCTAAATTTTAACTGCCATTGCTGCTTTTATCATCATAAATGATTACTGAGTTCCCGTTTTTTTGTTTTTGTTTTGGGTTTTGTTTTTTCCCCCTCCATCCTAGGTTCTTGGTTCAAGAGGCTGAAGAGGTGGGCTAACGAAGAAAATGGGGGGCACAGCCCTTAGGGTTTGTCTACACTTTGCTTTCTTAGGTTTTCTTCTGTCACTTTGCTGCAGCCATGCTGATTAACCTACTGCCTTCTGAATATGTTGTGCATACACTGCCTCTTGGCTTTTTCATGCTGTGCCCTCACTTCCTGTCTACAACAGCAGTCCTACTTGGTATTTAATCCCCTATTCACATGTTGCACCTTCAGAAGGTTTTCTCAGGTCTCGCTAAAAATGAAAGGCATTAATTTCTCCTTCCTTTTAGCATGTATGCCTTGAGTAGTCACTTCATGTGCATGTGTCCAGGCCCTTTACTAGCTGTGAACCCTGGACAGATAGGGTCAGTTTTTGTTTCTCTTTGTAGCTCCAGCATTGGGTCCTGAGCAAAGTAAAGATTTTATTAATGTTTGTTGATTTAATTGTCCTGCAGTGATTTATATTGGGAAGATCTGAGCCAAATAACTTAGTTTGGCTTCCGTCTTTTCATCAATGTCATACAAGATGGTTGGAATTTTCTAGATAATCTCGTAAGACTCTTTCTAGTTCTGAAATTATATAATTCTATGAATCCCTATTCTGGACTTTCTAATGGAGAAATGATCATATGAAAACTAAGTAGAAAAGGTATAAATACTGCCCGTGATAACTGTAAAATCTTAGGGGTCATCTAATTCAGTGTTTGGGAACTGATTGCATATAGGTGCTAGAAATAAATTAATTAGAAGTGGTTTTTGTAAAATGAGAGTGTGTGTTAGGGCCTGTGTCACTTTAGAGTGCATTCCTCATCTAAAAGCTTTGACCAGATGAAACCTTTCCATAGGCTGTATTTGGTAGCAAACGGACATTTTCCAACCTTTGAATTCCAAGTCTCCCATTTCACTGACGGATGCATTTGAGAAATTTTGTGACTTACGAAGGTTATACAGTTAATACATTGCAAATCTAGGATCTTAACAAAAAATCCTCAGACTTTAAGTAGTGTCCTGTCACACTATGGGAAGGACAGAGTGATGGGCACCGAAGCGGTTTGTCAGGGAAGTTTTTTGGGAAGAGGTGACTTAAGTTTAAAGTGAAGAGTACATTTTGGTGGTAGGAAATATCTCTGGTTTTTATTCATCTCTGCTTTCAAGTGTTCTGATTGCATGACCAGCAAGATTTGACAACCACATTGATTTTGTGCTCTCTTAATTAATTAAATCTTACCTTGTGACCCGAGGGGTTGTGATTCCTTGCTTTTTAAAACAATGGTTCTTAAATTTGAGTCACAGACCCCTTTGAGAGTATGAGGAAAGCCACAAAGCATCTTCCAGAAAAATATGTATTACAGTCATAGTTGTGTTTGTAATTTAATAGTCCTCAGGCTAGGAATCTGCACTGGAACATCACACCTAAACATAAGCATCTGTTTGTGATGCATGAGGTGCTGTAACGCTCACTATGCAATGAGGACACAATCATGACTAACGCAGTACACAATAGAGTTTTGCAGCAGTAGTTAGAGGACTTGGTTAGAGGACTCGGTTAGGGGAGGGTTGGTTTGAAGTTGGGAGACTATTTGAGTTGTTTTTTTTTGCTGATGGGAGTGATCCAACGGAGAGGAAAACATTTCTGATAGAAAGAGGGAAGAAAGAAGTGCCTGAGCAAAGTACTTGAACGCTAAGTGGGAAGGAGTGGGATCTAGGGAGAAGGGATGAGAGTGGTACTAGCTAGGGCGTAGACATTTCATGCATAATAACGAGAGAAGGTAGTAAGTATATATGGACATGGATGTGGGTAGGCATATGGATTAGGTGGTGGGAGCTTGTGGAAATTATCTTCCAATTGTTTGATTTTTCTTAGCTAAATAAGCATTGTTAACAGTTGAGATTGAGAGTGAGAGAGGAGATATGGGAGATTTGACTAGCAAGAAAAGGTATGATACTTGTTTGTAGGGGCTAGGAGATGAAATGAACAAGGGAAATATAATAAGAATGCCAGGCAGCCTTAAGGGTCCACTTGGGGTTTATGAATAAAAATGTAAAATTGATGTTTCTATCTCTTTCTCCCTCTCCCTTTGTCTCTGAAACCAATAAAAAAATATATTTTTTAAAAACATAAAATTTAGCCTGGCCAGTGTGGCTCGGTTGGAGCATCGTCTCGTCCACTGAAAGGCCAAGGGTTAGGTAACAGGTGAGGGCACATACCCTGTTGCAGGGTTGAGCCCCGGTTGGGGCGTGTATGGGAGGCAGCTGATGGATATTTCACTTTCACATCAATGTTTCTCTCCCTCCTTCCCTTTCCCTTTCTCTCTTTCTCTCTAAAATAAATTAAAAAACCTAAAAGACATATTCTCGGTTGAAGAATGTAAAATTTAGGCATTTAGCTAACATTGGCTTACATAGAAAATCTGGCTTACTAACCTCCCACGTATGTATGACATAATAACAGGAACCTTTTGGAACCGAGAGCTCATGCTCCCTGTTCTGCAAAAATTAACTGTTTGTTTGTTTTTGACTGTCACTTTAGCTAATAGTGTCTTTCTACTGGGGGCAGTTTTGCCACCCCGGGGACATTTGGAGACATTTTTATTTCTTACAGCGGAGGCAGGGTTTGTTACTGGCACCTGGTGGGTGAGGTGAGGGATGCTACTGCACATCCTGTAAGGCACAGGGCAGCCCTCCACAACAAAGGCCCAAAATGTCAGTAGTGGGGAGGTTGGGAAACTTTGAAAGTTGCTGGAATTTTACTTTTTTTGTTTGCTAAGCTGTTTCCTTGTTTGATTGTTCTTGACTTTGACAAAGTAAGATTATACTGAGTTATGAGAATATGCATATCACTTCAGCCCTTTATTTTAGATTTAAATGAGGCAAGGGGGAGGCTGTTCTTTTATTCAGTCTCAAGTGTAGGATTAACTTAATGTTATCAGAAGTAAATTTGGAACAAAGAATTTTTTCCTTGATGCATATAGCATGATATTATCAAGATTGAGCCTGAGGCCAGTATTATCTTCGCTTGGGACTTGGGTATATCTTGTTCTGAATTTCAAAATGAACTTTGAATAATAAATAGGAAGTATTAGTTCTTTCTTTCAATCGTGACTTTGGAAAGTTTCAGAGTCCCTGTCTTATCGGAATTAACTCTTAATTCTAAAGTTTGGCTTATATCTACTACTCTTCAATGTCTAAAGACTGTGGGTAGAATTTAAAAAGTGATACTTAAACGTAATCCTCAAGTATCGGGAGACGGGAAACACCAGAATAATGAGAGTAAGGAAATGCTTCATATGCTAGTTTTAGTCTACCACCTGCTTTCTGCGTGGCTCTGGCAGCCTCACCTTACTGCGGGCCATCTGTGTGCATGTTGTGTGGACAAGCACTCTGGAGAGTTGGTTCACCTACTTATCTTCACCTACTTACAGTGAAGTTAACAGGATTTCGGATTCCTAGTAAATGAAAAGCTATTATTAGTGATGATACTTGAATTTCAAAATGATAAAAGTTGATCCTAGATGTCCTTTACTGGTTAAAAAAAAAAAAAGGTTTAACAGCCCTAGCTGGTGTGGCTCAGTTGGTTGAGCACAGTACCATGCACTGAGAGGTCACAGGTTCAATTCCCAGTCAGGGCACATGCCTGGGTTGTGGGCTCAATCCCCATTGGGGGGCATGCAGGAGGCAGCTGATCTGTGTTACCCTCTCACATCCACGTTTCTCTCTCTACCTCTTCCCCTCTCTCTAAAATCAATAGTAAAAACATATTTAAAAAAAAGATTTAGCTTACTTTGATTCTTTAGAATGCTAACAGTAAACTGGACCCCCAGGCAAACTTAAAATTTAATGTTTGCCCTGGCCGGTATGGCTCGGTTGGAGCGTCATCCCATACACTGAAAAGTTGTGGGTTTGATCTCCAGTCAGGGCATATACCCAGGTTCAATCCCTGGTCAGGGTGTGTACAGGAGGCAATTGATTGATGTTTCTCTATCACATCAATGTTTCTCTCTCCTCTCTAAAATCGATTTTAAAAAATTAATGTTTGTTGGAAAACAATAGCAATAAACCATGCCATTTTTTAAATTCCAGCAACTTCCTTTTCTTTTTTTCTCAAGTGACCCTTCATAGGCTTTCTCACATAAAAAGGTGTTACAAAAGCCTCAATTTTGAATTAGTTTTATTTTCAATTCTACCTTATGATTACCTCATTTTATTTTTTTAATTTAGTGTTATTCTAACAGCTGGCCAGGAGAGGGCACATAAGAACTTCGGATTTAATACACTTCTGAATTAAGTACCCAATTTGGAATAATGATTTAATTTGATTAGAATAGTTGTGTTTTTTCTTGATAATTCATTTTATGAACCATTTGAGCATTGAAGGTATTGTAGGTATTCAGAAAGCTTTGTCATTATTAATTCATAATGTGTTTAATTTATTTTGGTCATCTAAATGACCAAATGTATATTTCTTATGTATATTTGGACGGGAAGCAGAATTAAGGTTTGGAGAGATCCTAAAGATGATATAGTCCAATTGCTCTTTTCATAGAGAAAGAAAATGAAGCCCAAAGAGGTGACAAACTTTCGTGTACCCCAAGTTAATTACAACTTTGTAGAAACATAAATAATATGACTTAACGTGGGAAGATTTGAAAGGATGTAATATAAAGTTTACAGGTCACGGGATTTATATTTTTGGAGAACAGGAAAGAATTAATGGCTCAGAGGGCCTAATTTAAAATTAATATTAGCTATCAGTGTTTGTCATCTCCTTGATACTGTAAGATACAGCACATTAATTGTTAATCTACCAACAATCAAGTGAGGTAGGTATTCTTCTCCTCAATCTAAAAATAATACCTACTATTTACTGAGCCCTATGAAGTGTCAGGTTAAGTATTTAACTTACGGTATCTCATTTGAGCTTCTGAAGAAGCCTATGAAGTAATTACTATTATTACTCCTTTTACTGTTGAGAAACCTGAGATCTAGAAAGTTATGTGGCTTCCCCAAGGCCATTCTCTTAGTAAATTAGAGTTAGAATTTAGACCCTGGTCTGCTTGACTCCATACTTTCTGCCTTCATCCACCTGGCTTACAGTTTCATTAGGAAATCCTGCCCTCTAACATCATGTATCCTACTTTTGTACTTTTCATGTAAAATGTTGGAACCTAAATGTGGATGGCAAAGGTACAGATTTTGTCAGGTACTTAGATGGCACTGATCTTAATATGATATAAATGGTTACTTGAGGTAGAGTAGGAGAAATTAGCCACTGGAAGAGTTGATTTAAAAAATTTATTTAGCCTGAATGGTTTGAGGGCTAAAAGCAAAGGTGTTGCCAAGCATATCACCCATTGCATGTATTGCGTGAGAATCTGCCAATCTACAACAACTTTGAATACTGAAGTCTGGGTTAAATATTTACTTATTATCCCTATGCCAGGTGTTGTCCTTGGTGCTGGAACACAAAGGATGTCAGACTTGCCCTCGATGCTCAAATCTATATCCTTACTACAGGAACTCATTGTACTGCAAGTACAGTAGTCCAGCTCATTGCTGTATGGCTGGCAAGAGCAAAGTACTGAGATGATTGTGGGAGCGGTTGTCTGGGAGATGGGCGAGGTGACTTTTGAGGTAGAACTTTAAACAGGGTAAGCATTTCTCAGGAGATGAGGAGGAAAAAACAATATTAGCAAAAATGTAGAGATATGAAAGTATGTGCCTTATTCAGGGAACAAAACATGTCTGTGTGGCTCAGCCATAAAGTGAATAAGCTGAACGGCCTGGTTGGGGTTAGGTTATGAAAGGCCTTATGTGTCTTGCTAAGGAGTTTGGACTCTACATTATAGGCAGGAAGGAAACACCGAAGTTTGCTGTGCTACTGGATATATCCAGATACACACAAAAGTAGACAATATGATGAACCCAGCACCCAACTTCAGCAGGTATTAACACATGGCTAGTCTTGTTTTATCAATAGCCTCTATTCTCACCCATCATATTTTGAAACGGATCTCAACCACTATATTATTTCGTCCATAAATATCTCACTACATATCTCTTTAAGAATCAAATGTCCATTTAATGTTCAAATTTCCCATGGTTAAGTAGCTGTCATACTTCTGAAATAATAATAGTCCACACATTGAAATTAATTATTTCTATTACATCTTTAATCTGTAGTTTCTTATTTCAGCTCTCTTTTTCCCCTTAGAGCTTATCTGTTGAAGAAAAAGGGTTGTTTGTCTTGTAGAGTTTTGTATAGCTTGGGTTTTGCTGAGTGCATTCTCTTGATGTTGTTTGATGTGATCCCCTGTCTCTGTATTTCCTGTATTGAATCTAGAGGCTTTATCAATTTAGGTTAATTTTTTGTGGAAAGATTACTTCATGGATGGTCGGTGGCATGTGCTTTTATCAGGAGACACATCATGCCAACTTTATCCATTCATTTCTTAGTGTTTATAAAATAATGTTATTAGTCTTCTTACCCAACAAAGTTGAGGAAATCCACACATCAGGTCAGCGATGCCTTTAAATCTGCTGTAGGACTGGGCTGACTTATACTACAGAGTCAATAGTTATTCATCAGTGAGAGCAAGAGATCTTGGGTGAATATTTATTATATGACTTTATTCAAGTTATTAACTTTTCAGTCTCCCTGGCCTTTGATAAACTAGCTCTTTGAGCTTTTTTATGTAAAAGCAGTCTCTGTTAATGAATATGTCTAGAATGTTTCCATTGTGATCCTTACATAGTTTCTGTCAAAATGGAACCGGTATGGTTCAGAAGATGTATAGGCTCTGCAAAAAGATGCTAAATGTCTGTTGTTTTACAGGCTTCTTCCATCTCAGAGTGTTTTACCCCAATCACACATCCACACAAGTGCTTCTCTTGACATTTCTCGAAGGTGGGAGAAGAAGAATAAAATTGTTTATCCTCCACAACTGCCTGGAGAACCTCGGAGACCAGCAGTAAGTTTGTGATAGAACCAATTTCTAAATTTTGATAAAGCTCTCTCACTCTTCTGTGGCTGGCAGTGATTTATTATTCCATGTTAAGAAAAGAAAAAATTATACAGCAGTTGGCATAATCCTTTAATTGATAAAGAAAATGTACTGGATTTATCTCTTTCGAAGTTTTGAAAGATGGTATTTGTTTGCCTTACATTATTAACCTCCTGGATAGGGGCCTTAACTCTAAGCTAGTAGTTTGAGATTTACTGATATTTTTTATTTCAAGGGGTTTGCTAATGAATTCTTGATAATGGAGGATGAGGAGTGGGCAAGAATGACTTAAACTATTGACCAATATTTAAATCATATATGGTTTTCCAATATTTTATATTTGAATATAGACACACTTGGTTGTTTTATAATTTACAAATCTTTGAACATAAGGTTTGAATTTAATCGAGTTTTATCTTAATCTTTAGCTGCTCAGAATTCTTTCACTCTCTTCAAATTGCTTGTGATTGCTCGTCTGAGATATGACTGATATCCAGCTTAATGTGAATTTTCTGTGGAATATATTTACATCTGTTTAAAAGTTTATGCCCGGCTGGTGTGTTTCAGTGGTTGAGCATCAAACTATGAACTAGGAGGTCACAGTTCAATTCCCAGTGTGGGGTGTTTAGGAGGCAGCCAATCAATGATTCTCTCTCCTCATTGATGTTTTTTTTCTCTCTCTCTCCCCCTCTCCTTTCCTCTCTGAAATCAATAATAATAAAAAAAAAAGTTTAAGCAAGTAGTGATAGCATAAACAAGAAGGGAACATTTGAATCCTTAAGTTAATAAACTGAAGTAAGTACTTTAGAAATATAATTACTATGTTAATTATAAATAATTCAGTTCAGCAAACATCTTTTAAAGGCCTTTGGGATTTAAGGCTCCTAGATAATCCATATGGTCTAAATATTGTTATTTGCTTGTTTTTTATATGAACTTGACCGCATACGTTTTATTAAGGTTCAATTGCTGTCTAAGTATTGGTCTGAATTAATACAGTTTTATGTTTTCTTTTTATTTTCTCATTTAAAGGAGTTAATTTATTGATTTAAAGAATTCCCACCTGATTGGGAAATATGAGGAGAAAGAAATGCTAATAGTTTAAGGAAATTTTTAATTTTCATATTTTATCATGCCATCAAAATTTAAAATTAGATTTGTAATAGAATCTGTACTATTATTTTTTTCTCTTTTATTTTATTTTATTTATCACCATTTATCCCCTCTGTACCCTACTCCATCTCTATTACTGAACTATTAAGTATTGACTCCATTTTGTAATTAAACAAAATTTAGAAAATGTTACACATTTGCAGTTTATCATAAATCACATATTTCCTAGAATTAATGAGCTTTCTTTACTTCTTACTTGAGCTCTTTGAAGTTATATATTAACTAGAGGCCCTGTGCATGAAAATTCATGCACTGGAGTGGGGGTCTCTCAGCCAGGCCTGCCCCCTCTCACAGTCCAGGAGCCCTCAGGGGTGGGAGACCACCAGGTGATCAGGGGACGCCCCCATTACACCTCTGCTGCTGCCACTGCCTGCAGCACAAGCCTTGGCCAGCCCTGGTTACCTGAGCCTCGGGTGGCCCTGGGTGGCTGGGCAGCTGCCATCCGAGGTTTGCCTGCGCCTCGTGTGGGCCCTCAGCGGCTGGGGGTGCTGAGGGCGGGTCTGGCTGCACCGTGTGCCTGCCGTTCCCTCCCTCCCCATAGCTGGGCTGAAAGGACTGGGGGACTCTGGCGGGGCTGAGGGCACTGGGCGCCACCATCTTGTGGCTATGGTGCGACCATCTTTGTGATGTCGTGATGGTCAGTTTGCATATTTCCTTTTTATTAGATAGGATTGGAAGTAAATAAATCATAATAGTATTTGTCAGGTCCAGAATCTAAGAGCAAAATTTTATATTTTGTAGCATTAGTCTGTTTTGGTTACTAAAAAGACAGTGTATTCCAGGATACATCCCAAATGTCAAAAATAGAATAGTTAACAGTAGGTCATTTACTTAACTTTAGCAAAGGAAAAACAATGCCAATCCAATCATTTGTTATGTATTGTATTTCCTGAAACTATTTTGATTAACTTTTTTTATATCATTTATACTCATTATACAAGTGCTTGTATGAAAACATTTGGCTTGATTTTATATAGGCACTTTGAGAAACCTAATTTAATTTTCTGTGTTGTACAGATTTTGTTTGAATGAGTAATCATTTTGGGACTTTTGGTGTATCACTAATACCTATTATTATTAATGCCCTTCATAAATACCTACCTTATTAATAGGGGGTAATTTGCTCATCTAGCCACATAGCTCTTGCACTGTGACATTATGTGCAGTGTCCCTTAGGCTTACCAATCTGCTGGCTGCAAACATTTTAAAAATTAGTTTTATTTCTAATTTAACAGAGGGAGAGATAATATTTCCCATTCTACATCATTCTGATCTTCAGCTTTGGAATATGTAGTTAAACAAATCACAGTGGATGGGGTATTGAGTACATCCTATAGCAGTAAGTTGAAAAGAATGTTACCAAGTTAGGCATGTTTTAGGTCACTCCTGTTATTTTAAGACTACCCGTCTAATTCAACTAGCACACATTTCCAAACAATATTGTTTCCTATGTAGACTTTATCTTACATGTAGGTTCATCATGGTAAAGAAAATGAGCCATAAAGAAATTAATACAGTTTCCTTATAAATAGTCATACTTTGTTAATTTGGGCTTAAGTTTACTTTTGAACTATCATTGATAAAAGCTATTTTAAGTAAATTAAAAGTACTAAGACTACAAGGTGGGGCAAAGTAGGTTTACAATTGTGAGTATTTGAAACAGCTTATTCTTGTTTTATTATTTATTAATTATTGTATTATTTGCCCCACCCTGTAGATCAAAACTGTTTAAAAAACCATTTCTATAAGAGCCATATTTTATTTATTTTTTATTTTTTAATAAATCTTTATTGTTAAGACTATTACAGTTGTTCCTCTTTTTCCCCCATAGCTCACCTCCACCCAGTTCCCACCCCACCCTGTGCCCTTACCCGCCCCCCCCCCCATACTTTCCTCATCCATAGGTGTACGATTTTTGTCCAGTCTCTTCCCACACCCACCACACCCCATTCCCCCCCGAGAATTGTCAGTCCACTCCCTTTCTATGTCCCTGATTCTATTATATTCACCAGTCCATTCTGTTCTTCAGATTTTTTATTCACTTGATTTTTAGATTCACTTGTTGATAGATATGTATTTGTTGTTCATAATTTTTATCTTGACCTTTTTCTTCTTCTTCCTCTTCTTAAAGAATACCTTTCAGCATTTCATATAGTACTGGTTTGGTGGTGATGAACTCCTTTAGCTTTTTCTTATCTGTGAAGCTCTTTATCTGCCCTTCAATTCTGATTGATAACTTTGCTGGGTAGAGTAATCTTGGTTGTAGGTTCTTGCTGTTTATCACTTTGAATATTTCTTGCCACTCCCGTCTGACCTGCATAGTTTCTGTTGAAAAATCCACTGACAGTCGTATGGGTGCCCCCTTGTAGGTAACTAACTGTTTTTCTCTTGCTGCTTTTAATATTCTCTCTTTTGTCTTTTGCTCTTGGCATTTTAATTATGATGTGTCTTGGTGTGGTCCTCTTTGGATTTCTTTTGTTTGGGGTTCTCTGCACTTCCTGGACTTGTAAGTCTCTTTCTTTCACCAGGTCGGGGAAGTTTTTGGTCATTATTTCTTCAAATAGGTTTTTCAGTATCTTGCTTTCTCTCTCTCTTATTCTGGCACCCCCATAATTCTGATGTTGGTACGCTTGAAGTTGTCCCAGAGGCTCCTTACACTATCTTCATATTTTTGGATTCTTTTTTCTTTTCCGGTTGGGTGTTTTTTGCTTCTTTGTATTTCAAAGTGAATCAAATCTTTGACTTGATTCTTGTGACTTGATTCTTGTGATCCTCTAGTCTGATGTTAGATCTCTGTATAATATTTTTTATTTCAGTGAATGCTTAATTTCTAGTTGGTCCTTTTTCATCTCCTCGAGGGTCTCACTAAATTTATTGGCCTTTCCTAGAAAATTCTTGAAAAATCTTATAACCGTGGTTTTGAACTCTATATCCAGTCGTTTGCTTTCCTCTATTTCTTTCATTTGTGACCTGTTTCTTTGTCTCTGCATTTTGGCTGCTTCCCTGAGTTGATGGAGTGGCTTTGTGTGCTAGATGTCCTATAGGGCCCAGTGGCTCAGCCTCCCCAATTACCTAAGGTGGACACTCTTGGTGCACCCCTTTGTGGGCTGTGTGCACAGTCTTGTTGTAGTTAAGCCTTGATTGTTGTTGGTATCACTGGGAGGGATTGAACTCCAGGCCAGTTGGCTGTGAGGATCAGCTGTGTCTATGATGGGAGGATTTCTGTGCTGGAGACACCCTTATGAGTCAAGACTTGCTTCAGTGGGGCTTTGGTGCTCACTTGAGTCTGCCCCCTGAGTGTGTCCCTTATGGATCTGAGGAGTTGTAATCTGGATGGTCCTACTCTGACCCCTGGGTATACTGGCTCTTGGATCTCCAAGGAGGTGCTAATTTAGCCTCTGCCTGAGGCCACCCAGCAGGAGCTATGGAGAGATCTGCAGATTCCTCTTCTTTGTTTGGGTTTTGGAGGTGCCCAGATGAGGCCCAGCTGTGAAGCAATGCAAGCTGCTGTGGGGCCTTGGGTCTTTTGGATGTTCTGGGTCTCTGACTCAGCTGCAGTTTGTTAGGTAATTTTAGATTTCAAAGGACCAGGCCATTCATATACAAAAACCTCTGCGCACAGCTTGGGTGGGGCGGAGAGTCTCAGGGTAGAGCAAACAGCAATGGCTTCCCGTCAGCCCTGCTCTAAGAGGCCCCCGGGTTTCAGTGTTCCTTGGTAATCGCTGCAAGCACCTCTGAGAGAAAGCTGCCCTCGTTTTCCGCCCAGTGCCAGACAGTCCAGTTTCTCTCCGTATGAATCTGGGTCCCCAAAGTCTCACCCAGAACTGGAGTTCAGAGCAGTTGGGAGCTTGTGTCTCCCTCCAGAATGAAAAAGCCAGCCATGTACTCAGTTGGCACCCTTCTCCGTGCGCACGCTTCTGTACCTCTGCACTTTATTTCTGCAGCTCCTCTGAGTCTCAGTGTGCTTTTCTCTTTCCTTCTAGTTGTAGAATTTCCACTAAGTCAACCTTCCTGTGGTTCTGGATGATGTCTGTTTTGTCTTTTAATTGTAGTTTTGAAGTTGTTATGCGAGGTAGCAAGTTCAGGTGTTTACCTATGCTGCCATCTTGGTTTCTCCAAGAGCCATATTTTATTGATAAAAAGTCATACTTATATATTATCAGTGTGGATTCCTATAGGCTCTTTTTATTTTTAAAAAAATATATTTTATTGATTTTTTTACAGAGAGGAAGGGAGAAGGATAAAGAGTTAGAAACATCGATGAGAGAGAAACATAGATCAGCTGCCTCCTGCACACCTCCTACTGGGGATGTGCCCGCAACTAAGGTACATGTCCTTGACTGGAATCAAACTTGGGGGCTTTCATTTCGCAGGCCGACGCTCTATCCACTGGGCCAAACCGGCTAGGGCTCCCATAGGCTCTTATAAGGACTTTTATTAGGTGACGCTTTTTCATCATCTTTAAAAGTTCCTAGTTTTGATGTTTCTTAGTTTAGACTTACTTTTACTTCATTAGATAACTATTTTGTGCATTATATCCTAACTTAACCTCATTTACCATATGGTTAGTTAATATCAGTGATATGTAACCAGGTTTATAATGACACTTGGGAACATTTGAATCCTTAAGTAAATAAACTGAGGTAAGTACTTTAGAAATAGAATTACTATGTTAATTATAAATAATTCAGTTCAGCAAACATCTTTTAAAGGTTTATCTTAAGAAAGTATCCTTAGGCATGGCACCTGTCTAAAGTAAATGTAGAGCTTTTTACTTTTAGAAGAGGAGGATTGAATAACTTTCCCCTTTTTTGTAAACTCTTGATTCCTCTTTTCCCATGCCCTTGCCAGGATTACAATATCTTTTTTACAAAATTTGAAGATAATTATCTACAGTTCAGGTTTAAAGATAACCCATCATGTGGTACCAAGAATTAAAATGTTTTTATATAAAATACTTTTTTGAGTGTATTAATTTTTACAAATTAATATTATCAGTCATGACAGTTCTTCTTTCCTCTCCTGTGCTCCCCAGGACACTTTATTGCTGAAAATGTAATTAGGGTATTGCTACAGTTTTCAGCCTGTCAGCTTCTATTGCAACTGAAATGAAATGTGCTACAGATTAATAGATGGCCACTTGAGAAAACTGCTCTTTCTAAGGCATTTTGAGAATTTCCTGCAGGAGTCAGAATGTTGGAAAATTCTCAGGTCTCCTTGTTATTGCTTGTCTTGACAAATGTTTCCTACATTTTTTAAAGTGGTGGTATGTAGCTACTGGCTTATCCTATTAATAAAAGGGTAATATGCAAATCAACTGTCACTCCGTCACAAAGTTGGTGGCGCCCATTGCCACAAGATGGTGGCGCCCAGTCCTCTCAGCCCCTCCTGAGTCCCCCAGTCCTGAGGGCGCGGCCGCTGAGAGCGGGCAGCGTGAGTGGCCTGGCGGGAAGCTTGCTTCATTGCCGTGGCGACGAGGCAAGTGTTCCACGCCTGGCTGCGGATGGGCCTCTGGCTAGCCCCAGGTGGTGACGAGGCAAGTGTTTCGCGCCCGGCCGCGGATGGGCCTCTGGCCAGCCCAGGGTGGTGACGAGGCAAGTGTTCCGCGCCCGGCCGCGGATAGGCCTCTGGCCCACGGAGAGCCTCTGGGCAGTGGGCACGGAGTGGCCAGGCCCCACAGAGAGTTACTGGCGCATGGATTCATGCGCAGGGCTACTAGCGTGTTTCATAATTTAGATCTCCTCTTGCTTCATTCAAATAACTATTTTGCACGTTATATCCTAACATAAATAACTTAACGTCATTTACTGTATAGGTGAGTTAATAGCATATAGTGGTGGAAAGAATGCGGGTTTTAGAGTCAGAAGGGGAACTTCGAAGATATATCTGCCAGACATAGTATTTCTCTGGTTTTCACTTTGTAAAAGGATTATAAAATGTTTCCTCTCCCAACTCAGAGTTAGATCAAATAAAATTTGATAATTGCTTTGTGAACTATAAATTGTTAATGGATGATTGATTTAAAAAAATTAATTGGGGGGTGGGGGGAAATGGGAGATATCTGTAATACTGTCAACAATAAAAAATATATTTAAAAAATTAAATAGGATGTACCTACCACTGTACATAGAAGATAACAAAACCTAACATTTACTAAGATCTTACCACGTGCTAGGCAGTGTGAAGTGCTTTTTTAAAAATATGTTATTTTATTTCATTCTTATAGTTTTATGAGGTAGGTAGTATTATCTTCATTTTAAGGATGCAGGAATTTAGGCCGAGAGAGGTTAAGTAGCTTGGGTTCTGTAGTAAGTAAATGGTAGAGCTAGGATTCCAACCAGGCAGTCTGATTCTAGAACCTATGCTCTTGACCAACACCAAGAATACTGGTGAAAATAGTTATTTTGTCCGTTTCACATTGTTCTCTTCACTAATAGGAAACTTTTTTTCTTGTTATTCTTTTTCTTTTGTCCTTTTAGCCAGCTAAATGTTTTAAAAATACTTTCATTTAAATCTTTTACTATTCTTCTGGATAAAAATACAGCATATATTGGCACAAACTAGTCATTTTGTACTTTCTATTTTTCCCTTAGTAATTTTTTTAGCAGAGTCAGATTTTGGAAAATATATAATTTTGTGTAGGGAAAAAGAATCTGCAAATCTTAATAATGTTTTTATTTCTTATGACAGAATTTTCATTAGGCATAGAAAGTCAAAACTTTATTAACACTATGTTACTGTCATTAAAATAATTATTTTATTTTTTATTTTTTTTTATTGTTTTAAGTATTACAAATAGTAGTACATAAGTCTCTTTTTTTCCCCCCATTGACCTCCCCCCGACCTCCCTTACCCCCCAGTACTAAAATAATTTTTTTAAAAATATATTTTTACTGATCCCAGAGAGGAAGGGAGAGGGAGAGAGAGAGATAGAAACATCAGTGATGAGAGAGAATCATTGATTGGCTGCCTCCCGCAAACCCCCAACTGGGGATCAAGCCCACAACCCAGGCATGTGCCCTTGACTGGAATCGAATCCGGGACCCTTCAGTCCCCAGGCCAACTCTATCCACTGAGCCAAACCATCCAGGGCTAAAATAATTTTTTTTATTGATTTCAGAGAGGAAGGGAGAGGGAAAGGAAGAGGGAGAGGCAGAAACATCAGTGATGAGAGAGAATCACTGATCAGCTGCCTCCTAAACACCCTTCATTGGGGATTGAGGCTGAAACCCAGGCATGTGCCCGGACCTGGAATCGGGAATTGAACTGTGACCTCCTGGTTCAACCACTGAGCAACACCATTATTGTCATTTTGGTATAAACATGCTAAAGTTTTTTTTTTCTTCTTTTTTCTATTTGTAAGGAAATCTACCATTGTCGAAGACAAATAAAGTACAGCAAAGACAAGATGTGGTATTTGGCAAAATTGGTAAGCTAAAATAACTATTACCATGTTATACTTAGTTAAACAAGCTAATCTCCCCCAGGATTTGAAAAATCAAAAAAATTTGCCTCTAAAGGTGAGGAGTATAATTGCATTTTTGGACATTTGGTAGGTAGTCCAAAAATGATTGCTCAGAGATGAGTGATTTGCTTAATTTTTACCTTTTTCTGAGAAACTGTGTCACATTGGATACATAGATATTTAGAACAAAGGCATCAGGAATCTGGCTATAACCAGAGAATCCAGAAAGCAAGTTTATTCACCTGTAAGAGTTGATTCAATCTGTTTCAAAACTGATGCTTTGTATATTTTTTCTCTGGAAAATGAAATGTAGGTATGAGAGGAGACAAAAGCAGCAAATATACATGTAATGCATTTGTCCTATAGGAGAAAGAGATGCCTTTATTGCCTAGTGTGGTCCTAGCCCACCCGTGATCTCTTTCTGACATGTCTGCTCTCTCTTTTAATGTTATTGAAACTATTAACAATCTAGGTTTTATGGTTAACATGTTTAAGCTTGATTTTAACAGTGGTATTCCTTCTCAAACTTTTCTTTTGCCTGCATTTAGTTAGCTATCTATATATATATAAAAGGCTAAGTGACTGACCGTCCATCTGACTGACTGACCAACCAGCTGGTTGGTACATATGATGTGCACTGGCAATTTAAAAATAAATGTTGACTCGCCCATGCGTGGTATTTGTCCCGGTCTGACACTGGCCTCCCATTTGAATTAACTCGAAGACAGTTTCCCGTGATGCCAGCATTTGTGATGACTATTAATAAATCACAAGAACAAACTCTATACAGAGTAGGAATATTCCTACCTGAGCCTGTTTTTGGACGTGTTCAGTTATATGTTGCTTTCTCTCCAGTTCCAAGAGCATGTGACGTTAAAGTTGTAAATACTTCATCACAAGGGAAATTAGTTAAGCACTCTGAAAATGTCTTTACTCTTAATGTGGTATACAGGAAGATATTAGAATAAGTTTAATCAATTTATCAGTCATTGTTTTTATCAGTGTTTTTATATCATGTTTTTGTTGTTTTTATATCATGTGTTTATTGTTTTTATATCATGTGTTTGTTATATCATGTTGTTATTGTTTATTAATCAATTTATATATTACTTTCATATACATTTTACTAATTTTCTTTCATCTCTGACACTTCTATTATGAAGAAAGGGTGAATAGCAATATTAAAATATTTCTTCTAATTAATTTTCTTTCAATGTGCACAAATCCATGCACTGGGCCACTAGTTTTAATTTAAAAATGTCCCCCAGTTTTATTGAGATACTAGAGGCCCGGTGCATGAAATTCGTGCACTGGGGGGAGGGGTGTCCCTCAGCCCAACCTGCGCCCTCTCCAATCTGGGACCCCTTGGGAGATGTCCAACTGCCTGTGGGATCGGGCCTAAACAGGCAGTCAGACATCCCTTTCATAATCCAGGACTGCTGGATCCCAACTGCTCACCTGCCTGCCTGATTGCCCCTAACCCCTTCTGCCTGCCAGCCTGATCGATGCCTAACTGCTCCCCTGACAGCCGGATCGTTCCCAACTGCCCTCCCTGAGAACCCGGTCACCCCCAAATGCCCTCCCCTGCATATTCCCTCTAATAAAGAGATAGGGCTTTTTCTTTAACATATTGAACAGCCCTAACTGGTTTGGCTAGGTGGATGGAGCATCGGCCTGCAGACTCAAGGGTCCCAGGTTCGATTCCAATCAAGGGCATGTACCTTGGTTGGGGACACATACCCAGTGGGGAGTGTGCAGGAGGCAGCTGATCGATGTTTATCTCTCACAGTTGTTTCTAGCTCTCTATCCCTTTCCCTTCCTCTCTGTAAAAAATCAATAAAATATATTTTTTAAAAAAGTAACACTTAAGATTCTTCCATATCTGCCTGGCTGGTGTGACTCAGTGGTTGAGACCCCAGGCTTCCGCAGCTGGGAGGGGATCACACCATGGGGGTGTGGCGCCCCTGCCAGGCTGAGACCCCAGCCCAGGCTGCTGGTGCTGGCAGGGGATGGCGCCGTGGGGGAGCGGCGAGACCCCAGCCCAGGCTGCCGGCACTGGCAGGGGATTGTGCTATGAGGAGTGAATTTGCTTTTGTTTTTTATAAAGGGTCAGGAGGGCCTCTGTACAGCATTCCACCAGGCCGCTTACTCTGCAGGCTGTCGGTGGCAGCCCTCCCTGAGACTAGGGGACTCAGGTGGGGCTGAGAGGACTGGGCGCAGCCATCTTGTGGCTATGGGGGTTGCCATTTTTGTTGCAGAGTGATGGTTAATTTGCATATTTCTCTTTTATTAGATAGGGTAATCAACGCATAACTACTTAGCTATTTTTTAGAAGTTATTTAGATTATGTAAGACTTTTGAAGGGCTTGTATGCATGCATATAAGTATAACCAATGGACATACACAGTAGGGGGATGAGGACCTGTGCTGGGGAGTGGGAGCAGGAGCGGGTAGGGGAGGTCAATGGGGGAAAAAGGAGACATATGTAATACTTCAAAAATAAAGAATTAAAAAAAAAAAGACTTCCTTTTCATTGAAAAGAGAACATTGATTTTGTAAATTAATTTGTTTATTTTCTCTTGTCTGTCACCCCTTAATTCTAGATTCGAGGAATGTCCATTGACCAGGCTTTGGCTCAATTGGAATTCAGTGACAAAAAAGGAGCCCAAATAATTAAAGAGGTAAACTAAGATTTGAGGTGATGGGTGCATAGCTGTCTTGTAAGTGTTAGTAAGCTCAGCCTAAATTCTGACTTCCCTGGTGTTAATGCCTAGTTTATATAATACAGATTTAGGATGCTCAATTTCATTAATGTCCTTATACCTTAGGAATGTCATCTGCTTTAAGCATTTTTTCTTGTGATGCTTTTATTTGCACCAGACATTTATATTTGAAGTGATAGTGATAAATCTTATTTTTAATGATTTGGGGCTTGATATATTTTTTATAAGATTTTTTTGGTTAATTCCACAACTGAGAGTTTATGATTTTCTAACTAGTTGAGTAGAAAGAGCATTGGATTGGGATTCTGGAGACTTGGAGTCTAGTCCTTTTTCTCATATTTCTATTGTGATAATCTGTCCCATTTTTCTTGTTTGTAAAATAGGTGGGATTGGATTAGATGGTCTTTAAAGACCCAGCTCTAAGTATAGCTGATTTACTATGTATAAATGGGCTGATTGTAAATTCACTGACTCTTGTTTCAAAAAGCTGGTTTGAGGATATCCAGGGATATCAGCATTGTTTTTTATACTTCAGTTAAGTCTCTCACCTAAAGTCAGATCTTATCTTTTCAGTTTAGTAGGTGAATAGTTAACGATTGATGGACTCAGACTTCTAAGAGGTTCCGTATAATCCAATGCCTATATTTAATCCAATTCAGAATGCAATTACTGGAAGTCTGTTGTGTACCAGTTTTGTACTATATTCTTTATCTAAAGGAGTCAAAGATCTGGTTTCTGTTATTTCTGACAATTTTCCTGTTTCTAAAAATGTGCTCTGGAGGAAGTTAATTCAAAATATGTATGAAGTTTAAATGTAGTAATTCCTAAAGGAAAATTTCAAGTATGTTTTTTTCTACTTGTCTGATATTGTTAATGGTTACTGTGGCTCTGAAGTTAACTATTTTCAATAAGATTTAGTTCTTGAGCTTCTTGAACTTTTTGGCAAGTCTCAGACTCAAAGACATGATATTCATTATGAAGGGTACTGCTGCAAGGGCTGCTATCTGCTCCTTCACAGCTCACACATTCCATTTAAAACCTGGCCAGATGGACTGTGTTCCTTGCATCTGCAATTCTTCTCTGAGGAAGGAAAGCTCACTGTACCCCTTCTCCTTGGTACTGTTATCATTTGATATTCTCTTTTTAAAATTGACTCTAAAATGGAGGCATGTGATTAGCAGTCATAGAGATAACAAGAAATGAGAAATTTCATTTCACTTTAGTTTCAGGGTCAGTCAAATGAATGCCTTTCTTTTCCTTGTTTAAGATTCTTTTAGAAGCACAAGATATGGCAGTGAGAGACCACAATGTGGAATTCAGATCCAATTTATACATAGGTAAGATCTTTAACATTTTTAGTGTTGGAAATCTCTTCTGATAGTGATGTCAGGTTCTTTATCCAACAATAGTCTTTGATATCTAATTACTTAGGGCTGCGTTTGCCAGTGAAAATTGCTGGTAATAGCTCTTCTGTCTTCAGCGTGCTCATGTTAACCTGTTGTAAATGGTAATAACCTTACTGCTTTATTGTTACCTGTTCTGTAATGAGACTGGGATTATGAAACCTATTGCCAATAATTATTGAGTAATGGATACCAAGGTAGTACATAGAGTGGTCCTTTAATCATAATAAAACTAAGAAAGAACATAATTGATTTTGTTTTAAATGAATTATTTGTCAACCCAAAGGATCATAGGTGGACTTAAAAAAAGTCTTTATTCATAATGTGCCAAGCCAGTTGCCTAACCTGTAAAGGTGTCCTGTAGATTAACCTTCCAATGACCAGAGAGGAAGATCTGTTGAATTGTAGAAGCCAAGGGCCTTGGAAGACTCAGATGACCCGGGTGTGTTAATTTCCCTTTGGTATTTCATCCTGAGGCATTATCTGTGGTTTTGCCTGCTTTTTCCACATCAAATTAAACTCATGTAAGTGAAATGCTTTGGGAAGCATTTGTACAAAGTGTGAGGGATTTTTTTTGTAGTATACCTTCCTTCACACAGCTCTTTTTCCAGAAGGAAATCAGTGATTATTACAGAGTTCTCTTGCCTCCTCCCAACACCACAGTAAGTGGAGCAGTAGCTGGAGTTAATGTTTTTCTCTCACTTCAGCAGCAGTTACTCCTAACTTCAGCAGTTTTGTACTCAAACAAAGATGCTGATGTGTAAGCAAAATTTTCTCCATCTGCTAAATCTACATATAGGGAGGATTCTTTTATCTAAAAACTAGAGGCCCAATGTACAAAATTCATGCAAGAGTAGGCCTTCCTTCCCCTGGCTGCCAGCACCGGCTTCCCTCTGGCACCTGGGACCCGGGCTTCCTTCCGGCTGCCAGCAGGCACCTGGGACCTGGGCTTCCCTCCCAGCCCCAGCTTCATTCGGAAGGTCGTCCAGAAGGACAATAGGTCTAATTAGCATATTACGCTTTTATTATAGATATTTTAAATTCAAGATATGGGGGAACTGCTACTCTTCAAATTGAGGGAAAAGGGCTGAATTATTATGGGGAAAATTTGTTGTACCTTATAATTTTTCAACAATTAGAGTAGAAAAAATCATCTGAATTCCTCTTTGTCACATAACCTTTGTCCTAGTGGAGATACTCTGGTTCAGTTAAAATCTCATTTCAACTCATCTGGAATTGATGCTGAAACCACACCTACTTCTGAAAGTCAAATGAGTTAAGATTCTCAATGGAAATATCTTATTTTAAAGCTGAAACTTTAAAATATATTCTGATAACATGCATGGATGCAGAAGGAAATCAATCTGGTAACTTAGAAGATACAGGGCTGCAGTAGTTAATCTTAAATATTTTCCTCTGGGAGCAGCATGAATAAATAATACTGGGAGGGCCCAGAATTATTAGAAGAAGTGAAATGGATGAAGAGGAAGACCATTCGCTTAAAACCTCTTGGTGACCTTTCCTGTGCTGTGCTGAAAATAAAATGAGATTTAATCAATGTTATTCAGCTTCATAGGAATATGTGGGCTTCTTAGCTGATGGACAACACTTGGTAATGGAATTCAGATACAAATGAAATAGAATTTGTCTTTAATTCCGTTTTAATAATTATAGTAGAGAGAGAGGGGGTGAGGAGCTTAATCTTGTTCCCCCAAATGAATGAGCAAAGTCCATTGTTGCCACTGAGCAAAAATAAATTTAACCCGTCTTACATGAATGGGCCTTTAATTCATTGTTCTCATTATGCACATTTCTATTGAAAAACCTCTGCCCTACCTGGACCCTCTTTTCGTCTAATTCTGTGTAAAAAACTTTTAATTAGGGCTGGTAGTTTGGATTTGTCATACAAGTTTCTTTCCTTTTCTTATTTTTTTGTTAATCCTCAACCCAGGATATTTTTCCCATTGATTTTTAGAAAGAGGGAAGCGGCGGGGGGAGAGAGAGAGAGAGAACATCGATGTGAGAGAGACACCTTAATTGGTTGGCTCCTGCATGTGTCTTGGGTGACCAGGGCCAGGGATTGAACCTGCAACCCAGGTATGTGCTCTTGATTAGGAATCAAACCCGAGACTCTTCAGTGCACAGACCAGCGCTCTAACCACTCAGTACATTGGCCAGGGTAGGATTTGTCTTACGATTTTAAAAACTCATTTGTTAAGTATTTTATTGCCTAATCCCATTAGGAATGAAAAAGAGAGTAGTGGAAAGTGAAATATCTTACCATGACATATCAGACATTTTATCCTTGTATTTGCCAATTCCCCGATAAGAATCATCTGAGGTTCTTAGTAAAAATACAGATTTTTAGGCCTTACCACAGACTCACTGATATAAACCGTAGGGGAGAGGCCTGATAAGTACCCTAGTGATTCTAACTGATAAAATGTGGGAAACTGATTTATTTTACTGTATTTTTGGAAAATGCTTAGACATTTTATTCCATAGACTTTTAAGATTTGAAAGAATAACTACTTGTTGGCTACCATTTCATGTCAGCAGTCACCTAGAATAGGTAAGGATAGGTATTTAAAGGAAGTGCTTTTTGGTAGCATATGTTCTCACTATACAGTAATTCCTTCAGATGCCTGACATCAGTCTAAAGCTAATACCTGGTGTTGCATGACCACAGACTTTGAAAGTTCACTTCCCTTTCAAACTTATAATGATGACTAATGACACTGTGAATAGCCTTAACAAGTGGACATGGACTAATAAAATGTCACTGCTTAATGATTCATGGCATCTAAAGTGATTCACGAGAGAAAGTGATCGACTGACTTTGTAAATCAGCTTCTGGGCTAAGAGTGATGAAGTGGGGAAGGGAGAGTTTCTAATGTTAAAATGTCAAGGTTCTCAATTACCTAAATGCTAGTGATCGGAAATATTGACATTATTTTAACTACATGGTGCCTATTGGACATTACCTTTAGAAGGTTGATCCTATTTTTGAGATGTCTTAATGTTTTCTCTTCCATTCAAAAACTAGCTGAGTACCTCCCATGTGCACACTACACACACAGTTAGTGACGGTGTGTCTTAGTAGCAGTTTCAAACCTTTAGTGCCTGTCATTTTGTTCTTCGGCCGTAGTAGCCCTTTGGAAGGATATATGAATCGTTCTTCTGAGTTGGAACAAAACTATGTACACTGTTAGTATTATATGTTCTTGGAAAACTTTGAATCTTATTTTATAATTTGAGCAAACTTATCAGAGATGTCTGTATTGAAAATATTATATTAGCAGAGTATGTATTATAAAATCATTTCTATTTCTTATGGAGCATGACTTTTTGGGGCATTACAGAAGGAGTAGAAGTTTGGTTGAAGAAGTGACTATACAAGGGAAACATGAACACAAGATAGCATATGGTTTGGGACAAAAAGAAGTAATATAGATAAATGGTATTGGAGTAGAGAAGAGGTCAGTATGGGTTACAATAGTCATGGAGATTTTTCTAGAAAAATTAGATTTTGAAGATAGGCTTTTGAAAGAGTGTTCATGAGAAAAGATTGTCAAACTAAGGTAATGGCATAAGCAAAGGCACCTAGGTTGTCAAGTGCGTACTTTTTTATTTAAAAAAAAATATATTTTATTGATTTTTTTTACGGAGAGGAAGGGAGAGGGATAGAGAGTTAGAAACATCGATGAGAGAGAAACATCCATCAGCTGCCTCCTGCACACCCCCTACTGGGGATGTGCCCACAACCAAGGTACATGCCCTTGACCGGAATCAAACCTGGGACCCTTGAGTCCACAGGCTGATGCTCTATCCACTGAGCCAAACCGGTTAAGGCTCAAGTGCATACTTTGATATAGTCCCTGTATCGATAAAGTTATGTCACAGTAAGAATATGCAAATGGAAAGTACTGAAGTGGGAGAATTTGATATGTAGTCTATAGATTTTGCCTTTTTAAAAGGCTTATTAAATTAACTAAAAAAAGTAAGTAAATTCAGAAAATAGTAGGTGGTGGTCACTACTCTGATTTACTATGGATGAACAAATTTACATGCAGGTATGCTCAGCTCCACACTCCCTCTTTTCTTTTTATGAACTATTTAAAAGATTTCTTCAAATTTTACAAGGTCAAACTTTGCCATGCAGAGTGGGGCGTGGGAGTTGAGGGGCAGCTGTAATGCAGGAGTTCCTAAAACTGGCTGGAAATCAGAATGGGGCCTGTGGGAGTGGTGGTGTTTGCTCAGGATGTGATTTCCAAGCCCTCCTCAAATGTACTAAATTAGAATTTCCAGGGGTGGGGTCCTAGCATTAGTATTTAAAATAGAGTCCCTAGGTTAGTTAGTTTGACGTAGCTAGCCCAAGAACCAGCGTTTGGGAACTATTGGTTCCAGGGGCTTTCATCACAATTGGAATAAAAGAAAAACTCCTTACCTCAATCTACAGGGCTCTATGTATTGTTGCCTTCTGATCTCTGATCTCTTTCCCTTTTTTGTACCACTCGTCACCTTACTTACTGTGCTTCAACAGGCTGGTCTCTCCGTTCCTAAAACAGGCCAAACGCAATGCCACGATTGGACCTTTGCACTTGCTGTTCCCTCTGTCTGGAACACTTTACCCGTAGACATTTGCCTGGATGATTCATTCTGATCTTAGATCAAATGTCTCTTCCTCAAGGGTGCCCCTTGATACTCCCTTACGTAAAGTTGCCCCCCAACACCCCATCAGTTTTATTTTGCTCGTAGCACCTGTCACTAACAGAAACGAGCATGTTTATGTTCTGTCTTCTCTGTAGTGTACACTGCATGGAGGCAGGGTCCTTGCTAGTCTCATTCACTCTGTCTCTCCAACACCTAGAAGAGAGCCTGGTCCTTAGTGAGTCCTCAGGAGATACTTGCTTTGAGACCAGCCTGCTCTAGCCAGCCAGAAAGCTCATGTAGTCTTAGAATCCAGGCAAGCAAAGGGCAGAAATTGCTCAAATGATCAAGCTAGAGTCCCGTGAGTACAGTCATTTCCTATAATTCTCTTTTTTCTTCCCTGTCTAGCTGTGTCCACCTCAGGCCGAGGCCAGTACCTGAAACGCATTCGATACCATGGCAGAGGTCGCTTTGGGATCATGGAGAAGGTTTATTGCCATTATTTTGTGAAGTTGGTAGAAGGCCCTCCACCTCCACCTGAGCCACCAAAGACAGCAGTCACCCACGCCAAAGAATATATTCAGCAGCTTCGAAACCGGACCATCATTCACACTCTATGATGGCGGAATTCAGACTCCACAGTGTATATAGTTTGCCATTTATTTCCTAAAAACAAACAGTAATTAAAGACAGATCCTTTTAAGACTTGTAATTGAATTATTGAACTACGAATACAACTGCTATTTTTGTCTGTGTATAAGATTGCCCATCTCTCTGAGCCTCTGGATATGTTTTATGCATTTGCAACTTGGAAGGGGAAATCTGCTTTAGACATAGTAACAGACTGGAATTCACTAGGCTTTTTGAAGGGAATGTTAACTTTCCAACTAGTGAACTACAGGTGGAAATTTGATACTGAACACGAGTAGGTTACAGGATAAGAAAGCTTGTCCTTATTTCATTTTCCCTTGGGAATGGAGGGAGTGTGGAGCTGAGCATAGCTGCATGTTTTATTGCAGTATTTTAGGGCATCCTGTGGTTCTGTTTTTCCTTTCACTGTTGGTATAGGCCAGTGGTCGGCAAACTGCGGCTCACGAGCCGCTCTGTTGACTAATGAGTTTGCCGACCACTGACCTAGACTCTTGATTCCAATAATTACAGGCTGCTGTTGTTCCTTGTGATTAAGCCCCTATCCCAGGGGTCGGCAAACTCATTAGTCAACAGAGCGGCAAACCATGGCTCGTGAGCCGCATGTGGCTCATGAGCCGCAGTTTGCCGACCATTGGTATAGGCCAATGGCGGAGGGATTATATTTTCCTTTACTGTTTTAGTAGTAACTTGAAATTATAGGAGTTTACTACATATATTTAATATAAAACTCGAAAAACCCTTAACTCAGAAAGTTTTCTTCTAGGTATTAATACTGTTTTCATGTTCCATTCTAACAGTGCTTTCTAAAGGTTGGTTATCTTATTTAGGATTTATTCATTTTTTCAGAGTAAATTCAATTACTGAGAGGAATTGAAGCAATCTCAGCATTGCATTCTAAGCAAGGCAGTAGGTGGTGCCCACTTACTTTTTGTGAGTAGAAAATGGTTAGTATTAAATTAGTGCTCAGTGCTTCCTAGCTCTCAGTGATACACTTGCTTTCATTGACAAGAAGCTACTCTGTTCACAGCCCTAGTTCAGTGTTTCTCAAACTTTTGTATGCAGAGGAAGAGTCTGGTGCTTGCTCATTAATGTAGAATCTCGGTTTTGCTCCAATGATTCTGATTCACTTGGTCTTGTTAATTTTTTAAAATTAAAAACAATTTTTTTGATTGTTAATGTCCTCCAGCCGGAGACCACCATGAACACAACTGCAGTTGAACAGGTCCAGTTTGTTGTTGTGTCAGGGGAGAACACACACCATGGGAGCCATGGTTGTCTCAGCATGAAGGTGTTAGACCTTCTGGTAGGGTGATTTGTGGAGTCCAAGGAAGCAAGGGGTTGCTCTAGGTTGAGTGCTGTTGGAAAGTGTGTGTGGCGGTGAGAATTCTGTGATTATCTCAATAAATTTTATATATTGGGGGGGGGGCAAACTAGGGTGGGAAAAGAGGCATAATTGGTAAAGAATTAATAGTCTCTCATTTTAACCAAGAGAGGGGGATGTTTGGTATTTTGTGGGTGGCACAGTGACCCTATTTTTGTCTGTCTGTCTGTGCTTAGACAAAATTAGGGATGGTATGGACTCACTTTACCTCATTTCCTCACGGTCCCAGAATGGCCTTGTCAGGTCAGGCCATTCTGTGAGACAGTTTATGTCCAGCATGGAGGACTGCATGGCCTAGTTGTGAGTGCTTTTTTTCTTTCTCAAACTAAAAGGGGGTTGGAGTACCTGCCTCAGGTATCATCATTATTAATGTTAAAGCTCTGGTGTTTCCCACCAAAGTCAGGTAAGGTCAGGTATGCCCACTATCCATGGTCACTTAATATTTCCTGAAAGTTTAGTCAACACAGCAAGTCAAAATGAAATAAGAGAAAAATTTTTGGCAAGGAGGAGACAAAATATTATGTGTATATACTTGTCTACTGAGGAACTCAAGAAAATAAACTGAAAAACTATTAGAAGTAAGGAGAGTTCAATAAAGCAGTTGGGTACATAATCACTATATAAAAATCAATGCTTTAAGACAACAAATATCAGCAAATAAAAATTTTTAAAAAAGCATTAAAATAAAGACAAATATAAAAAATATCTAGAAATAAACTTGATATAAGAAATGTATATAGGACCCATATAAATAAAATTGTAAAACTTTACTGGGGAATTTGAAGATTTAAATAAGTGGTAGGGCATACCACATTATTGGATGGCACAACTCAATAACTCAACCGGTTCAATTCTAATAAAAATGTCTAAAGTATTTTTTTTTTAACTAGACAATATAATTCTAAGGTCACCTGGGAAGCTTAATAAAAGGCTGAAGAATTTTTGGAAGATTGAGGGGTGATTTACACTGCTAGAAAGATTTATCAAAGCAGCATGATTCTTGTGGAAGAATGAAAATAGCTTCCTACAGGTTCAGGTGTACATTTGCTATAGGATAAAGATAGATTTAAATGCCTGTATGCGTCTTCTTAGGATATGGAAAGCTGCTCAGCACATCATTCCTGCCCTAACATGAGAAAATAATAGATAGACTGCAGAATCATTACTTTTGTTCAGCCCATGAGAAAGATGAGTTTGTGAGCCAACCAAAGAGAGAGAGGCCCCTCGGAGGAGAGCTGAGCTACACAGACCAACCATCTCCTCTCTGGCAGAGCACAGGAAGCAGAGGCAGCACCACTGTCCACATGGGTGAGAGGCAATCGGCTACACTGTAACAGACTGTAAAAATCCTCACGTGGGATCTGGAATGCTGAGATAGGGCAGGAGATCGCACTCAGCTGCAAACTGTTCCCCAGACTTCCACCAGATGCCCACAAGAATTCTTGGCATCGGGTAGGAGACTGGTTCTCCACGCTGTCTTCTGAGGCACAGGCAAGGGGAGACAATCAATGGTTGTGAGCACAAATGTCATGGAATTCTCTGGATTCTTCTTAGAAAATCAGTAGATGGAAAAAAAAAATCAGTGGAGAGCAGCTGTTTAGAAGGACATTCAGTGATGGTAGTGTAAGTGACATTAGGATGTCTAAACGAGAGAAGGTTTCATGACATGGGCCATCCTTGGTGTGCAGGTTCTAATCTGAGCAAAACTTTTCTGACCCAGCCTGCTCATCACAGATGTTGCGGGTCCAAAGAGAGCTTGGCACCAGGCAGGGGTCAGATGGAGAGCATAATGGGAAGCTTTGGTTAAGTCTCAGAAGCATGGGAAGCCCCGGTACACTCTTCCCAGCGAACAGAGAGGGAGATGAGAGAGCGGCCCTTCTGGGGTTTGTGCTGAAGCTGAGCTTGACTTGAGTATGCAGCTAGTTTATATCCAGTTCCCTGTTCTGAGAAGGTGTTGGTGCAAGGTGAGAGTGTTAAATGTGGCATTTCCTTTAATGATTTATTTTCCCTTAAGCCAATGGTGTTAATTATTTGTTAATGGAGAGGAGAAAGCCCATTACTGAGTGCAATATATGGACATCTATGGGCCTAAAACCATATAGCTCAGTGTTGACTCCTCTCCCATCTCTGCCACCTTCTCTAACATTTTCTCCCACTGTTGACAACCCTCCAGTGACCTTCCCCAGGACAGCGTTCTAGCTGGGTACCCCAGAGAATCTGACTGGCATGTTTCACTCTGCTTAATGTCTCCAAGGTTCATCCATGCTGTAGCAGGTGTCAGAACTTCCTTTCTAAGGCGGAATAATATTTCATGGTAGGCATATACCACATCTTACCTACTCCTTCGTCCATCGATGGGCATGTCGGTTGCTTCCCTCTGGTGGCTGTTGTGAATAATAGTTAGGAACTTGGGAGTACAAATACCTGCTCCAGTCCCTGCTTTCACTTCTTTTGGGTATAGACGCAGAAGTGGAATTGCTGGATCACATGGTAATGCTACGTTAAGTCTTCTGAAGGACCACCCAACTGTTTTCCCCAGTGGCTGCACCATTTTACGTTCCCATCCACAGTGCACAAGTGTCCCAATTTTTCCACACCCTCACCAGCACTTTTTGTTTGTTTATTTGATAATCGCCAGCCTAATGGGTGTGAGGTGGTATCTCGTTGTGGTAAAATGGATTTTTAGATGAGAGATTCACATGGCACTGTCAAGTAAATGCCTCGTTACATCAGGCAGACTTCCAAAGAGAGGTCTTTCTGGCCCACAGGCCAGTGTACATCCTGCAGCGGGTTCTGGTAAATGCCTCACCCTGTGGACCTCCTGTGCGTTGAGGTGTCCAGACCCCCCACCAGGCCTACTGTTTGAGGATGTGAGCAGCTGGGCTTTTGAGTTCACTTTTGGTGAACAAATGCCATCTTGTACCTGGTTCTCTCTAATCCGCATTGCAGCTCCAGTAGAAATTAACCAAGAATAACGAAATTTGAGCCTCAAATAGAAGTGGTGGAAAACCTCCAAAAGTGGGGACTTCATTGTCAGGGTTTTCAAAGGTATATCCAGCTGAAATCAAATAGATTTGTTGATCTCTTAGAGTGAAGGGGAGGCATTTTTGTTTGTTTTTCCTCTTAAAGAAAATGCAGCTTTAAAGTGTTTTTCAATTTCTTTCTCAGCTCCCTTTCATTCTCTGATTTCTTTACTCTTAATGGGATAACACAAACCAGTTTTCTGTCGTCTCTTATTCATCAAAGCTGTCAATTTAGCCTGAACAGAAAGAAGGCAAGGATGTTATTAAAATAAAACAACTTCCAATTGAGCTGCTAATGCTGAAATGCATCCACATTTCTCCTATTGATTATCTCCCACCGACAAAGGCAGACACAAGCTTGCATCGCACGCTGCCCGTGGAAATGGAAGATTTAATTAGATGAAAACCAAAGGAGCTGGAAGATGAACTGTGCTCGGCCATCTGATGATTGTTATTCATAATCGGCTGTTTGCAACGCCCTGCTTCTTGAGCCTTTTTTACTTAAAAAAAATTCCCTGCAGTGCACTAAGATGAACACAACTATTAGTAAGTCCCCTCAGCCACCCCCATCCCCTGCATTTCACAAGCTCAAGGTTCTGGGCTAGGCTGAGCCCTATCGGGCCATAAATCAGGTGTAATAGACGTCTTGAAATTGAGAATTAGCTAGCAAGGACAGGAAGGCAGCAAATGCTGAAGGTGGGAAAAGAGGTCCGTAAACTCTGAGTGGAATTGTTTAGAACTCACCAGCTCTGAAGTGTGTGCCTGGAAAGTTTAATGCCTGGTAAACACACTGATGTTTCGTGATGGGAGTGTATTTAAAAGTTGGTATAGCCCAGCCAGTGTTGTTCAGTGGTCAAGCACTGACTTATGAACCAGGAGGTCACGTTTCGATTCCTGGTCAGGGCACATGCCCGGGGTTTGGGCTCCATTCCCAGTAGGCAACTGGTCAATGGTTCTCTTTCATCATTGATGTTTCCCTCCCTCCCTCTCCCTGTCTCTCTCTGAAATCAATAAAAACATTGTTTTATATGTTGATATTTACTTTTTTAAAGTTGGTATTCACTTTGCCAGGAATGTTGCAAGCACCTGTCAGGTGACCTTCTTTTTAAGACATGGTGGACAAAGGGAAGATGGACAGAAATCACTGCCTTTGGCAGCACGTGGCAGTTAGCCTGTAAGGTATTGCTTTTTGGAAGTCTGAGCAAGGTGTTACCACTTGAAGATTTTGTTTTCTCATTTGCACAGTGGGATACTGATTGTACCCATTTCATGGATTTGTTAGGTGGATTAAATGAGACCATGTCGACAAGGCTTTTAGCACAGATCCTGGGCACAGGGGGTGCCCTAAATGAATATGAGCTGTTAGCAATAATAATTCACCTTCCACGTCTGCAAGGCACTGAAGGGCAGACATCGTATCTTTCTATCGTATTTCCCAGTGTCTAGCTCAGTGCCTAACACGCTGCACTTGATAAAAACTTTAGTCTCAATTCAAGGAAGTGTCAATATCTCAGTCTTGAGGTTCTTACAGATTTAGAGGGGAGTTGACAGCCATTCAATCCATGTGTATTTAACATCTTAAATTGCTTTAAAAATAATGTGTTGTTTTTCTGATTACAAAGGAAGTCACACCTACTCCTTGGCTGAGGTGGCGACCGTGGCCCAGAGGGCAGGTGCTGGAGCCACACTTCCTGGGTGCCCGTTCCTGCTCCCCCACCCCCGGCATGATCCTACTCTATGAGGATTAGATGAGTGAAGATGCCTAAAACACTGCAACAGGGCCTAGCACATAATATGTGCTCAATAATACTGCCTGGTACTGAAGATACAGTAAGAAACAATGAGAAGGCTACTCTGTCACCCCGGGATAACCGCTAAGAAGTACTTGCTGAACGTGTGCTTAAGGATTCACACAGTGGCAGGCGTTGTGGGCATCTATAATAATAAAAGGGTAATATGCTAATTAGACCAGATGTCCTTCCGTATGACCTTCTGGACAAAGCCACGGTGGGCCAGGGCTGAGCCCCTTGCATGAATTTTATGCATCGGGCCTCTAGTCTATAATAATAGCCCATTTATGGAACCCTTGTTGCCACCAGGCACCGCACTTAGTGCTTGGCACATATTGCCTCATTTAATCCACACGACAATCTTACGAGGTGGGCGATGGTATACCCTTTTTGAGATGAGGACGCGAGACCAGTGATGCTAGGTAACTTCCCAAGGTCACACAAGTGGTCAGGGATGAGCTAAGTTTCCATCACAGGTCTCTGGTTCCACCTTAACCTTTATGCTGCCCTATCTCAAGGAGCCCGATACTGAATTGACACGAGGCAGCCCATATGAAAGAGACAGGCATGATCTAAGTGAGGTGGGAGAGCGGGTGGAGGGCAAGAATACGGGGAACTATAATTTGCTCCATGCTGTGACTGGAACTCTTCTAACCAAGCCTCAGACTCTTTCTCAGCCCCGTGGTTTGGACATTAGCACCAAGCTGGCAGAGCTGGTGCTTCTGCATCCCTAGCACAGTGCTATCATTCAACAGGGACTCCTGATGTGTGTTTCCAAGGCTTTATTGAGTTCCGACCTGTTGGGGCCTGATTCTTGATGTCCTATTGCACTGAGTTTATGCTGCACCAGAATCTCAAGCTGGACACTTTCTTTACCATCTGGCCCTCTGTGGTCACCACTTCTGTTTAAAAATACGGTGGTGTGTTCCTGTTTCTCAGGTGTCATTTGGAGTCAATTCGAATAGATAAACACTGTCAATAAAATATCTTGTAGACACTGCTAGGACTTATCTGTGTAGAAACGAAGAGATAAAGGACACATCAATGTTTAATTTTTCTTGGCGTGTTAATCTAACCACTGAACACCCTTGGTCCCCAAGCAAATTAATTGTCACAAAAGGAGTGAATGACACGTATCTGTACTGAGCTGTCTGTTGTGGCAGCCGCCCCTTGGCGTGGTACCAGGGAAGAGGCGAATCTCTGCAGGCGCAGCTGCGCGGGATGGAGCGATTAGATGACTCCTCAGGAAACTCCTGGTGCTGGTCTAGCCTGAGGTTGCTTCTCCGCGTGTTTGTGGAGTGAAGCTCCCTGTGCCTTGCAGAGGCGGTCCGGAGCTGGTCTCAGAAGTCCGGACACGGAGGCGAGCTTCTCCAGTGAGTCACAGCCGCTTTGAGCGTCACTTGGTTCATATGCAAAGTAGAGCTGTGGCTAGGATATAATTAAAAATTAGCCACATGTTTTCTGTGGATAGAATTTTACTTTTTAATTGTGCCTGCTGCGTAGTGGATGTGGCTCGCCGGAGCAGGAGTGGAGGGAGGGAGTTAGGTAGCGGGGCTTGGACTTGGAAGGGCCCTGGAGTGGAGGGAGGGAGGCTGGTTGGGATTCAGAGTGTAAATGAAGTAGGTCTGACTGTCACCCTCACCTACAGGACAGGGAGGCTTGTTGAGGCAGGACTGCAAGTTTGGCCTGCATGGGTCTGGTGCTCTGCTCAAGGGCGAGGGGCAGGCGGGCGAGGGGCAGGCGGGCGAGGGGCAGGCGGGCGAGGGGCAGGCGGGCGAGGGGCAGGCGGGCGAGGGGCAGGCGGGCGAGGGGCAGGCGGGCATGGGGCAGGCGGGCGAGGGGCAGGCGGGCGAGGGGCAGGCGGGCGAGGGGCAGGCGGGCGAGGGGCAGGCGGGCGAGGGGCAGGCGGGCATGGGGCAGGCGGGCGAGGGGCAGGTCTTGATCTTTGAGACTGCAGAGGTCTTTCAGCCCTGATTCTCACTTTGCAGCCGGGGCAGGAGGGAGGAGAGCCTAGGATGAAGAGGCCACTTTCTCCCCTCTCTCCTGCATTCTTCCCCGGCACTGATTCTGCCCGGGACTCCGCACCTAAGAAAATCTTACTTGTTCCTGGTTTTATTTGAGTAAAATCTTGTCTCCTCCATGAAAAAACTATTAAAAAAAGAGTACCTGCTCTTGTAAATTGTCAGCGGTGACACCAATAGCAGCGGAAGCTCTAGAAAGAGGGGGTGTCCTTTCTTCTGTGTGATCCTTGGGCTGTAAGGAAAGGGCTTTGGACTCAGCCACACCTGGCCCTGAATCTCATTCACAGCTGAGCCTCCAAGCCGCCGCTTACTTGCCCCCGCTTACTTGCCAAGAGCTTGACAAAGCCGAGGGCATTGCAAGAGAAAATGTGCCTGAGGCCAGCAGCGTCCAATGAATGTGGTTTCTTTTAGGGTTTGTGGATCTTTTAGGCTCCCGCCTGCTCTTAGCACTGTCCTTTCACCGGTTAGGGTCACCTTACTGACCCCGATCTTCCCAACATTCCCCACCCCCTCCCCTTGCCTGCTTCCATCCTGCCGCGGTGTCCAGAGCCCACATCTGGGCCTAGAGGGGAAGCTCCAGGAGGAGGGGATCAGGAAGGCCCTTCCTTCCATGAACCTGTCGTCTGGCATTGGACTGTGAAAGAGTCGTTCAAGTCCGACAAAAGACATTGCAAACTGGATGCTCGCGCTTAGTTCCAGAAGCACAATGCTGATAAGAAACAGATTAGAAATGCAAGTTTTCCCCAAGTGCTGTAAGATATGCACACCAGCTGGAGCTGGTCTTTCCCGTGGGTCAGTTAGCCTCTCCCTGAAGCATAAATGTAGATAAGAATAATTACTGCTTCTGATGAGGCTGTCAGAGCTCTGTATCAGAAATTTGGGAAAGGTATTTGAAGTCCTGTTTATTGGAATCTTTCGTAAATACACGCTGTAAGATGTCTGGTTGCTCTCAGGGAGGGTTGGGGGAGGGAGCAGGTTTTTCTGGGTGGATTTCAAATGTAGGAAGGACTCATAAGGCCATGGACTCACAGCAGAAGAGCCCTTGGGAACCTAGGGGAACTGTTGTTTTACATTTTTTTTAATCCTCACCCAAGGATATGTTTTTTAAAAAATTGGTTTTAGAGAGAGAGAAAGGGAGGGAGGGAGGGGGAGAGAGAGAGAGAGAGAGAGAAAGAGAGAAACATTGATGTGAGAGAGAAACGTAGATTGGTTGTCTCCCATACACCCTCATCAGGGATCGAATCTGAAACCCAGGTATGTGCCCTGACCAGGAATCAAAGCTGCAACCTTTTGGTGCCCAGGATGATGTTCTAATCAACTGAGCCACGCGGCCAGGGCAGGAACTGTTGTTTTTAGAGGTGAGGATACTGACGCCCAGAGAGGGCTGCTTACTTGCCCAACGTCACACAGCTTAGCTCAAAGGTAAAGTGTAGAAGAACTTGGGTGGGCTTTGGGGTCAGAGAGAGTTCGGTTCAAATCCTGGATCTATTATTATAGTCCTTGGGTAAGTTACTTAATTTTCTAAAGCTTCAATACCTCACTTGTAATATGGGGGTAATAACAGTTCTTACTTCATAGAGTGATCATGAGGATTAACAAGAAAATTCACATAAAATAGCTGCACAGAACTTGGCACTTAGTAAGTGCTCAGTAAATATTGGTATTTTGTATTTTGTGGTGTTGATGATAATATATATTTTTGGGTCCCAGGAACTGACAGGAGGACAATCTTTCTGATGTTAACCTGCCACAGGCTTCTGGTTGGGTCCTTATTAGAGGGTTTGGTGGGTGGAATTGTGTTATCCCAAAAGGTATGTTCCAGTATTCACTCCCAGTACCTGTGCGTGTGACCTTCCTTGGAAACAGGGTCTTTGCAGATGTAATTGGTTAAAGTGAGGACCTACTGGAGTAGGGTGGGCTCTAATCCAATGATTGGTGTCCTTATAAGAAGAGGGCAGTTTGTACACAGACACACAGGGAGGACCATGTGCATATAGAGGCAGAGCAAATCAAGAATCATCAAGGTAACCACTCAAAGCTAGAAGTAAAGGATTCTTTTCCAGTGCCTTCGGGGGGAGTGTGGCCTTGCCAGTGCCGTGGTTTTGGAATTTTAGCCTCCAATGTTGTTTTAAGCCTCTCAGTTTGTGGTAACTTGTCATGACAGCCCCAGGATACTAACACCGAGGAGATCAGTGGAGGGGAGTGCTCCAGGCTTCCAGGTGCGTATCTAAGGGGAGGGTTGGTAGCTATACAACATCCATTTCCTGATTTAGGAACGGCACCACGGAATAATAAGCTCTCAAAGAGATCCTGGGCATGACTCCGTGATGCTGGTGGTGTGTGCGTATTGGGGTGGGGGTGGGGACCACGACTGAGGACAGCCAGGATTCCTCCTGATCACATGTGGATGTGCAAGACAGCAGAATGCCAAGAGCACACCCAGGAAAGACAGGAGGGATGAGGTTGGACAGAGGGCAGAGGCTGTGTCTCATCTGTCCTGTCAGTCATCCTCCTTTCCTGTCATGTGAATGTAGGTAGTTTTCTTGTTGGGCTGAGATGCAGAGAGATTGGAATAGATGTGGAAAACGGATTTCTAGGTCCTTGGTGAGTATCTCTTTCTTCAAGTCAGGTGAGGGCCCAGGGAATAAGGCAAGGGATGTGCCGTGTGTCCAATTGTTTTCCAAAGGCAGCCAGGTGGTCTCCGTCTTCATTCATGTTTCTGCAGGATGGTCCTGAGACATTAGAAGTCCTTTTCCAGTCCCGAAGCCCTTCATCTCCGGTTGACCTCTTTGGTCCTGCCTCCCCGTCAGTCATTCCTCCTCTGCCTCTCCCGCCCTGCACCCTGGCAGCGTCATTTGGGATAGCTCCGAGGTTCTCCGCCATCTCCAACCAGAAGGGAAAACACTCACAGGCAGGAATGATAACTCAGTCTCGCTGCTCACGACCATAGGGGTTATGGGAAGTACTAGAATTTGTTTGCAAAGGGGAGAGAATACATTATAAGGATGTATGCAGTTTTCAGAGCTCCCAAGCCAAGGGTGGAGGCTTAATGGGGGTGGGAGCAGAGGCAACAGTTCAATCATGTGATTGATTGCTGATCTCTGTGCTGCTGTTTGGACTGCCGGGCCCTAATCTAAATCAGCATCACTGTGGTCTTGGCCCTCTGGAGCCAAGAAAGAAGGGGTTGAATAACTGGATTGCCTAGTTCAGTGGTCGGCAAACTCATTAGTCAACAGAGCCAAATATCAACAGTACAACGATTGAAATTTCTTTTGAGAGTCAAATTTTTTAAACTTAAACTTCTTCTAACCACTTCTTCAAAGTAGACTCGCCCAGGACGTGGTATTTTGTGGAAGAACCACACTCAAGGGGCCAAAGAGCCGCATGTGGCTCGCAAGCTGCAGTTTGCTGACCACGGGCCGAGGTCATCTGCTCAGGAGGAGGCACAATACCTAGCTCATTGGTTGGGAAGGGTTTTTTTTATTTTTTATTTTTTAAGAGTGAATGTGAAAGGGGAAGTAATGGGGGACTGGCCAGCCAAGGCCAAGAGGCAGCACAGTGGCAACGTGGGGAGTCAGGGGAGGGTGTGGAAGAATCCTCCCTACTCTGCTTGGAGAACGCCTTTATCTACAAAATGAACGAGTTGTGAGAGTTGCTGTCACCTGGAGAGATCTCCTAGCGGTGACCCCACCTATAGAAAATATGCAGAATAGGTAAATCCCAGAGTTTCAAAGCAGATCAGCGATTGCCAGGGGCTGGGGAGGGGTGGAGAGTGGGGAGTGACTGCTTTGTGAGGCTTCGTTTGGGGATGATAGAAACGTTCTGGGACTAGACAAAGGTGGAGGTTGCACAACATTGTGGCTCTACCAAAGCCACTGAACTGTACATTTTAGTGTTGCATTTTACCTGAGAAAACGGAAGCCATGTACCTCCTCCCCCATGGCTGCTCTTCCTCCTGTACCCCCCACCCCATCCCTTTCAACCACATTGATGTCCTTGAGGTACCCTCTGGAAAGGTGAAGATTGGCTGGGCTCTGAGCCTGGCAGAATGACCTGAGTGGGAGCGTAGGGCTCCTCACTCCCTCTGGCCTGCCCCCTCCTGGCCTCTCCTCAGAGGAACAGGGCTCCTTCCTGAGCCCACCAGCCAGGGCAGGCACTCCATCTCCGGCGGGAGTGAAGCCAGTGGAACGCCTCCTCAAGGGAAGAAAAGTCAGAGAGGGACAGAGGTGGCTTAACGCTGGATAGCTATAGGCCCCATAAGAGCTGTCTCCAGGGTGCCCTGGCCAGTAGTTCAGTTGGTTAGAGCATTGTCACAATAATGCCAAGGTTTGGGGTTTAATCCCCGGTCAGGGCACATACAAGAATTAACCAATGAATGTATAAATAAGTGGAACAACAAATCCATATCTGTCTCTGTCTCTCCACCCTCTCCCCATTCCTCTCTTCCTCTAAAATCAATAAATAACAAAATTTAAAAAGGGTTGTCTCCATGGCAAAGCAGGCTTCCCCATGGCCAGAGGCATTCTCACCTCCTCCCCACATGGTCTGACATGGTGATGGGCACTCAGCTGGTGTCTCCTCCTTTGCATTCAGCAAGGAGTCCTTTGTTACAAAAGAAATATAATAGCAGAACAGCCAAGCAAACAAAGAAAACCCCCTGGTTACGGCCTCATTTCATCTAACTGGTAAATTACAGAATATCCATTCAATGGAATGTTAAGCCATTTTAAAAGGCTGTTTACAAAGGATTTGAAATGATGTGGGAATTAATTATATGGTGATGCTAGGTGAAAAAAACATGATACAAAATTGCACATATAATATGAACTCAGCTATATTAAAACCTCCCAAAGATTATGCATAGAAAAATGAAAAATTTAAGAGGAAATTTCCAAATAATTAACAATGGTGGTCTTTCTGTTTAGTTTTTTTTCCTTAGAGTTTACAAATTTTTCATATTGAGTATGTATTTCTTTGTAATGGGAAAACTCAACTTTATTAAAAAATAAAACTATTTTACTATGGTGAAGGTTACTCATTATCAGTCAAACCAACAATTTAGAGCTTTATAGATTCACATGATTACAGAATGCTAATGCTGCAAGGGACTTCAGAGATTTTTCTAGTTTAAGGATTTTAAATCTTTTTTTGGGGGGGGTCACAGATCCATTTGAAGATTTCCCAGAAACTATGGCTTTTCTCCTGAGAACATTTCACAAATAAACATACTATCACTTAAGCTGCTCTTTGTTTTAAGTTACAGAAAGCTCCATTCAGAGCATCTTAAACAGTGGAGGAAATTTACTGGTTCATGTAACTAAAATCGTCACAGTAGTCAGGTAGCTATGATCCAGCAATTTCATCAAGACTCCAACTTTCTTTCTTTCTTTCTTTCTTTCTTTCTTTCTTTCTTTCTTTCTTTCTTTCTTTCTTTCTTTCTTTCTTTCTTTCTTTCTTTCTTTCTCCTCACCCGAGGATATTTTTCCATTGAATTTTTTTAGAGATAGTGGAAGAGAGAGGGAAAGACAGAGAGAAATATTGATGATGTGAGAGAAACACATTGATTGGTTGCCTCCTGCACACACCTGGACTAGGGCCTGGGCCTGGGAGGAGCCTGCAAGCAAGGTATGTGCCCCTGACCTGAACTGAACCTGGGACCCTTTGGTCTGCAGGCTGATGCTCTATCCACTGAGCCAAACCGGCTAGGGCAGTGGTCGGCAAACTGCGGCTCGCGAGCCACATGTGGCTCGCGAGCTGCGGTTTGCTGCTCTGTTGACTAATGAGTTTGCCAACCACTGGACTAGACTAAATGTTACCCTGCAGCTGGAAGCTGTGAGGATTAGGCAATTGTGGCATATTGTGTGCAAAGAGGTAAAGGGTAGTATATGGCAACCTCATTAGTCAACAGAGTGGCAAACCGCGGTGCGTGTGGCTCGCGAGCCACGGTTTGCCGACCACTGGGCTAGGGCTCTTATTTCTTTTTTTTTATTTTTTTTTATTTTTTAATAAATCTTTATTGTTCAGATTATTACAGGTGTTCCTCTATTTTTTCCCCCATAGCTCCCCTCCACCTGATTCCCCACCCCACCCCATGCCCTTACCCCCGCCACTGTCTTCATCCATAGGAGTAAGATTTTTGTCCAAGCTCTTCCCGCACCCCTCACACCTACTTCCCCTGAGAATCGTCAGTTCACTCCCTTTCTATGTCCCTGATTCTATTATAGTCACCAGTCCATTCTGTTCTTCAGATTTTTTATTCACTTGATTTTTAGATTCACTTGTTGGTAGGTATGTATTTGATGTCATTTTGTTGTTCATAATTTTTATCTTTACCTTTTTCTTCTTCTTCCTCTCCTTAAAGAATACCCTTCAGCATTTCATGTAATCCTGGTTTGGTGGTGATGAACTCCTTTAGCTTTTTCTTGTCTGTGAAGCTCTTTATCTGACCTTCAACTCTGAATGATAGCTTTGCTGGGTAGAGTAATCTTGGTTGTAGGTTCTTGCTGTTCATCACTTGGAATATTTCTTGCCACTCCCTTCTGGCCTGCATAGTTTCTGTTGAGAAATCAGCTGACAGTCGTATGGGTACTCCCTTGTAGGTAATTAACTGTTTTTCTCTTGCTGCTTTTAATATTCTCTCTTTGTCTTTTGCCCTTGGCATTTTAATTATGATGTGTCTTGGTGTGGTCCTCTTTGGATTCCTCTTGTATGGGGTTCTGTGCGCTTCCTGGACTTGTACATCTATTTCTTTCACCAGGCAGGGAAAGTTTTCTGTCATTATTTCTTCTAATAGGTTTTCAATATTTTGCTCTCTCCCTTCTTCTGGCACCCCAAAAATTTGGATGTTGGTTCGCTTAAAGTTGTCCCAGAGGCTCCTTACACTATCTTCATATTTTTGGATTCTTTTTTCTTTTTGTTTTTCTGGTTGGATGTTTTTTGTTTCCACATATTTCAGATCTTTGGTTTGATTCTTGGGGTACGTTGATCTACAGTTGAGTTTCTGTATATTCTTTATTTCAGACAGTGTATGCTTCATTTCTGACTGATCCTTTTCCATTTTTTTGGCATTCTCATTAAGCTCCTTGAAGGTCTCATCAAGTTTCTCAGCAGTTTTAAGAAGATTCTTGAGTAACCTTATAAATGTGGTTCTGAACTCTATGTCATCCAGTAGTTTGCTTTCCTCCGTTTCTTTCATTCGTGACATGTTTCTTTGTCTCCTCATTTTGGCTGCTTCCCTGTGTTGATGGAGTAGCTTTGTGTGGTAGGTGACCTATAGGGGGCAGTAGCTCAGCCTCCCCTATCACCAGATGTGGACACTCTTGGTACACCCCTTTGTGGGCTGAGTGCAAAGACTTGGTGCAGTTAAAGCCTTAATTGCTGTTGGTATACTGGGAGGAATTGACCTCCAGGCCAATTAGCTGTGAGCACTCACTGTGTCTATAATGGAAGAACTGCTGCGCTGAAGACACACTTAGGGGCAGGACTTGTTTCAGTGGGGCTTTGGTGCTCACTGAGTCTGCCTTTGAATGTGTCACTTATGGATGTGAGGAGTTGAAATCTGGTGTCTCACTCTGACCACTAGGTACACTGGCTTCTGGATCTCCAATGGGGTGCAGGTCAGCTACTGTCTGAGGCCATCCAGCAGGAGCTACCGTGAGAGCTACAGTTTTCTCCTCTTTGCTTGGGGTTTGGAGGTTTCGGAGCTGTCTGACCCAGGCTGCAAGTTTGCTAGGTTAAGCTGCGATAGGGCGGGGCTTTCTTCTGCTAACGCTGCTGCTTGGAGCTTGGGTGGGTTTGTAGGTTGTGCAGGGCGGGGTCTCAGGGTGTCACTAGGCTAGGGCGTGGCAAACAGCAATGGCTGCTAGTTAGCCGGCTCTGTGTCCCCAAGGGCGTCCTGGAGTCCCGTGCCCCAGTACCGTAAACAATTATTCCTGCACGCAGCTCTGCAAGTAAGCCCCCCTCACTGGCAGACAGTCCAGCTTCTCCCCGTAGGAGTTTGGGTCCCCCGCGTCTCCCCAGAAACTGGATTTCAGAGTAATTGGGGGCTTGTCTCCCCTTTGGGTTGAAAAAAGCAACGCCTGCCGCCAGCCCGGATCACACGCCTCCGTACCTCAGCTTTTCAGCGCTCGTGCACGTCTCGATGCTCTTTTCTCTTTCCTTCTAGTTGTAGAACTTCCACTCAGCCAGCTTTCCCGTGGTTCTGGGTGATAGACATTTTGTCTTTTAGTTGAATTTTTGAAATTGTTGCGCGAGGCAGCAGTTTAGGTGTTTACCTATGCCGCCATCTTGGATTCTCCTCTCTTATTTCTTTTAAAAAAAGTTTTTATTGATTTTTAGAGAGAGAGGAAGGGAGAAGGATAGAGAGACAGAAACATCAATGAGAGAGAAACATCATTGATAGGGACTCCTCATGGGGATCAAGCCCCAAGCCCCGGCATATGCCCTGACCAGGAAGCAAACCATGACCTCCTGGTTCATAGATGGATGCTCAACCACTGAGCCACTGCAACCCGGCAAGACTCTCATTTCTCTGTGTCTCTCTGCTCTGCCTCCTCCAATGTCAACTTCAGCCCGAGGCTGTCTCCCTGTGGCTTCTAAGACAGCTGGTGGAAGTTCCTGGCACTTCGTTCTTACCTGCTTATGTCGAGCAGGAAGGAGTGTCTCTGTTTTAGCATCCCCAGCAAGGGCTACCAGAGGTGATCCGAATGTAAGGTGAAGGCACATGAACATCTCTGCGCCAATACCTTGGCCGGGAAACCCAGAGCACTGACTGTCTTAGTTGGGGCACCTTCTCTGCCGTGGAGTTGACGTGGAGTTAGTGTCTCTGGGACCACATTATTCTCTCAATAGAAACTGGGGACACGAGTGTCCCTTACACAACTCACTGCATCTGATCTAGGCTTTGCTGAAATTCCCCAAGGCTTGCCATGTGCCCCAAGTTAAGAATTCCTGGTTTAGTCCAACCCCCTTACTTTAGATATGGGGTTTCAGAGACTAGAAGGAGGTCAGATGCTCAAAGCCACACAGTTGCCTCTCTGTCAGTCTCCTGCACAGCACCCTGCCAGACTCCCTCCTACTTCACGTGCAGCAGTAAGCAAGTCAGAGACGAGTAAGCAATAAACAGGACCCTTAGGAAATCCCTACGCTCCTCTAGGACCCAGGACAGATGTGTTTTGATGGAAACACTCCTGGCTAGAAGCCCCCCTCTGAGAGAGCATGAAAGGGGACGGGGAGAGGAGGGAGGGTTATGTTATTCACATCTGTATCTTGAAGATAAGCATCGTCATTTCCCCTCTAAAAGCCCCACTTGCTCGGAGGAAACGACTGTATTCTAATAAGCACCTGTTTATGAAACTCGCAGTAATCGGACCGGAATGTGAATTATTAAACTTGTTGTGGGGCGGCATTTCGCGCCAGGTGTTTAATGATTATGCTCAAACGTGCGGGGCTGGCCTGTCAGCTGGGAAGATAATACTCCCAGGAAGAAAGCAGTTTGACTCCGAGTCAGGGCGCGGGTGTCTTCACAGACTTCTAACATAGCTGGGCTGCTGGGGCCCTTACAAATCCCATCGTTCGGTTGCCTCATTTCACAGATGGGGAAACGGAGACTCACTCAGCATGTGACGGCACTTGCTGAAGGCTGGGCAGGGATTGCACTGACGGCCAATTCTTCCTTTAGCATGTTCGTCACAGTCATGCCTCCCCTGGGGGAGAATCCACAGCCTGGCTTTCTCAACTGCCGTTTCCTCTTTCTTCTACGTGGAGAGATTGGCAGGCTAACCCGTCTTTCTTGCAGTTAGGATTTCAGATACAAGAAAGTTCCACCAGTTAGTTGCCCTTGCAATGAGCTCTCTCTGCAGTGGGGCTGTGGGGAGACAAGGTGGTGGCGATGTGTTAAGAGGCAGCGTGGTAACAGGACTCAGCATTCCAATGGCAGGCCACCAGCCTCCAGGGCTTAAGGGACAGTGGTGGCGGGAGCTTCCTGACCTTGGAATTGCATCTATGGTGGTATGAACTTGAGCTCCACAGTCTAAGGGGAGACTCCCTGCCTCCTGTCCCTCCTAGCCTTCAATGCTATTTTTTTGTGTGAGTAATTCCCTGTATTAAACCTTTTTCTGCTTGATATACCTAGAGTGACTTCTGTTTCCTGAACTCACACATCCCTCTATGTCAACACAAATCACACTTACGATAGGTAATACTTTTTCTCCCCTGGATCCGGATCTTGTTTCCTGTGTCCTATAAAATATAGGTCCATTCATGTCATCCTAAAATATTAAGCTCAAGAAACCCAAAACTAATCTCATTTTTCCTCCAAAACATACTTTTCCTATTGATTTCCCTTTGTCCATTCTCGTGCCTACTTCCTCCCAATAACTCAGGTTTGGGGGTAGCTCTGATTTCCCTCTTACTGCTGTCACATACTTTTAAAATCTTATTGATTCTGTTTTCTTTGTTTGTTAGGGCTATTGGTTTTAAGTGATCCAATTATGTTAATTAACAAATAGAATGTAATAATCTGCATAACTAGAAAGTGCAACATCAGGCATGGTTGGATCCAGGAGCTTGGAGACTGCCATCAGTACTTGTTCCATCTCTCCTTCTTCAGGCTCTGCCTTCTGCAAGACCCTTTCTAATGGTTGGCTGGGGGGCCCTGACCGCTTTTGGTTTATATATTTTTTACATCAAACCGTGTGGGGATAAGGTTTATCTTTCCCATTATTCCCAGAAAAAGTTCTAAAAAGAGTCTTTTTGGGCAAAATTAAATCAACTGTGTACTCTAAAAAGATATGTTGAAGTCTCTGTACCTTAGGATGTGACCTTATTTGGAAACCAGAGGCCCAGTACATGAAAATTCATGCAAGGTCAGGAAGCTCATTGGGGGGGCCGGGGGGGGGGGGAAGGGGGCCTCAGCCCGGCCTGCCCCCTCTCACAGTCTGGGAGCCCTCAGGGGCGGGAGGTGACCTGGTGATCAGGGGAAGGTGATGTTCCATCACACCTCTGCTGCTGCCACTGCCAGCAGCTCAAGCCTCGGCCGGCCCTTGTAACCTGAGCCTTGGGCGGCCCTGGGCGGCTGGGCAGCCACCATCTGAGGCTTGCCTGCATCTTGGGCTGGCCCTGAGTGGCTGGAGGGCTGAGGGGACTGGGCACCACCATCTTGTGGCGGTGGGCGCTGCCATCTTTGAGGGCATGGCAGTTAATTAGCATATTCCCTCCTTATTGACTGTGGGCACCGCATCTTTTACGATAGCATGAGGGTCAATTAGCATATTCCCTCTTTATTAGATAGGATAGTGTTGATGTTGATAAAATTAGTTATGATGAGGACAGACTGGAATAGGATGGGCCATTAACCCAGTGTGATTGGTGTCCTTATCAGAGGAGGAAGAGATGAGACACAGAGACACAGAGAAGGTGGCCATGAGGCAGAGTTGGAGTGATGCTGCCAACATTGGGGGCACAGACTCCAATATATAATTTGGTGGGGGAGGCACAGCTCAGTCCATAGCAGCACTTAAAACTTTCTATTGTGTTGTGTTGGTATTTGTGTGCTTATTTTAACTCTCTTAGAGGACAGTAGGCTGCTTAAAGGTAGGAAGTATATCTTATTTACATCCTTTTATATAGCATGGTGTTTAACATACTATGTAGACTTACTAAATGCTCAGAACTTTTGTTGAGAGAATCAATGGTACAGAACGTAATTCTTTTTTTTTAAATAAATCTTTATTGTTCAGATTATTATAGGTGTTCATCTTTTTTTCCCCCCCATAGCTCCCCTCCATCTGATTCCCCACCCCACCCCATACCCTTACCCGCCCCCCCCCCCCCGCCACTGTCTTCATCCATAGGAGTAAGATTTTTGTCCAATCTCTTCCCACATCCCTCACACCTGCTTCCCCTGAGAGTTGTCAGTCCACTCCCTTTCTATGTCCCTGATTCTATTATATTCACCAGTCCATTCTGTTCTTCAGATTTTTTATTCACTTGATTTTTAGATTCACTTGTTGGTGGGTATGTATTTGATGTCATTTTGTTGTTCATAATTTTTATCTTTACCTTTTTCTTCTTCTTCCTTTTCTTAAAGAATACCCTTTAGCATTTCATGTAATCCTGGTTTGGTGGTGATGAACTCCTTTAGCTTTTTCTTGTCTGTGAAGCTCTTTATCTGACCTTCAACTCTGAATGATAACTTTGCTGGGTAGAGTAATCTTGGTTGTAGGTTCTTGCTGTTCATCACTTTGAATATTTCTTGCCACTCCCGTTTGGCCTGCATAGTTTCTGTTGAGAAATCAGCTGACAGTCGTATGGGTACTCCCTTGTAGGTAATTAACTGTTTTTCTCTTGCTGCTTTTAATATTCTCTCTTTGTCTTTTGCTCTTGGCATTTTAATTATGATGTGTCTTGGTGTGGTCCTTTTTGGATTCCTTTTGTTTGGGGTTCTGTGTGCTTCCTGGACTTGTAAGTCTATTTCTTTCACCAGGTGGGGGAAGTTTTTAGTCATTATTTCTTCCAATAGGCTTTTCAGTATCTTGCTCTCTCTCTCTCTCATTCTGGCACCCCCATAATTCTGATGTTGGTATGCTTGAAGTTGTCCCAGAAGCTCCTTACACTATCTTCAACTTTTTGGATTCTTTTTTCTTTTTGCTTTTTCGGTTGTTTTTTTTTTTTGCTTCTTTGTATTCCAAATCTTTGACTTGATTCTTGCGATCCTCTAGTCTGCTGTTGGATCTCTGTATAATATTCTTTATTTCAGTCAGTGTATGCTTAATTTCTAGTTGGTCCTTTTTCATCTCCTCGAGGGTCTCACTAAATTTATTGGCGGTTTCTAAAAAATTCTTGAAAAACCTTATAACCATGGTTTTGAACTCGATATCCAATCATTTGCTTTCCTCCATTTCTTTCATTTGTGACCTGTTTCTTTGTCTCTGCATTTTGGCTGCTTCCCTGTGTTGATAGAGTGGCTTTGTGTGCTAGGTGTCCTATAGGGCCCAGTGGCTCAGCCTCCTCAGTTACCTGAGGTGGACACTCTTGGTGCACCCCTTTGTGGGCTGTGTGTACAGTCTTGTTGTAGTTAAGCCTTGATTGTTGTTGGTATCACTGGGAGGGATTGACCTCCAGGCCAATTGGCTGTGAGGATCAGCTGTGTCTATGATGGGAGGACTTCTGTGCTGGAGACACCCTTATGAGTCAAGACTTGCTTCAATGGGGCTTTGGTGCTCACTGAGTCTGCCCCTGAGCGTATCCCTTATAGATCGGAGGAGGTGTAATCTGGATGGTCCTACTTTGACCCCTGGGTACACTGGCTCTTGGATCTCCAAGGAGGTGCTAATTTAGCCTCTGCCTGAGGCCACCCAGCAGGAGCTATGGAGAGATCTGCAGATTCCTCTTCTTTGTTTGGGTTTTGGAGATGCCCAGATGGGGCCCAGCTGTGAAGCAATGCAAGCTGCTGTGGGGCCTTGGGTCTTCTTTTGGATGTTCTGGGTCTCTCTGACTCAGCTGCAGTTTGTTAGGTAATTTTAGATTTCAAAGGGCCAGGCCATTCATATACAAAAACCTCTGTGTACAGCTGGGGTGGGGTGGAGTCTCAGGGCGGAGCAAACAGCAATGGCTTCCCGTCAGCCCTGCTCTAAGAGGCCCCCGGGTTTCAGTGTTCCTTGGTAATCGCTGCAAGCACCTCTGAGAGAAAGCTGCCCTCGTTTTCCGCCCAGTGCCAGACAGTCCAGTTTCTCTCCGTATGAATCTGGGTCCCCAGAGTCTCGCCCAGAACTGGAGTTCAGAGCAGTTGGGAGCTTGTGTCTCCCTCGGATTGAAAAAGCCAGCCGCGTACTCAATTGCCAGCCCTTTTCATGCGTGCGCCTCCGTACCTCTGCACTTCACTTCCGCACCTCCTCTGAGTCTCCGTGTGCTTTTCTCTTTCCTTCTAGCTGTAGAATTTCCAGTCAGCCAGCCTTCCTGTGGTTCTGGATGATGTCCATTTTGTCTTTTAGTTGTAGTTTTGAAGTGTCTGTGCGAGGCAGCAATTTCAGGTGTTTACCTATGCTGCCATCTTGGTTTCTCCTGCCAGAACGTAATTCTTGATTCATGAGACTTTCTCATTTCCCAAACTCTTGGTCTTAAGAAAGCTATGGGGCCCAGGCAGCACTGGACTTGCTGTCAAAAACCCAGGTTCTTTTCCCAACTCTCACTTTCTAGCTGTGAGACCTTGAGCAAGTCACCTACTCACCCTGGGTCTCCTCTGTAAAATGGGAATAATCACGCCTTCCTGTTGGGTTCACAAGGTGGTTTATGAGTATTAATGAAGTAGTTTAGCCATTCAGGAAACACTGTGCGACACCTGCTGTTCTGGGCATGTGGTATAGAATGGAGAACCAGTTAGGCAAGGGTCCTGTCCTCGTGGTTCTTTCTGGGACAGTGAACAAGACCATGAACACAGAAAACGATTTCGGAAAGTGCTACGTCATTGGTCAATTGTCTACGTGGACAATAAAGCGAGAGATGTCATAGTGACAGGTGGTGAGTGAAGACCTCTCTGAGGAGGTGACACTTGAGCTGGGGGGGGATGTGACTCCCCAGGAAGAAGTGGCTATTCCTGGGGGAAGAGCAGCCCAGGCTGAGGGAGGAGCAAGACCCCGACAGCAGAGGGGTGACATTGAACACCAAGGCTCTTATATCATAGAAATAATACTCTGAAATCCTGTATTAACCAATGTCACTCCAATAAAGTGAGTAAAAAATAAAATGTGAGGCTCAGTCACTGTGCAAGTTTTCTCGGGCATTGTAAGAAGGCCCCGGAGGTCGGGGTTTCACCTCTGACTCAGCAGCAGTGTACAGTTGGGACATCGCTCCGCACGTGTGCAGCCTTGGGCGCAGCACTGCCTCCAGTGCCAGCACCAGGAGCGGGTCACCTGAGACCACGCAGGCGTGGGCATGTGGAAAATGCAAGGTGCGGCACAGTTCCCAGGAGGAATCATCGTTTGAAAACATGTTTCCCATGATTAAGGGATTTGGACATTGAATTTAGCAACTAGCTTGCTGATCAGATTTTTGAGCTGCAGTCATCCCTGTTTAGGGCTCAGAAATGCTTGTGTCAGGCTTTTCGAAGCAAATTGATAAGAATTAAGTAGGCGCCGCAGCAGTGATCTGCAAGCTGTGTTTAAGGGGTCGAATTCCCATTTTCTTTCCCACCGAGGCTCTGTAATAAGACCCGGGATGCACACACACCCACACACACTGTTTTGCATTGCAATAGAATATTCCAGAAAAGAGTCTTCTACTCAGCTCTAAAGCACTCCCCTCCTGCCAGTGATGTGCTTGCACACTGCACACATATTTCTTGAGAGTGAAATTGCACCCAAGACACCTATAAATGACACAGTAACAGAACATTCTTTTAAGAAGAGCTGATTACTTCAAAGTTCTTGGTAGTGAAGTCTATTTCCTTTGAACTTGTTCCCAGTTCTCTCCCCCCGCTCCCCTCCCCCCCCATTCTCAGAACCACCTCCCTCTGCTTCCTTCCCCCCATTCTCGTCAGCCTTCATAACTTCAGCATCCGCAAGGGCACAGCGACTCCCATCTGGCTCACCCTGAAGGATGCGGGATGCCGAGGCCTTTAGGGTAATGGCTCAGCGCCATGGAAAGGTCAGGGCTGCTGAGCGGTGGGTGGAACTGTCAGGCACAGGGCACGGCTTCCTATTTTTATCTGTGGTGAAGGAAGTAGGAAGTGCCTGGGGATTTTACCAAGCCTTGAGTTTAGAAACAGCCAGGAATGTCTGAAAGCTGTCCTGGCCGAAGCTTGGGAGCTAGAGGCTTGAAGAACTCCTTCTCTCTCTGTGTGTGTCTACCTCCTTTGTCTCTGTGTCTGTTGGTGGGACTCTTGGTCTCTGTCTCCATTTCTCTTGCTCTCCCCCCACCTCTCCCTCTTTTAATGATTTGCCTCATTGGAATAAAGTTCTGTTCAACCAGTGGGGTTTCCATAATTGTAGCTCTGGGGCATTGCAAATGGGACAGCTAATGGTGACTTTCTTTTTTCAAGGCAGGTTATCAATTAAGAATGGCCAGGCAATCAGAGATCAAAAGAGACCCATTTCCCCAAATGAATTAGTGGGTTTTAGAACGAGATGAAATGAAATAGAGCTAATAAGGCTTTTTTATTTTTTATTTTTATTTTTAAAGAGAAGGCTGAGGGATTTGGAGCTAGAGGTATGAAGCTGAGAATTGTGGAGGCTGCTTGCTCTGGCTCCAGAGTCTTGGGCAGCCTGGGTGCAAGGGTGTGTGCTGTGGGGGAGGGTGCTTGAGTGACCGGGACCCGGGAGCTGAGGCGTGGGAAGGTCAGCAGGCTAGCAGCTGTGAGAATAGGCCTTGCAGTCTAAAGGGCTGACAGGAGCCTGGCATCAGGGCTGGGACTGGTTCTTTCTCGGCCGCAGCTCCTGTTAGCATCTCCATGCTACCCAAGCGGCCCTGGGCTTGTGATTTCCAGAAGAGAGTGACGCTGGGAAAGTTTTCCAGACACATCCCAGGAGGAAGCATTATTCTAATGGTGTTTTCAGTGCTGCTTCCCTGGGTTTACTGGTCCAGGGGATGTGGGCAGCTGTTGTGATTATTCTCTGGCTCTGTCTGTCTGTCTGTCTCCCTGTATTTGCCCCCTCTGTCTGCCTCTCTCTTTCTCCCCTCCCCCTCTCTCTCACTGTCTCACACACACTGCATAGTGGCTTCGTTTCCCAGCATGACTAGAAAGCCCCGTATTCTTAGCTATAGAGACAAAAAACCCGTGGAGGCACATTGGGCTAATTAATAAGGGAAAGTGATTGGTTCCCGTACGTTCCATAACTTTTATGACTTTACTAGAGATGAATTTTTTACAAGTCGCTAAATAATACATATTCACCATAGAAAATTTAGAAAATACAGATAAAAAGGAAAAGGAAATTTACTCAGTGTATAAGGAAGTTCTTTTTGATTAAATGCTAGTTTTTAAAAAGGAATCTGTAACACTAAAAAATGTTCAAAAGTTTCAGAAGGGCATGAAATAGTGTATGATTCCCTTCTCACTGGGTCCCCAGAAAGACAGGAAACTCCAGAAGTTTACTACGACTGCACGCATGTATCTCTGTGCATGTGAACTAGAAGAAAACGGGGCCATAATAGACATGCCATCCTGCACCTTGCTTGTTTACCTAATACATTTTGGCCATCTCTCCATGACTGTCCATACAGATGAATGGTTTAATACGGCAAATATTCCTTAGTCACCGCCTGCGATTATGAATACCATGCTAGTTTGTACAGATCCCGAATAACATATTGGAAAAAGAGAAGCAAAAAAATGGACACTCAGCACTACTGGGATGGGAAATGGTGCTTCGCTATTCAAGAATCTATCACATTTATGCTATCTTGGCGGAAGGATTGGACAAATTAATTAACTTGTCTTTTCTTTAACGAATCACTCCCACTCCACAAACCCTCCGCACCCTCTGCATCACTGTCCATCTCTGCTATCAGCACAGGTACGGCCCACAGACCTCATGGCATTCGGACTCAGCATCTTCTTTTCAGCACCCGTTCCCTGGGCCCAAGTGGAGTTGGAATGAGAGCAGGTGGTTAGAGAATAGGCCATGCGTGCTGGTGTTGCACACTGACCAACAGAGGTGCCTCTATTTAATAAACATATTTAACATATATCTTTATGACATGTGAGGCCTTCCAAAATGTGGGGGCCAGAGTAGGGACCCCTCCTGCCCAGGTTGCAGGCTCGATCCCCAGTGTGGGGTGTGCAGAAGGCAGCCGATCCATGATTCTCCCTCATTCTCTCTGAAATCAGTAAAAATATATTTTAAAAAAAGTCTGACTTATATACAGGGAAAGCCCACCTGAGAATGACTGCAGTACAGAGGGACTGGGCAAAGCCGACAGGTCAGCAGTGGTGACTCCTGCTGAGGTCACAGAGCACCCAGGCCATCAGCTGCATGAGCATGGAGACCTCTGCCTGCTTCGCCCACTGCTGTGCCCCAGTGCCTGGAACCCGCCCGGCAGGCGGGGCGCCGGCCTTTTCCCTGCAGAACCAGTGTCCCCTCATAAAGTCCTAGTACTACATCACTGCACGCTTCCCCAAGTGCAGGATGCACAGCCCCAGTTCTGTGCAGAGGAAGGAAAACAAAGCACCCAATGCATCTTTCTGGAGAATCAAGTTTATTACAAAACTTGAGAGAACCAAATACTTTAATAAGAAGCCCCACAAACAGGGGAGCAGAGGAGCACAGGCGGGAGGAGGCCCTAAGAAAAACAGTCCAGTCTCTGAAGTCTCATTCAGGTGGGGGCTGAGGGGTGGGCCCAGAGCGAGGGCAGCCTCTCCTCTTGACCTCTGGGGGCTCCAGACTGTCTCCCAAGCTCAGCAGGCACTGTGGATAAGATGCTTCTGAAGACCACGGTGCTGCTGGGTACCCTCCTGATGTGAATCCCGTGCAGAGAACCCCTCGGCAGTTCGCACACCTCCATCACCCGCGGGACCAAGTCCTCTCACCTTGCACACACAGCGTGTGCTTCTGGCACTGCTCTCACCCGCAGCTGTTTGTGTTTAGCCTCTGGCTCATCTCCCGTACCACGTGGTTGGCCTCCTTGGAGCTCAGCACCTTCCCGTCTGACATTGAGTGCAAGGAGTGTGGCTTGATCTCCCCAGCAATGTTGACTGTGGCCCTGCCTTGGCCATTCAGCATTTAAAATTTATCTTGAATTTTAAGTTTATCCTTATTACAGATGTCCTCCTTTCCCCCTCATTGGCCCCTTCCACCATACCCCCTCCCCAGGTCTTCCCCGCACTATTGTCTGTCCATGGGCTATGCATATATGCAGATAAACTCATTGGTTAATTTCTTCCCCCTCCCCCCACTCCCCTTTGAAATATGTCAGTCTGTGGCATGCTTCAATGTCTCTGAATCTTTTTCGGTCATCAGTTTGTTTTGTTCATTAGATTCCACATATGAGTGAGATCACATGATACTTGTCTTTCTCAGGAGGCCCAGTGCCATTGTAGCCAGGGAACAGCTTCAGACCATGTCAGATAACAATCCTCCCACCTCCACTAGCGACACACTCAAAGGATGGACGTGGTGAATACCAAAGCCTCACTGAAGCAAGTCCTGCTCTGCAGGTTGACTCCCACACAGCAACTCCTTCCAATCAGCCGGCGGGGTGTGTGTGTGTGTGTGTGTGTGTGTGTGTGTGTGTGTGTGTGTGTGTGAATCCCTCCCAGTGAGGCCAGCAGCAAGCAAGATTCAGTTACTAGAGAACAGTGCACACAGCCCACACAGGGGTGCGCATGGAGCTCCCAGCTCAGGTGACTGGGGAGACTGTGCCATGGGCCCTAGAGGACACCTACTACACAAGGCCACACGGCCACATCTGAGAGATGTGGCAGCACTACCTAACACATAGAAACAAACACAGAAGCAGATAAAATTCAGAGACAGACACATAGGTTCCAAATGAAAGAATGGGAGAAATCTCCAGCAAAAGAACTACCAGATATAGAGTGCAAAACAAATGGTTGTAAGGGTGCCTCGAGGAACGTAGTGAGAACCTGAATAGCATGTGAGATGACATGAAAACCGTAAAAAAGAACCAGTCAGAAGTTAAGGATACACTAACTGAAATGATTAATTTATAGGGAATTAACAGTAGAGGAGAGCCCAGCCTGTGTTGCTCAGTGGTTGAGCATTGACCCACAAACCAAGAGGTCACCAGTTCAATTCCCAGCCAGGGCACATGCCCGGGTTGGGGGCTCGATCCCCCATAGGGGGTGTGCAGGAGGCAGCCGATTAATGATTCTCATCCACATTTCTGTGTCTCTGTCCCTCTCCCTTCTCCTCTCTCTATAAATCAATAAAAGCTCGCTTTTAAAAAACAGGAAAAAACCAGTAGAGTAGATAAAGCCGAGAATCAAACCAGCGATCGGGATTATAGGAAAGCAAGAAGCAGCCAATTCAAACAGCAAAAAGAAAGAAGAATCCAGTCCTGGCCGGGTAGCTTAGTTGGTTAGAGCAAGAGAGCTCACCCTGAAACTGTGTGAGGACAGAGCAGAAAACACCGAATGGCAGTGTGAGTGCATTTTCCCAGCAGAGAGGACGGGGAGATAGACAGGGTTTCAAAGAGGTTTTCCCAAACCCATCACAAAGCTCCCCTCTCTAAGGCGTTAAGGCAGACATTTCCTATAGTCCTTTAGAGAAGCATTTGAAGCCTAAACTCTGACCCCACTCCCCACTTCCAAATTCCCCTCCGTACGTCTCAGATTTCTGTTTTGGAAGATCTCTAGCCCCCCATCGATGGGATATGGGTTTGTCAGCACGTTTGTGTCAGAGCTCAATGAACTTGCTGGGCTGCGTGGCAGCTGAGACCGTCCGGGGTTAAGCCTTCTGTTTTTGGATCCTGAAAATGGCTCGAAGAAGCCTGCAGCTGGGTTAGAAGATAACTCAGAAGCGGGGTTGGGAGGTGAGAAAGCAGTTACTGCTGGGTTGGGCCGACGGCTGGCAAGTTCTGAGGACGCGCTGGGGGCTCTGCCTCCCCAAGAGTCCAGCGGAACCAGCTAGTGGCGAAGAGCATGGGGCTTGGGAAACGACACCTCTGCCCCTTGCTAGCTATGTGAACCAGTTTTAGCTTTGGGAACCTCCGTGGTGTCACTTATAAAAGGGGGCCCGTCATCTCTGCCTACGAGGGTTCTGGAAAATAATGTGCAAATGCGTCCAGCACGGTGCCTGGGCTCAGTAAATGGCACCCATTTCTAGGAGGGCAGATTGGAGGTTCCTGGCTTCACAGACGAGGAAGCTGAGGTGCACACACTGTGTCTCTGCACCCCGTTCTCTCTTGCCTCTTACAATCCTGGGTCCTTCCCAGGCTCAGCAGGCTTGGAGCCTTGGCCAGCCTTCGAATGCTTCGCTCGCCCACACTGAGCGGGGAGAGGCTGTTGGCAGGGACTAGCCACACCATCCAGATCAGAGCCGCTCGCTGCTCCCCCAGCCTGGTGGGTGGAACTGAAAGGGAACCTGGATGGGGTTCCTGGGGAGGCATCCAGTAGGTAAGTGCCGACCCACTGGTGGAAAGCATTTAAAGTGATTTCTAGCATTTGCCTAAAAGCATTCATATGCAACCCAGGGAGGGCATGTGTTCCGAAAGGCAGGTGGAAATGCGTTCTGCTGTTCTCGGGGGCTGCATCTGGAAGGCTCTGGTCCAATTAAAGTATTACCGAGCCCAACTGCTCCTCAAGGTTGTTTCCGAAGAGGGAGGGGTTGATTTTTGCATCCTTATGGGGTGGAGGTGAAGCAGAGAGGCAGCACCTGACAAAGAACTAAAGGATGCCTGTCTGTACTGATATGGCTGGCCCGAATTCCCTCTCTCTCTGTGTGAGTGTAAATGTGTGTGGATCTTCCCTCATTGTTTGCCTTTGTTCTGGAACTTTCTCTCTCTCTGGTCTCTTAGTGGCTCTCAAGATTCAGACTATGTAGGTGTGAATTCTGTCTGTCCTTGAGCAAAGGGGAATGATAGCAGTACCTGCCTCATAGGGTTATCATGATAGAAGGTGCATGTAAAGCACTTAGCAGTGTGCCTGGCACGTAGTAGATGTTCAATAAACTGGATATATTTTCCTACAACGTTTCCTTCTGTGTGTGCATTCCTCTACGTTGTGGCAGGTGTAAGGGCTACAGTGGTGTCCTAGGTTGCAGATATAACAGAGCTAGTTGCAGGTAAGCTCCAAGTGATCAGGAATGTGTGTTGTGTTCGCTGCTGTTTCTCCAGCACCAAGGACAGCACCTGGCTCAGCGTGGATGCTCAAACAGACTAGAGCTAGCTAAAGCAGAAAAGGGAAGATAATGATGAGGACATAAAGTGTCACATGGAGCTCAAGGGGGCGGGGAGGAGGAAGGCCCCAGGGAGGCCTCAGGAAGAGATATAAGCTGGGGTCTGGGATGCCGCAGGGGTATGCTCGTCCTCTCTGCACCTGTGTGCACTCTGTTCTTTGCCCCATAGTTTAGTTTCTTCTGCTTGTCAGGTGAAGCCTGGCAATGGTCAGTTTGGCCAATTTCAGGTGCTGACTAGATGTCTCTGAATTCCAATTTCAAATCCCCAGGAGTGAATCTGATTGGCTGATCTTTGGTCAAGTCTATTTATCAGAAATGGCAGGAAGCAGGGTCCCATGGCCCTCACCCCCTCCATGGGTCAGGGGAACTTTCTAAAGAAGGGACTTGTGAGTGGCCGGTGCCCAGTTTAGTGGCTGCCTTGCTTTACCAAGTCTGTGGAAGAAGGAGCTAATCCACAAGAGGGTGAGAGTGATGGGTGGCATCGACTTCGTGGTCAGAGCATGGGTGGGAGGAATGTGTATGTAAAGGTTTCCCTGGTCCTGGCCAGGTGGCTTATGCTGGAGTGGTATTTGGGGGGAGTTGAAGGAAACTCCAATGAGGCCTGAAACTTTCTAGGCACCTGCCATGTAATATTTTCCATTTGTTAAAATATATTTTTATTGATTTCGGAGAGGAAGGAGAGGGAGAGAGAGAGAGAAACATCAATGATGAGAGAGAATCATTGGTCGGAATATTTCCATTTTAATGGAAAAAATGAGTGCTAACACATGTGAGACTGAGCGAGGGATGCCCAATATCAGAACACTCTTCCCTGTACGATGCCTGTAAGCTTACCCCAGGGGGAATGAATTACATGTGCAAATCTCTGATTTAGAGGTCCCCTTGGCCCTTCCTACTGAGCTGTGTTTTCACCTAATCCAGTGCTTTTCAAAGAACGGTCTCCCATCAACCACGGAGGCCTTATTGTTAGAAACGCAAATTCACGGCCCCTGGGCGGGCCTGCAGCCTCCGTGCTCCCGGAGTGCAGTCCAGCACGCTGTTTCAGATGCTGTTAACGCTGGGAAGACCAGTGCCTTCATCTGTCCAGGGACAGGTTTGTACCTTGGTTCAAGGCTTCATAGCATCCAGATGTGTCAAGGCTTTTCCGAGAAAGTCCTGGAGAGGAATCCCCGAGGAGGCGTTGAGCAGAGGTTGCCATTAGCTCCAACCAGCTCCAGCCTTGGGCACAGTTATAATTCCTGAAGAGCTATTGGCCTGGGAGCTCCGTGCAGAGGCTCAGCTGATGAGGGTGACACTACTCCCTGGCCTCATCCCTCAGGAGAGTAAGTGCTATCAGTGTGAAGTTCAAGTTCAGACCTTCAGGCAGTGGGCGCTGTATAGAGTGCTCTGAATTGAATTATGATGGACCACTGACCATTTTGGTCTTGATTTGTAAGCAAAATGGAAAGGAGCAAGACTGATTCAGTGTCTGCATCCCTCCATCTCCCTCCGTTCCTACAATGACCCCCGAGGTGGATACTATTGTCCTTGAAGTAGTTTGATCTCTCCTGGTGAGGGGCGGCATGGGGATTTAAACCCAGGCAATTAATTATATGCCCCTCACCAAACATTCGCACATGGCATGTCAGCCTCTTCTCTTTCCCACTTGTATCCCGCCTCCCCGTCCTCCCCCCCCCCCCCCCTCACACACACACACAGCCCTGGGTCGTGCCCTACTTGGCCCTGCACCGTGTTTCCTCATTTCCTCTCGGGGAGGCTGGGCAGGACTGCGGGCGTTTCATGCTCCCACCAGCTGACGTTACGAGTGTGGAAGGCAGAGGGTTTACAACGCCCGCAGCCCTGTCTGGACTCGACGAAGAACCCTGTGTGCAGAGGAGAGCTGAGGCGGAGGGTGAGAGCCATGCACTCCGTGGACCTGGGAGAGAGGGACCCCGTGTGCTGCCCTGGGCTCAGCACCAAGAAGGGAGTAGCAGAAGAAAAAGGGGGGTGGCAGGTCTCAGAAGGAGCCAAGTGCAAAGGCACAGGGGCATCTTAGAGCAGCCTATGTGGACCTAACCCCACTCCCAGCACAGGGGCACCCAGACACCCCACCCGTGAATTTTGACACATCCTGGTGTGACAGTGGATGCGAATATTGGGAGCGGGGGTGGGAATAGAGCCGGCTGTACTGTGTTGACTGAAAATAAGTTTCTTCCATCCTGGCAGAAGAAGAACTCCAAATAGAGGCTTAGCTGAGTTGTAACAAATCAGAGAAATTGTGTTTCTCGCACAAGCAAGTGTGTGAACTGGGAGTCTTAGCCTCTGTACATACTCGGCTCATTCTCTCCTCACAGCCAACTGCGAGGTCAGTGGGGTTCCCGAGGACCCCTGTTAGTCGCTAGTATTTTGCAGCATTTGGCCATGCAGTCCATCACGTCCTCTCTCCTTTTGCAAAACAATGTATTTCCCTACTCCCGGTTTTGGTGTCTGAAATTCACCTGTTAGCCACTAGGTGGGGCTATAAATTGCAAGATGCTTGGGGGCTTGCTGGGACAGGCTGGAAAAACACATTCGTGAAGGGTGACTGACTCTTGCTTGTGCTCAGAAATAGCACTCTCTCCTTCCCCATCTGGGCATTTCATACTCCTTATTTGCTAACCTGGGTTTTGAAAATTACAACAGTAAAGTGACTTTGCAAATGGTTCCGAAGTTTATCCATTTAAACCATCACCATCCCATTCCTGAGAGAGTCCCTGGTAACAGGTTGGTCTGTATCCTTTCTAACTTTTTCCTGTGACTCTAAATCCATGCCCACATACATACCTGTATGTGCCTACATAGGTGTAGCTCCATGTCCCCATATTAGATATTAGAAAGCACATGTATTGTTTTCCAGCTTGCTCGTTTTCACTTAGCATTTTTATACATGTTTTCCCATCAGGACAGATAGATCTATCTCATATATTTATTGAGCTCATAATACTCTACGGTATGAGTGTACCATAATTTTAAACACTATATCCCTCCCTCCTTCATCCCCCTGTCTTTGTTTTGCTATTACTAACAAAGTCGAAACAAATGTTTCCATATCTATAACTTTGTGCCCTTGCTATAGTATCTGATGTTTTAGTTCAGTTTGTTGTGTTTCGCTTTTGCATCTGCTGGGTCCTAACTGATGCACGTTTAAAATTTTTATAGCTATGGCTAGAATTGCTCTTCATAAAGGTTGTACTATTTTTAAACAATGTATTTTAATTGGTTTCGGAGAGGAAGGAAGAGGGAGAGGGAGAGGGAGAAAAAAACATCAGTGATGAGAGAGAACCATTGATTGGCTGCTTCCTGCATGCCACCTATTGGGGATCGAGCCTGCAACCTGGCCATGTGCCCTGACCAGGAATGGAACCATGACCTCCTGGTTCATGGTCAATGCTCAACCACGGAGCCACGCCAGGCTGGCAGAAAGGCTGTACTCTTTTAAACTCCCACCAACACCAAGAGCCATGTTCCTAAATTCTGCGCTGTACTCACCTGTTCAAGAACCGTACCATCCTGCAGACTACAGACCCCCGAGGGCAGGACTCTGCCTGCCTGGCCCTCAGCGGACTCCTGGGCACTTAGCCCAGCATCTGGCCACCTGCGGTGCTCAGTGAGTACTTGCTGAGTAAAAGAAAAGGTGTAGAATGAATACCTGCCAAGGATTCATTCTTAGAGGGATGCTTGGGAGAGTTTTAAAGCCAAGAACTGTGATAAGAAAAGTATTCAGGCTCGGAGGACCCTAATTTCCTAAATTCACTTGGGACAGTGAAGGTAAAAACACAAACAAAAAAAGCTGGCTGGCGTGGCTCAGTGGTTGAGCTTCAACCTATGAACCGGAAGGTCACAGTTCGATCCCAGGTCAGTGCATATGCCCGGGTTGCGGGCTAGATACCCAGTGGGGGGCGTGCAGGAGGCAGCCAATCAATGATTCTCTCTCATCATTGATGTTTCTATCTCCCCCTCTCCCTTTTTCTCTGAAATCAATAAAACTATATTTAAAAATATATATTAAAGACAAACAAACCCATGTTGTTTTATTCCAAAGTTTTAATCTGTTGCTTTGGCTAGATGGTAATGCAAAGAGGAAAACCCCTTTGGCTTCTCGAGGTGTGCTCGGCATGGGCAATATATTGCACATAAGTGCAGACACAGGGCACCTGGGAGGGTGGCCATCCTCACTGTGGATCCCAGGTAATCCCCTGCCTGTCACCCAGATCACCTGTCCTACACATTGACAACACGAGGTCTGGCCCCTGTGGCCGAGAGGCAGTGAGGGGGGCTGGTTTGTGGAGCAGGAGGCCTGGCTTCTGACCTGCCTTTCGCTCTGGGACCTTGGGCATCGCTCAGCCTCTCTGGGCCTCCGAGTGCTCATCTCCAGAGCAGATGCGCTCATTTCTGCAGTGACTGCCTCTTGGTGGGTGAGGCCCAGCAGCAGGTCATAAACAGTCATGTGCCATGCAAATGTGAAATGTTAGTTGCTGCCTTCTTGAGAAGACAAGACATAAACAGGTGAGAAGATCACTGAGAAAAGCAAGGTCCATCTCCTGCGAAAGCAGAACAATGCTTGAGGGCCCCCAGGGAGAAAACCTTAAGAGGCTAGAAGGAGAGGATGAGAGGAGCGAGGTGGGAGAGGAGCGGGAGAGGAGCAGTGGGGAGGGCTGTAGTACTGCAGCTGAGAGTGGAAAGCAGCCAGGCCTTCCAGGGATGCTGAGACGGAGGGTGCTCTCTCCCCACCAGCAGGCACCTACCTGTCTCCTGGGGCTGCTTTTGTTTGGTTGGCTGTGCAGTTCACCTTTGCTCAGCCCCAGGCTGTGGTTAACTTGGGGCCATGGGTGGGGGGGGGGAAGGGCACAATAGATGTAGTGGGAGGCATCTTAAGCAATAAATCCTCCTGTACCTTGAGCCTGCCCAGGCTTTCCCAAACCTGGGAACTGGCCGGTGCGCATCACCGGGAGAACCGCTAAATGTATTGCTGTGGGGGAAAACTTGCAGCATCCCTTTCTTCATGAACACTTTTTCATACTGGCTGACAGGTGACTGATCACCTGAGAATATATCCCGGCTCCAAGTGATGTGATATCTCTTCCTCCTGTGTTTCTCCGACTTTATTTTTATGCCTTAAAACTTTAAGAGAAAACATTATTATTATTGTTGCTACAGACTCAGTACCTGTTTCTCAAGCCCTAAGCCCTGGGGCCTGGCGTATGGTAGGCATTAATAAATGATGAATAAATGACTAGGTTAGGTTGATGTCTGCAGACCGCCCTGTTTCCCTCTGAGAGGGTCGGAGGAAGCTTTTGCTTTGTCGTGTGTGTGTGTGTGTGTGTGTGTGTGTGTGTGGTGGTAGCGGCGGCAGCTGTTGTATGCAGGACATGTGTGCACTGCTCAGACGCCCGTGTGCTGGAGGACTTGTCCAGTTTCCGGGAATGCTGGAGGCCCCGAGGGGCTGGCCAAGCTGCAGGGAGTCTCTTTCCCTGAGGTCAGTCCTTTAGGGTGGCCTGCATCCAATGGCTGACCCTGTGGTTGTAAAGTCTTGCCTCCCCAGTCCTATAGGTCATGCCTAAAGGGTGGCTTCACTTCAGACCTGTACCTGAGGGTGCTGTCCTTGGGCTGCATCACAGCTCAGCTTTCTTTCTCTCCTCCCCTCCCCTCCCCTCCCTTCCCCCCCTTTCCCTTCCCCTCCCACATGTTGACTTCAAGAACACTCCTTAGGCAACCTCCTTTGTGCTGAACTTCACGTGGGAGCTGCTTTCTTTCTATTTTAAAATTTAATATAATTTTATTTTATTTTTTTATTCTTTTTTAAAAATAAATCTTTATTGTTCAGATTATTACAGGTGTTCCTCTCCCCCCCCATAGCTCCCCTCCACCTGATTCCCCACCCCACCCCATGCCCTTACCCCCCTCCACTGTCTTCATCCATAGGTGTAAGATTTTTGTCCAATCTCTTCCCACACCCCTCACACCCGCTTCCCCCTGAGAATTGTCAGTCTACTCCCTTTCTATGTCCCTGATTCTATTATATTCACCAGTCCATTCTGTTCTTCAGATTTTTTATTCACTTGATTTTTAGATTCACTTGTTGGTAGGTATGTATTTGATGTCATTTTGTTGTTCATAATTTTATCTTTGCCTTTTTCTTCTTCTTCCTCTTCTTAAAGAATACCCTTCAGCATTTCATGTAATCCTGGTTTGGTGGTGATGAACTCCTTTAGCTTTTTCTTGTCTGTGAAGCTCTTTATCTGCCCTTCAATTCTGAATGATAGCTTTGCTGGGTAGAGTAATCTTGGTTGTAGTTTATTGCTGTTCATCACTTTGAATATTTCTTGCCAATCCCTTCTGGCCTGCATAGTTTCTGCTGAGAAATCAGCTGACAGTCGTATGGGTACTCCCTTGTTGGTAACTAACTGTTTTTCTCTTGCTGCTTTCAAGATTCTCTCTTTGTCTTTTGCTCTTGGCATTTTAATTATGATGTGTCTTGGTGTGGTCCTCTTTGGATTCCTCTTGTATGGGGTTCTGTGCGGTTCCTGAACTTGTAGGTCTATTTCTTTCACCAGGTAGGGAAAGTTTTCTGTCATTATTTCTTCTAATAGGTTTTCAATATTTTGCTCTCTCTCTTCTTCTGGCACCCCAAAAATTCGGATGTTGGTACGCTTAAAGTTGTCCCAGAGGCTCCTTACACTGTCTTCATATTTTTGGATTCTTTTTTCTTTTTGTTTTTCTGGTTGGGTGTTTTTTGTTTCCTCATATTTCAGATCTTTGGTTTGATTCTTGGGGTACATTGATCCACAGTTGAGTTTCTGTATATTCTTTATTTCAGACAGTGTATCCTTAATTTCTGACTGGTCCTTTTTCATTTTTTTGGCATTCTCATTAAGATCCTTAAAGGTCTCATCAGGTTTCTCAGTAGTTTTTAGAAGATTCTTGAGTAACCTTATAAATGTGGTTCTGAACTCTATGTCGTCCAGTAGTTTGCTTTCCTCCGTTTCTTTCATTCATGACATGTTTCTTTGTCTCTGCATTTTGGCTGCTTCCCTGTGTTGATGGAGTGGCTTTGTGTGGTAGGTGACCTATAGGGGGCAGTAGCTCAGCCTCCCCAATCACCTGAGGTGGACGCTCTTGGTACACCCCTTTGTGGGCTGAGTGCAGAGTCTTGGTGTAGTTAAGCCTTGATTACTGTTGGTACACTGGGAGGAATTGACCTCCAGGCCAATTAGCTGTGAGCACTCGCTGTGTCTGTAATGGAAGAACTGCTGCACTGGAGACACGCTTATGGTGCAGGACTTGTTTCAGTGGGGCTTTGGTGCTCACTGAGTCTGCCTCTTGAATGTGTCACTTATGGATGTGAGGAGTTGAAATCTGATGTCTCACACTCAACACTAGGTACACTGGCTTCTGGATTTCCAATGGGGTGCAGGTCAGCTACTGTCTGAGTCCACCCAGCAGGAGGTACAGTGAGAGCTACAGTTTTCTCCTCTTTGCTTGGGGTTTGGAGGTTTTGGAGCTGCCTGACCTGGGCTGCAAGTTTGCTAGGTTAAGCTGTGATAGGGCAGGCTTTTCTTATGCTAAAGCTGCTGCTTGGAGCTTGGGTGGGTTTGTTGGTTGTGTGGGACGGGGTCTCAGGGCATCACTAGGCTAGGGCATGGCAAACAGCGATGGCTACTAGTTAGCCGGCTCTGCATCTCCGACCATGTCCCTGCGTCCCGCACCCCAGTGCAGTAAACAATTATTCCTGTGCGCAGCTCTGCAAGCAAGCCCCCCTCACTTTCCAACCCGATGGCAGACAGTACAGCTTCTCCCCGTAGGAGTTTGGGTCCCCCGTGTCTCCCCAGAAACTGGATTTCAGAGTAATTGGGGGCTTGTTTCCCTTCAGGTTGAAAAAATCAACGCCTGCCACCAGCCCGGATCACATGCCTCCGTACCTCAGCTTTTCAGCACTTGTGCATGTCTCAATGCTCTTTTCTCTTTCCTTCTAGTTCTAGAACTTCCATTCAGCTAGCTTTCCCGTGGTTCTGAGTGATGGGCATTTTGTCTTTTAGTTGTAGTTTTGAAATTGTTGTGCGAGGCAGCAGTTTAGGTGTTTACCTACGCCGCCATCTTGGATTCTCTCTCGGGAGCTGCTTTCTGAGGAGCTCACCCTGTGGACTTTTGCTCTGTTTTTAAATACATCCCACTCTGCCTTGTACTCTTGGGCACTCATCGCAGCTAACATTCCCGAGGGCTCACATGAGCTGGGCACTCTCGCCACCTCCTCTCCCTTGGTTGGAATCTGCATGTTACAGGCAGGGAAGCAGAGGCTGGAGCAGGTGACTCCTCGCAGGCCCCAGCCAGTGAGTGCTAGAGCCAGAACTTGAACCCATGGGGATTCTAGAGCCCAGGCTCCTAACTACTCTGCCATCCCCGCTGGTAACTTCAGATGAGCGTGAGGACAGGAGTTTGATGAGCCCTTTTTGTCTAAAGGGGTTCTGGAGTCACATAGGTCAGAAATATTTCATGTTGAGGGCTCTCAGTGCAGTTCACCAAACACATCGATGTTGCAGAAGCTCTGAGAAGTCCTACCCTAGGATAACCTGTTGATATTTCCCAAACTTGGTTTTTAAAAAAATATGTTTTTATTGATTTTAGAGAGGGAGAGAGAGAGAGAAACACTGATGAGAGAGAAACACAAACATTGATTGGCTGCTTCCTGCATGCCCCCTACTGGGGATCGAGCCCAAAGCCCCCGCACGTGCTCTGGCGGGGAATGGAACCATGACCTCCTGGTTCATGGGTCGACGCTCAACTATTGCACCACACCAGCTGGACCCAAACTTCTTCATCCACAATAAAAATGTGGTGGCCCTTTAAAAGTCCTGATGTTCTGTGGGAAAATAACTATAGGAAACACTGGCCTCGAACTAAGGTGATTATTAGACTTGGTAAATGTTTGTGCTACTACACAAGTTGTTTCAAATCTGTAAAATGGAAGTAACCTTTTACCTCATTAAAGCTAGGTAGAAATCAATGAGCTACTAGTTACACTGGAAACGCTGAAAATCATTAATAACCAGAGCACTGGGAGTTAAGGAGCCATTCATATTTTCAGATTCAGAAAAGGTGACTGGTGTGTAATAAACATATAAACCCTAGCTCTGGAAACATTTCTGATGGGAGTCAGGTCTACACATATGTGTGTTAGGGGCTGTTTGAAGGATTCATAATTAGAACAAATATGATTAATCCATTAGACTTAGGTCATTGTTAAAATATTTAGTCATCAGATAATATTTGAGTGTGCATTGTGTGTCTATGCAAATATTCCTGGGAATATAAGGAAGGGAGTGTTATGGACCCTGTCTTTAAAGAATTTATATGCCATACATTTTTTTAAAAAAAACCTGGCCATGCCCACTGCAGACTTTGCTAATCAATCACTCTACTCTTAACACTATAGCACTCTAGGCAGCCATCACTCATTCACCAGAGTTGGCCCATGAGATGAAACCTATTTCTATAAGAAACATGTTCTGCAGAGTCTGGACATACAAATCTAAAGAACAGGGAGAATGTGACAAGTGCCAAAGGAATGATAAAGTCAGAGTATACAGTGTATAGCATAGGTTAGGGTAGTCAGGGAGGGCCTTGAAGGATGGGAGGGACTTGGATCGGGGAAGGGCATCCCAGGACACCTCAAAGGTGAAGTAAATCCCAAATAACCAAGAGGCAGGCTGGGTCTAAAAGCTTTGCTGCGTGTGGACACTGATGCTTCCTTCTCCTAGATTCTAGAAGACCTGACTCCTTTCAGAGTCACTTTGACTTTCCGATTGGCTGCCAGCATCCAGCTGTAATTTCAGTCTATTGCCCAGTCAGAGACAGAGAACCCAAATTCCAGTCGCCCGTAAATTACTTCTAGTTATTGCAATGACAAAGGCTGCTTCGAAGGTGACCTGCTCACTCCCTGTTTTAGAGCCTCATACATCAAACAGGAAGATGGAGCAGAGTCAGTTTCTACGAGGAGATCCAGACTGTAGCAGGAACGGGTGGCAACTGTCTGCGAAATTGAGCACTTTCTGTCAAAACTTAATTAAATTAGCCCTGATTCTATAAATAATAGAGCAGAGTCACCCTCCCGCATCCCTCCAGAACCCACATGCCTTCTCCCTCTACCTCTTGAGAAAACCGAGTATTGAATGCATTGCACTAGGAATCAGTTTGTAAAAATTAGGCAACGATTAGTTTAATCCAACCTTTGCTATTGATTTAAAGAAGCAGAATGTGCTTCGGGTTAGAAGGGACAGAGACTTGCAAGATGTGTGGGATGTCCAGCAAGTAGAAGGGAAGGTACAAGGAGCGGGGGGGGGGGGGGGGGGGGGGCGTGCCAGAGACTGGGCTTCTTGCCCCTCGCTGCCTGCAGGCGGCCAGCTCTGTGGTGTTGGGCTGATCTCTTTCTTTTTGGCTCCTCAGTTTTCCCATGCAGGTCATATTTAAGGCCTTGTATCAGGTAGGTTTTTTCCTCATTCATGCCGCGTGCCCAGTGAGTTAGCTGGGGACTTGTCTCCATGTCTTCTTGGGCCGGGTCTCAGGGTGATGGAGATTGCTAGGATAGAAGAAAAGAGTGCTGTCGAGGGTCTCTCACAGGCAATCAATGGGCCTAGAAGTGTCGTATGTCATGTCCTCTCACAATTCATTGGACAGACCTCGTCCTATGGCCCCACACAGACACAGAGGGCCAGACAACACAGTCCTTCCATGTGCCTGGCTTGGGGCTAACGGCATTTCTCTGGCCTCTTCCAACAACAAAGTCATCTAATTCTTTACTTTTCATAGAACTCTGGAATTTTCATTTCTACATTCCACTTCGATTAGAAATCCTGTCCACTCACCTTCTTCTTTCAAGTGGTGACTATTTCCTCATGAAGGGGTCCACTATACCTTCATGGTCCTTCTAGCTGTGTGATCCTGGACAACTGCTCTGTGATCCAGTTTTCCCTTATGTACAAGAGGGACAATGATGGTACCTACCTAATGAGGTGATTCTTAGAATTGAATGAGTTGGTGTATAGAACAGTGCCTGGCATATGTTGAGTGCTCAAAAGCACTAGAGGTTACCGAGAAAAGCAATTCAGTCTGGAATAAAAAATAGACCCAGAATAGCCACAGCAATCCTGAGAAAGAAGAACAAAGTTGGAGGGATCACAGTACCAGATATCAAGCTATATTACCAAGCCACGGTTCTCAAAACTGCCTGGTCCTGGCATAAGAACAAACGTATAGACCAATGGAATAGAACAGAGAACTCAGAAATTAACCCAAGCCATTATGCTTAATTAATATTTGACAAAGGAGGCAAGAGCATACAATGGAATCAAGACAGTCTCTTCAATAAATGGTGCTTGGAAATTTGGTGAGATACATGCAAAAAAATGAAACTAGATCACCAACTTACATCACACACAAAAACAAACTCAAAATGGCTAAAGGACTTAAATGTAAGATGAGAAACCATAAAAATCCTACAAGACTCCATAGGCAACAAAATATCAGACATATGTTGTAACAATATCTTTACCAACACAGCTCCTAGGGCCATGGAGACTAAGGGGAAAATAAACAAATGGGAATACATCAAAACAAAAAGCTTTTGCAAAGCAAAGGAAACCATCAACAAAACAACAAGAAAGCCCACTGCATGGCAGAACATATTTGCCAGTGCTAGTTCAGATAAGGGTTTAATCACCAAAATTTACAGAGAACTCATACAACTTAACAAAAGGAAGATAAACAATCCAATAAAAAAATGGGCAAAGGACCTAAATAGATACTTTTTGAAAGAGGACATACAGAAGGCCAAGAGACACATGAAAACATGCTCAAAGTCACTAATCATCTGAGAGATTCAAATCAAAACAATGAGGTACCACCTCACACCTGTCAGAATGGCTATCATCAACAAATCAACAAACAACAATTGCTGGCGAGGATGTGGAGAAAAAGGAACCCTCGTGCACTGCTGGTGGGAATACAGACTGGTATAGCTACTGTGGAAGACAGTATGAAGTTTCCTCAAAAAGTTAAAAATGGAACTCCTATTTGACCCAGTAATCCCACTTCTAGGACTATATCCCAAGAAACCAGAAACACCACGTAGAAAGGATATATGCACCCCTATGTTTATAGCAGCATAATTTATAACAGCTAAGATTTGGAAACAGCCTAAGTTCCCATCAGCAGATGAGTGGATTAAAAAACTGTGGTACATCTACACAATGGAATACTACGCTGCTATAAAAAGAAGGAACTTTTACCATTTGCAACAGCATGGATAGAACTGGAGAGCATTAGGCTAAGCGAAGTAAGTCAGTTGGAGAAAGATAAGTATCATATGATCTCACTCACATGTGGTGTATAATGATCAACATAAACTGATGAACAAAAATAGATCCAGAGACAAATGGCAGGGGAGGTTACGGGGGGGGGACATGGGGGGTTAGAAAGCAGCCAAAGGACATGTATGCATGCATATTAGCATAACCAATGGACACAGACACTGGGGCGGTAGGGGCTTGCCTGGGGTGGGGATGGCTGGGGTGGGGTGGCGGTCAATCGGGGGAAAAGAAGACATATGTAAAACTTTAGACAAAAAAAGAAAAAAAAAAGAAAAGAAAAAGGCTTCCCTAGCCTTTAAAGTCTGAGGTCTCCAGGCTTCCACTCAAGGCTGTCAGTCCCATGCATTCTTTCCATGAGCTTGTTCGTTCTCATGCCGTCAGCTTCATCTTCAGCCCCAGCCTTTCTCCATGTCTATAGGATTTGTCCATCTGGGTATTCCATGGCATTCCAGATTTTTGAAAGTGAGCTTATTATCTCCTCCTGTCATCATTGTCATCCATTTAGCCATTCACCTTCTTTTACTGGTTCTTAGCACAATGGCTCAGAGGACAAGCTTTGAAGTTTCATGGGCCTAGGTTGAAATCATTGCCGCACACTAGCTCTGTGACCTTGGGCAGGTGACCTAACTCTTTTGAACTCTAATCTCAGAGATGGGGATGATAATAATAGTACCTACCTAATAGGGTTAGTTTGAAGATTGAATGGGATCATTATGTGAATCACCGGCGGAGCCAAGGACACATAATAAGTGCTCAGTATATGGTAGCTCCTGCTAATGTCCTCAAAATGATGCTGGTGCCAATGCTCTCCATCACTTGGCCTTAGGTGAGGCATTTATTTTCTCCTGTCCAGATAACCTCAGCAGCCTCCTGTATCACTGGTCTCCCTGCCTTCTCTGGTCTCCCTGCCTCATCTCCACTGACTCTTATTTATGCCAGGATTTTATTTCTAAAACACAGCTCTGACTCTCAAATATCTCCTCGTTGCCTAAAGTATAAAGGCCACACTTACTGGTTTCAGGTAGTATCCCGACAGTGCTAGTGTATAGGGATGCTCAATAAGTACCTGATGAATACTAATTTGCTTACCTACCTGTAATCCACCATTGACACAGGCCGGCTAATTAGTGTAGGAGTGCCTGTGGCTACCCAGCAAGGATTTGAGCAGGACTGGACACTGCACAACTCCAGGGGGCGCTTTTCACTTGATATTCTATAAGAATGGCACCTCTGGAACACAGTGATATTCCCTGGCGTTGGACAGTGCAATGACTGGGAAGAGTCCCGGAGGCTCATTCCATCCCCAACCTTGGGCAAGTCGCTTTGTGACCTGGAGCCTCAGTTGTAAGAGGAGGCTAGCAAGGCCTGTGCTACTTTCCCTTACAGTTCTCGTGGCTGTGAAAGGGCTTATGCACTGGGAAGTGCTGTCTCCCCCAATCTTCCTGCTATTGCTGTCATCAGTAGTGACTGTGAGCAGTAAACACTAAAAGAACCTAATCACCCACAGTAGGTTTCCAAGGTAGAAGCCCCATTATGAGCAGTAGATGTATGATCGGCCCAAGGATATTATCCTAATATATAAAAACCCAGGATCTGTAACATCCACAATGACTGGAGGCTTGACCAACCGGGAGTCTTGGCTGCCTTGGCTGCGGGAGCCCGGACCCAGCACTGACTGCTGAGGGGGCTGTGAATCAGGACCAGAGAGAGGCCTGGGGAGAGAGAAGCAGGGTCTGACCTGTAGCTTCCATGGCAGCTGTTGGTCAGCACTTGCCTCTCTCTTTTGCTCTGGGCCTGACCAGCAGCCGTGCCTCTCTTTCTCTCTGGTCTCTGCTGGGGCTGCTGATCAGCCCCACCTCTCTGATGAGGCCCATTGATAGGCCTGGAGATGCTGACTGGCATAGAAATTGACCAATTAGAACCAAATCTGGGTGAAGTGTGAGGAGGCAATGGCTGCCTAGGAGGCGGAGCTTTATTTATTTATTTTTTAAAATATATTTTATTGATTTTTTACAGAGAGGAAGGGAGAGGGATAGAGAGTCAGAAACTTCGATGAGAGAGAAACATCGATTAGCTGCCTCCTGCACATTCCCTACTGGGTATGTGCCTGCAACCAAGGTACATGCCCTTGACTGGAATTGAACCCGGGACCCTTGAGTCCACAGGCCGACGCTCTATCCACTGAGCCAAACTGGCCAGGTCAAGGTGGAGCTTTTGATGCTAAGTGGCATAGAAACAGACCAATCAGAACCAAATCTGGGTGAAGTGTGAGGAGCCAATGGCTGCCTAGGAGGTGGAGTTTTTGACACTGACTGGCATAAAAACCGACCAATCAGAACCTAATCTGGATGAACTGCGAAGGCAGAACCTAAGGTGGGGGCTGAGGAGAGGTTTTAAGGGCAACTGCTGTTTGGTGTAAGGTGTAAGAAAGCAGTTCAATTTTTTAATGACCAGTTTGGCAGTATAGTGCATATGGCTGGCTATCAGCCCAGATATAGGATTTATGTATTTTTGTCTGCCAAGAGCATCTCCTCCTGCTGAAAAAGGCTTCCCCCCCATTTAAGCAATCCTATCCTATATAATCTATCTATACGACTAAAAGGGTAATATGTTAATTAGACCAGGTCGACCAGCCATCTTCTGGACGTCTGACTTCCTTAGAGACAAAGCCATGGTGATGGGGGCTGAGGCAAGGCTGTTAGGGGCTATCAGGCTGGCAGGGGAAGGCAGTTGGGGGCGAGATCAGGCCAGCAAGGGAGAACAGTTGGGGGCGAGATCAGGCCAGCAGGGGAGGGCAGTTAGGGGCGATCAGGCAGGCAGGCAGAGAGATTAGGGGCAATCAGGCAGACAGGCAGAGGCAGTTAGGGATGATCAGGCAGGCAGGCAGGTGAGCAGTTAGGAGCCAGTGGTCCCAGATTTCGAGAGGGATGTCTGACATCTCCCAAGGGGTCCCTGATTGGAGAGGGTGCAGGCCGGGCTGAGGGAACCGCCCCTCCCCCTGTGCATGAATTTTGTTTATTTATAATTTAAACGACTCATATTTCTTATGTCAAAGGCAATACCCATAATAGCAGAAAATAATAGTCTAGCCCAGTGGTTGGCAAACCGCGGCTTGCGAGCCACATGCGACTCGCGAGCCGCTGTTTGCCATTCTGTTGACTAATGAGTTTGCCGACCACTGTCATATACTACCATTTACCTCTTTGCACACAATATGCCACAATTGCCTAATCCTCACAGCTTCCAACTACATAGTAACATTTAGTCTAGTCCAGTGGTCGGCAAACTCACTAGTCAACAGAGCTGCGGTTTGCCCACCACTGGTCTAGCCAAAAAAGAGAAAATAAAAATATCCCTAATCCTGCCCACACAGGAGCAAACATTAATTCCTTGATATATTTTCTTCTAGAATCTTTCCCAGGTGCATGCGATATACATACCATTCTATAGCCTGCTTCCTCCCCCCACTTAATGTACCGCAAACTTCTTTTCACGTTAATAAAGTTGCCTTCACAGTGTGATTATTAATGGATGCATGTTCCTTGGGGTGAGGGCACACTTTAACTTATTTCACTAACACACTCTTGCTGGCATTTAGGTTAATTCTTACTTTCCCCTGTGATCAGTGGGCTGCAAGGAACATGCTTGTGGCTAAATCTGTGTGCACACCTATGCTTATTTTCTTAGCTTACATCATAGATATGGAATCACAGAGTCAAAGAGTAGGCATATATATATTTAAAAAAAGGCTTTTTGCAAAGAACTGCCAATTGCCTCTAGTAAAATTGTATGACCAACTGTATTTTGAAGGTCATTTCTAAGACTGGAGTGTGCAAAATAAATAAACAGAACTTTCAAATGGAATTAGGTTGCTGGACTGTTATATGGGTTTAGTCAGAAATGCGGGGAATGGTGCATGGTGATGGAGCAGCAGGAAAGCCTTAGGAATAGGTTTGAGGCAATTTTCTCCAGATCCTCTTAATATTTAAAAATTGGGGTATAATTCTTATGGATCATAGTTTTACTTAAATTGATTTTTGTAGAGAAGGTTAGAGATCACACATATCTGACTCTCCTCTCCTTCCAGGCACATGGAAGGGGATAGTCCCTAATTCTTTGCAGAAGTTGGGGCTGGTGACCTTGTCTAGCCAAAGGGCTGTGAGCGGAATGACTCGGGTCACTCTGGGGTGAAGGACCTAATTGCCCGTAGGAGACGCCCCTCGCGCTCTCTTCTGCATGTTGGCTGAGGAGGCTACGTGCTACAGAGAGTGCCCGGCAGGATGGGGGAGCCCCACCCACCTGGGCCTCTGAGCTTCTCCTGAGGACAGTGGCCCTGGAGAGCCACCTGTGCCGTGGTGGGCGTGGCGTGAGTGAGGAATAAATGTGTGCTGAGTCACAAAGATTTGGGAGTTATATTTTTTTAACTGAAGCGTAATCTAATGAATCTCAACTAACAATACAGTGACATAATTGGATTCCAGAGCTAAGTTATTAGTCATTCAGAAATACTTCCGAGAGTGTACTGTGAGCAAGAGAGCGTCCCCAAAAGGAGTCACTCACGCATGTCTTCTCACAATGCCAGGTTTACCAGGGGAGACTGTCCAAGTAAGCCAGTAGAGTTGCACATAGGTTACCCACAGAGAGGGGGAGCTTACGGAGCAGAGCAAGTGTCCGGTGTGCAATCCAGGCCACTGGCGGACAGGTGGGTGTTGGTCTCAAGCCAGGTAGCCACAGAGGCAGCACATGTCCTGTGGAGTGGAAGTCCCATTGGGCTCTGAGTGTGACCTGGGTACAGCCAAGCTCGAACATCGAATGGTCAGAGCTCTGAGTCCTTATAGCCCACAAGGGGTGGAGGTCCTATGCATACCAGTGTCCAGAAGGAGTCCTTATCCAAGTGTCCAGACTTGTGGGTTTGGGGGTTCTGGGCTCCTCTTAAGGGCATTCCCATGACACCCCACTACCTCAGTCTTGACATTGCACTTGACATAACTGTCATGGCTGAGAGTGACCCCCTATTGGATTGTCCGAGGTGTCCAAGAAGCCCGCTCTGCTCTGTTCAGGTGTCTGCTCTGTGCAGGGCACTGTGGAGGGTGGACGAGAGTACACACCTCTCCTCTGTTTGCAAAGTGTGTACAGCTTGTGCCCATCTCTACTGTCTGTTGAATAATGTGTGTAGATTAAATATTAGAGACCTCCATAGGCAGGGTATACTCTTTAAAGGGATTTTGTCATGATGTTCATGTATTAAAAACAGGTCTAACAAATGCCTATTGTTGTAGTCTTCCCAGCGCAACACACCCTTCTCCCTTTGGAAAACTTCCCTCCTGCCCCATGTGGTTCTGGTGGGTTAGCTGACTATAGCCCCCACCTCCCTCACCCCTGGAAAAGGCAAATAACTTCCCTGGAATTTTTTGAATTGCAGGTGGCAGTGGTAGCTCCATCTTGCCCCTGTGTCAAGAGCGGTGGGATTTGATCCCAGAAGCAATGTCCCCGAGGAGCTGAGACAGTGAGGACACTCGCAGACCAGAGCCGAGATGAGATCCAGAGTGTTGGCCAGATGCTAATGCTGCCTGAACCTGGGATCCTGACTAGCCTGGGGCCAGTACCACCATGTGCGTCCTGGTGAGTCAGCCAGTGCATTCCCTCTCTTTCTCGTTTAAGCTAATTTCAGCTGGTTTCTGTTTCTTCCGATAGGAAGAATTTTCATTAATGTAACAAATATATTTGTCGACACAAATAAATAACCATGTGCTGATAGCCACTAACATGTATTGAGAATTTTCATACATAATCTCAGTCCTTATAAGGGCTCTACCACTTTGCATACTTGTGATCACTACATCGCAGAGGAAGAGAGTGAAGCTGGTCTGAGACAGATAGCTTGCCCAGGTCACACAGCTTGTAAGTGTTAACACGGAAATAAGACCCAGTCAGTCAACTCCCCAGCTCATAGTCTTAGCACTAGCCCACCTGGGACTGAGTCTTCCTATAGTGGTTTGTGGGAAGTGTATACCATGTTTTTGTTTCTCTACCTGAAATTATCTTCAAAAGATGACAAAATAATTTATGGCCATTTTGCAGAGACATGCACAATGCCTTCTGTTTTGCAGAAATGAAATACAGACCCTTGTAATTGGCTTTTTCATTTTAAAAGTGTCTAGAAGAAACATTGGACTATTTGGTGTCATTCTAGACTTTGCTCACAAGGACTGAGTTGGAGAAGGTAGAAGTTGTGATAATAAAAATGATGACTTAATAGAGGAATGAAATAATGTTTTCATCATAAATCTCTCATCTTTCCCCCCTGCTGTAATGGCCCATATCACCCATGCTTTTTATTTTATTGCTTTCCCTCCTTTTGATTGTCAGGTCAGCTTAGAGAAGCACACAGGTCTTTCTGGTAAACTAGCCATCCACCTGCCAAGTGGGTTTTAAGACTCTGCCACCGATGAACTTGGCCGTCGGCCCGCTCTGATGGGGCATGAAGCAGAAGAGAGAGGTAGGAGGTAGCCCCTGGCTCCGGCACCGTCAACCTGGGGCCTGGGGCTGAGAGCAGGGCTGTCCTTATGCGAATGTTATCCTTGGAGCCAGAGCCAGTGACCCCTAGGGAGCAGCAAGAGCTCTTGAAGGTCCATTTGAAGTCTCTGTGCTACCCGTTTGAAGGCTTGTGATACCTGTACCTGGCGCCTCCTGATTGATTTTATTCTGTACTCACATGGAGAGCGTCGTTCCCTGTCGGTGCAAACACCTTGCAGAAGTTTAAGGAGAGGCAGCACGTGGCAGGTGGCTGTGGAGGGAGTGCACAGGCTCACATTGTGGACTCTCGGGACATTTGAATCTCAGCCTTTGGCCTCACCGTTTGCATGAGTTCCGGCAGGTGACTCATCTCGCCAGTGGAGGTGAGAGAAGTACCCAGGGTAGAGGGCTGTTTGAAGTATTAACTGAACGAGCACATGTAAAGTACTTAGTTCACACTCATGCTCATAAATAGTCGGGGAGGAAGCTGTGCGGGGGCTGACATTTGCAGGTACAACAGCGCGGTTTCTTAGCAGCCAGATGACCCTGGATAAGCCATACATTCTTTTTTGTCCTTGAATGGGGTCACCTGAGAAAGTACCTTAAGCAGGTCTGGCAGATCAGAGGTGTTTAATAAATGGTACTCTACCCGCCCTGCCCCGGGTCTCAGTTTTCTCAACTGTAAAGTGAAGGTGGTTGAGGCACTTTCTGTCTTTAACTGCTGAAGAATTTGAGTCACATATCAGAGGTCCTGATAAAAAAGGGTCTCTTTTTTTGTGGACTGGTTAGGTGGACGGGTGCCTAGGGTGAACAGGGCTCCCCTGGTGTTAAGGATCATCACCCAAGAGAGTTGCCATCCACTGTCACCCACGGCAGAGGTCAGGGTTCTGAGGGCGCAGGCGTGGGGAGGAGGCAGCATGGAGAGGGGGCAGTGCTGGTGGGCTCCAGTCCACCTTTGCCACAGATTAGCTGTGGACCTTGCTGTCTCCCAGCCTTCAGCTTCTCCAGCTGGAAAACACAAGGGCGCCCCTTTGAGGATTCTAAGAAGTGGAGGGTATGGGCACTGAGGCAGAGGGGTATGGGAAATTTAGGAGACAATGGGGGTTAGGCATGGAGGAGTGCCTCAAACGCTGTCTATCTTATGGCCCTTTATTCTGGAAGATTGACAGTGCCAATGCTAGCATCCCAATTCCACAGGAGGGGGAGGTGAGAGAGATTCAATGCTTTGTAAGGTGCCACAGTGAGTCAGCACTGGGATTGGGTCTTAAGTCCAGGTTTGATGACTCTCAATCCTGTGCTCTTTCTCCAGAAGACTGGGTTAAGTTGTAGGGTGGCTGGGTACTGATACCAGCTCTACCAAAAACGGGGCCTTGTGCCCTACCCAGTTTGGCTCAGTGGATAGAGTGTCGGCCTGCGGACCAAATGGTCCTGGGTTCGATTCCGGTCAAGGGCACGTGCCTTGGTTGCAGGCTCCTCCCCAGCCAGGACCCTTGTCAGGGCTCATGTGGGAGGCAACCAATTGATGTGTTTCTATCATATCTGTGTTTCTCTCTGTCTTTCCCTCTCTCTTCTATTCTCCCTAAAAACCAATGGAAAAATATTCTCAGTTGATGATTAACAAAAAGAAAAAAAAAGAAAGAAAAAAAGAGAAGAAAAATAGGGCCTTATAAGTTGGGAATAGCTTGTTGGCCTTGCCAAGCCTCAGTTTTCTCATCTGTAAAATGGTAGGTTTTCATGAGATTGCCTCAAAAATCCTTTTTAGCTCTGAAGTCTAGAATCATCTCTCTGCCCATCAGACCCACCTCTGCTGCCTTCCAAAGCATAATGCTGAACGTGACCAAGTCTCTCCATCAGGGCCCTGTATGCCTACCACTTTCTTGAAGACAGTGTGTGAACATTGCTTTTATTGCTGGATAGGGAAGTTGATAATAAAAGCCACCTCCTTGGGTGCCCTAATTCCACTTTAGGAAGAATGAACATATTGTTTTAATTAATCATATGAAAGCAAAATTAGCATGATTGTGTGAAAGGTGTTGTAAATCATCCCGATCCACATCATTGAGCAAAGAGCATTTAGTTATTCCGGAGTTGTTAAAGATTTTATCTACCCAAGTGAAAATTCAATTAGTACTAGCTTCAGCTTATATAAAACTGAGGATTTTCCGCTGTGGGAAAGTACTCTTTGTGTGTGTGAATACCACCTTGTGCCACTTTGATAAATTACTGTAATTAACAGTATCCTACGCAAGCTAAACAAAATTTACTGAACTGCTGTTGTAGAAAAGGGATATCTTCTCTCCTCTTGTTTGGGAGATTACTTTAATCTATACATGATATTGCCTCAAATAGCATTCTTTTTATGCTGAGGTTTGAAAATACCTACCGAGTTCTAGTTGGCACCAGCAAGACGCAGTGGGTTTTCATCGTACCCCACCTTTCCCCCTCCGGCTGTAGAGGCATCAGCTATGGGCTTCACTATGATTCAATTAAATGCGCTATGTTTAATTAGGTTGCTAGGGAAACCCTGCAAGCAGAACCAACCTGGAACATGCTGATAGCTTAGCCAAAGGGCTGAGTTATTTAGGGAAGGGCAGGGATGATGGGAGCGGCGAGGAGAAGGAGGCAAAGGAGACTTTTGCTCCCAGAGGTCTGGCACAGACTCCTGCTTTGGCGACATGCTTGCTCCTCCTTGTCTTGCGTCCTTGGCTGTGCCTGCCTCTTTTCTCCCACCCAAATCTTACCTGTACGTGAAGGCCCACCCCCTTCCTTCTTTCAGAAGTCTTCCGAAGAGATCTTTGTGCGTGTTTTGCTTGTAAACATTGCTGGGCATGCCAAGTTCTCTCCCCGGATTTATCAGCATATCTTTTTATGGGTTCTGTAACCTTTTCTCCTATGCCCTCCACAGGGTTTAATTCTCAACGAGGAAACTCCACAGACATTGGCAGGGTTTCCACTGGAATGGCCCAGATTTCATCTTGATCTTTATCATACCAGCTGCCCAACTCTCAACTCTTTGTGGGGAGAACTCTGGGGACAAGGCCACACAGAGCCAGAGCTTGTCTAGTGCATTGTGGTCATTTCTGAAGGAGTTTTCCAGTGATTCCTAGTAGCACTATGGCTGCGGTAATGAGCTAACAATGACTGACTACGTGCTGTGTCCTAAGCCTGTTGGAAAAAGCTTTGTATGTGCGCACAGTCTGGCCCTGCTTCACGACAGGGATTCGCCCTGAGAAATTCATCCTTAAGCGACTTTGTGGTTGTGCAAGCATCGCCGAGCGTGCACACCTAGGCTAGATGGTACACCACCATTGTGTATGCGGGTCGGTGTTGACTGAAATGTTGTTATGCGGGGCACCACTGTATTATCTTATTTATCCTCACTGGGATATCCGAGGAGATGGGTGTTCTTATTTCCAATTTATAAAAATGGAGGGTGAGAGAGGTAAATAAACTTGCTCAGGGTCACGTAGCTAGAAAGAACGAGAACCAATATTGGAAGCCATGTACTGTCTGTCACCAAAGGCAGTGCTCTTAGCGGTTGCACAGAGCTGCTTCCCATGCTAGTTGTTGGGAGAATCTGGAGGTATCCAATGAGTTACCCGCCCGCCTTTTGGCTCACCTGTGCTGTAGAGTGCTTTCCTGTTCAGGTGGGAAAGTCCTGTCAGTGAGTGACTGCGACCTGCGTGTGAACCTGAGGATGTTCCTGGAGGTGCATCACACGCTGATGTCTTCTGTCACCTGAGCCTCAATGGGGAAAAGCTTGAGAACTCTTGCATCAGCCTGCGAGCTTCCTGATCAGGCTGTTTGGGTACCCTGATGGTTTAGCCTTCATACCTCTGTGTAGTTACAAGAATCCATCTCTAACGTCCTGGCTAAGTGAATTCACGGAATGTAATTCTTCCCAGGAACAGAATTCTGTGCTGTAGATATCACCACCTTTGCTGATACATCACTAGTGTGCAAGGGAAGAATGAAGACAGTAATCTATCCAAGTCAGTTTGTGTCCTGTAACGTGTATGATAACCAAGGACCTCACAAGGGCATTTTGAAGGTTGAATGAGATTGAGTATGTGAAACGGCTTAAAAAAGGAAACCGTTGTGCCCGTGTGAGTTGCTGCTGTGAAAAATCTTGGCTGATATAGTGACTATTGGTGTCATTCTTGGCCAGGCAGCAGGCATTTTCTTTTCTTTTTAAAAAAAAAATTTTTTATTGAGTTCAGAGAGGAAGAGAGAGAGAGAGAGAGAGAGAGAGAACATCAATGATGAGAGAGAATCATTGATTGGCTGCCTCCAGCACACCCCCCCCCCCCCCACTGGGGATTGAGCCCACAACCCGGGTATGTGCCCTGACCAGGAATCGAACTGTGACCTCCTGGTTCATAGGTCGACGCTCAATCACTGAGCCATGCCGGGGGAGGTGGGAGGTGGGGGGACGGGCGGCAGACATTTTCTTTCCTAATCAGTAGCCACACCTGACTTCCCCTCTGGGGAACCATCTTATTTCAGGTGTTTTGGGTGTGGCCCCACTCTTGATGGCCAAGTTTTCAGGGTTTAAAAGGTCTTGCTGCACCCTGCTCCCCACTCACCATGCCCCAGCTGGCTCTAGAAATGCATAAAAAAGAAGCTTATTCCACATACACCAGTGAACAAATGTCTGACTCCCTTTTGGGGCATATCAACAGCATGCCTAATTTAGTGATGAAAAAGCAAACTGTAATTGTTGGACAAGTAGCCTTAAGGCAACAGAAGCAAAAATGAATGAGGAAGAAACCAAAAACACACCCAGTCTCACCACCCTAGCAAGCCATTCAACTGTTTCTAAATGTTTCTGTTACTTTAAGTTTCTGACCCAGAGAGGTTAAATGACATCTCTCAAGTTCCACCCCAAATCAGCATGTGGACAAGGAACGGGGACCAGAGTCTGCACTACACATTTGCTCTCTTGGCTGTTTTCCTGCAAGCTTCTCCAGATGAAGGTTTGGATGCTTTCTTGGTCTCCATCCAGAAGGTTCCCACTTACACACTAGGCAGTGTCCTTCCACAGCAACTGGCTGTGTGAAGGAGACTGCGGGGGGAGAGGGGGCGGGGAGAGGAGGACAGGAGAGGAGGGAGTCGAGCAACCCAGCTTTATTAAAACTACAGGAGTTATTACCTGGTGGTTCTTTCAGATGGCTAATGGGGCAGAATCAGGCTGGGGACCCAGTAGGATTTCTAATTTGTCAACACAACACAGCCCAGCCCTGAGGAGCAGCTCTGAGGGAAGAGGCTTTTAAAGGGAAGGAGAGAAGGTGGCAGAACTGAGGGGCCAGAGGAGGTTGCTCTGCCTGTTTGCAGCAGAACAAAATGAACTTGAGGCTTTATTTCCGGATTGCCAGGGAAATACAAACTCTCAGGGTGGGGGGGAACGGGTTTTAGAGTTTGCGCTGTGATGACCTGTGTCCTGGGATGATTACCAAACCTCTGTCCCAGTGACTCTGTGGCTGGTAGCCACTGCCTCTGGAGGCAGCTCACTCCAACAGCCACTCATGTGGTCAACAAATATTAATGAAGCACCAAATAGCAGGAGCAACCCGCCAGCACTGGACCAGGTGCTGGGTGCGGGGAGATGCCTGAAATCGGCTTGGCCCTGCCTTGGTTGGCACCTACAGAGGTTGCAGACACTAAATAATTCAAAGCGTGGGTAAAATAATCATAACTTACAATGTCTGTTATGGGCTAAATTGTCTTCCCCTAAATTCACACATTGAAGTCCCAACCCCTAGTCTGTCCGAATGTGACCTTATTTGCAGAGGCAGTCCAGTTAAATGAGGCCATTAGTGTGGGCCCTAATCCAATAGGACTGGTGTCCTTAGAAAAAGGGGACATTTAGACACAGACATGCATAGAAGGAAGAGGATGTGAAGAGACACAGGGAGGAGGGCCATCGACAAACCAAGGAGAGAGGCCTGGAATGGATCCCTCACCGTTCTCAGGAGGAACCAGCCCTGCTGACGCCTTGACCTCAGAATCTGGCCCCCAGAGCTGAGATAGTACATTCCTGTTGGCACGCGGTTTGTTGTGGCCGCCCTACCTAACGAACACAATGTCGTAAGAGACAAATGGGCTGTGAGAGACGATAATGGGATTGAGGGATGGAAATGTAGTTCAGATTTGGGGGTTCCCAGTGGCCTCCGTTGGGAAGTGACATTTAATCTGAAGCCTTGGGTGTTCCTGTTGCCTCTCTCATCCCCTCTTTTACTCAACCCCCGCTTACTCCCTCCGCTCCAGTACCCTGGCCTCTGCACTGTTCTTTGAACAAACCAGAGATGCTCCTACCGCAGGAACTTCAGCTGCTCCCTCTGCCTAGAATGCTCTCCCTCAGGTACTCTCTGACTAAGTTCCTTTCCTCCCTCAAGTATCGGCTTCTCCATGAGGTTAAATGCCAGGGTGCCAGTCACCATGGGCACCCTACCTCAAATGGCTACTTGTCTGGTACACCCCCACCTTGGCCCCAGAACGCCCAACCCTCCTTCCTTTGCCATGCCTTTCTTTATATTCCTCAGCACTCAACACCTAACGTACTATATTAGCTACTCATTTATTATAGTTATTGTTTATAGTGTTCATCTTTGGACAGAATTTAGGTCCATGAGGGCAGGGATTTTTGTCTGTTTTGTTTACTGCTATATCCCAAGAACCCAGAACAGAGCCTGGCATGGCATGACACAGAGCAATACACAGCTGTTGAATGAGTATGTGAGTAAGGCCTGTAAGGTGTGAGGAGGAGTGCTTGAGGCAGAGGGATCTGCATGCATATGGCCCAAAGGCAAGAAAGCGTTCATGGAACAGAAGGAAGGGTGGGGCGCCCATAGAGAGTGATGGGAAATGAGGTTGGAGAGTGGACAGGAGCCAGATCTTTGGACATTTCTGATTGTTAGGCATGCTTTTCCTTACTGTGGGTTATGATCAGTCTCTGGTCTTAGTTACCTGTCTTGGAGTAACATCAACAAATCTTTTAACTTGTGGTGGCCCATCAGATATTTGAAGTTGAATATCATGATCACTCTCCACCTCCAAATTTTCTCCAGGCTAATGGGTCCAGTTGCTTTGGCAAGGGTGCCTTTTAAAATGAGAACCTTAATAAATACAAGTTTGTTTCTTACTCATATAAAGTTTAATTAAGTGTTTTTGATTGGTGAGTGGCTTGTCTCCAAGCAGTAATTGAGAGACAAGGCTCTTCCCATCCTGAGGCTCTGCCTGCATCAACAGACGGTTTCAATGGTCCCCGAGGAGAAAGAGCTTGATGATTGTGCATGGGCAGTTCCAGGGCCCGAGCCTGGAGGTCTGTTCCATCACTTCCACCCATGTCCCATTGGCTAGGACTCAAGTCTGTGGCCACACTGACCTGTGAGGACAACTGGAAGACGTGGTCTCTCTGTGTCCTGGAGGAAGAGGAACCAGCCATTTCTGACAAATGTGTTTGTTGGTTCAGCCTCATCCTTTCTGGCCTGATTTCTTCCCAACAAGGGTGGCTTTTGAGTTTTCCCACCATCTCATCATTCCCCTTGTCACTGTTCCTCTGAAAATGTCATTTCTGGAACTGAGTGGTATGAACTGGGCAGAATATAGGCGAGGCTGTTGGAACTCAGTACTCCGCTCTCAGCCCTCAGGACCTGGGGAGAGTCAGTGGTCCCTCCCTTCTCCATTTTTTCTGCCCTCTGGCTGCTCAGAGGAAGCTTCTCAGGGAGGGACATCTCCCTTTCCCGCCACACCCCTGCCATCCCACACATTTAAGGTGATGTATTGAGGTGCTTACAGCATGGGCTTCAGAATCTGATAGAACTGGGTTGGTGTCTGCCCCCTTTTCTTATTAGCTGTGCAACCATGAACAAATATCTTAAACTTTTAAACCACAGTTTCCTCCCCTGTAAAATGGAGATGATGATGATGATGATGATGATGATGATGACGACGATGATGATGGTGATGATACAGGATTTCTGTGCAGTCATTGAGATAATTGGCTTAAAATGTTTAGCATGGAGCCTGGCATATGGTAAATGCTCAGTGGGTGGCGGTTAATAAGGATGACAACAATGAACAATTTTGTCCTCCAGCCAAACAGACCTATGCAATGTGTTGCAAATGGTTCTCATTTCCTTCCTCTGTGTGTGTGTTCCCAGTTTTCCATCACCCATGTCTCCTGCCCTCTCCTCTTTGTGAATCCAGCTCCTCCTCGGATGCCCAGCTGGACTTTCTATCTTCCTAACTCAGAATGGCACTGCTGCCCTACCTTGTCCCTGTTGAGAAATGAAGAACAAGAGTAGACACTGAAGAGTTAGGTGGAAATATATGGCACAGGCTCTGCCTGAACCCCTTTCCGCTCCCACCTACAAGCTGCTGGAAATGTTTTATTCATGAGGCTGAGCCCAGGCTCCCCAGCCTGGCTCCACTGCAGACCCAGGACTCCCTCTGATTTCTGAGCGCACAGCCAGCACAGACAATTTTACGGTCTGACAGGCTGTGGCAGATTATCTTTGGCGAGTCATTTTCTGTTTGCCAAAACTAATTAGAGATGGATAAATTTAAATGGTTGTGGAAGCCAACAATAAAACATTATGTCCTCATTAGCTGAAATAATATGGTAGCTTCCCTTCTCATACGAAGGATCTGGACTCAGAAAAATTAGGCTCTGGCTGAGTGGGGCACTGGGGCTGATGCCCCCTGCCCCTGTCTGCTCCTGTGAGCCAATTGTGCGCATCCCTTCTCAAGTCCATGTACAGCGACATCATCGCGGGGCCTTGGAATTGGTCCTGGTGGGAGTATTTACTCCTTGGAAATTGGTTTTAAACATTTATCAGCCCACCACTGCTCTGGCTGGTGTGGAGGGACCAGGCCCAGCTAGCCTCGAGGCTCACACACATAAACTAGGAAGCGCCAGGCATTATTTTGATTAATAAAGTGTCTTGGCGGGTAGCATTTCTCCTCTTGGGCCCCGAGGCTTGTGTGAATGTCTGACAGAGTTTTGTTTCAGGGGAAGAGAAGGGACATGGGAGGAGAGGCTGGGGATGGTGGTTTCCATAGCAATCTGGGTAGGCAGTGGGGCTGGGAAGGCATTTTAAAAGCAGCATTTCTCGGATTGTGAGGAGCAGGTGAATTGCCTGGGCATCCTGATAAAAAGCAGAGTCTGATTCCGTAGGTGTGAGATGGGGCCTGAGATTCTTCATTTCTAACGAGCTCCCAGGTGTCCTCAGCGCTGCCATGCACCATTCCGTGGGTAACAGAGTTGATCACAGATAGAGGAATCTGAAACTTTGAGACTCATTAATGTCAAATCCACCGAAACCCAAGGACTGGTGCTTTTGTGGCCCCAGCCTCAGGCTCCAGCTTAGAGGGAGAACGTGTGTCTTTCCGTGAAGCACTGTGCAAGCTTGGATTCAAATCTCATCTCTACCAAATCGTTGGCCTTCAGCAAATTGCTAACCTTATCCGAGTCTCAGTTTTCCAAGCTGTAAAAGGGGGCTAAGCTGCTTCAGGGCGGGTTGTGAGGATTAAAGGGAGAAAGCAGAAGCCCTCAAGTCAGTGGGCGCTCCACAACCGCCAGCTGCCCTCCTCTCCCCGACCTCCTGATTGGTCCCAAGTGCAAAGTCAAACAACCTTTTTAGCAAACCACCTTTTTTTTTTTTTTTTAACCCCAAACTACCATATTTTGAAAATTTGAAAGTAAAAAGTTGCTTTTGGATAATTGCAAATGATTTTTCAAAGTTATGAAAAAAGAAAAGAAAGATGCCCATGTTCCCCTCTACCTGGCGATTACACAGTTGACATTTCAGTATATTTCCTGCCAGACCTTTCACATGTATTTTATTTTACAAGAGAAATAAGATTACATTCAACCAATTGTTTTTTAACTTGCTTTTTAATTAAAAAATACACCATTGGTAGGTTTGCCTGTCTCTAGGCTGCGGTGACATTATTATTCTGGTGGCTATACCTTTAAAGCAGCCTTCTAAAGATGTGACTGGAGACAAAACCCACCTGCTGGATTCAGTTCACCTTTTAGGAAGGGATATGCCAGGTTGTGGGGAGCAGTGTTCTGGAGACTTCCACTTGGCTTCCACAATGCCTGGGTCTCCAAACACCTCCACGGGATCTAGCACAAAGAAGGTCAAAGGTCACAATGTCCTGGACCTCAGGAAGCCGCATCTGAATCCAGAGAACAAACAGGATCTCTCTCTGGGGAGAACCCAAAGTAAGGTTCTGATCCAAGGACACTCCGAGGCCAGAGGACGTCCAAGAAATCTGTGGTTGTGGACCTGCTAATTGAGTCACAGGATGGAAACTACTGAGTAAGGGGGAAGCCCCAGGAGGCAGGAGATAATGAACTCAGCTCTCGTCAGGCCTTTTCCCAGCAGGAACTCCAAATGCTGTTGCTAGTCTCCTTGAGAATGACTGTTCATAACCCTTTAATGCTGGAAGCGACTGTGGAGAGGAGGGCAGTCATTTCTTTCTGAGGGTTTATTGAGCTCCCACCATGCGCCTTACACTTTCCTGGGTCCTGAACGTTATGATGAACAGGATAAATAGGATCCCAGCTCTCACCGATGGTGTATTAAAGTCCAGGAGGCAGCACATGCTTCAGCAAAAAGTAGGATAACTTGAGCTGGCAATATGTGCAAGGAAGGAAATGAAACAGGGTGATGTGGTGGAATGTGATGGGGCTACTTAGACAGGGTAACCAGGGCAGGCTTCTCGGAGGAGAGGCACTGCAGCTGAACTATGAAGGGTGTGAGGATTTCTTTTGAATCAAAGTCTGCCCCTCCTGGGACTACCTGTTGGGAGACTTCTCCTTCTGCCAGGGGCACACTCATGTGTCCCAACGTGTGGGTGTGCCCTTTAGACTCGCAGTCTTTCCCAGATGAAGTGTCCCCAGCTTTTCCAGCTGTTGTTCATGTGACCCACTTTAGCTCTGCTCAGAATCCTGCTCAATCAATTCTGGATGTTCATATATAATGTGTATCCTAGAATGAAACACTGTGTGCTACCAGCATGAAAGGACTATATTATGTCCTTTGTACTGGATGCTGCATTCTTATTCATTCAGCCAAAGTAGTACGAACCTTTTTTTTTTTTAATTGGGTACATCGCATTGTTTTCTTAATTGAGCTTGCAGTCAGATAAATCACCCAAGTCCTTTATGCGTCTGGTAACTTATGCCATGGGATTTTGGCAAGTAAATGTAAAGGCTTACATTTATTTGGATGAAGTTTAATTTCCTTAGTTCTGACCTAAGTCTTCAAGCCAATCTGGATATTTTCGTTTTCTGGTCCTGTCGATATCTTTTCACTCCTTCTGCAACTTACCAGGGAGGCTAAGTGAGCCGCCGAGTGAGAGATGATGGCGTTTGGCGTGTGGTGGTAGGAATGTGAACAGAAAGACAGGGGTGGATTCAGGGTGTATTTGGAGGTTGGGCTGATGGATTGAGGTAGGAAGGAAAAGAGAGGACAAAGATAATTTCTCAGTTTGGGGCCCGAAATGGGACCAATATAGTTCCCACTAAGTGAAATAGATAAGAGTGTTGTGGACTGAATGTTTATGTCCCCCCACCAAATTCATGTGTTAAAACCCATCCCCCAGTGTGGTGGTTTAGAGGTGGGGCCTGTAGGTCGCCGAAGGAGGAACGCATGAGACCAGAATGGTGAGGGATTATGAATTTATTCGATCATCTGCACACCAGGTAGCTGAGCCTGGATGGCTCCAGCACCCAGTGATGGGAGTCAGCGGCTTTTAAAGGACTTTTGGTGGGCTTTATTGTGGGCGGAGACTTCTTCATGCAAACCCGGAGGGGAGATAGTAGGATGTGGTCACAGCAAGTGAAATGTGGTCTCAGCAAAGGGAATGTCCATAGTGAAATGACGTGAAAAGCCAGTTCCTGGGGGAGGGGTATCAATTCAATTATTTGATGAGACCTAACAAAATAGATAAGAGTGTTATGGACTGAATGCTTGTGTCTCTCTCCCTCCCCCCCCCCCCCCCGCAAAAAAAAATTCATGTATTAAAACCCCATCCCCCAATGTGGTGGTTTAGAGGTCAAGCCTTTGGGAGGCGATGAATGAAGCTCATGAAAGTCTCGAGAGAGCTTGCTTCCTCTCTTCGCTCTCGCCAGGTGAGGATACAGGTCAGTCTGCAACCCAGAAAAGGGCTCACCCCAGAAACCAGCTTTTCTGGCACCTGATTTAGGACTTCCAGCCTCTGGCTGTGAGAACAGCAATGTCTGTTTATAAACCACCCAGCGTAGCCACTTTGTCATGTCAGCCTGAACTGACTGAGACGATTGGGCTGGGGTCATACATGTGAGAAAAACGTTATTTCACCGAGTGGGATTATAGTAATATTTTTCTTCTTCCTATAGTTTGTATTCCCAAAGTTTTAAACAATGTTATTTGGGGGCCAGGAAGACTGTGAAGGCGAGTTCTGATTACAGAATTCAGAACAAGGCCCAAAGGATGAGGCAGAGCAGCGCTGTTTACACAGAGAATTGTCCAGGCATCTTCTTTGCAAACCAGACTCTAGAAACCAGATCTGTATTCCTTGCAAAAGCAGAGACTCAGAGCTGACCCTATTGAGCTACACAAATTTCTGATGGGAATAGAGATGAAAAATGTTCCCAGCCTCTTGCAGCTTTTATCAAATACAAGGACCAGAGGGCATGATCCAAGCTAAGGAGGGACTGAGCCCGAGGAGTTATGGATGAGTGTGCTAACCAGGGAGCAGTTAATCCTTGGAATATAGTACTTATAGAAGGTAGCAATAGAGTAGCCTAAATGCTTTTTAAAATGGATTTTATACTTAGAAAACAAAGACCTGGGACACAGGCATCATTTTCACTGCCAGCTTCTAGCCTTTGGTTTTCTGTAGGACCTTTGCCTATCATCGCAGAATCTTAGTACATTAAAGGGAAGGACTTTGGAGATCCATCTCGGGCGGGGGTTTTAACTAGGGATACACACCAGAATCATCTGGAAAGTGTTTTATTTTCCTCCCCGCCAATACTTGTTTATGCCAGGGCTTTACTGTCTTGGATCTTGCTGTTGGGTTGGGTACATTGTGTTGGCAAAGTTTCCCAGGTCATTTGAGGTAGACTGCCCATCAGGACTCTGATCTGGTGTAACCCCCTCATTATACAGATAAAGAAATGAATCTTGGAGAGATTAAGAGATTTGTTCAGTGCTCACAGAGAAGCATGGGAGTTGCCCTGGGAGTCAGCTTCCTCAGTGGAGAATAGATAATAGCACGAGACCGTTTAATCCCTTCATGCCACGTTTCAGAGACTAAACATCAAACAATAAGATACAGTCATAAGTGAAGATCTTTTTTTTTTTTTAATGTGGAATGCTTCATGAATTTGCGTGCCATCCTAGCGTAGGGGCCATGCTAACCTTCTCTGTCTTGTTTTGATTTTAGTGTATGTGCTGCTGAAGTGAGCACATAAATGTAGATCTTAAAAGCATACCATTGAGTGAACAAGTAAGAAACAGAATGAATTGCTATAAATTAGATTCATTTGTATAAATTCAAACAATACAATTATATATTCTACAAACCTACATACATAATTAGGGACCTACATCAAACACATTAACGTGCATGCCTGTTGGAGGAGGAGGGCTGGGAGAAGCTACTAGGGATGAAGAAATGAGCAAAACATGTTGACTGAAGACAGGAGTGTGCTATGAATTGAGTATGAAATTTCTCAAATCTCTGCATTCAAAGTATTTAAAAAATAAGCTTATATTCAACAGATGACTGGGTAAACAAAACGTGGCATATGCATTTAATAAATATTCTTCAGCCATAAAAAGAGCTAAGATTCTGATACACGCTGCAACATGGATGACCTTTAAAGACAAGATGCCAAGTGACCTGAGCCAGACACAGAAGGACAAATATTATAGGATCCCACTTATCCGAGATAGTGGGAATAAGCACATTCATAGAGATAGAAAGCAGAATAGAGGCTTCTAAGGGCTCTGGGAGGAGGAATGAAGAGTTTTCACTTAATGATTATAGAGTTTCTGTCTGGAGAGATGAAATAGTTTTGAAAATAGACAGTGGTGATGGTTGGATAATATTTTGAATGTAATCAATGCCACTGAACTGTACACTTAAAAATGGCAAATTTTATGACAGATATTTTGCCACAATTAAAAAATTAATAATGTAATATGTTGTAAATCATGGAATTGTGCACTTTGAATGGGTAAATTATATGATATGTGAACGATACTCCAATAATTTAAAAATAGTTAAAAATGTTGCAGACAAAAATTTCCTTTGCCATTAAGTCTTTCTGTGGAAAAATGGAGGCGCTTAGGAGGGAGGGAAATAACATTTATTCCGCTAGGTACTGTGATGGGTGTGGCCATTGCATTCTCTTCTCTAACGACTATACCTGTTCAGAGTAAGGCTCTGTGGGGAGCCTTTGGGCATCTTGACATGTTTCTGGCAATGAAAAGACTTGACAGGGCTCGGGAACTGGGAATTTGTTATATAAACAGGGGCCATCATTAAGCACTTTAATTTGGTGTCTACCTGGCACAGGACATGGTTGTCCGTGCTGTTTGGACAAAAGTGTGAACAGGTTGCCTTCCTCGTCTTGGCAGGCAGGGACTTTGGCATGAGGACCGTGTGTAGTGCATAAACGATCTGAGTTTTATTCAACAAGGGTATTTGAAAAATGCAGCTGGGAAGGCACTGGTACTCGAAGAGTCATTCATTCATTATGCAGAGAAGTTCAGAAGATCCCCACGTTTCTTATATGTTGCCCATTTCCTTCGTTCAGTCCTGGGAAGCAAGTCGAGAAGAGAACTGTCAATCTCTCAGACCTCTGGTCTCTGGAGAAGGGGAGATAGTTGCTAACTTTTTTTTTCTTTAATTGGCAAGAAAAGTTTGAATTCTTTCAGCTTTGAAAGTAAGTTTTGATTTGTATAGGTTAAGATCAGTTCCTACTTCATTTAAAGTCTTGTCACCCAATCTTAATTATATCCATGTGTCTCACAGAGGCCTGTCTTCTCGTCTTGTGGAATTATCATTCCGGCCCAAAGTGTGGGCAAGCCTGCCATTGCTTCCCCCTCCCCCCCAACTGACAAAAGAAGGAGCATCTGTCTTGTTGCCTTGCCCAGCGATAAGCTAGTGGCCCAGCCACTACCGGTCATTTGCATGCAGAGTGGACTATTTCATTACAAATTTCATTAAGATGGTAATGTTTAATGTTTCCTGGGAAAAATGAGTTTTGGGCTTGTTCAATTATATAATTAAAGTCAGAGAATTAGGGGAGATTGCAAACTGCTTGCATAATGTGGGCAAGTATAATGATAAAACTTGTAAATAAGTTCAAAAGACTCGAGCGCTGCATGCATCTTGAGGTTGAATCAGCTCAGGAGGGAGAGGGCGTGTGGAAAAGGGGGCTGAGACCATCAGCCACTGGAGTTTAACGCAGATGTCTGCTGGATGAGCTCCTTGCTCTCCGGGCCTCTCAGGGAGATAGGTGACAGAAGAGACTGCTGGGCACTGGCTGGTCAGGTTCTGGAAAGTTCTAGGAACACACTTCTGCACTTTTAAAAATAGACAGCAACTTCCTATATAGGAATGAAAAAACAGTGGCATAGACTTTATAAGATTGCTTAGCTGGCGTCCAGGGTGCTCTAACAGCGACTCTTATCCTCCTGCATTTCTTCCCACCAATAAAACAGGGAGTCATACTATTTTGAAAGAATTAAGAAAGCTGTTTCTGCTCTTCCAGTCTCTTCTTTTATTTTTCCTTAAGGAAGGAAAAGTGACTTAGTGATTTAGTGAGGTCAAGCTAATGTTCCTGAAACACTGGGGAGGTGGGACAATTTAATACTGCAGTATTATGGATGATTTATGTGTGAATATTGAACGTTCCTGTTCCTTAAGAATATTCCCTGAGCAACATGTGCCCACAGCAGTTCCAGCGCCCTCTTCCTCTTCCTCGTCCTCTCTATTCCTCTAACACTGAAAAGAATTCCTTTCACTTCATTGTGGCTCTGCGTTTTCTCTGCATAACCAAAGGCCTGGAAACTGTACTCTTTCTCCCATTGCCACATCCCTCAAGGCTCCTGTGAGGACCATGGGCTGGTGCAATCTCTGTGAGCTTGGAAATAAGTGAAAACACTTAAGAAAAAGTCATATTCCTTGCTCTTATTCTTTCAAAAGGCGAGTCTTGGATTTCAAATGTGTAGACTCTTACTTCTTGCCTAGGATTGGGCTGAACGACGCTCAGGCAATAATGTGACGTGGCAACAGACAAGGATGATGGCAGGGAAATGGATGGAAAAGAAGCAATGACTTGAGAGAGTGAGGAAAGAAGTGATGGAATTTTATCTTCTTTTCTTTATTGGTGTAATTTATTAGAATCCCATAGTTATACTTATTTTTACAAAATTTATCTTGATTGTTGAAAGTATTACAGATGACCCCTTTGTGTGTTTTTTTCCCCATTGACCCCCTCCATCCTGCACCTGCCCCTCCCAGGCCTTCACCACACTATTGTCTGTGTCCGTGGGCTATGCATATGTGCACATAAATTTCCTGGTTAATCTATCCCCCCACACCTTCAACTTCCCTCTGAAATTTGTCAGTCTGTTCCATGCTTCTAGGTCTCGGGCTCTATTTTATTCATCAGTTTATTTTGTTCATTAGATTCCACATGATTGAGATCATCTGATACTTATTTTTCTCTAACTGGCTTATTTTGCTCAGTGTAATATTTTTATTAATAGTTGAAGTGGAAATATCTTCACCGATACAGCTCTTAAGGCAATGGAAACTAAAGAGAAAATAAATAAATGGGATTATATCAAAATAAAAAGCTTCTGCACAGCAAAAGAAACCATCAGAACAACAAGAAAGCCCACTGCATGGGAGAACATATTTGCCAATGTCATCACCGATAAGGGTTTAATCTCAACATTTACAGGGAACTCATACAACGTAACAAAAGGAAGATAAACAACCCAATCAAAAAATGGGCAACAGACCTAACTAGATACTTTTCGAAAGAGGACAGAAGGAAGGCCAAGAGACATATGAAAACATGTTCAAAGTCACTAATCATCTGAGAGATACAAATCAAAACAATGAGATACCATCTCACACCTGTCAGAATGGCTATCATCAACAAATCAAGAAATGACAAGTGCTGGCGAGGATGTGGAGAAAAAGGAATCCTCATGCACTGCTGGTGGGAATGCAGACTGGTACAGCCACTGTGGAGAACAGTACGGAGTTTCCTCAAAAAACTAAAAAGGGAACTCCCATTTGACCCGGTGATCCCACTTCTAGGACTATATCCCAAGAAACCAGAAACACCAATCAGAAAGGATATATGCACCCCTATGTTCATAGCAGCACAATTTACAATAGCTAAGATTTGGAAACAGCCTAAGTGCCCATCAGCAGATGAGTGGATCAAAAAACTGTGGTACATCTACACAATGGAATACTATGCTGCTGTAAAAAGGATGGAATTCCTACCATTTGCAACAGCATGGATAGTCCTGGAGAGCATTATGCTAAGTGAAATAAGTCAGTCAGAGAAAGATAAATATCACATGATCTCACTCATTTGTGGAATATAATGAACAACATAAACTGATGAACAAAAACAGATCCAGAGACAGAGAAGCATCGATCAGATGCTCAAACCTCAGAGAGAAGGTAGGGGAGAGTGGGGGTGAGGGGGAGAGATCAACCACAGGGCTTGTATGCATACATATAAGCCTAACCAATGGACACAGACACCAGGGCAGTGAGGGCATGAGGGAGGGGAGGGGAAGGTGGGGGCAGGGGGTGGGGAGGGGAAGCAATGGGGGGATAAGGACACATATGTAATACCTTAATCAATAAAGAAAGGAAAAAGAATAGTTGAAGTGGGTGTTATTGACAGTTATTAACTTGGGGTTAATTGGAGTTGTTAGCTCTCAACAATGGACTAATAAGTAAGTCACAGAATGAGAAACACAAAGAATATTTTCCTGAAGAACTGACACCGGTAGAGAAGCCTACATCACAACGCCTAGGCAAATTCAAGCCAATATGCTGTTTTTGCTGTTTGATGCTACTAATGATAGAGTAGAGAAAGAGTTCTCATTACAGAGTCCGAGGAATAGGATGTTAGGATTTGAAGCTTCTTTGATGCTATGTTCTGGTTCAGAGGATGGCATTTTTTTTGGGTAAAAAAACAACAGCTAGTAAATATTTTAAGCAGGTCCCAGGGCTTTTGTGGTAAGTATTCAACTCTGCCCTGGTGGTGGGAAAGTGGTCACAGGCAATTTGTAAATGAATGGACATGGCTATGTTCCAAGAGAGCCTCGTTTACAGAAATAGCATCAGGATTTAGCCCAGGGGCTGTAGTTCTTGGATCCAGACCAATTCCTTCATTGTGCAGGTGGGGAAACAGAATCAAATCAGTGTATTTGAAGTGCCTAGCATGGTGCCTCACACATGTATATATTCAACAGGTGGTAGCTACTATTATTATTTGGAGAGACTTTCCCTAAGATGTGATTTCAGGGAGAGGTGAGGGATAAAAGATTTACCAATAATGACAACAACAATAGTATGCCTTTTGTTTATGTTAAATCCATATTCTCACTATAGTAAAATACGTTTTTAATTTAAATTTGGAGGCACTTTTCTCTGCCAGAAGGGATTTGGAAACATTTGCTTTTTTTTTTTTTTAATACAAATTGTCGGTGTGGGGAGGTGGAAGAAGGTAGGGGGAGGGATAAATGCTGATGGATGAAGACCGGACTGCGGGTGGTGAAGACACAATACAGTGTCCAGATGATGTGTTGTAAAATTGTGCACCTGAAATCTATAGAATTTTGTTAACTAGTGTCACTCCAATAAATTCAATGAAAAGGGAAAAAAATTGTTATGCTAAGCATAACACTATTATTCAAAAGTTAGTTATATCATTCAGCTCATTAACTATTCTAATTCCACATTCTAAATCCATAGGCTATCCCCCTGGAATCTTGGGTAGGCTTCTGAGATCTCTGTTATTTTAAAATCTGACATTTTTTCCCCTTCCCTTTTTTCTAACCTTCCTACCTTAAACCAGGGTAAAACATAGGCTCTTGGGTGTAGTATATCATTGTGAGAGACAATAAATGCTACCAAGCTGACTACAAATTTATAGGGCCACTTCCGACTCTCTCTTGGCAGTTAATGCAGTGAAATTGTACAGTTAATGTTTATAAAGAGCGATGGAGATGAAAAGCAATATCTGAGTGCTAAATGTTATTACTGGAGAAGAAGAATAAAATAACTCTTTTTATATATATCCTTAGCCACCCTATCCTAAACCTAATGCGAGCAGGGAGTTCCATAACTTTAACAGTTCTTTTAATATTGTTCAATCAAATATGAAATGAAGAAAGCGAGGCTCGCTGACTCTCCCACTCTGCCTGAGCCCAGGTTGTAGGCAGGGTGAGGATAACAGTTCCTCGTTCCTGTGAAGCTGACTGAGCAAATGGTGTGAAAATTTCTTCAGTTCCAGCCAAGTGATAGGGACGAGAGGGGCACCGCTAAAGAAAAATGAGAGGCGGTAAGTAAGATAGGAGTGAAAGAGATAAAGCTTGGGTGGGAATCCATGGTTTATTGCAGGTGTGTTCTAAATTGTTGCAAGCACTGGGAACTTCTCAGAGGAAAGGTCTTCTTTTTTAACCCCCTTCAGCTTTTTAAAAATATATTTGTATTGATTTCAGAGAGGAAGGGAAAGGGAGAGAGAAATTGAAATGCCAATGATGAGAGAGAATCATTGATCAGCTGCCTTCTGAACGCCCCCTACTGGGGATCAAGCCTGAAACTGGGGCATGTGCCCTTGACTGGAATCGAATCCAGGACCCTTCATTCTGCAGGCCCGACGCTCTATCCACTGAGCGAAACTGGCTAGGGTTCAATCTCCTTCAGGTTTTAAGGAAGTCTGACAATGTGAGATCAGACCAGGCCACAAATCTTTGACCCTTTTGAGTGGTTTATGATGGTAGTATTTCTCACATCTTGAAATTGTCAAGGCCAAAGGCAATAGGTGAGGCAGGTATAGTCTTCAGTACCAGGGTATGGAAATGTCAAGTTCTTTCTTTCTTTTTTTAAAAATTAAATTTATTGGGGTGACATTGGTTAAGAGGATCATTTAGGTTTTAAGGGTACATTTTTATGATACATGATCTGCATATTGCATTGTGTATCTACCACCCAAAGTCAAATAATCTTTGTCACCAAATATTTGGCAGCCTTTACCATCCCTGCCCCAGTCTCCACCCTGTTTCCTCTGATAGCTACCACTGTTGTCTCTGTTTATGAATTTCAGTTTTATATCCCACATAGGAGTGAAATCAGATGGTTCTTAGTTTTTTCTGACGGACTTATTTTGCTTAGCATAATATTCTCGAGGTCCATTCATGTTGTCACAAACAGCAGTATTTCATTCCGTCTTATTTCAAGGTCAAGTTTGCACCTAGGAACAACAATCTGCTCATGTTTCACTCTTATGCTTCTATAGAAAGAAATGTTTTTCCAGCTGATATATACAGGTCAGTCCTACAGTCATTTTAATTACGCACAACACACTGAGGTCTGCTTCACCGATCATAATTGCAGCTCTGACCTGTCTTTTTGTGTGATTTAAATATATCCTCTTGAGCCCGTCTCTGAAGATTGATTTACCGTGGTGGGCTCTGCCAATGGCAGGTAGCCTCGGAGAAGGTGGCTGGAATTGTTGGAGTCATGCATGGCATGAAGAGCTTGGAGATGAGTAGTGGGAAAGACAGAGGTAATTGAGAAGAGAAAGTCAAGTTAGATACGGGTGCTGACACTGGTGACTCAGGACTTAGTGTTTTTCTAGTAGCCTTCGGAAAAGCGCTGCCATATATTAATGGTATCGGAGAGGCCATGCATTCATTGGACAACTGTTTATTGGATGCCGGTGGTGTGGAAGGCTCTGCTTTATGGTAGAGCAGATGTGATGATAAAGTAGATTTTAGACACCTGAATATAGGAAACGGTCCGTTATCAAGGTGCTAATGAGAGGGAAGTGTCAATGTTTATACTGCCGCAGGGTTCTTGTCTGATTTACAGAAGAAAATTGGTCCTGCTTCCCTATCTGTGGCTTGTAGTAGTAGTAGTAGGTTGTTGCAAGAAGTACACAAACCCATAGGTTCATCAAGAACAAATACTATTCACACATGTATTCACACATGTGCACTTATACATAATGCATGCCTATTGTAGACATATGTAGGTAATATTGTGATTAAAGTTTAAAAGCATCCATTGAAAACTATAACTGAATCCAGTTGCTTTTTAGCATGCCTTTTCAATTGATTGATCATTCAAGTGCTTCTGTATTGCAAACACATAGGAATTCATGTAATACTTTTATAATAAAATGCATCCTGATGTATTATTTTTACTTTCTAAACATCTTTAAGTGATTTAAAAACAAGAACAAAATTCTATATATTTACTGACATATTGCGTATGGTACCATTTTTCTTCTGCCTGTTGGACTTCCTTTTGCATTTCTTAGAGTGTTGACTGCTAGGGATGAATTCCTTTAGCTTTTATTGCATCTAAAAAAGGCTTTATTTTCAAAAGAATCTTCACTGGATATTGCATTCTAAGTGGACTTTTGTTTTTCGGTACTTAAAAGAGGTCCCATCTTCTGGCTTTCTGCCTGCTGTCATTCTTATTTTTCCTTTCTTTGTATTTACGTATCTTTTTTCTCTGATTTCTTTTAAGGTTTTCTCCTTATCATGGGTTTTAGACAATTAAAAAATTATTTATTGAAAGAGAGAGAGAGAGAGATAAACACTGATTTGTTGTTCCACTTATTCATGCATTTATTGGTAGATTCGTGTGTGTGCTCTGACTGGGGATTGAACTCACAACCTTGGCATATCGGGAGGATGCGCTCACCAACTGAGACACCCAGCCAGGGCTGATTTTAGATAATTTGATTATCATGTGCCCTGGTGTTCTTGTTTGGGGTTCATTGAACTTTTTGGATCTGTGAGTTTATTTTCATCAAATTTGGGAATGATTGGGTTGTTCTTTTCTTTAAGTACCTTTTCCCTCTCCCCTTACATCTGGGACTCAAATTATACACACACTAGACTGCTTAAAGTTGCCTCACAGTTCTCTGGGACTCTGTTCACCTGTTTTTCTAGTCTCATTTTTGTGTTTCATTTTGGATAGTTTCTATTGCCATGTCTTAAAGTTTATTAATATTTTCTTCTGTAGAGTTCAACATACTGTTGAAATGGTATGCAGAAGGGCTCCCCCCACCCCTACCCTGCTTATGATGGACCCCCAGTGAATGCCTTAAACCAGGGATAGCACCAAAATCTATATGTACTATTTTTTTTCTGTGCATACATACCTATGATAAAGTTTAATTTATAAGTTAGGCACAGTAAGAGGTGCACAACAAAAAACTACTAATAAAATAGAACAATTATGCAATGCACTGTAATAAAAGTTATGTGAAGGTGGTCTCTCCCTCTCAAAGTACCTTATTGTGCTGTACTCACCCGTGTTGATGTGAGAAGAAACAATGCCTAAGTGATGAGATGAAGTGATGTGAATTAACTAGGCATGTGACACAGCGTGAAGCTATAGTAAGGGCTGCTTGAACACAAGCACTGTGATACTGTGACAGTTGATCTGATAACCCAGATCAACTACTAAGTGGCTACTAAGTGACTAATGAGGGGGAGAGTATGCAGTGTGTACATGCTGGACAAAGGGATGATTCATATCCTGGGAGGGAGAGAGCAGAAGGTGCAAGATTTCATCATGCTACTCAGAATGGCATCTAATTTAAAACTTATGAATTGTTTATTTCTGGAATTTTCTTTTTTTAAATTTAATAAATCTTTATTGTTCAGATTATTATAATTGTTCCTCTTTTTCCCCCCATAGCTCCCCTCCACCTGGTTCCCACCTCACCCCCTGCCTTTACCCCTCCCCCCACTGTCCTCATCCATAGGTGTACAATTTTTGTCCAGTCTCTTCCCACACCAGCCACACCCCTTTCCCCCTAGAATTGTCAGTCCACTCCCTTTCTATGCCCCTGATTCTATTATATTCACCAGTTCATTCTGTTCATCAGATTTTTTTTATTCACTTGATTTTTAGATTCACTTGTTGATAGATATGTATTTGTTGTTCATAATTTTTATCTTGACCTTTTTCTTCTTCTTCCTCTTCTTAAAGAATACCTTTCAGCATTTCATATAATACTGATTTGGTGGTGATGAACTCCTTTAGCTTTTTCTTATCTGTGAAGCTCTTTATCTGCCCTTCAATTCTGAATGGTAGCTTTGCTGGGTAGAGTAATCTTGGTTGTAGGCTCTTGCTATTGATCACTTTGAATATTTCTTGCCACTCCCGTCTGGCCTGCATAGTTTCTGTTGAGAAATCCACTGACAGTCGTATGGGTTCTCCCTTGTAGGTAACTAACTGTTTTTCTCTTGCTGCTTTTAATATTATCTCTTTTGCTCTTGGGATTTTAATTATGATGTGTCTTGGTGTGGTCTTCTTTGGATTCCTTTTGTTTGGGGTTCTGTGCACTTCCTGGACTTGTAAGTCTATTTCTTTCACTGAGTGGGGGAAGTTTTCTGTTATTATTTCTTCCAATAGGTTTTTCAGTATTTTGCTCTTTCTCTTCTTCTGACACCCCCATCATTTGGATGTTGGTACACTTGAAGTTGTCCCAGAGGTTCCTTACACTATCTTCATATTTTTGGATTCTTTTTTCTTTTTGCTTTTTCGGTTGAGTGTTTTTTGCTTCTTTGTATTTCAAATCTTTGACTTGATTCTTGCAATCCTCTAGTCTGATGTTAGATCTCTGTATAATATTTTTTATTTCAGTCAGTGTATGCTTAATTTCTAGTTGGTCCTTTTTCATATCCTTGAGGGTCTCACTAAATTTATTGGCCTTTTCTAGAAAATTCTTGAAAAACCTTATAACTGTAGTTTTGAACTCTATATCCAGTCGTTTGCTTTCCTCCATTTATTTCATTTGTGATCTGTTTCTTTGTCTCTGCATTTTGGCTGTTTCCCTGAGTTGATGGAGTGGCTTTGTGTGCTAGGTGTCCTATAGGGCCCAGTGGCTCAGCCTCCCCAGTTACCTGAGGTGGACACTCTTGGTGCACCCCTTTGTGGGCTATGTGCACAGTCTTGTTGTAGTTAATCCTTGATTGCTATTGATATCACTGGGAGGAACTGACCTCCAGGCCAATTGGCTGTGAGGATCAGCTGTGTCTACACTGGGAGGACTTCTGTGCTGGAGACACTCTTATGAGACAAGGCTTGCAAAAGCCTCTGTGCTCAGCTTGGATAGGCAGAGTCTCAGGGTGGAGCAGACAGCATTGGTTTCCCGTCAGCCTTGCCCTAATAGGCCCCTGTGTCTTAGTGTCCCGTGGTAATCTTTGCAAGCACCTCTGAGAGAAAGCTGCCCTTGAGTTTCACCTGCTGCCAGACAGTCCAGTTTCTCCTCAAATGAGTCTGGGTCCCCAGAGTCTTGCCTGGAACTGGAGTTCAGTGTAGTTGGGAGTTTTTGTCTCCCTCCCGCTTGAGAAAGCCAGCCGTGTACTCAGTTGCCCGCCCTCTCTGTGCGCGCACCTTGCTACCTCTGCCTTCCGCAGCTCCTCTGAGTCTCAGTGTGCTTTTCTCTTTCCTGACAGTCCAATTTCACTCTGTATGAGTCTAGGTCCCCAGAGTCTTGCCCGGAACTGGAGTTCAGCACAGTCAGGAGCTTTTGTCTCCCTCCCACTTGAGAAAGCCAGCCACACACTCAGTTGCCAGTCCTCTCCGTGTGCATGTCTCAGTACCTCTGCCTCCTGCAGCTCCTCTGAGTCTCAGTGTGCTTTTCTCTTTCCTTCTAGTTGTAGAATTTCCACTCAGCCAACCTTCCTGTGGTTCTGGATGATGTCCGTTCTGTCTTTTAGTTGCAGTTTTGAAATTGTTGTGCGAGGCAGCAGTTTAGGTGTTTACCTATGCCACTATCTTGGTTTCTCCTCTATTTCTGGAATTTTCCATGTAATATGTTCAGACTGTGGTTGACCAAAGCTAACCAAAATTGTGGAACGTGAAACCTCAGATCAAGGGAGACTACTTACTGTGTATTGATCTCTCTTCTCATTCCTTGCCCCACTCTTCCGGTTTCCCTATTCTGAAGCATCTACTTTTACCAGTTTATTGGGCATTTTTTTCAGAGATGATGCATACATTTTAAAAGATATAGATACATATTCATCCCCCCTCTTCTCACAGTAGCATGCTATATATATGTTATGCACCTTGCTTTTATCTTTATAGGGTACTTAGAAAGATGCTGCATTCTTTTTAAATGATTTCATAATGTTGTTTTTTTTCTGGACATGTGATAATTTATTTACATTTCAGGTTTTAGGTTACTCTTTGTTGTTTTTTTTTTGTTTTTGAGGGAAAGAATTATTTTAAAGTTCATATGTGGTATGAGATTTTTGGCTCATTAATAGCAGAAGCCTCAGTTTCAGCACTTTTCAACAACTTTTCTCCTGTGAGTTCCAGGAAGGTTGCCATATGTCTTTGCTCTTACCAGATTAGCTCATGGTTCATTTTCCTCTTGGTAGCATAAAGTGGAGTGTGTCTTTGGCTGGGACAAAGGTGGCTAGGCATATGGCAGGCAGCTCCAGGAAGCTAAGACGCCTCGATTACTCCTGCACATACAACACCTAGCATCTTGCTGCTCTCCCTGAGCAGGTGTGTGGAACTCTGCCAGTCCTAGCTTTATTGCCCTCAGCATTCCTGTAAGCCCCTGGGAGATTGATGTATTTCAGTGTGAGAGTGACAAGATAATGCTCAATGTGGTGGCTCTTGAGAGAATGAAGGCAAATCCCAGAGAGAATCAGAATGAAAGAGAGAAGTGAACATATGTTTGGGTGTCATTGAAGCCCCATTTCTAGTCACTGACATTCTTGGAGTTGCTCTGTCATATCATTCTCTCTTTAATTCTTGAGCTATTCCAGCACTTGCTTAGTCAGAGTGGTTTATTTTTCTCTCATTTTTTTTAAAGCATGATTTCGGCAGTAAGGACGCTACCTATTATGGTCTGGAATGCATCTACCCCAAATTCATATGTTGAAGGCCTAACCCTCCGGAACTTGGATGTGACTGGTGATTGGGTATTTATAGAGGTGATTAAGATAAAATGAGGCCATTGAGGTGGTCCCTAATCCAATCTGACCGGTGGCCTTATAAGAAGAGGAAATTTGGATACATAGAGCAACACCACGCTTGGGTATGCAGAGAGGAAAGGCCATGTGAGGATACAGGCCGAAGAGAGAGGCCTCAGAAGAAACCATCCTTGCCAACACCTTCACCTTGGACTTCCAGCCTTTAAAACAGTGAGAAAATAAACCTCTGCTGTTTAAGGCACCCTGTCTGTGGTATTTTGTGATGGCAGCCCTAGCAGACGAAGACACCATCTCAAAAGGGCTTAAACACTGGAGGAACTTACTAGCTCAATAACCAGAAGCCCGGAGATGAGGCAGCCCCAACGTTGGTTAATTTAACCACACAGCATTGTCATCAAGGAGCTGGGAGTTTCTATCTTCTTATCCTGCCATTTGTTCCAATTACTTTTGCTGACTAACCAAACCACTGGAAAACAGAGGGGCGTGGAATCCATGTTCTTTTACTCCTGGATTCGGTGGGTCAGGACTTGACAGGGCTGCTTTGTTTCTGCGTCATGACTCTGAGCCTCAGCTGGGATGCCGTGAGTGACTGGAGGTGACTCAGATGACTGGGAACGGAGGCAGCAAGAGCTGGAAGTTCCATTCCTGAGACGGCTTCTTCCCTCACATGTCTGGGGCCTTGGGTTGTTGGAGGGCTGGGCTTTGCTGAGACCACCAGCCAGAATAGCTGCACTTAGCTTCTCTAGCGCGTTGGAGTCAGGGCAGTGGGAGGTCTTATGGAGAGGATGGCTCTCCTCGGAATGAGCATGTCAGGAGTGAATGATCCAGGAGAATCAGGCAATAGATGCAGGGCCTGTTAGGACTTAGTGTCACTTCTGTCATAATGCATTGGCTAAGTATTCAAAAGCCCCTCCACCCCCAACCCCACCCACCAATTTTAGCGGAGGAACATAGGTACCACCTCTTGTAGGTGGAGTGTCAAATAATTTTCAGCCATGCTCAGCCCGTGAGCTACTTCCTCTCATGGCTGTGAAGAGGGCGGCAGCTGCTCTATGAATCATCGTCTCGCACATCAATGTCCAGAAGTAGAAAAAGAGATCATTTCCCAGAAGCTTTACCAATGGGCTTCTCCCCAAAGCTCATGACCAGAATTGGTTCCTATGCCTTTTCCCAAAAACAGTCATTGGCAAAAAGAACGTAATGAACTGTGCTCAGCGGAGCCTAAGGCTAGGATGACTTTCCTTGAGCATAAGGTCTCGTGGAGAGAGGCAAAGACTCTTCAACCTGGAATTGTGCAACCACAGAGCAGCCTCAAGAAAGAATGGACTTACCAGTAGGTAGGTGAGCAACAGGATCTGCATAGACTTCCCATAAGGAGAGCCTGGCCTAATTAGGAAGTGTTGAAGGAAGAAGGTGAAGAGGGCTGTCATTATTCCCATAGCCTAAGACCCTAAAAAAAGACCACGATTTGAACTCTGTATTACTTTTACACTTCCTCACTCTTGTATTTGGTCCTTCTCTCCTCTTACCCCTCTACAGAGATCCATTACAATTCTTAGTACCAAGAGCAAATGCTTCTGTTCTTGGGAAATGAGATGATGGCACAAATAGCAGGCTCTTAAAGCAAATATGACAGTTAAAATAGGGATTTGGCCCCAGATGGGGTCATCAGAACCCAATGTGACAGCTATAGCACATCCCTGGTTAATCATAATAAGCATAACAGCCTCTGAGAATATCTCAACATAAACGAGGTTATGAATGATTGATTAATAAGTGGATGAGAGCTGTAGAGATCGCCACATGCCAGTTCTGCTAAGAGCCATAATCTCCCATCTAACGTGCTCTTATCACTGAGCTCACAGAGGGAGGCCTGCTCTTTGAGGAAGAAAGTCAGGGGCTGGGATGTTCCCCATGACTCATATTGGTAAAGTCCCACAGGAAAATGGGATTTTTCACCTGGGGCTAATGAAATGAAAGTTGTTAGAAAGTGTGCGTCTATGTGTCTCTGTATGTGTGTCTCTCTGTGTGGGTATGTATCCTTGTGTGTGTCTGTGTGTATGTGTCCTTGTCTATATGTGCATCTCTTTGTGTGTGTTTTTCTGTGTGTCTTTCTGAGTGTATACCTCTGTATCTCTGTGTCTGTCTGTGTGTCTCTTTCTGGGCAAGTATGTATCTCTGTGCATATGTGGGTATAACTACCTTCTTTTGTGTACAGGTTTGTCTGTGTGTGTGTATGTATCCCTGACTGCATGTGACTGAGTATGTATGTTTGTGTATATGTGTATGTGTATAGAGCTCAGGTGGAGAAGAGGAAGCTGAGGGAAGAAGCCTGCTCCTAAGAGATGTAGATGAATAGAAGGCAGTGTGGTGAGTGTGTGAAGTGTGTGAAGTGGCAGCTAGGCAACCTGGATTTTCAACCCAGTTTTTCCTCTAACTCACTGGGTGATTTTCTGTGATTCATTTTGACTCTCTGGATCTTAGTTCTCTTGGAGATAATACTACTTGGTCAACAATGTAACTCACAGGAATTTTCTGAGAATGAAATAGTGATGTAATTTAGAATGCTTTAAAAAAGCACAATAAAAAGGCATTAAATGGACTAACACTTATTTTTAAAATATATATTTTCATTGATTTCAGAGAGGAAGGGAGATGGAGAGAGAGATCGAAACATCAATGATGAGAGAGAATTATTGATCGGCTGCTTCCTGCACATCCCCTACTGGGGATCAAGCCCGAAGCCCGGGCATGTGCCCTGACCAGGAATCAAACCATGACCTCCTAAGTTACACTGCTACACTGGCCAGGCTGAATTAACATTTGACTTGAATCAGAGAAGACCTCTCTGTTCTAGATGTGCATGGAAAGGGTTCTTTGATTCAAATAAAAATCTTTGGTTGTTAGATCAGGGGAGTGGAGCCAAATGTGCAGCTACATGGGAAGAAAGGAGAAAATCAGCTTTGTGTTTAAGAAGGGCATCGTGCTCTATATGAACAAAGGCAGAGAAGGTTCATTTTGGATGCCGGTCCTGATCGGTTAGTGGTGGCTGCCTGGAACATGGTGTGGATGAGCTTTGGGAAGCCACATTCTGGTAAGGGTGACGAGCACACTGTGGTACCTGCTATGGACACAAGCACACTGTGGTACCTGCTATGGACACAAGCACACTGTGGTACCTGCTATGGACACAAGCACACTGGGGTACCTGCTATGGACACAAGCACACTGGGGCACCTGCTAGGGACATAAAGAAGAGGGACTTGATGTATGCCAGCCACGTGCCAATCATCCCCCCTCCCAGAGCTGGGGGGAGGCAGTATCAAACCTGGAGCCTGAAAGCAGGGGCTGGCATTTTGGAAGTTGCTGAAAGTAAAATCTTTGTAAGTTTTTAAATTAGTTAGTTTTTCTTTTCTCTTTCTAGGGGATTTGATGACAATCCAATTCAACTTCATTTTCTGTTATATGAATGTGTCAGTAACTTTATGTTAATTCATGCATAGATTTCTGCAAAATGGTATAAAGACAGCCTTATTGGAATTGGGAAGAAGACGTGACTTAAGTTGTCACCATGGGTGTGAAGAATCTTCCGTATTAATGTAACCTCTCCTTGGCTGTATTTTGTCACAAGTTTTTTAAGAAAAAAAACCCCTGTAATTTTTCACTTATTCCCCAGAGTCTCACTGAGCTCTTAAGAAAATTAGAGACAGATGGCACTGGATCAACCCCCAGCACTTCTTTTTTGTAGCCTGTCTGATAAATATTTTCTTACCTTCCTATTCCTACTTCTTAAAGCTTTGTGGGTCTTCCTGCAGCAGCTTCATGACTCAGCACATGTTGCAGGGACTTGATTTTCTTTTCTGATGCTCCTTCACCTCACCCTTTTGACTTGAGTGTATACATTCCTTCTCCCTTTATCTGAATGAATAATTACTGTTATTTTGTGTGAGCAGGTATGAGTGTGTGTATGTTGGTCTGAGCTATCAGTCACCTCTTTTGCTGATTCCTCACAAAAGACAATAGGGAGAGAAATGCCATTTAAATAGGTTTCATGCTTCTTTTTTTCAATTTGGGGGGATCAAAGGTAGAAATGTGGGCTGGATGACAGTGCAACTGGGGAGTTGAACACTATTTTTGTTTTTTAGTTTATTGACTTTAGAGGGAGAGAAAGGGAGAGAGAGAAACATCAATTTATTGTTCCAATTATTTATGCATTCTTTGGTTGATTCTTGTATGTGCCCTGACTGAGGATTGAACCTGCAACCTTGGTGTATTGGGACAACGCTCTAACCAACTGAGCTACCTGGCCAGGGTGAACATCCTTTCTAATAAAAGGGTAACTGCAAATTAACCATCACTCTGTCACAAAGATGGCGGTGCCCATAGCCACAGGATGGCGGCGCCCAGTCCTCTCAGCCCCGCCAGAATTCCCCAGTCCCGGGGGTGGGGGGCGGCCACTGAGAGCGGGCAGCGTGAGCGGCCTGTCGGAATGCTTGCTTAGTCTCCGTGGCGACGGGGCAAGCATTCCACCCCAGCCATGGAGGGCCTCTGGGCAGTGGGCATGGAGCGGCTGCGGGGGTGGGCGGGATGCCTGCATTGTTGCCCTGGTAACAAGGCAAGCATTCCCCACCTGGCCACTAATGGGCCTCTGGGCCAGGGAGAGCCTCTGGGTAGCAGGCGTGGAGTGACCAGGCCCCACAGAGAGCTACTGGCACACGGATTCATGCGCAGGGCTACTAGTCCTATCTAATAAAAGAGTAATATGCAAATTGACTGTACCTCCGCTACACCAACAAGCCACGCCCACCAGCCAATCAGGAGGGAATATGCAAATAAACCCAACCAAGATGGCTGCAGCCACAGAGAGCAGGAGGGAGGCTTGGGTTTCCCTGGCAATGGAGGAAGCCAAACTTTCTGCCTACCCTTGGTGGCCCAGGCCTCCACTCAAGGCTACAAAGTTTCAATTATAGAAGATAAATAAAGCCCAATAGAAATGGTGGCAGCCACGGAGCTGGAGAGAGCAGGAGGCTAGGGTTGCCGGCAGTGATGGAGGAAGCCAAGCTTCTGCAGCCCTGGCCTGCTTTGGCCTCCAATTAAGGCTACAAAGTTTCAATTATAGAAGATACATAAATCCCAACAGAAATGGCTGCGGCCACAGAGCGAGCAGAAGGCTTGGCTCCACTCCAGGCTGCAAAGTTTCAATTGTAGAAGATAAATAAATCCCAGATCCCAGGGCCTCCGTTTGGGTCACCAGGGGGCGTGGCTGGCTTGCAAATCACCACAGGCCCATCACCCAGGCTGCCCCATACCCCAAGGGAACCCCCACCCTGATCTGGGACACCCTTCAGGGCAAACCAGCTGGCCCCCACCCATGCACTAGGCCTCTATCCTATCTAATAAAAGAGTAATATGCAGATTGACCATCATTCCAACACACAAGAGGGCTGCCCCCATGTGGTCAAAGATCCTGCCCCCATGTGGACACAAGATGGCCGCCACAAGATGGCCAGCAGGGGAGGGCAGTTGGGAGGGACCAGGCCTGCAAGGGAGGGCAGTTTGGGGAGATCAAGCCTGCGGGGGAGGGCAGTTAGGGTTGACCAGGCTGGCAGAGGAGGGCAGTTAGGGGTGACCAGGCCTGCAGGGGAAGTCAGTTAGGGGCAAACAGGCTGGCAGGGGAGTGGTTAGGGGGTGATCAGGCTGGCAGGCAGAAGCGGTTCGGAGCAATCAGGAAGGCAAGCAGGTGAGCAGTTGGGAGCCAGCAGTCCTGGATTGTGAGAGGGATGTCCGACTGCCCATTTAGGCCCGATCCCACTGGGATGGGGTCCAAGATTGGAGAGGGTGCAGGCTGGGCTGAGGGACACCCCTCCCCCCATGCATGAATTTCATGCACTGGGCCTCTAGTTGTTTTATAATAGAGTGATTTGTTAAGTAGTAGTTTTTGCCAGGCATTGCTCTTGGCACCAGGAATATGATGAGAATAAAGACAGACCAGATCCTTTCCTTGTTTTGCTGGAGAGAGAGAGAGAGAGAGAGAGAGAGAGAGAGAGAGAGAGAGAGAGAGAGAGAGCGCGACACTAACCCTCAGCTGCAGATGAGGCCAGCACTGGGCTATGAGCATGCGTAGCAGGGGGTCTGACATTGCTGGGGTTGGAACAGGGGTGATGGGCAGCATGGCTTCTGGAAAGACCGATTTTTAAAAACTAAGGCTGAAGGAGTGAGGAAGGTGCTGCCGAGGGAAAAGGAGGGTAGTTTAGAAGGACAGAAACGACACAGGTAAAGCACTGCAGCATGGACAGAGTTGGCACATAAAGGAACAGGGAGATGTTCAGAGTGGCCTTAGTGTGAGGTGTGACCTTGAGGGATTCATTGTACACTTTAGGTCCATGCTTCTCAAACTTTAATCTGCTTATGAGACACTTGGATATCTTGTTAAAGATGCAGATTTTGATTCGAAGAGGGCTAGAGTGGAACCTGAGATTCTGCATTTCTAACAAGTTCCTAGTCGATAAAAATGCTGCTGGTCCATGGACCTCACTTTGAGTAGCAAGGCTTTGGGCTTTATCCTGAGGGAAATGGCAAAACCATGGACAAGTTTTAGGTAGGAGAAGGAATGACCTAATTGTGACATAGGAATATCCCATTTCCAGCAGTGCAATGAATGGAGAGTTGGTGAAGGAACCTAAAAATGGAAATCAATGAGGCCCTAGGGGGTGGCAGAAGATAGTCATGTGAGATTTGTCAACTAAGGCACTGGCAGTGGGCATGTGAGCAGAGCATCACCTGTGTCTCATTCTTTAACCCTGTGTTGCTCAACTGCCTGCAGTAATAATTCTGTCCACATCTGCCTCCTCCCCTGGACAGTGGGCCCCTTGGTGCTGCTGCCTGGGCAGTGCAGGGCATGGTGCACAGCATGGCGCTTAACAATATAAGCCTTAGAGTCACTTGAGCCTGGATTCAAATCCTACCTCTCATTACTTCCTAGTTGCTTAACCTCTCAGACCCTCCATTGTCACACCTGCTACAGGTGGAGAACAATGCCTACCACAGTGTTGAGAGGACTAAGTGAGATAATGTAGACGAAGTCTTTAGCCCCTATGCCTGATATTCGTTAACTCAAAAAAATATTGAGCACTTGCTCCAATGTGTTAGTTAGGCTTTGGGGATTTGGCAATGCACAAAATAGATCTGGTCCCTGCCTCCTTGAAACACTTGATAGATAGTCGTAGTAACTGCTTATTATTCTCAGCAATAACTCTCTGCCATCAGCTCATTCATTTTGTGCACAGAGTCTGAACATGAAGCTCCTCTGGCCACTCCGTCTGGACAGTAAGCTCCCAACACCTTTTTATAACAAGTTGTGGGGATGGATACTCCATTCCACACATTCAATTTAATTGATTCCTCAGGCCCTGGTAGCACTTTCAGCTTAATCACCTTTAAACCCAAAGCAAGGATACTTGAGGTCTTACATAATTTTTCCAGCTCTGATCTATATGTGGGCAACCCTGCAACATTACATTTCATGGTTTTCAAAGTCTTGGGAGGGCGTATGCAGGGCTCCTCATTCACCAGTGCCTAGATATGGCCCCGATTACCAGTAAAATAACTTCTTGGGTTTTGAGGCTGTTGATTTTCACATGAGGAATTGAGCCGTTGATACCTGATGGGATAGATGAAAGGTAAGAGGAATATGAAGGTAGCAGTGGTAGGAGAAATGGTTGGCGGTCTTTGGCAAGGAGGAGGATGTGACCTGGATTATGGAGAGCTCTGGTGGGATCTATGGTCTACCATGAGAGGTCCAGCTACAAGGGACCCTTGGTTGCAAAGACTCTTGCTACTTAACTAAATGGGAATTTAATGGGGCTGGATTTCTTAGGGAGAAATTGTGGGAGGTTCGTAGAGCATAAGACAGGCTGGAGGACCAGGTTTGGGGAAAGACCAAACAGGACTCAGTGAGGTTGGGCAGTAGGAACCACAGCAAAGACTTCATGGCCATAGGAGCCTGGCTTGTCTATTGGTTGGTCTACCATCAACTCTTCCTTCTCCCCCTGCAGCACTATTTCGTCCAGACTCAAAGTCCCAGAGGCAAGTCCACTGGCTGAGCATTGGCCACAGGTATGCTTCCTGGCTATTTTGAGAGGCAGGCTCTGGTGACTTGAGCTTCTGTATTGGGAGGTGGGCACCTAGAATTACCATCTTTCATTAAACCCAATGGTATGCTGGTAGATCCTCAGAAGGAAATCGGAGCGTGATTAGGATGGAGAAAGTGGATGTAGGTACCTGCAGTGTATAAAACGACAGCATTGATGACTGTACACATTAAGAGTCAACTTCACAATATTTTTTTCCCTTTGAGATTTGCCTAAATAGACCTTATCTTTCCCAGTTTCCCCAGGCAGCTCCACCATCATCATCCGTGTTCCCGTCACGCATTGTATTTATCTTTGTCAGCTCTTGTCAGACTGCTTTGCGAGTATCTGTTCATGAGACCATTTCTGAAATAGCCCAAGAGTTCTCAGGAACAAGGGCCCATGTGATTCATCTTTTTTCTTAGGCCCGAAAAGTGCTTAACACAGGGCACACATTGGGTGGATTGTAGTTGATTGAAACAAGTATGTGTGGGCATCTTACCAGAAACACAGTTATAAGCAGCTGGGAATTTGAAGGGGTGAGTGTTGTGGGTAGGAAACGTCCCAGCATCATTCTGTAGCGTGTACACGTTTAACATCCACTCCCCACAGGCACGCAGGTTTGAAAGTGTAATGAGTCACACAGTACAAAGCCTGGGACTCATGCACCCTGCTTATTTCTGTTTCTGTTCACATGATTTGTGTAGAATGTTTTCTTTCACAAAAGCCTTCTTCATGCAGGTGGTTTCCTTGCCTTATTTAGTAGTAGTCAAATATTTTCTCTTTAATCTGGAGACACATTATCCTGCTCCCTAAGCTACTTTGTATTTCTGCAAACCCCATGGTCTTTGCCGGGATCCAGCTCCATGCTGCTGGGGAGCAGCTTGACTGTTGGGAGCAGCAGCAGGCCCGGTCAGTTTAACAGCAGTGGTATGTACAAATGAGTTATTTCAGAGCTGACCTTTCCTCCTAGACAGATAATCTTATCTGTGGGTGCAGAAATTCCCGATTCTGGATTTCATCATAAACTTAGACCCTCCTGCCTCTTCCCTGCCCCCTTCAGTGATTGTCAAGAGACTGCGGAGAATAGAAACACTTATGATCCTAGATTTCTGCTTCCCTGGTCTATCAGAGCAACAGAAACTGATTGAGAGCCTCGGGCAAACCCCACGTCGCCTAAAAGGCTGGGTAACTGGGTGGCTAGGAGCAAGGATGGCCTTGCAGACAGACCCTCGCCACAGAACTGGGCTGGTGAGGTCCTGGTCCTGCTGACATTAACCTGGATGCCATGGCCTGTGTGGCTGCTGGTACACTGGATACTGCTGGCTCTGCTTCCCCTGGAAATGGGGTATTTTTTTTCCCTACCATGTGCCCTTAGCATAGATTCTTCACAGTCTCTACTTCTCTGAGTCTCTACCTGCTGTTTTAACTCCTGGGTGGAACTATCTGAGCAGATGGGTGTGGCCATGTCCCATGTCCAACCATCAAAGCAGGCTGGGAAGGCAAGGGTCACATTTTTGGCTCTACCGCCTCACAGGAAGCTTCGGTGGAGAAAATTCCCCAAACATGGAAAAGAATTTCATCTGCTGAGTCACCAAAACACAAATGCTCATAACATTTTCATTTTAAGCCATCGTTGGCAATAGTAAGAAAGTCATCTCCTTATGTTTTAGATCCTGATAGTAAAAATGTTTTGTTGGTTCAGCACAGCAACATGGGTGGCTGAAGGACCAAGGCAGAACCCACCATCTCTACCATTTCCTCGAGTGTCTGAATGAAATGTCATCGGCTATGAGGCAAGGTTACATAGAATTTAGTGCAAAGGCTCTGGATCTGGCTTTTAATTCAGGCTCTGCCACTTACTAGCTGGGGAACTTGGGAGTAATCATTTCCTCTATCCCAGTCTCATTTGTAAAATGCAGATGACCGTAGCCACCTACCTCATACTCAGGGCTCCAGGAGGTGACATCCATAAAGCTCTGAGTTCAGTGCCAAGCCTATAATAGTGCTTAATAAATGGCAGCTCTTATGGCCAAGCTAGAGAGACTTGAGCTTGGGGATTAGCCAGAAGCATCAGAATGCAAAGCCTTCTGATGTCCAGGATGTCCCAGACACGGGCCTCCAAGGAAGATCTGGAGGTCATAATGAAAGCCAAAGGGGGTCACTCCAACTTGGATGACCCCATGTCGCCTACCCCCAGGAGATTGCAATCTGATTTACAATTCAATAGGAGAAGACTCAGTGATCTCATGTTGCAGACCCACCCAAAGCCCCATCTGCTCAGGTTAGGCACAGATGATAGTCAGTGCAGGGAAATGTTTATTTCCAGTTTACAGACTTCTTTTTTTTTTTTTTCATTGTCATTAGCTGGTTATTCATAACAGGAAAGGAGCAAAGAGAAGGCCAGACCTTCTATTTGCTCACACGGTCCACCCTCTATTTGCTCACACGGTCCACAGCCATGAGGGATCTCCCTCCCCCTTCCTCCACACACACACACACACACACACACACACACACACACACACACACAGACTAATGGACTGTAACTAGCCTGATACAGAACTGGATCCACTTCTAACGTGGAGGCAGACTTTGGACACTGACTTTGCTTTTAGCTTTACTGAAACCCCAGCTACACTTCTTCTATGACTGGACTTGGGGAAATGGGATGTTGGAAACGCAGGGATTTAATTTCATGGAAATAAAAATCACTCATTCTCCCATGTAGGTCTCAAAAAATTCTTTTTTTTTTTGATATCATAGAAAGTCCACCCCCAGCAGCACCCAGTGGGGCAGAGGACCCCCCTGCTCACTTGCCCCGAATCAACATGATCTCAACAACCTTTGTTCGGGTTGCGATTCTGGGAAACACATCAATCCCTGGACACAGTCATATTTCTATCTCTGTTCTAGTTTCCCAGCAAATAATAAATAGGTTTTTATTTCTGCTAAATGCTAATTTTAGAAGCAGCTCTTTTAAAGCTCTTTATTGAGAGAAAATAGGAAAGATGCAGAAGAAATGGTCTGTTGGTGTTGGCTGACTCACCTCTTCAGGTATGTTATGTTATCAGTTTTATTATTAATTTAGATTTTTGCTAAATTAAGAATAAGAATGAATCATCCAAGAAAGAAAGATTCTAAGAGCTGCACCTATATTTGTTTTCCCCTAACTAAGGATCACTTGCGTTTATGTAAGATGTTATTTCAGAGTTAATACATCACCTCCAAAGCTGCCCCCTTTAAAGCTGGGTTGATTGTAAAGAGCACCATTTAAATGTTTTCATGGAGAAATTAGGGATGGAATATGTACATACTGGTCACCCAGGGAGAGGTTGAAATAGTCATTTACCTCTTTAATGGGAGCAGGGAATGTAATTAACAACCATTTGCATGTAACAGTTGAATATTTCATGGTGGTGATAATGATTCATTCCTGTTTCCTGCAGCAACTAGAGGAAAATGAAACCCAGGTCTTTTGACTTTCAGGCAACTATAGAATGTAAAATTCAAAATTCACCCCATCTCCTGCCCTACTCACTCACCTTCCTTGTATTCCTCTACTGCTCATTCTCCTTTTTTAAGCAGCAATTTTCACCCTGGATTACTTTTCACCAGGGGCTTACTAATTTGCAGAGGGAACTCGGTTAGTACAATGAAAGCAATAGGTTTCAACTCTCAGGTTTCCATTGATATTGATTGGTAGTGGCTTTTAAATAAAGTTGAGAAGGAGGACAGTGGTTGCTTAGTAATGCCTGCCATGGATTGGAAGGGGAAGCGTGTCGTTCATTACCTTCCTCAATCAGGGCAAAGAAGGCAAGATTAGGAATTGGGTCTGGCCTTGGTTTAACCATAACATACTGTGTGATTTTGGACAAAGCTCAGCATTCCAGTTTTCACATATGCCAATGTGGGGGACAGGAGATGGTCTACCATACAAAATTCACTTATCTGTCAGAAAGATAAAAAAGAGTTGGAAGTATAGCAATCTGTATAATATATGGCTATATTTCCATTTTGAAGGATATACAGATCTATGTAAATAAGATTCAGAGTTCCATTGTAAATATATTTATAGATTTATTTTCTAAGTGTGGAAGGTATATGAAAAGAAGGGCTTGGAGCCCTTGAGTAGAAATAGGAAAATGGTAGGTTAGAAATGGTGGACGAAAGGGGCCACATGCTAGCCTGGCAGGCTCAGGGAAGGCCTGCATGGCGGTCTTGCAAACTCAGAGACCTAAAGTAACCACAAGGATGGTCTGAAATCAAACTTTAACTAGAAGCAGTTATGGTGGGTAGTTATGTCCTAGGCTGGTATCTTCACTGACAAGGTCAACCTTTACCTTCATTGAGCCTATCTGTCTTTTTGCATCTATGATAACATATCCTTGAAATGTCCTGGTAACTGGTAACTTCCCTTTTTCTGGACCCCTTGGGTTCCTTCATTATTGTTATCATGTTAATTGTTGACTGTTGACTATCCTGCACCCACCTAAGTATGTGTCTATCATTTTGCTTTTTATCCAATTCCAGGGGTTCCCCCCCCCCCTTTGCTTTCTCCTGCCTCTCTAATCTATCATCAATGAATTTCATGTAACCCACCTACGTCCCCTCCTTTGATTGTAATGCATAAAAATAGATGAAAACCTGCCACTCTCTGGAGCAGTATCTCAATCCATTGAGGTTCTGCTTCCCGGCAATTGTAGACAGTTTGGCTCAAATAAACTCACAAAAATTCTTTACAGGTTTCAATGTTTTTATGTTAACAGGCCTTAGGTATCTATACTAATAAAAGGGTAATATGCTAATTAGACCGGATGTCTTCCGGACGTCCATCCGGACAAAGCCATAGTGGCGCCAGGGCTGAGGGCTGAGGGCTGGCAGTGCAGGAGAGGTGCCACCGCGGGAGCGGAAGCGGTGCAGCCGCCGCTGCTACCACCCCTTTTGCAGAGGTGGCGCGGGAGAGGCCTTAGCGTGGACGGGTCCAGCACTGCGGGCCCCTTCGGCAGAGGCAGCGGGGAAGGGGGCTGCGTGGTCCAGGTCTCAGTGCTGCCTCTTCTACAGAGGCAGCCACAGAGGCAGAGGCTTGGGCCGGTCCTGGCGCCACGCCTCCACAGAGGCTGGACTGGGTGCAACCTGCTGTTCCTCAACCTCCCCCAGCCCTTCCCCAGCCAGCCTGGCCCCAGATCGCCTGCCACCCACTAGTGGGCAGTGGGTGAGGCCAGTGCTAAGAAGCGAGGGCTGGCAGCTGCGGCGGCCCACAGTGGCAGCAGCAGTGGGGTGATGGGGGCAGCGACTTCCCATGATCGGTCGGTCACCTCCCACAGAGGGAGGCCAACCTGCGGGGAGCTGGCCTAACCTGTCAGTAGGACATCCCCTGAGGGCTCCTGGACTGTGAGAGAGGGCAGGCTGGGTTGAGGGCCGCCCCCGCCCCCCCCCCCCCCATGCACAAATTTTTGTGTACTCGTCCTCTAGTTTAATCTGTAAGAGTGGTTATCAAAATATTTTTAAAAATTGAGAAATTCCCCTTTTCCCTGACAGAATTTTTTTGCCACCCAATACAATAAACCAATAAGTGATTCTATTCTGTTTGAAGCCTCATATTTTCCACTAGTCTTTCTAGATTCTTGGTGTTGATTAAGTGCCATTAAATATGTTTTATTTAATTAAGTGCCCTGGAAATCTTCAGAAGGCAGTATTTAAATTCTCTCTGCATGTTAAATTCTCCAGCCTCATCAATGATGTCTTGAACTTTGACCTCCAATGTGTGTGACCAAATTCCCCTTATAAAGGCAGAAAATAAAGGTGCTTGTTTGACTGAGAGCCAAGTGATGTGATGCCTGGTATGGGAAATAAAAAGATTTATGTGCAAGAGAACACCCAGTCATGATTGTATTGAAAAATCAGCTGTTCCATTTGTAAAATCCTTAAGTGGATTGAGTAGTCCTCATGGTGCCTTAACCTTAACACTCTCTATCCATCCATTCATCCATCCATCCGTCAATCCATCCAGCCATCCAACAAATATTTATTGAGTATCTACTGTGTATCAGACCTTGAACATTGGGGATAAAATTCTGGGCGAAACTGATGAAGTCATTGTTTCCATGGAACATATGTTTTGTTGGGAGAAGCAGAATAAACCAAGATAAAAATATAATTTCAGACTGTGTTATGTGCAATGGAAATAGGGTTTTCCTACAAAGAAACTGAGGGTGGAGTTTATAAGTAGTAAGTATGCTATACTTGTTAAGTAAATCAATGAAGACTCCTTGGCCACCAGTGGCCCCAGATCACAGGTTGACAGTTGGTAGTTTCAAGATATAAAGAATAGAACCATCATTGTAATCTTAGAGTTCCATGGGGTGCAAGAGAAACTTCATTTGCCTGGTTGAGTGGGAGTCTGGCTCAGAGGACTGTGGCTAGAGCTTTTTATTTCTGAGCAATGTCGGAACAGCTGCCCAGCCTTCATAGTAACGGAGCACAGAGGAGCTGTGTTAGGAATTTATGGCAGCTGGAGAAGGGTGCTGGAGGAGCAACTTACAGCAAAATAACTTTAATAAATTTTGTTGACTGAGGAAAGACAAAACATTTTACAATTCTGGAAAACAAACTAGAAAGAGTGGAACTCAGAGCTGAGAGAAAGTGGTTCCAGAAGAGACTCAATGTTGAAGAGAGGAGGACTGAGAAGCAACTAGACAAGGAGAACCTCAAGGAGCCACACACCGCCCCTCCCCCTCAAATCATGGGAATAAAGGTGGGAATATAATACCCCATGTGAACTCTGTTTCAAAAATACATAGTTCACAATGGGGAAATATGGACACATGTAATACCTTAATCAATAAAAAAAATAGAAAAAAATACATAGTTCACCAAAAGATCCATCAATCTGACTCCAAAAAGAGACACGTTAAATTTGAGGCATTTCTCACTTGTGCTCTTTGGAAGAACAATTCAAAGTGTCAACAGAAACAATGTTAGTGGTTCCGAAGTCTCTTCTCTTTCCATAATGCCTACCATCCTTTTTTTCCTGGCCTAGGTATGTCACTTTATGTCCAGGGCTTAAGTTTCGACATAAATGTAGAAGATAAATGCCCTGTTCTTCTTAGTGTCAGTCTGGTGAGATGCGAAGCCCTGGCAGGTCCTGGCTATTGTCCAGGGAGGGAGACTGGAGGGAAGTCTTGGGACTTGTGTGTTCAGCCTTGTCCTGGCTGGAGGTGAGGCAAACCAGAGGTCAGGAGGAAGAAGAAATAGCCTTTACCTTTCAAGCCAACATGATGGAACTCAAGGACCTTCTGAAGCCCCAGGAACCTGTGGATTGAGCCTTCTGCTTCCCATCTCCTTGTTTAGAGGTCTCCTGTAGCCTGCTGTTTGTGTGTGTACATGCTTTGCTGGCATTTCTCAGCACACCACCTACCTGCCTTATGTTCTTGGGTCTCTCTTTTAAGCCTGTCTCTTAGAGTCAAAGTCTCTGCTTGGCTGCCTCCCGCTCATCCTTCAGCACCCTCGTCCAGATTTGATGCTTCTCCTGCTCTGCTCCCCCTGCCCTTGCCCTTATCCCAAGAGTATGTTTAGTCTCTGTTTTCTCCTCTCTGAGGGAGGGTGTCTTGCCCACCATCTCCCTTGCAGAATCTAGCACAGTGCTTGGCATTTATTCATTTGCCAAATGAACGAATCGATGGCCTGTCTATCCCATATCTGGCCACTCTTCGTTTCATTTCCTCATCTGTAACACCAAGTGCTTTCTTTACTTACATCACAGAATTTTCTTGAGGGCCAAATGAAACGGTGAGCAATCTTTTTAGCGTATGAAAGGCTGTGTGAAGCTGTAAGATGGTGTCGAATGTTCTGTGTGCGGCTGGGTGGAAAGGTGACGTCCCGGGACTCCTTTTTCTTTGTTTTCACTCCTGCTCGTCAGACATGGATGTGTCAATGTCTAATCATTGCTGCCTTTTCAGAGGGAAGATTGAGGGACCAGCTTTCTTCCTGCTTCTGTCAGGGTAATGGGTACCCATTGAGGTGCTCATCTTACTTTACCTAGTAGAGGGCATTTGCCTTCTGTAAACTCACTGTTTTGATTTACACAGCTGATGTGTCATGATTAAGGTGTCCTCTTTGTTATTTTGTTTAAGATAAAGACTGACCTTTTCTTTCTCCAGGTGAGTGACTGATGAAAGATACATTTCTCTCTCTCTCTCTCTCTCTCTTTTTTTTCTTTCACTAACCAGTCAGGTTAATTGGATGGTTTCGATCCAGAGACCAACACATGCTGATTTAAGGTCGAAATCTCTTTGTGAAAGGCACAATGCTAGTGAGATTAAATCTAGGGCTAACCAATGGGCACATGGGACAAGGAGATAGATTTTAAAAAATTGACTCGTTATAAAGGAGAGCTGTTTAATAGAGAGGCCAGGAGGTGAGAGGGAGGTATCTCTGGAGGGGGTGTTGTCTCATTTGGATGGCCACGGAGCTGGGTGCTGGGAAGAGCCTTCCCTAAAGCCTGGAGATGTAGGTTCTAGTCTCATTTTAAGGTCAATGACAACACAACGCCTATCATTTGTGTACTAGGTGCCAGCACAGAGCTTGGCACTTTATGTGCACTGCTTCACTTTTCATAATGCTACAGTTAGGAGCTCACTCCCTTTTCTGCCACTCACTTGCTGTGTTCCTTTACCTCTCTGAGCATTGTCAGTTTCCTCACTTATAAGAGTTGAACTAGGTAGCTGCTCCAGCTCTGTCTTGTGGCACCCCACGCCCTTTTCCTATTATATACAAAAATGAAATAGAGGCCTAAGACCACCCAGGGGACAAGCTACAATTTTCAAGGAAATTAGGCCCACTGAACAACACTAAACAAGGGCAGTGAAAGAGGAGGATGAAAGGGTCTGTCTGATAAATGGGGCCATTATTTATTCTGGTCCGGGCCTGTTTACACACTTTCTGGCCTATAATAACGTCACCTTTTATTCTCTCTCTCTCTTTTTTTAAAAAATAAATCTTCATTCAGATTATTACAATTGTTTCTCCTTTTCCCCCCCATAACTCCCCTCCACCCGGTTCCCACCCCACCTTTGGCCCTTACATCCCCGCCACTGTCCTCATCCATAGGTGTACGATTTTTGTCCAGTCTCTTCCTGCACCCCCCCATACTCCTTTCCCCCTGAGAATTATCAGTCCACTCTCTTTCTATGCCCCTGATTCTATTATATTCACCAGTTTATTCTGTTTCTCAGGTTTTTAATTCACTTGATTTTTAGGTTCACTTGTTGATAGATATGTATTTGTTGTTCATAATTTTTATCTTTACTTTTTTCTTCTTCCTCTTCTTAAAGAATACCTTTCAGCATTTCATATAATACTGGTTTGGTGGTGATGAACTCCTTTAGCTTTTTCTTATCTGTGAAGCTCTTTATCTGCCCTTCAATTCTGAATGATAGCTTTGCTGGGTAGAGTAATCTTGGTTGTAGGTTCTTGCTATTCATCACTTTGTAGATTTCTTGCCACTCCCATCTGGCCTGCATAGTTTCTGTTGAGAAATCAGCTGACAATCGTATGGGTGCTCCCTTGTAGGTAACTAACTGTTTTCTCTTGCTGCTTTTAAGATTCTCTTTTTGTCTTTTGCTCTTGGCATTTTAATTATGATGTGTCTTGGTGTGGTCCTCTTTGGATTCCTTTTGTTTGGGGTTCTGTGCGCTTCCTGGACTTGTAAGTCTATTTCTTTCACCAGGTGGGGGAAGTTTTCAGTCATTATTTCTTCAAATAGGTTTTCAGTATCTTGCTCTCTCTCTTCTTCTGGCACCCCCATAATTCTGATGTTGGTATGCTTGAAGTTGTCCCAGAGGCTTCTTACACTATCTTCAACTTTTTGGATTTTTTTTTCTTTTTGCTTTTTCGGTTGAGTGTTTTTTGCTTCTTTGTATTTCAATTCTTTGACTTGATTCTTGTGTTCCTCTAGTCTGTTGTTGGGTCTCTGTATAATATTTTTTATTTCAGTCAGTGTATGTTTAATTTCTAGTTGGTCTTTTTTCATATCTTCGAGGGTTTCATTATATTTATTGTCCTTTTCTAGGATATTCTTGAAAAGCCTTATGACCGTGGTTTTAAATTTTATATCCAGTCATTTCTTTTCCTCCATTTCTTTCATTTGTGATTTGTTTCTTTGTCGCCGCATTTTCACTGCTTCCCTGAGTTGGTAGGGTTGCTTTGTGTGCTAGGTTTCCTATATGGCCCAGTGGCTCAGCCTCCCAGTTACCTGAGGTGGACACTCTTGGTGCACCCCTTTGTGGACTGTGTGTACAGCCTTGTTGTAGTTAAGTCTTGATTGTTGTTGGTATCACTGGGAGGAATTGACCTCCAGGCCATTTGGCTGTGAGGATCAGCTGTGTCTACACTGGGAGAAGTTCGGTGCTGGAGACAGCCTTATAGGATTAAACTTGCCAAATTGCAAAAGCCTCTGTGTTCAGGTTGGATGGGGTGAAGTCTCAGGGCGGAACAGACAGTCTTGGCTTTCTGTCATCCCTGCCCTTGCGCATGCGCACCTCCAGACCTCTGCCTTCCCTGGCTCCTGAGCCTCCGCCCGAGAGTCCAGATTCCCCCTGCAAAAGCATGGGTCCCCAGGTGCTCGCCTGGAACTGGAGTTCAGTGCAGTCAGAAATGGGGTTCAGTGCAGTCAGGAGCTTCCGACTCCCTTCTGCTAGGGAAAGCCTGTGGCAACCTCTGCAGTCTTTGTGCACACTCATGTGCACGCACTTCCATACCCCTGCCCACCGGGACTCCCCTGGCTATCTCCCTGGTCTCTGGGTCTCCAAGTGCCTTTCTCTCTACCTGACAGTCCAGACTTCCCCTGTATGAGCCTGGGTCCACAGGGTTTCGCCCGGAACTGGGGTTCAGTGCAGTCGGAACTGGGGTTCAGTGCAGTCGGGGGCTTCCTTCCCCCTCCCGCCAGAGAAAGTCAGCCCAGCTCTCAGCCGCCTTTCCTCTCTGTGTGCGCAAAGACCCTTTGCCGTACCTCAACCCTTTGCCATTCCTCCAATTCTCCGTGAGCTTTTCTCTTTCCTTCTAGTTGTAGAATTTCCACTCATCCACCTTTCCTGTGGTTCTGGATGGTGTTTGTTCTGTCTGTTAGTTGTAGTTTTGAAATTGTTGTGTGAGACAGCGGTTTAGGTGCTTACCTATGCCGCCATCTTGGTTGCTCTCACCTTTTATTCTCATACTGTGTTCTTATCAAGACAGTTTGGGACTAAAAGGCTTTACAAGTTCTTTGGATAGGTAGATATGAACTAGCTATGAAGATCTAGAACTATCTCCAGTTGCTGGATCTGTCCAGGGGTTTGGCTTCTGACCCATCCAGATGGAATGTTAGGGCCAGATATGCACTGAGTCCCTCATCGTGCATAATCCTTTAGTGACCCAGGTGGGAGGTGGGGAGGAGTATTTTATCCACATTGTTTAGAATTGTAGTGCCTGGTGATAATAAAATCAGACTGACTTTTACTTTTAGATTCTCTAAAGACAATGCACCCCTTTATTATCTGCACATAGGGCCGACTGCTCCCACTGTCTGTCCTTGTAGGTCTTGGGACACAAGGCCAGGATCTGTCTTGAGGTTTTGGGGGGTGGCGAGAAGGAGTTGTTTATGGAAGCCAGGGACTGAGCAAGCTGCTCTTGGAGAGTCCAGGATCTCCCTGGATTTCTATAACCAGGGGTCAGAATAGCGAGTCCATCATTCTTTTAACATTCAACACATATTTGTTACGTGCCTACTTGCTAACGGGCCCCATGCATTTTACTCTACGTTACATCACTTAATTTAATTGTCATATTTAATCCTTTAAGACAAGCAACATCTCTATAATGAGGGATTCGAGCTTAGAGATGTGAAGCAATTTGCACCATTGAGCTTGGATCTGTATCGCTCCCAAATCTGTTGTTAAAAAATGAAATTCAACTGAGTAAATTTGAAGACCTAATTGGCTTTATTAAATGATTCATGGATTGGGCAGCATCCAATCTAGCACCTAGAATGGTGCTCTGAGGGGTACTACAAAATGGAAGGTTTTTATAGGAAGGTGGGTGGGGCAAGAGAGCTATTGACAAAAGAAAAGAAAGGATTATTTTAGACCAGGACATCATTTGGGGGTAGCTAGGGTGGCCTGGGATAGTCCCTTCCAAGGAGCATGGTGATTCCCAATTAGGAGGGTGGAAGAAAATTAGAAACATCAACTTGGTAAGGCATAGCCAGATATTTGAGGAAACTGGAATTCAGGATCCAGTTTACAGGTATTTAAAAAAACCTTAAGGACAACAAACAGAACTCTAATAGCTACAAAGGTGAAAACATAGTATTTCTCTATAATTACCCATTTTTTTTTATAATCAAAGAAAATCTCAGTAAAACTAAATTTGTTTACATTGTTTGGCCTGATTATCGATGTAAATATAGCAAGAATAGTGATTATCCACATAAGTTCTTTCTCAGACTGCTTTGCTGGAACCTTGTAAGCAGGACACCAGGTCAATTTTCCTCAGCAGTTCCTTGAAGCTGTCTGGCTTTTCCGTGCGAGATCTGAGTCCACGCACATCTCTCTCAAATATAACATTCCAGTCAAAGCCAATGCTCCCAATTGTGTTTTGTTACAAGGAGAAGAGATTCTTATTGAACTTATGCAAATAAATATATTATCATAAAAATAAGAATGCTCAGAGTTTTTGAATTCTGGAGGGATCAGGTAGAGAGAAAAGTAAATGTTTCATCTTTGTTCACAAAGGTATATCTTACCAAATTGTTGATAGCCAAGGAGAAAAGGTTTCTTTTGAGAAAAGATTTCCTTGAATCTGGAAAAATAAAACATTAGCGCATCCTCCTCTGTTGGTGTCGTCTCACCCAGGTGATTAAGGCTTGTTCTGCTTGGATCCAGTTTTCCCATTGGTTCTCTTGACCTTGCCTGATGATGGAGGGCGATAGAGACAGGAATAATTCCAAGAAGTTTGCAGGACTTTCATCATGGCTCTCATGACTTGCCTGGTGAAGTGGGTGTCCCGATCACTAGAGACTGTGGAGGTGGACTCCACGTGGGAAACACTGTGCACTTGGCTGGTGAGGCTGCTCCTCGTCTGTGCTCGGTGACTCTCCAGGTCTACATCTGCCTGTTATGTGTGGAGCTCGATGCTTCCAGCAGGCTGTGCTGAGACCAGGCCTACCAGTCAGGAAGGTGGGCCTACCTCTGTTGGCATGGGTATCTCGCTGCAGTGGACATCAGCGAAAGGAAAAGGGCAAAAGCTGAATGTGGTAGCTGTGGATGTGAGAACGAGGCCTTGAACCTGGCTTTTCCGTGTGAGATCTGAGGGCAAGTTCTTGCAGAGGAGGCAGGAGCAGAGAAGTGGCTCCCTGATCTGGAGCAGGAGCCGTGTCGTTGCATTTTTCCAGGAGCTTAGCCTCCCGGAGTCAGGTGCATGGAAAAGGTTTCCTTTTGCTTTGGCCTTTTCCCTTGGGGCCCCCCCGAGCATGCCTCCTCGCCTCCTCAGCCCCTCTTCTCAATTTCACCCACTCCCTGGAAGCTTATCTTGTTCCCAGGCTTATGGCACCTAAGCAGCTACACGCTGTCAGACGTAAATTCCTGTGGAATCCGAATGGCAACGAGGCGCCAGGTTAAAAGCCCGACTTTGTGTGTGTGTGTGTGTGTGTGTGTGTGTGTGTGAGACACACACGGATAGGTGTTAACCTGCTGTTTTGAGTAAGCTCTCTCCAAACACCGTCTGATTCCTCAGGAACTATTTGGAAAGTTCCCAAGGTAGAAAAATACCAACCATGAACCGCCTTGAGGTAGCAGGTAGAAAGTTCGATTGTTTTCTCTTGGCAGGAATTCCTTCCTTGACTAAGGAAGGTGTCGGGCAGACTGCATTTCTCAGGAAGAGGTCAGCCGACAGCTTCTAAGTGGTCCCAGGAGGGGGCTGAGGCTTTCCGCCAAGGAGCTGGTTGTCATTGAAAGCCAAACATTTGGTTTCGAGTTCAGTTCCCGTTTGGAGTTCATTTCCCAGGCCTCCAAGTACGAGGCGTCACTGTTGTTATTTATTTATTTTCCTTTCTCTATAGGCTTGTTTGTTTCCTGACGAGCAGCCAGGGTAGTTTCTGTGGAGGCCGGAGTCCTTAGGTGTTTGTAAGATGAGGAAAATGCCACGAATGGTGTGGGAAGGGGATGTACAGAGGTTGGACAAGAGGGAATGAAGCCAACTCTGAGGAATTACCTTGTTTTTCTTCTGTCTTAGGAAATAAAGTCAGAAACAATGTGATCTACCATGATCAGGCTCACTATTCCCCTTCTCACCCATTTATTCACCCATTCACCCATCCATCCATCCATCCATCCACCCACCCACCATCCAACCATCCCTCTATCCATTCCTCCTTGCATCCATATATAAAAACTAAATTGAGCATCTATTATGAGCTAAATGACATAGGTGAGCTAAATACAGTCCCTGGCTTCTAGAAATTGATGCTTGAGTGGGAAAGACAGACACAAACAGGACACAGCCACATAGCCAGGCCCTTATTATAACAAAAATTTGTGTTGGCAGTCCAGGGGGCACAGGAAAAAGGGCTGTGGCCTCTGTCCAGCACGGGGGTCAGGAAAAGCTTCTCAGACCAGTGATTCCAGCTGCATCTTGAAGGTTAGAAGGCTGGATAAGTTGATGCAAGAACTGGGGCCATATGATGGGTGGTCATTATGGATGTGGATGGAAGGGTGAGTTAAAGATGTGCTATGGAGAATAAATTGACTAAGTAGTCTTGAAACATAGGAAGAAGTGAGTGGCAATGCCAGGGCTTCTACAGTGATGTGGCCAGGCTGTCAATACCCAGGGTGGGTGCTGGAAGCCAATTCCAGCATGTCATAATTGCAAGAGTTTCATCAAAAGGTTGATAAAGCTTGGGGGCTCAACAAGGGCTGAGCCACATTTGTAATCATCTGTTGGAACAGCTAAAAAGCATCTCCCCCAAACGTGAATAGTATAATCTTTTGCTGCCAGGCAGCGCAAAGCATCTTAATCTACACGTTATTGCCTTCTGCTGGCCAAACACCTGAACAGCGGTAGGCTATTCCCTAATCTGACAATGCTTCTGTAAACCCTACCCTTTGAAACCCTATCCTTTGAAGTGTATTATCTCTACCTTGCCTTAGGACAAATTGTGTTAATAAAAAGCAGGGTCCTAAGACAAGGAGAGAGTCTTTAGCTCCTTTAGCTGAACCTCCTCTGACCCCCCAATGGTTTTCAAAACTATCTTTCATCTCTGGACTCCTTATTGAATCTATGCACAGTCTTTTTCCAGATTGCTGAACCCTTCGTAATGCTGGGACAAGAACCCCAGCAGGTGGGGACTGACTAGAGTGGCTCAGTGGTTGAGCATTGACCTATGAACCGGAAGTCACGGTTCAATTCTTGGTCGGGGCACATGCTCAGGTTGTGGGCTTGGTCCCTGTTGAGTGTGTGCAGGAGGCAGCTAATCAATGATTTTCTCTCATTATTGATGCTTCAATCTCTTTCTCTCTCTCTTCCTCTCTGGAAAAAAAACCACCAAAAACATATTAAGAAAAACACACATCCTGGGTGGCATGGAGTAGGCTGGGGCCTGTGTTCAGACCAGTGGCTTAGCTCCGTTAACAATAGTACCAAAAACAAACACATATCCAGTTACTTCATAACAAGCCTAGTGACAAGTGCTTTGAATCCATTGTCTCAGCGTACCTCAAATGTGGCCTATGTCTTCTGAGAGATTATTTTAGGTGATACCCAGTTGAGGCACAGAATAACACTGACTCACACAGTCTCCTTTTTCATTCTCTTTGGAGCTTTCTGATTACTTCAAGGAGAAAGCCTTATTTTGAAGTTGCCATTTTTAACTCCATTTTTATACATGCTAATCTCCATTTTAACAAAGAGAGGGCAGCCTTGGGCACAGAGCCTTCAGCAGGAAATAATATTTATGTGGAATTTAACAAAATTTTAATTATTTTATTGGACAAAATTTTCAATACAATTTTTATTGGCATTATTCCTGTGGTTACTATCAATTTATAGTGGTACTGCTTGTCGATTTATGGTAGCAATATAAAGTTTTCTGTTAAAGTACATCAATTTAAGTGAAAACATGGGTTGATTTAAAGAAAATTATTTCTGGCGCGCACTGCCTCTTGGGAGCTCACTCGCGCCTTTCCCTCCCCTTTTCTTCTTCCCCCCAGGCCTTGCCTTTGCCTTTCCCTCTCCTAAGTTCCTGGGGCCCTTCTTTTGCTTTTGTAACTTGTTTCCTGAGCTCACACAGCCCAGCTGGCTCACTTGTACTAGGTCTGTAACTTTCTAAATAAACTTTCCTTTATAATTTGAGTAAAAAAATAAATAAAATTATTACCTAACTAATATTTCAGGTTTTATGCAGATATGGCTGAGATCAGGAAGGGATACACTAATGACTAAAGTTTGCATTATCTCACTCCTTGCCACAACTCTGTTGGGCAAATGCTATTTTATTCTTAATTTAGTTATTACAAAATTGAGGATTATAGAAGTGAAATCATTTGGGCCTGGTCATCCAGCTAGCGAGTGCTGGAGCTGGGATTTGAACCCCAGCCTCTCTAACTCTGAACCCCATGTTTTTAAAGACCAGATGTCTGACATTAGGTAAAAGTAGGATTCTGGAATGTTACAGCTGGAATGACCATTTGAAACCAGTTGGTCCAGGATTGTCAAACTTCCTCACTGCCATCAACTCGATTTTTTACATTTTTTCAGTTTTGAAAAGAAACAATGGCATTTAATCAGATATTATTAATTTATTCTCCCACTGATTATGGATCAGTTATAGGTATGCAATGTCCACTGGAGCTTTGAATCAGCTTGAAAGAATTTTGATTGCTTCGGGGTCTTAAAAATGTATGTTGAGAATAGATTGTGAATCTGTTAGCATCTTCATGGATTCCTAGGTGCCTGTGTATCCTAGGTTCAGAATGACCAATGTAGTCCACCCTCTCTATTGACTAAGACACAGACAAGGGGGGTGGTTCTATCACATGGGAGTAAGTGGCAGGGTCAGAAATGGAGTCTTGATAAGGTGCCTCATTATCCAAATGAGCTCCATTCCTGCCCTAAGAGCTTTTGTCCAAAGATGTGGCTCCCTTCGTGTGTGTGTGTGTGTGTGTGTGTGTGTGTGTGTGTGTGTGTTACACTCCTGATGCCCTGGCTGCTTCTCTTCCATTGACTAACACTAGTAGCTCTTTCCTGAATCTCATTTCCTTTGCTTTTCCCTTTGGTCATATGAAGTGCTACTCTTCATTTGGCACTTACTATGGGAGAGTCACTGTGCCAAGAGCTTTGTTCTTTTAATTTGGTCCTTACCATAGCCTTGCGAGGAAGGAATTATTATCGCCACTTAATGTATAAGGACAGTGAAACAAAGCAAATTAATAATTTGCTTAAGGTCACACAACTGGCAAATTTGAATCTGTAAGCCTGATGCAGGGCACATGCCTTGAAGCACTCCTGTGATCTCCCATTCGCTCGGCTAATTTTTATACAGCACCTCTATTAGGTCTCAACTTTAATACTGATTCCTCTGGGAAATCTTCTCTGATATCTCCCAACTCCGTTAGTTTTCTCCTTCTAGTTGTTTCTGCAGCATCATCTGTTCCCCCCACTTGGTTGCAATTTCCTACTATCTTGTCTGCATCATCTTCCAGGGAGGTTGGGGTTGCAGCCTCCACAGCCAGCAAAATGTGGAGCACATGGTGGGCACAGGGTGCACATGGTGGGCCCTTGTTGATTGAGTGAATGTGCCATCTTTGTTCCCTGCCTCTTTCTCAGTCACTATGCTTAGTCATCAAATACTGTAATTCCTGCCTCTGAAATACCTTCTCTTCCCTTCCCTTGCACACTCCCTATTTCCCCTTCCTCTACTTTAGCTCTGTTTCATGATCTCTTGTGTAGATAGTAAGGTTCTCAAACATTTATTCCCACAATGAACAGTTTATTGGGTAAAACAAGATCATTCTGTGAACCTAAAGTTGATCATTTTAATGACAGGGGCTCACCTTTCTGTAAGCAATCTTTGAATATGGAAGTGAAGAATCTATCACAGGCTGTTTGACTTTACCCAATGCCTCAAACTGCCATCCAGGTAGATAGAAAGTTGGCTATAGATGAGAATAAACTGTGATCTATTGCTGCAAGGTCTGGGTTCTAGGATGGGTTCTATGTTGACCCCTGGATGTTTCTGTAAGTTCATGTGGGCTCTGTCACATTGGAGGAACACATCCTTTTAGTTGCCAAAGCTAAGTAGCAATATTTCAAAACTCCTGGTTCAAGGGGAGTGTAGAACCTCCTTGAGGTTCTAACACATGTTCACCATCACCTTCTGCCCAGTCAAACTATAGCTGAAGTTTTTGATGTTGCTTACATTATGAGCCCACCTCATTTGGTTACTGGCTCTCACACAAGAACCACCGTTCCAGCCCCCTGCTCCCCCCAAAAAATAAGTACTTGAATTCAATTTGTTATCAAGCATTCTAAATGCCACAGTGAGCTTAAAAAAAAAGAAAGGATAGAAAAGATATGTTTTCATGGGTGCCTTGAAAACTGTGTCAAGGTGATATTAAACAGGCTCATGAGATTCAACTTTCATGTTGCCAGCTTAGCATGAAAGAAACGGTCACTTTTGGGGAAGGGACTCTTAGAACACCCTGGTACTGGAATGACTACTCAACCATGACCTGGTTCTAAGCTCTTTTTCTTCATTTCCATTCTCCTTGCTGCCACCTTAAGCAAAACTCTGATTTCGCCTCTCCTTTGCCTAAGAACCTTGTCAGTAGCCCACAGTTAGATGACAACAGTCTCTCAGCTACTCATTTCCCAGTTTTCAGGTGAGATATCTGATTGGCTCAGCTCGTCTGTTTTGGTCAGACAGGATGCCAATGGGTGGCTGAACTTGTGCCAGGTGTTCACCCCTGGACCAATCAAATGTGATGAGGAGGCGAAGCCATGTGGTACGAAACCTGATCAAGCTGACTCAGCAGGGCTCTGTCACAGAAGAGATTCCCCCAGAGAAAGATGTAGGCAGGTTAAGTGCAAAAATTTGAGATTAAATCAAGTAATGAGCAGTTAAGTAGTTGGGATATTTAAAGAAATTAAGATTTAGGGGAGACTTGAGAGCTTTCTTAATTGTTTGAAAAGAATTATCCCATGGATATGGAGGCTCTTTTTTCTGCTTAGATTCAGGGAGTATAACAAGAACTAATAAGTGGGTGTTGAAAGGTGCTGAGCATATTAGGGAAAACAAACTCAAATAAGAAATGTTCCCAATTGGACTCCCTCTCGAAGGCATAAGTTTCCTTTAGGGGAAATGTTTGAACTGAATTTGAGTATGTGCATTTGGAAGGGTATTGGTCAGATGACCTTGAAAAGTTCTTCCCAACATTTGCAATTCCAAGGACTTACTTTAAAGGGTTTCTTTTCAACCACATTGGCAAACACCTAGGCAAATATATGTGCACCTCTGAGTTCAACACCTGGCCTGTGGCATTTGCACAATTGAGTAGCATTTCCTGATCTGTGTGTCTCAATTTGTCTTCAATATCATTGGAGGCTACTTAACCATCTAGCTGCTGCTACCTCATGCTTCCTGGAGTGCCCGTTGCTTTCAGCTGGGTTTGGTAGTCTTGGACTCATTTCATTTTCTAAACAATTAAGCAATTTTAATACAGGAAGCAAGAGGAAGGGTGATGACCAACACACTCTGTTCTTAGCACGTGCCTGAGAAAGACACACACACACGCGCGTACACAAACACACACACACACACACACACACACACACACACTCAGAGAGAGAGAGAGAGAGAGAGAGAGAGAGAGAGAGAGAGAGAGAGAGAGAGGAAGCTTGACTGCCTGCATAGAATCTACTAGTGATTTTGAATCACTGAACTCATTTGTAACTAACATTGTACTTAGAGTTAAACCACGAAAGCCAAGATTTAGGAGACCATCTGGTTTGCTGTTTGGAGAAAGGGATAGGACATTCCAACCTTGGGGAATAGAGTTTCTGGGGCTCTTGCAAATGGCCTTGTACTTTACTTCTTTCTGTTTCAATCTCCTCTGTGATTGATGGCAAATGATGCACTGAAAAAACACAGATGTTTTTCAAGACCTTGACAGAATGATTCCCTCCATTCTCTGGCTTGAATCCAGCAGCATAAGATCTGTGGACACGTGTTGAGGGCCTGTTCAATGCAAGAAACTGGACTAGTTCCTGTGGATTAAAAGTATAGAGTGTCTTTCTTTAAGGAGACTGAAGTCTAATGGAAGGGCCAAACAAAAATACTCGAACAGTTGAAAAGATGAGTTTAAAGAGGTCAAAGTAGAGGGATCCCATGATGAGAGCTTTGAGGAATGGAGGGATCTCTGTGGCCTGCAGTTGTCTATGGACACCTCATCATAGAGATGCTAGCTGGCCTTGGTGGACTCGAATAGGTCTAAAGTGCACTCACAGTAAGTAGAGCTGTCATGAGCAGGGCAAGCTGCTGAAAAGTCAGGGCTCATTCAGAGGGCTGAGAGTCCATCCACTTGAGTAGAGCATCCCCATAGGATGTTAGATTTAGTATTCTTTCCTGGTAGACAGGGAGAAAATGATTCAGTTATGTATCCTCACTGTGGATATTGAGCACCCTTTCTGTAAACTTTGAAAACAGCATTTCTAAGGCATTTCTGTTGTGTTACTGCCTTTGACCTTGAGTTGTAAACTTGCATTGTTTATTGTAATTTCTTGACATATACCTCTTCTTCTATTGTAATTTCTTGACATGTACTTCACAAGTGGGTGTTAGAGGGAGGCCAAGAATCTGCCTCCCTCTAACACCCACTTGTGGGGCCTCGCTTTGACCTTGGGAACCATAAGGAAAAAATATCACCCCTTTTCTGTACCCTAGTCATTCTGATATTTTTAGTCAGCTGTTACTGAATTTTTGTCTCTTATAGGTTAGCCATCTCCATTGCTCTTGTTTTTCTCTGGACATGGCCCTCAGCATTCTGGGTACCTCTTATTGGCACAAGCTACTGTGTGTACCAGTTTGGGCCAGTTAAACACCTTCTGATAAGATAATTAGGAGTAGGCATGACCTATGTTTTGATGGTAGCTTTCAATAAATGCAGTTACTTCTCTTAAGAGGAACTCTTAGTCTGTTGGAACTCTATAAGCTGTGAACTTCTCTGAGGCACTGATTAGAAGGGTCAACACAGAAATATCTGTATCAGAGAGAGCCTTAAAGAAACAGATCCCTATTTCCTGTACCTGTTTTCTTCCATCTCCAGTCTATTTACTAGAGAAAGGACACACAAAGATAGCGCATATCTCTACTCAGTTTTCAAAACATGAAGCCTCGTTGAACATTTACTCTCTAGATCAGTGGTTCTCACCCTTTCTAATGCCGCGACCCTTTAATACAGTTCCTCATGTTGTGGTGACCCCTAACCATAAAATTACTTTCGTTGCTACTTCATAACTGGAATTTTGCTACTGTTAATGAATTGTAATGTAAATATCTGTGTTTTCCGATGGTCTTAGGCTCTACAGCAGCGGTTCCCAACCTGTGGGTCGCGATGGTTGCCTAAGACCATCGGAAAACACAGATATTTACATTACAATTCATAACAGTAGCAAAATTCCAGTTATGAAGTAGCAATGAAAATAATTTTATGGTTGGGGGTCACCACAACATGAGGAACTGTATTAAAGGGTCGCGGCATTAGAAAGGTTGAGAACCACTGCTCTAGATGATCTTCACTGCTTTATTGGCATTGGCTTGCAAAATTATTCAGGCAATTAAGGCATTTGTTCATTGAAAACCATATATCACAGCCTTGTGCTATGGACACAGATTCAGAATCTGTCTTCTCTAGGAGACTGTAGGCTCCCAGGTGACTGGAGGCTGAAACGGGTGTAGTAGGGACACAAAACAGTCATGGCAGTGCTGGGGGAGGTTGAGGGAACTTCTGACCAGAAAATCACAATGACTCAATTGTGTGCTATTTGAAAGCACGTACTGTGCCTTGTTTGTCCGTTTGAGCCTCTGTTCCTAGCATGTGCCTAACATTATAGATGCTCACTAAATATTTATGGAATAAACGAAATGAGCTGCTGTCTTCCATTACAGCCAGAGCAGATTCCAAAGAAGTTGCGCATAATCACTGTTTCTTTGCCAAGAGAATGCAGGATGAGTCCACCAAGTTGTTTTTCAACACAAAATATGCCATCTCTCCCAGTAACTTCAAGTTTCAACTTATACCTTTCATACCCATGCTGGGAGCCTGTCTGGGTTCTGCAGGCCACCTGTTTCCCAGCATTTGGTCTTGGTCCTTGTTCCTGTGAAACTCCACCCACTTCTTTCCTCATATTGGCCCTCCTTCTGTATTCCAAAGGCCTCCAACTCTCACCTCGCTGGGTGGTAACCACTGTCAGTCAATATGCCAATCAGAAGGCATGTGTTCCACTTTCCCAACTGTCATCTCCTTGTGCTATGTGCAGATTACACAATCACCGGGCAGACCCTGTGACCCTGTGTGGTGTTTGCATTCCCCCAAACACCTAGAGTGATTATTGAAATATGTGCAAAACTTTGCAAGTACATTATTCCATTAATCCTTCTAGAAGATAGTCAGGAGAGGAATCCTCACCCCATTTATAATCAAGAAGCTGTGAGGAGCTGAGGTTTCTCAAGATCAAACTGTTGGTAAGAGTGGAGTCTCATAGCTTTTATTTTAAAATAAATTTTCTCCTGATTTTGAAAGTTAAATATGTTCCCTGCAGAAAATCTGGATTAAAAAAAAGGTAAAATTATGACACAGAGCTAGTTGCTGTTAACAGCTTAGATTTTCTTCTGTTTTTTTCTTTTTTTTAAAAAAATTTATTTCTCTGTTCAGATATGTTACAATGATATACACATACACATTTTTATTGATATTGAAATCCTATTACACATACCACTTTATAACCTGCTTTTTGGCGATATAATGTCATATATTACTCTCAGGTGATTCAATATTTGTATATATTGCAAAATGATCATCACAATAAGTCTGGTTAATGCCCATCACCACACATAGTTATTTTTCTCTTGTGATGAGATTTTTAAAGATCTCTCTGAGTAGCTTTCAAATATACAATGCAATGTTATCATATATAGTCACCATACTATACATTATATCCCCAGCATTTATTTATTTATTTATTTTATTCTGACCAACTTTACACATTTTGTTCAAAACGCCCCTCCTCCCCTGCCTCTGGCAGCCACCATTCTGTTTTGTGTCTATGAATTCTAGTTTTTTGTTTTTCCAGATTCCACATAGAAGTGAGATTATATGGTAGTTGCCTTTCTCTGCCTGACTTATTTCAATATAATCTGCCTTTTACTTAATTAGAATATCATTCATTTATTCAGCATGCATTCACGGAGCATCTCCTATATGCCAGGTGTGAGCTGAGACCTGTAGTCAGGTGGGGATTTGGCATTCAACAAATCATCATGGTCATTACTTCAGAGTCACAGCGGTGCTAAGTCACAGGGAGGAAAGGAGAGGGTGCTGGGAGGCAGGACCCAGGAGACCTCGTTCAGGTTGAGAGGTTAGGGAACGGCTTTCTGGAGAAGTGGCCCTGACCACCACGTGCTCTAAGAGGAGGAGGGCTTGGTGAAAATGAATGGGCAAGGGGCCAGGCGGCAGCATCCAATCAGAGTTATACGAGTGAGGGCCCAGAACCAGCAAGTTTCCAGGCTGGGGGAGGAGCCTGGCAGGAGGTGAATCTGAAGCAGGAGACAGGCTCACATCCCCCGCGCCCTGTATGGACTGGGGACTTCATCATAATTACAGGGAAGGCAGTGAAGGACTTTACAGGGAGCGACCTGACCCTCAGTATAAAAAGACCATATGGGCTGAATTGAGGAATATGGACGGGGAGAGAGGAGAAGGAATTGATCATTGAATATTTTGCAACACAATTTTTAGTGGTAGCAAACTATTCTATTTTGTCAATGTGTCTTACTTGAAAAAATGTGTTTGGTGTTACATTTGTCATAATCCTCAGAACAATGAATGCCCCTGCAGAGAAGTGATTGTGCACAGCCACACTGCTGGCCTCCAATGAAGTCACTGGAGGTGAACTTGCTGGACCAGAGCACATGTGCAGTGTGAAGGCTGGTTTCCCATATTGTTAAGTTACCCTCTAGAAAGGCAGGGAACCAATGTGCTCATTTCCGTACACCCTCGCTTACTCTGACTATAATTTTAAAGACGCCTGGGTCCTGATGGGCTATAAAGGAGACCTCATGTTTTAATGTCCATTTCTTTAATCACCAGCGCGAGAGAACATTTTTAAATAAATGTATTTATTGTTATAGTTTCTTTGAATTGCTGTCTATATAGGTCCCTATATTTCTATCTCTGGACCAGAGCCCCTCGCAGTGCACCGCACACCCCCCTAGGACGTCTTCTAGAGAAGATTTCACAAGATTTCCTGGGCGGGTTGCCTGTAGCTTCAGGGAAGCCATCTTCCAAATTTAAAGGTGCTGACGAAAGTGGCCACCCTATGAGCAGGAGATCCAGGTATTTTTTTCTGTCACAGAGACTTGTACCAAAAAAAAAAAAAAAAGACACAATAAATAATTTAAAAATAATTTTTAAAAATTTAAGAGATAGTTTAAAAATTAAAAAAATAATTTAAAATTTAATTTAGAGATATTCTTTCTTCTGCTGACAAATAAGAGAGCTGTGGCCTTAAAACATTTAGCTACTTAGATCAGCACTGTCCGATGGAAATATGACACGAGACACATATGCAATTTAAAATGATCTAGTGCCACAATAAAACAATAAAAAGAAAACCAGTGAAAGTCATTTTAATAACATTTTATTGAGCCCAATCTATTCCAAGTATTGTCATAGCTCCATGTAGCCATTTAGAACAATTATGGATGTGATATTTTATATTCTTTTTTTCCACACCAAGTCTTCAACATTCCTTGTACGCTTTACATTGGCAGTGCGTCTTTGGTCGGTCAGCTATGCCTCAGGTTCTCAGCAGTCACATCTGGCTGCGGCTTCCCTATTGGACAGCGTGATGCTAACTGGAGAGCCTGCTGCTGAACTTCATGGCCTCACAGGATTATCCTAGAGCTGGAGGTTAGTGTTTACTGAACTGGTATTCAGGGCAGGCACCAAAGGGGGAAGTTCCTTGATCGCAGTCTCTGTTCTTCCACTGTGGGACTATTGTGAGGTTATGAAGTGCAGGCCGCGTAGTCAACTCTCTAGGTGGTGCAGGCGGTGTTATAGTGTGGTGGTTCTACTGTGTACACACTGTACTTTTTAAAAAAGTTTTGACCCCAGCCCTAGCTGGTTTGGCTCAGTGGACTAGAGCGTCAGCCTGTGGATGGAAGGGTCCTGGGTTCAGTTCCAGTCAAGGGCACATGCCTGGGTTGCGGGCTCGATCCCCAGTGGGGAGCATGCAGGAGGCAGCCAATCAATGATTCTCTCTCATCATTGATGTTTCTATCTCTCTCTCTCCCTCTCCCTTCCTCTCTGAAATCAATAAAATATATTTTAAAAAAAGTTTTGACCCCAGAAAGCAGAGGATGGATGAACAGAGAGGAGATCTTCTTGGGCATATCTTCCTGTGGTGTCCATCTGAGCCTTTAAATGTTGGCCGTAAAGGTATTTCTGCTCTTCAAGGCAAATGGGTTCTGTTTCACCTTCAGGGACTTTGATCTCTGTACTCACTGTGTCTGATGGATGCAGGGAGTGGCCAGCAGGTGGGGCCAGCGAGTTGGTAACCGCGGAAAGTGCTAACCAAGGCTTCCACAGCTGGGACCACAGGCGGATCAGCCTTTGGGGCTCAGATGCTGATGTGATGGGAAGCTGGAGGTGTTTATCCTGTAAACAGGGGAAATGGATAATTGGAAGGTTTTTTTCTTATTGTCTAAAATGGCAGAACAAAAACCCTTTTCACTTTCATAAATATTTATCAGAAGCCAATTCCAGACCTGGCCAGGAAAAACAGAAAATCTGCAACGAGATCATTTTGAGAGCTGGATGTAAAAGAAATTCCATTAATAAATTTTATATTGATTACATATTGATAGGATAACACTCAGAGTGAAAAATAAGAAGAGAGTTAAAAGAAAACTGGTAGAGAAGTACTTTGTAGAAGGAAAGACTGAAGATAGGAGGAACTAATATTGGCCCCTAAGGGGTGTGGACAGGAGGACGTTAGTAAGTGGGGTGCGTGGATGAGGGGAGGAGATTCTCAGCTGGAGTGAGAGGGTGAAGGAAACTTAGATCTAGGATTGGAATATTTTGCAGTCCAACCTCCATCTCCCACAGATGAGGCTTGAAGCCCGTCTTGGAATTCCTGCTGTGGGCACGTTTGTCCCTGAGCTGTGAGGGGAGCCTGCTTGGGTCTGTTTAAGCAAAACCCAGTTCAGCAGGGTTCGTTATCTCAGAGGATACCAGCAAGCAGCTGATCTTGTCTACTAGTACATATGTGTGTTGTGTGGCTGGCTTGGACCAAGTTTTAAAAAAAATTTCCAAAGTAGTTGTTAATATGTAAACAATTTCTTTTGCCGAAACACCCAAGTTTTCAAATAAGGCTGAGCAGTGGTGCCCTGACTCAGCACCAGGTCCCTGCGCTTCCTGGGCTTTCAACTCCCCTCCCGAGCTTGAGGGCATTTGAGTTAGGAACCTGTAGCTCATAGGGGAGGCAAAATCTGCCCACCACTATGTTGGAGGTTTTTTTGGGGGGGCTAGACCTAAGAATTAACTTGATGCAGCACAGTTGAGCAGGAGAAAAGCATACAAATGTATTTCATAGACATTTGATGTGCCCAGGGAGCTCCCGCAAGGAAGTGGAGACCCCTTTAAAGCAGTGGCAAACCCTAAATGTTTTTACATTCGGTTGAACCAAGAGAGGCACTTGTGGAAATGTGACTAACCTATGTGGGGAGGCTAACGGCAGGTAAGAATTGTTTACACAAGGGCTGTTGGTGCAGACTTCTCTCAGTTGCGATTCCCCGTTGAAGTGTGTTTCTTTTCCCCTGGCATGGGGGAGTTTTTATGTCCTGTTTCCAGGAAGAAAAGGGGAGAGTAGAATGCCCTTCTCGCACCTGCTTTGAAAAGTGCCTTTAGCTCAAAATAATCCTTACGCCACGTGGCATGTTTTGTCACTCTTCATCATGCTAAGATTTCTCTGTGAGCAGCGGATTTAAGAGAGCAAGAGCCTCTCCAAACCAGAGCCCAGGAAAGCTGGAGCCATAGAGATTGCACGAACACCATGCATCCATCCTCCAAATGATGCTTTGAGAAAGGACTTGCGCTGGTTTCTTAGTTGCCTCCTTGCAGGGAAAAGTACACATATTTCTGTAAACAAGATAATTGTCAGGTTCATTAGGATGCTCATTCCCTGCCTAACATGGTGGTGCCTGGCACACAGTAGGTTGACAATAATGGATGAGTGTTTGGCTGAGTCAAGAAAAACACTTCTATATAAACATTCACTTACCCATTCTCCTATTGGTGGTGGTGGTGGTGGTGGTGGTGGTGGTGGTGGCGGGGGGTGAGGGGGGTGGGGGAGGGCTGGGGCGGGAGCGGGAGGAAGATATGCTGCGAAGGAAGGAGAGTGAGGAGGCTGAGGCGCAGAGGAAAGGTCTTCACTTGGAATAGACCTCCTGATGAACAGAAGCAAATAATTTATTCTGAATAAGATAAACAGGGAGGGATGATTTCTTAAAATGTCTGGGGTGAAGAGACATGAAAATGCCTGAAATGAGAATGAGAGCTGGGACTGTTGATTAAAGCAGGGGAAGTAGAGACTACGCTGTAGAGAATGTCATGGGCCGAGGGGTACGTGTTACCAGGTCCCCCACAATGCAGAGCAGGGTGCTAAAGATGAAAAGAGGGAGAGATACGGAAGCCAGAGGTGACAAGTGTAACCTAGAAGTAGTAGGAATTTTGAACGAAAGATGCAGAGCAAGAGATTATAAGTGATGACTGAAGGAACAATAGAAAGAAAGTTTGCAAAACTCAAAAAACAACAACAACAAAAAAACTTGGATGGAAAACGTTTCCTAAGCTTTTCAGGCAAACCTTTAATAGAATCTGTGTCAAGACAAACCCTGGTAAGGATTTTAAATTTCAGGATCTAGGTTCTGAACTGAACATTAGAGAAAACGAAAGAAAAGAGGCTATTTTAAAAGGACACAAATCAAGTTAGTTTCCATTTTTTTTTTTTTGCTTGGATATCTAAGTGAAGAGAACATGACTAAGGCCTGCAAAGTTCCCAAAGACCTCAGCTGTGACCCCCAAATTTTATACCCAGAGAAGATGGTATTCTTTGACCAAAGGATCCAAAGGAAATGCAAAAGTCTCAGAAAATATACCTCCTAAATAAATCCATTTATGCAAAGTAATGCTAGATGTTCCATACACAATGTGCTTCTGAATCCTGTGTTTTATATTTAGGACTAGCATTGGCCTTAACATCCAACATTTATTTTTATTAATTCTACATTTATAGGCCCTATTGTAAGCAGCTTCTAATCTGAACAAATACGCAGCCTTGTCAAACTAATGCTGGTTTTTAAAAATTCCTTTTCACAAGATGTGCAATCCGTGGGACAATAAGGAGCTTCTCTGAGGAATCCTTCCACTGGAATGGTGACTATTGGGAGTGAATATTCACAGACATTAAAAGAGCAATGATGCTTTTAAAAAGGATTTGCACTGGTTTCTTAGTGCCCCCTGCAGGGGAAAAGTACACATATTTCTGTAAACAAGATAATTGTCAGGTTCATTAGGATGCTCATTTCCTGCTTAATATGGTGCCTGGCACATAGTAGGTTGGCAATAATGGATGAGTGTTTGGCTGAGTCAAGAAAAATACTTCTATATAAACATTTATTTATCCATTCTCCTATTGATGGATATTGGGTTATTTCCAATTTGGGGCTGCTTTGAAGAAATAAAATTGCTATGGACATTCTTATACAAGTTTGGATGCATTTTTTATTTTTCTTGGATAAATACTCAGGAGTGAAACTGAGTTTATGGGGTAGATGTACATTTAATTTTCAGGGAAATACAGTGAAAACTAATTAAAAAGACTTAAAAGGAAGACTGTTAGCCCTGAGTACTGGCAAGGATATGAAACAATACTCCTTTTAAAGAAAGATTCTAGAGCCTGGCCATTGTGGCTCAGTTGGTTGAGTATGAACCGAGAGGTCTCTGAGTCAATCCCAGTCAGGGTGCATGCCCAGGTTGTCAAGCCCCAGTAAGGGTTATGAAGGGGTAGGTTTCTTTATCACTATCTCTTTCTGTCTCTCTAAAATCAATAAAATATATTTTTTATCACCCAGAACCATGGGAAAGCTGGCTGAGTGGAAGTACTACAACTAGAAGGAAAGAGAAAAGAGCATTGAGATGTGCATAAGTGCTGAAAAGCTGAGGTACGGAGGTGCGTGTTCTGGGCTGGCAGTAGGCATTGCTTTTTTCAACCTGAAGGGAGACAAGCCCCTGATTACTCTGAAATCCAGTTTCTGGGGAGATGTGGGGGACCCAAATTCCTACAGGGAGAAGCTGGACTGTCTGCCATTGGGTCGGAAAGTGAGGGTGGCTTGTTTGCAGAACTGTGTGCAGGAATAATTGTTTACTGTGCTGGGGCATGGGATGTGGGGATGCAGTCGGAGACACAGAGCCGGCTAACTGGCAGCCATCACTGTTTGCCATGCCCTAGCCTAGTGACGCCCTGAGCCCCGCACAACCTACAAACCCACCCAAGCTCCAAGCAGCGGCTTTAGCATATGAATGGCCTGCCCTATTGCAGCTTAACCTAGCAAACTGCAGCTCTGGTCAGACAACCTCCAAACCTCCAAAACCTCCAAACCCTAAGCAAAGAGGAGAAAACTGTAGTTCTCGCTGTAGCTCCTGCTGGGTGGCCTCAGATAGTAGCTGACCTGCACCCCATTGGAGATCCAGAAGCCAGTGTACCTAGTGGTCAGTGTGAGACAACAGATTTCAACTCCTCACATCCATATGTGACAGATTCAAGAGGCAGACTCAGTGAGCACCAAAGCCCCACTTAAACAAGTCCTGCACCATAAGCATGGCTCCAGAGCAGCAGTTCTACCATTATAGACACAGTGAGTTCTCATAGCCAATAGGCCTGGAGGTCAATTCCTCCCAGTGTACCAACAGCAATCAAGGCTTAACTACACCAAGACTCTGCACTCAGCACACAAAGGGATGTACCAAGAGCGTCCACCTCAGGTGATTGGGGAGGCTGAGCTACTGCCCCCTATAGGTCACCTACCACACAAAGCTACTCCATCAACACAGGGAAGCAGCCAAAATGAGGAGACAAAGAAACATGTCACGAATGAAAGAAACGGAGGAAAGCAAACTACTGGATGACATAGAGTTCAGAACCACATTTATAAGGTTACTCAAGAATCTTCTTAAAACCGCTGAGAAACTTGATGAGACCTTCAAGGAGCTTAATGAGAATGCCAAAAAAATGGAAAAGGATCAGTCAGAAATGAAGCATACACTGTCTGAAATAAAGAATATACAGAAACTCAACTGTAGATCAACGTACCTCAAGAATCAAACCAAAGATCTGAAATATGTGGAAACAAAAAACATCCAACCAGAAAAACAAAAAGAAAAAAGAATAAAAAAATATGAAGATAGTGTAAGGAGCCTCTGGGACAACTTTAAGCGAACCAACATCCAAATTTTTGGGGTGCCAGAAGAAGGGAGAGAGCAAAATATTGAAAACCTATTAGAAGAAATAATGACAGAAAACTTTCCCTGCCTGGTGAAAGAAATAGATGTACAAGTCCAGGAAGCGCACAGAACCCCATACAAGAGGAATCCAAAGAGGACCACACCAAGACACATCATAATTAAAATGCCAAGGGCAAAAGACAAAGAGAGAATCTTGAAAGCAGCAAGAGAAAAACGGTTAGTTACCTACAAGGGAGTACCCATACGACTGTCAGCTGATTTCTCAACAGAAACTATGCAGGCCAGAAGGGAGTGGCAAGAAATATTCAAAGTGATGAACAGCAAGAAACTACAACCAAGATTTCTCTACCCAGCAAAGCTATCATTCAGAGTTGAAGGTCAGATAAAGAGCTTCACAGATAAGGAAAAGCTAAAGGAGTTCATCACCACCAAACCAGTATTATATGAAATGCTGAAGGGTATTCTTTAAGAAGAGGAGGAAGAAGAAAAAGGTAAAGATAAAAATTATGAACAACAAAATGACATCAAATGCATACCTACCAACAAGTGAATCTAAAAATCAAATGAATAAAAAATCTGAAGAACAGAATGGACTGGTGAATATAATAGAATCAGGGACATAGAAAGGGAGTGGACTGACAATTCTCAGGGGGAAGGGGATGTGAGGGGTGAGGGAAGAGATTGGACAAAAATCTTACACCCATGGATGAAGATAGTGGCAGGGGGTAAGGGCATGGGGTGGGGTGGGGAATCAGGTGGAGGGGAGCTATAGGGGAAAAAAAAGAGGGACACCTGTAATAATCTGAACAATGAAGATTTATTAAAAAAAAAAAAAGAAATCACTTGCCTAAAATCACACACACACACACACACAAAGTCTCTACAGCTCAGAGAAACCAAGATGGCAGCATAGGTAAACACCTAAACTGCTGCCTCGCACAACAATTTCAAAACTACAACTAAAAGACAAAATGGACATGATCCAGAATCATAGGAAGGCTGGCTGAGTGGAAATTCTACAACTAGAAGGAAAGAGAAAAGCACACTGAGACTCACAGGAGCTGCAGAAGGCAGAGGTACAGTGGTGCGCATGTGCGGAGAGGGCTGGCAACTGAGTATGCCACTGGCTTTCTCAAGTGGGAGGGAGACAGAAGCTCCCGAATGCGCTGAACTCCAGTTCCTGGCGAGACTCTGGGGACCCAGACTCATTCGGGGAGAAACTGGACTGTCTGGCAGTGGGCAAAACTTGAGGGCGGCTTTCTCTCAAAGGTGCTTACAGTGATTACCGTGGGAGACTGAGACACGGGAACCTCTTAGGGCAGGGCTGATGGGAAGCCATCGCTGTTGGCTCCACCCTGAGACTCTGCCCCATCCAAGCTGAGCATAGAGGCTTTTGCAAGCCTTGTCTCATAAGGGTGTCTCCAGCACAGCAGTTCTCCCATCATAGACACAGCTGATCCTCACAGCCAATTGGCCTGGAGGTCAATTCCTCCCAGTGATACCAACAGCAATCAAGGCTTAACTACAATAAGACTGTGCACACAGCCCACAAAGGGGTGCACCAAGAGTGTCCACCTCAGGTAACGGGGGAGGCTGAGCCACTGGGTCCTATAGGACACCTAGCACACAAAGCCACTCTATCAAATCAGGGAAGCAGTGAAAATGCGGAGACAAAGAAACAGATCACAAATGAAAGAAATGGAGAAAAGCGAATGACTGGATATAGAGTTCAAAACCACAGTTATAAGGTTTTTCAAGAATTTTCTAGAAAAGGCCAATAAATTTAGTGAGACCCTTGAGGATATGAAAAAGGACCAACTAGAAATTAAGCATACTGACTGAAATAAAAAATAATATACAGAGATCCAACAGCAGACTAGAGGATCCCAAGAATCGAGTCAAAGATTTGAAATACAAAGAAGCAAAAAACACCCAAGCAAAAAAATACCAAGCAAAAAACAACTTCTTGTCTGTTAGGAGGTGCATTTCTTGTACTATTGTCCAATGCCTGAGAAAAGTGGAAAAAGAAAAAAGAATCCAAAAATATGAAGATAGTGTAAGGAGCCTCTGGGACAACTTTAAGCATACCAACATCCGAATTATGGGGGTGCGAGAAGAAGAGGGAGAGCAAGATACTGAAAATCTATTTGAAGAAATAATGACCGAAAACTTCCCCCACCTGGTGAAAGAAATAGACTTACAAGTCCAGGAAGTGCACAGAACCCAAACAAAAGGAATCCAAAGAGGACCACACCAAGACACATCATAATTAAAATGCCAAGAGCAAAAGACAAAGAGAGAATATTAAAAGCAGCAAGAGAAAAACAGTTAATTACCTACAAGGGAGTACCCATACGACTGTCAGCTGATTTCTCAACAGAAACTATGCAGGCCAGATGGGAGTGGCAAGAAATATTCAAAGTGATGAATAGCTAGAACCTACAACCAAGATTACTCTACTCAGCAAAGCTATCATTCAGAGTTGAAGGTCAGATAAAGAGCTTCACAGACAGGAAAAAGCTAAAGGAGTTCATCACCACCAAACCAGTATTATATGAAATGCTGAAGGGTATTCTTTAAGAAGAGGAAGAAGAAGAAAAAGGTAAAGATAAAAATTATGAACAACAAATATGTATCTATCGACAAGTGAATCTAAAAATCAAGTGAATAAAAAATCTGATGAACAGAATGAACTGGTGAATATAATAGAATCAGGGGCATAGAATGGGAGTGGACTGACAATTCCCGGGGGGGAAAGGGGTGTGGGGAGTGCGGGAAGGGACTGGACAAAAATCGTGCACCTATGGATGAGGACAGTGGGGGGGGGGGGTTAAGGGCAGAGGGTGGGGTGGGAACCGGGTGGAGGGGAGCTATGGGGGGGAAAAAGAGGAACAATTAATTGTAATAATCTTAAAAATAAAGATTTATTAAAAAAAAAAAGACTACAAATTGGCCTAGCCTGTGTTACTAAGGGGTTGAGTGTCAACCTGTGAACCGAGAGGTCATGGTTCTATTTCTGGTCAGGGCACATCCCCAGGTTGCAGGCTTGATCCCCTGTGTGGGGCCTTCAAGAGGCAGCCAATCAATGATACTCTCTCATTGATGTTTCTATCTCTCCCTCCCTCTCCCTTTCTTTCTAAAATCAATAAAAATATATTAAGCAATATAATATCCCCTTTATATCCCATTTCTTTTCAGACTTTATCTGTTATTTTAGAAATTAACATATAGTAAAATTCACTTTTTGGTGTGTAGTTCTATGAGTTTTAACATACATATAGGTTCTTGTGACCACTGCCACAATTAGGATGTAGCATGAGTCCATTATCCAGAAAATTCCCTGGTGCTGCCTCTTTGTAGTCAAGCCCTCCCTCCGCTGTAAACTTTGACAACTACTGCTCTGTTCTCTGTAGGTATGATATTGCCTGTTCTCAAATGTAATATAAATGGAAGTGTGCAGTATGCAACTTTTGAAGCTGGTTTCTTTCTCTCAGCATCAGGCCTGTGAGAGTCATCCCTGTTGTAAGTATCCAATACCTCATTGCTTTTTATTGTTGAGGGGCATTCTATTGGATGACATGCAAATATTTGTTAGTCTATTCACCCACTGAAGGACATTTGAGTTGTTTTCAGGTTTTGGTAATTAGGAGTAGAGCTGCTTTAAACATTTGTGTACAGGTTTTTGTGTAAATGTCAGTTTTCATTTCTGTTGGGTGTCGGTATCTCTTGAACGATTTTTCTTCACGATGGTTACATTTTTCTGGTCTTTTTTTTTTTCATGTCTTGCAATGTTTTATTGTGTACTGCTTATTGATGACATTTCGTAGACTCTCATTCTGTAATCTCTCTCTGAAGATGGTTTAACTTTGATTTCAATAGACAGTTCAATGATTGGGTTATCACCTCATAATTGTATAAACTTGGTTTTATGTTTTGTTATGCCATATCTGTGAAAAACCCAACATAGCTAGTTCACAAGCCCCTCTAATTTGGTGGGAACCGGATTCTGAGCTTTTTCCTCCTTGGATTTGGTCAAGGCTTGGTTTTAGGCTTTGTTAGGGCAGGCCTAGAGTAGACATGGTCCTTAGGCATAGAGGCAAACTTTCTACTTAGTCAGGCTGGATTTCCAGTGTCCTCTAGACTCCAGTATCACATTCCCATTCTTAAACTTACAGCAGCAGTCTCAGGTAAGCCTGGTCTCATCCAATACATGTGAGCTCAGCCCTTGGACTGGGACCCCAACATAAACTTCTGGGGTGCTCTTCTGTTGTAATTCTCTCCTCTCAGTGCCCTGCCCCACAGTTCCTAGCTGTTTCAGCTGCCCCAAACCTCGATCTTTGCCCAGCTGAGCAGAACCACAATGCTTGGCTTGGATGTCAGCTTATTGTGCCTTATTTTGGATTGTCCCCAGGCATATTTATTGGTGCTGCTGCTGGTGGTGGTTTGCAGCACAGCCGAGTTTCCTGTCTGTAAGGAGTTGCATTTCTTGTACTATTGTCCAATGCCTGAGAAAAGTGGCTTCCTTGATTTGTCGTTTAAAAAATATGTATTTTTATTGATTTTAGAGAGAAGGGAGAGGTAGAAAGAGAGATAGAAACATCAATGATGAGAGAGAACCATTGATCAGCTGTCTCCTGTATGCTCCCTACTGGGGATAGAGCCTGCAACCTGGGCATGTGCACTTGATCGGATTCGAACCTGGGGCCCTTCAGTCCACAGGCCGGCACTCCATCCACTGAGCCAAACTGGCTTAGGGCTGTCTTTTTTTAATTTTTATTTTTTTGTGGCATAGGGAAAGTCTGGTACCAGATACTTTTATCAGAAGTTGACTTGAATGACAGATTCAGGATGATTTATTAAGGGCAACCAGGGGTCTTTTGCTTGCAACCTAACTTTTCATCAAGGGCAACTTTGTTTTATTCAATTGCCTGAGAGCTCCGTGCTGAAGGGTACTAGGGATCTGACCTGATTTGGTGATTTTTGTGTTTTTATTTTGGCTACATTGAGTGGATTGGGAACCTTTTCCAAGGAGCTAAAATATAGCTTCTGTAAAGTGCACTAGGAAATGAATTTTTAATTTTCAGTCCAGTTTTACCACGGTGGTAAAAACATGTTCAATTATATGTTTATTGGGAATTCTATATTCTAATAAATTCTGAGGAGTTTTCCTCCAGCTCAGTATGACTTCAGGACAGGCCTACCCTTCTCAAAAGGGGTAGTTTTCTTATTTGTGGAGTAGAGACAAGGTCAGTGCAGGAAAGAGAGAAAATAGCAAAATTGGAAAATTTTGTCTCTTTAACCTGGTGTTAAGTAATAATAACAAATTATGGGTTGTCTCTATTAACTTTTCAAATGTATCAGATACAGAGAAGGCTCAGCAGGAGCCATGGAGTTCTGCACATCCTATTTCTTATACTCCTCCTGGGACCAGTGAGTTAGCCTAGACCCGTGGTCGGCAAACTGCGGCTCACGAGCCACATGTGGCTCTTTGGCCCCTTGAGTGTGGCTCTTCCACAAAATACCATGGCCGGGGCGAGTCTGTTTTGAAGAAGTGGCGTTAGAAGAAGTTTAAGTTTAAAGAAAGTGACTATTATTGAGCAATAATCCAATCTCCTACAAGCACTTACTATACACGAGTCACTAAGGCTACAAGTAAGGCATAGTCATTTGCCCTAGGATCAGTAAAAAAAATTGATCCTGAACCATTAGAGCAGTGATCTTACAGCTAATGGAAATTGTAGAGAAGGAGTTAAAACTCTAGTTCAAATGAACAGAAATTCTCAGGCTCTTAGGATTTTTTTCTTTTAATTTCACACCCTGGAGGATGTTAAACTTGGATTGCTGGCAGTCTACCAGAGCATTGTGTTGAGCTGAAATCCCCTGCTATTAATAACCAGGGATACTGTGATTTTGAGATTTAAAGCCATGATCTCATGTTAGAAGCTGCAGTGTGCCAGGAAACTGTTTGGGTTCATAACACTTCCAAAAGCACTTGAGCAAAGATGCTGGGGGCTAAAGGGGAAACTCATAAGCAGGTCTGCAAACAGGGCTGCAGGGCTGCATGGTTTTGTCTCAGGGACTCTCAGTAAGAAAGGCACAACGAAAGACTGAAATATGTGGGCCTGCCACTTAGAGCAACGCTCTGGGGTTATTGACATGAATAGCTGGAGATGCCAAGGAAGAGCTTGATGGATTGCAGAGAGCAGGGCAATGGTCTGGGTAGACTGATGCCTGATGCCTCTTCCCTTGTTTTTGAGGCCCCTCCTTCAACAGTTAGTGTTGGTGTTGTAGTGAAGCCTGAGGAAGGATCAGAAAACCTAGGTCCAGAGGAATATTGAAAACCTAATGTGGTTTTTTTTTTCCCATCCAATATTTAAGGCAGTGAAGTCAGGGACCTGAGCTGAAGGGCTGGGTTATGGTGTCCAGGATCCCCAGGTTCCTCCAAGTCTGACTGTTGACCACACCCAAGGATGACTGAACAAAGGAACAGAGTTAAGTAGGAAAAAAATGTACTGGGATACATGATGGAAGATTTCAGGTTCTGTGTAACCCATGTTAGAAATATCTGCTCTGGTCCAACTCTCTGGTTTCACAGTTGAGGAAGCAAGAGGCCTTTCTTGGGATCACCTGATTCTATGGCAAGGGCAGGAGAGAACCAGTCTGTGGCCCTACGGCAGCAGCTAACAGCTAATGTTTAGTGAGGCTTTGCTGCGTGCTAGGCTGTTATAAACACTATATGTAAATATCTTTTGTCTTCACTAAAATTCTATAAAGTAGGTAACTATAATTATTCCCACCTAACAGAGAAGGTAAATGAGGTACTAAGATACCGAACAACTTGTCTATTGTCACACAACTAATGAGCGGGGAGCAAGGATTTAAAATCACAGGCTGACTTAGAGCTTAGATTCTTTATACATGGTGGGGCAAAAGTAGGCTTACAGTTGTTAATACCGGAAACACAGTTTATTCCTGCATTATTATTGATTAGTTATTCTATTATTTCCCACAAAAGCAACTATAAACCTACTTTTGCCTACCCCTGTATGTATTATTTATTTATTCATTTACTTGCTTTTTAATTAATTAAATTTATTGGAGGTAACATTGTTTAATAACATTATATTACATTCATTGTTATTCTGCAGTGAGAGAGAGCTAGTTAGACCATGACATACATTACAGATCCCTAATAGACAAGGATGTCTCTCTTCTTGGACACTGGCAATCCCGTAACTGTAAGGCATCAGAGAGCACTTAGGTTTTCTCTACAGAGAGGTGAGGCTGGAAAATACAGTGCTTTGTGTTCGCACAGCAGCAGGAAAGCTGGGAAGCCTTTAGAGCTGTCCAAGGTGCTACCTCCCATTTCCAAGCATCTTAGTCTATTGGCACCCATTACCAATGTTTACTAACTTTTACCATAGAAGTCTAGAATTTTATATAAGTGTTGAAACTATTGCAGTAAATAACACTTGTATTTCTACTGTGTTCTAGGCATTTTATTTATTTAAAAAATAAATTATTTTTCATGGGCATTTTAGATTTGTTGTTTCAGTGTAGCCTCACAACAATTCAATGACCAAGAGGGTATATAGAGAGAAAATGGTGACGGAAGAAAAATAAAATAAAGGGGTAAAAAGAAGAGAGAATCATATAAACTACTAACCATGTTACCAGGAATAGTGAAGCAATGACTTGTTAGAAGTAAACTGGGAAGTGGAAAGAGGTGACAAGGAAGTCTTTATGCAGCCCAGGTCTTATGATCTCGCTGCAAGGGAGGCTGGTCTTGCCTCTTCAGCTTCTACAGTGGGAGGTGGATCCTGCCTCCCACCAAGTTTCCTAAGAAGGGTATCTGAAGCCATAGGAAGGGCATTTTGGATGTTTGACAGTCAAAACACAACACAACAAACAAACCAGACCACCAACAAACAATGTCCCCCACACATGCGTGGAGGTTACATTTTACATTATGAAAGCAGGGTATCTAGAAACACTTTTTAATGTTTATTTTTGAGATATAAATATAGAGTGTCCCAAGAATCAAAGCACTTGCAGCCACAACTAAAAAGGTCAGGCAATTGCCTGGTATTTCATGGCTGGGATTTCTCAAATTGTAGCCTATTACAGACTGAAACAGGGCACCATTTGACCTTTTCATGTGGCAAGAAGTTGTATTATCGGAATTCCCTCTTTTTATGATTTTTTTTGCCCTTTCACCCTTTCCCAATTATTTGAATTCAGGCCCAAGAGGAAAGAAATAAAGATAAAAGATATGGTCTGAAATTTCAGGTTAGGGGTGAACTAACTCCCTTTTGAACTTAGAGAGGAAAGAGTTTTTTTTCTTGCTTATACGAGTAGAACATTGGATTGGGAATTGGGAAGCTCAAATCCTAATCTTGGGAAAGTCCCTGCCTCTCTCTGGACCTGAGATTCCTCACTGATGGGGCCCTGGATTGGAGTCAGGCAGACCCAGAGGGAGGTGGTGGCCCTAACAGATTGTGACTATAGCACTACCACCCACCCCCAATAGTTCCCCAGCAGAACTATTATAACAGCACTAGAGGCCCAATCCATGAAACTTGTGCAAGAGTAGGGGCACCCAGAACCCGAGATTCCCTCGCAGCCTGGGCTTTGTCAGGAAGGTCGTCTGGTCTAATTAGCATATTATGCTTTTATTATTATAGATGAAATCACTCCAAGTGAGATTGGTCCTTGGGCTGATGGGTATGTCCTATTATAAAATGTTTAAGAAATTAATCATGTGCCCTATCAGCCTAGGCCCCTCAGTGTATGTGAAGGGAGGGGACTCGGCACCACGAGCAGTTAAACGCCCAGGTTATGACTTCAGACTAATCTCAGTTTGGAGATCAGCTCTACCACTCATGAGTGGAGGGGCCCTAGGAAAGTTCCTAACCCTCCACACCGTGGTTTCCTTGCACACTCTGATCATGCCCATCGTATAGGTACCTTTCAGAGTTACATATATGACAGGGATAAAGCATGCAGCACAGTGCCTGAAGGAGACTCCACCCGAGGGGCCTTTGCAAGACAAATGGCTGCAGGAAGTGCCTGATGGAGCTGAGCAGTGGACAAAAGGTCAAGTAGGAAGCACCATCTTCCAATGGATATGGGAATTTGGAGTCGTTTCCAGGCAGATGGACTGAAAATGTTCTTAGGATCACTGGCGAGTGAACTCTGAATCTTTGTCTTATTCCTCTTTTGCCTATGGATTCCCCAAAGTCAGCCAAGGGAAGGACTCAACGCGTCTTTCTCACACAGAACTGAGTCTGTGAGCGAGGCCAGACTTCAGACTTGTATCTAGTAGTTTCCCACTCAAATTCCTACATCACTTGTTTTTCATTTTCCACCCCAAATGGAACATATCAGGGCTGATTCATTCCCTTACTCATTGTACGTGACTAAGAGTGGTGTGTGCGAAATATTTTTTAAACTCATTGTCAGGTAGCTCCCAGGTGCCTACACACATCGCATCCACACTGCAGGGGAAAGGAAAGAAAAGAAGCAGGGCCTCATTCTACAGGGGGAAAGAAAGTCTAAGTGGGTGCACAAGAAATCAAAGTTACCTAGGAGTGATATGGCCTTTAGCAAAGAGAAGCAACAAGAGTGTACTGTTTTAAAACAGAGAAAATATCTCTTTAAAATCTAGCTTTCCCCAAAAGGTCAGAGAAGTTTAAGGTTTACTCAAGTGTAAATGTCAATGGGAATAAGTGATACCTGTGAGAAAGTGGGGAGACCACTGACCTTTTATCCAAGAGGAGGCTAGAAATGAAGTCGAAGAAGGGCGAGGGGAGGGAAAACATCACAAGGATTCTGAGCAAGGAAAAGAAGCCAGAATAAAGGAAAATCTAGTGAACCGAAATGGTTAGTGCCACACACATGATGCTCTCAGTTGCAAAGCTCTACACAATCTGGTTAAATATTTTAAAAGGTGATCTATTAAGATATTAACTGGTCAACCCGCAGGAGAGGTTTGACTCTCAATGTGACCCCAGACTTTCTCTTTTAACCTCAGAACTGGGCTTCATTCTCACACATATTTTCCCCTTGTAAGGCCAGAAATTTCCACATGCACACAAAAGAATCTTCTCACTGGACAACAAACAAACCCCAGAATTTGGTCTGTGCCATGCTCCTTGAAGATGGAAACAAGTTCTTATTCTTGTATGTATCCTTCCAGAGCCTATCACGTTGCCTCATTCAAAGGAGGCATTCAGTCAATGTTTGCTGAAGGGAGAAATGAATTGCTTTCTCCTGTCACAGTGGGATTTGGAAGCCATACCCTGGTGATGGGCTCACCCAGTTTTCTTCTTTTTTTAAAAAAGTTATTTTTATTGTTGAGAGTGTTACAGATGTCCCCCAGTTTTCCCCCCTTTGTTCCCTCCACCCAGTTCCCGCCCCACCCCAGGCCTTCCCCACACTGTTGTCTGTGTCCATGGGTTATGCATATATGCATATAAGTTCTCTGGTTCATCTCTTCCTGCCCTCCCTCCCCCCCACTTCCCTCTGAGATCTGTTAGTCTGTTGCATGCTTCCATGTCTGTGGTCCTATTTTTCTCATCAGTTTGTTCTGGTCATTAGATTCCCCATGTAAGTGAGATCATGTGGTATATGTCTTTCTCTGACTGGCTGACTTCTCTTGGCATAGTACTCTCCAGGTCCATCCATGCTGTCTCAAAGGGTAAGAGATCCTTCTTCTTTACAGCTTCACCCAGTCCTCTTGTTTCTTCCCACCTTTTTGTCTCACACACAGGAGCTGTGTGTCCTAATGCAGGACGCGAGGAAGTCCCCAGTACCTTGAGCAATCTTCTCTCCCCGCTGGAAGAGCCGAGCCATGACAAGAAAGCAGTGGTTCATGGCTCCTAGCCAAGCGATGCAAACTGTATTTCATATGAGTTTCCCTCAACATCAAACACAGAGACTGCAGGTTCAGACTCTGCTCTCTCAAGCTGTGGTTCCACACTGTGCGTCTGCCCCCTCCTTGTACCCTGATTAAGCAATAAGAGCTTGAAGGGCAAAATCTATAATATGTACTTTTCTGTATCCCACACAGTACCGAGCACAAAGCTCTACAAAGTCCTGTGAAGGAAAGGAAAAGATTAACTTCAGCTGCTCCAGTGCTGCAGCCCAAACAAACCATGTCAGAGTGACATTTTCCCGCCGAATGCTGGGGATTTTTAGGGGACATGTAATTCAAAGGCTTGGCACAAATTGTTTCTGGGATAAGCCAGTTGTACCCAAGATGGGTGAAAGTCCGTTCTAAATCTTTGTACTTAATAGTCTCCTTCTGATTCTTCAACCTGAAAGGCTGCTGGACTTGGAAAATATAAAATCGAGGTTCTTGCCCAAGTTTTGTCATTTATTAACATTTTAAAATAGGGATAATAATGTCTCAGATGCTGAGTTGTAAAACTTGAATGAGTTGACAAAAGCACCTCAGAAATTATAAAGTACGATACAGAAGCCTATAGTACTTTACATCTTGAAATTTGTCTAAGCAATCCTCCTATTAGACATTGAGTTGATCTGACTTAAAATCCTTGGCGATATTTTCATAGGAGACCTTTGAAAATTATGTCCTGAGTTAGGGTCTGCAGGGGCCCTGCTATGCAATAGCTGGCTGATATTTCACCAACAGGCCCTGGTTTGTGCTCAAAGCTAAATTATCTCATGATAGCTACTATGGGCACAAATAATACAAGGAGTGGGTTTATCAGAGGGTGAGTGTTTTTAAAGTCACTTTACCACACAACCAGTTACAGTGAGAGAGTATCTTCATCACATTACCTCCATTAAAACAAACCACGAGAGCCCTGGCTGGCGTGGCTTAGTGTTTAGAGTGTCAGTCTGCGCACCTGAGGGGTCATGGGTTTGACTCCTGATCAAGGGCATGTATCTGGGTTTCAGATTCAATCCCCGGCCGCGTGGGAGGCAAATTATGAAACAACTGATGTTTCCTCTCTCTCTCTCTCTCTCTCTCTCTCTCTCTCTCTCTCTCTCTCTCTCTGTCTCTGTCTCTCTTTCTCTCTCTCTCTCTTCTCCCCTTCCCCTCCCTTCTACTCTCTCTAAAAAATATCCTCAGGTGAGGATTAATAACAACAATTAAAAAAAAACTCACTAGGGAGGAGAATTATCACTGACGTCAGTTTCATGGCGCGCTCCTCCACCTTCATGGGAAAACTGCATTTCTTTTTTAAAAATTTTTTTTATTGATTAAGGTATTACATGTGTCCATAGAAAACTGCATTTCTAATACTAACGATTATTTTACTTGCCTCAGTGGAAGAAAGGTTATTGAGTATTCTTCAGCTCTGGGGGAATCACTATAAAGTGAAGTACTTTACACGTTAGGGAAACCATAAATCTTATTGACCTTCTTGCAGTTAGAAAAGGTACATCCCATTTAAAGACAGATCGCTCCTGTTTTCTTGGGACTGATATTTGAGGAAAGTCACCTATCAGTTATTAAGTAGCTTCTAGACGCTTGGCTCCATCATGGGACAGAGAGAAGTCATGTGGCCACTTCTGGTGAGTGGTGACAGATTGGTTTTTAAGGAGATACAAAAATCTAACGTGATTGTTCTTATGCATACTACTAGATGAACTGGACTTACCAGATAGTTTAGAAAATGTGATTCAGGCACCAGTATGTTTGTTCACTTTCTGAATGTGAGTGTGAGAGGCAGATGCCTTGAAATTGACTTCTGCCTCCAATTTTAACTTCTTCAGTTGGAGAAAGAACCTAACTGTGAACCCAACTGTGAGCTCATTGAGGGCAGAGATCTGTAGCTTACCTTTCTGTCTCCTTAGCACCGAACATTTCCTTATCCATTTAACAATGATTTTATCCAAACCAACATTTACTGAGCACTTACTATGTGCCAGGTGCTGTCCTAGGCTCCAAATGAGGATGTGGCAGCGAACAAAACAGACAATCTCTGCTTGCTTGAAGTTAATATTGTCAAGGGAAGATAAGGTTAAAAAAATAAGAATATAATACATCAGGTGTGAAGAAAAATAAAAGAAAATAAGGAGAGAGACGGGGAAGGGAGGGGTGCCTGTGTGCTGTCTTCTGTAGGTGGCTTCTCTGTTTTGGTGATGTTTGAGCAGAGACGGAAGGAAGTGCCGGAAGCAGCCACACGGTTCTTTGGAAGAGAGTTCCAGGCAGAGGGAGGAATCTGTTTGGAGAGTTTAAATGACAGAGGGAGGCAGGGCGGGGCTGTGGGGCAGGAGTTAGAGGTCATGTGAGAAGGGGGTGGAGGTCACTGAGGGTGGAGGAGGTCCAGGTTAGGACTGTGGACTCCATTCTGAGAGTGATGGCAGTGTTGGAGGTGGGGAGTTGTCCAGGGGAGTGATGGGGACTGATCTAAGTTTCCGATGTGTCTCTGGCTGCTGTGTGCAGGGTAAGAATGGAAACAGGGAAGCTGCTAGGAGGCGTTTGCAATAGTTCTGGTGAGAAATGACCGTGGCTTGCTGGTGAAGCTGGTGACCCTTCTCAGCAGAGAGCCTGACATACAAGAGGTGCTCATTACATGTGTATAGTTTTCATTCACCAGAACTTTTAGCTGTATTATTTCTTTAGGCCCCAGAAAATGGAATTAGAGGCTCCCCCTGTCAAAATAAGAATGATACCTTAAAAGGATTTCTTGAAAATTAAAAATTATACTCCTTTATATTCTGCTAACAGATCTAACACATCTGCTATTTGAAAGAGACCTTTTCTGCCCTCTTCTCTACTTTTTAATTTTTTTTTAACAAAAGAGGTTTAAAATCGTGGCACTGCACTCCCTCAGTCCTGCTTAGGGCTTCGCAGCAAACCATCGTTCCTGTCACCTGTTCCCTTTCCGCCTGCAGAGGCCGCCCCTTCCCCACGTCCATTTCCAATGGAGCAGGAGCCCAGAGGGTTTCCCCAGAGGCCCACTTCCGTTCCACCCGCATCTCTGAAGGTGACATTAGTAATGTCAGTTCAGCTCTGGAGACAGTCGGGGAAGTTAAACACTGACTTGCTTTCTCCTTCGTGGTGTGCTTGTCTGGCTACAGTAAAGGCAAACCGTCTGGACAGTAACAGAGGTCTTTTTAATGGGGTAGCTGACAACTTAGAAGTGTGGGTAATGCAGTGGGAATTTTGAGGGTGGTAGCTGCAACGATTACAATGACGATGGAGTTACATCACACGCACTTCTAACTCGGGGCAGTGGTTCTGCTGACTTCTGGGCTTGGGATGGAGGAGGTGACTGAGACTCAGCAGCTTCGGCAAGAGCTGGGGTGAGATTGAACCGAATGGAGAAGGACCCCAATGTGGTGTGTCAGGCACCGATTTCAGCAGAAGCAGGACTCTCAGAGGAAGAACCAGTAACAACTAAGGTCCCCAGCAGGCTGGCTCACATCCCCAGGCCGGCTTGAGACCAGGGCACTGTTGCCCCAGGGCTGGGTCCAGAGTGAGACCAGTGAGGTCACAACATGTGAGGAGGCACTAGCTTCTCCACCTCGAGTGAGTTTACATAAATCCACTCCCGTAGTCCCAGGACACGTCTCGGAGAGGAGCGGGAGGGAATGAACATCTGACCGAACATTTATACCTAAAGCGAGCAAGCTTTCGCTAAGGAATGATTGTATGGGTCTAGGCCTGTGGGAGTAGATTATAGCTGGGTTTTGCCATTTTTTTGCTCCCTTGTTTCCTGTTATCCTGGTGTGTGAAAGGGCAGGTCTGTTAGGGAGATGGATACAGAAACCATTTCCCTGGCACACCGGAAGGCAATGTGGGTGGATTCCTGACCTACTTACATATCACTAGGAGATAATAAAGATGATGGTTGAGATGTTCTGAGAGCCATCATTTCAAAGGTTCTACCAGAGTAGCTGTATGTGTACTGACCCATCGCATCTTCACATGACCTTGTGTGGCATCCTTATCTTACAAAGGAGGAAACGGAGGCACAGAGAGGTACAGTAACTTCTCCCAGGTCACACAGCACATAGATGGCGATGAGCTAGGTACTCTGGCTGTGGAGCTCATGCTGGGAACCACTTCAGCACGCAGGCAGTTGGCTTAGATGATATCGTCTTAAATTGTAGAGAACGTCTCACTTTTCCAAGAACTCGCACTGTGTGGTCTTACTGTATCCTCATGATAGGCTTAGTGGTTGCCTGGGGCGATGCCTTCGTAGGTGAGGAATCCTGGAGGCTTGAACATGCCAGGGAGGTGACAAGGGAACAGTGAATGTCAGGGCAAGAAGTTTGACAGCGAAAGGTAAACACAGATCAATGAGAGATCAGAAAGAAAAGACCCGGAAGCTGATGCTGTGTTTAATAGTTATCTCTTAGTAGGATTCTGTCTGGATCTTAAAAGAAAAAGAGAGAAGGAAAGCTGCTGGAGCCCATGCCGCTGTTACCGTGACCATGGCTCCGGCCGCCTGCCTCCTGCCCCTTGCCTCGCCCCTTCCTCTCCCAACAGAATGGAGTTGGGCCTGGTTCCTATACCGCTTCCATCTGTATGTGGATAAAAGCACAAAGGCTATTTGTCAGGGCTTCACGGGGAAGCAGGGCCCCGTTCAGAGCCAGCAGGCACTGGAACATGGCACCAAGCTTGTTGGAGGAATCACACCAGGGAAAGGAGGCAAGATGCACCTGGACCTGCCGGTCCTGAACACCGTCAAGGAGGGTGGAACAGATGCCCCAGCAGGACATGATGTGGGTCAAGTACAGAATCCTGCGCCAGGGTAAGACCAGGCTGATTCGGTCCAACCACCCCGGCATCATCAGTCCGGGAGAATGTGAAATTGGCATCAGGCCTGGCCATATCTCAGGAAAGGGAGAATCGGTATCATGTCCCAGGTCTGGCACCCTGACCTATGAAGCGGTTCACCAAGCAACCCATGTGGGACTGGGGCAATCTTTGTGCATCGGCATGGGGGTGGGGGGGGGGCGGAAGGGTGGGGGTCCCGGGACAGATTTTATTGACTGTCTGGATGTCTTTCTGAATGATCCGGCCACAGAAGGCATCATCCTGGTTAGTGAAATTGATGGGAATGCCCAAGAAAATGCGGCTGAATTTTTGAAGCAAAATAATTCAGGTCCCAAGGCCAACCCTGTGGAGTCCTCATTGCTGGCTTGACGGCTCCTCCCGCCAGGAGAATGGGCCATGCCAGTGCGATGATTGCGGGAGGAAAAGGTGGGGTGGAGGAGAACATCTCTGTCCTTCAGAGTGCAGCTGGGAAAACCATCTACAAGGAGTCTGAAAAGAGGAAGATGCTGGGAAAGGAAAAGCAAGAAGTGCCCGAAGCCCGCGGAATGAATCATTGTAAAAAGTGAACCAGCAGCACTTGGCTTCTCTTGTCCTGTGTCCGTGGGCCTGTGCCTGTCCCTGGGCTGCCAGGGTGGTGGGAAGCCAACACAGAGACAAGGCTTAGGAAGTTCTGTATTGAGACATTTTCACCTCATTGTGTAACAGGGACAGCCAATAAATCTACCCTTTGATTTGACAAAAAAAAAAAAAAAAAAAAAAAAAAAAAAAGCAGCAAAGCTGCTGAATGTGTCAGCCTTCTGTTAAGTCCCATAACCATGTTCTTTTCGCCATCAATTCTCATTAAAGGTTGGTTGAACCGAAAGAAAATGCCAGTTTTGCTAATTACTAACGATATTTAAGGAATAATCTCCATCTTACAATGTTAGATGAAGCATATAAATAGCAGCCAAGATTGATTCATGACCAAAGCAAACTAGAGGCAATCAATCACTGAACTCATTTATTCCAGAGCATTCAATTGAGAAATGTGGTCCAAAATGTGGCAGGTGAGATGGTTTTAGGTAATATCCAAAGCAAATATTTAATTTTAATAGTTGTACTTTTTATTTTATTAGAAAAATATTGGTTTTCCTATTTATGGGAATAATATACTTAAATTTAAGTTTAAAAGCCAAGTTGAGCCTTAACTGGTTTGGCTCAGTTAGAGCATTGGCCTGCGGACTGAAGGGTCCTGGGTTCGATTCTGGGCAAGGGCACGTAGTTCAGCTGCAGGCTCCCAGCCCTGGTTGGGGGCATGTGGGAGCCAACGAATCCATGTGTCTCTCTCACATCAATGTTTCTCTCTGTCTCTCTGTCTCCCTTCCACTCTTTCTAATAAAAAAAGTCAATGGAAAAATACCCTTGGGTGAGGATTAAAAATAAGTAAATAAAGAAATAAAAGTCGAGATGGTTTAAATAAAATAACAATGGCATAGGTAGTAGAAGAATATGGGAGAAAAACAAAGATGGGCCACAAATGACTAACATATGTAGCACAGACTAACCAGTTATATGATCACTCCGAAGTGAAGATACCTTACTTCTCAGCCTACTCTCAACTTTCATCCGGGGTTTATGATATATCATGCACCAGGCCAAACATGTTACTTGTATCAGCTCTTTTTGTCTTACAACAGTTGTCACCTGAGAACCATTCTTTTCTTATTCTTAAAGACCAGAACTCACTCTGATTTTATTGGGGTGGCAATGACTCCCCATTGAAAGACTACATTCCCAGGTTGCTTTGCAACCAGGAATGCCATGTGACTGCTTTGACAGAGGAGCTAAAAATGATGAGCGGAGAAGTTGTGTGGCACTTTTCAGACTGGCTGCTACATGAAGCTAACTCATGAAAGGATGCACATTTGTTTTCCCCTTTTCCTCCCTCCTGCTGTCTGGAATGCCGTTGTGATAGCTGGCACTCCTGTAGCCTTCTTGGAACATGAAGTGAGTTTGAGGATGGAAGCGCAGTGCTAGAATGGGGGAGTAGAAAGAGAGTAGGAAGAGGCCTCGTGACTATTGAGCTGTACCTCTGCTTGACTGTCCACCTCAGATCTCTTTTACCTGAGGCAGAAATAAAACTTCCTTTATTTGAAGTTTTTGGTTAATACAGCCAAACCACTGATAGAAGGTGAAATATCAATTGGAATATAGGTAACTGTAAACAGAGCTTATGAAAGCTTACATAGAGTTTCATTTTTGTCACATGAAACAGTAAAGATGTGTGTGTCTAGTCAATGGTGCCATTCAGAGACCGTGTTCTCGTCTTTTCTTCCACACTTAGTATGCTGGCGTTCATCCTCACGCTTGGCGCCTCATGGCCGCAAGAGGGCTGCTGTAGCTCCAGCCATTATGTTCACACAGCAGGCAAGAAGAGATGCAAAGTTTTGTCCTCACAAGGTATTGTCTTTTTATTTGGGGAGGGAATTCCTCTCCAGCAGAGTTCTCCCAACATCTCATCATACAGCACTGCTTGTCCTGGATCTGTAGTGGGGTCCGCCCTTCTGAAATCAAGGGGTCTCTGTAATAGAAACCACTGAAATATATTGGTTTCTATTACTAGAAAAGAAGGAAGTGGGGAGAGACTGGCTAGGCCATGGGCAGTGAGGAAACCAAGCCTCAGAGTTGAGGTGATATGCCAATATTACACAGGATGTTTGGTCTCTAGGACATAGAAGAACAAGGGTTTGAATGAAGCTCAAACCCTCAAACCTGGGGTCTTAACCACTTTGACAAACTTCTCTCAGAAACACCTTAAACATCGTTGTTTTCCCTTCATCAAGTTTTTAGACTCTGTGAGGGGTTTTATACAGAATCCTAGATTAAATGGCAGGTAGAGCTAGAGAGACCTGAAAGATCCCTTTCAAATTAAGCTTTCAGTGCTGCTCTGGTAGAACCTTTGAAATGATGAAAATGTCCTATGTTATGCTGTCCAAGATGGTAGCCCACAGCCACAGCTATTGAGGACCTGAACTATGGCATTATTATATGTCAACTAGAGGCCTGGTGCACAAATTCATGCACCAGTGGGGTCACTCAGCCTGTCCTGTGGGATCAGGCCAAAACCGGCTCTCTGACATCCCCCAAGGGGTCCCAGATTGCAAGAGGGCACAGGCCAGGCCAAGGGACCCCACCAGTGCACAGTTGGGGCCGGGGAGGGACATGGGAGGTTAGCCAGCCAGAAAGGGACCACAGGAGGGCTCCAGGGCATGTCCAGCCTAGCCTCAGTCCCAACCAGCCAGACCCTAGCAGCAAGCAAACCTACCGTTTGGAGCATCTGCTCCCTGGTGGTCAGTGCACATCATAGCAAGTGGTTGAACGGCCTTAGCATATCATTAGCTTATTACGCTTTGATTGGTTGAACAGCTGACCAGTTGACCAGACACTTAGCATATTAGGCTTTTATTACATAGGATATAAGAGGGCTAAGAAACTGAATTTTTAAATTTTATTTAATTCCAATTAAAACAGCTGCATGTAGCTGCAGAAGCTTAAAATGTTAGTTCCCAGAATACTGCCCCCTTCCCAAGTGCTAAGAATCAACACCCTCTCTGCCCAAATAGATATTTTTGTTTGTAAGAATTAGTGGCCTACTGTTGCTTTTCATGAAGTGGTGTTAAAGGCCAGCACAAGTATTTATTTTATTTAAAAAAGTTCAGCATGGACATGGTCATGTTATAAAAGGATTGAGCTGTGAGTAATACTGATTTATGGAGCCTCACGTTCACTTCATAGCAAGTCAGGTTTGCTCGCCTGAAGTTCCAGGAGGACAGAGCTTTGGGCCAACATAAGAAGAAAGGTCTGGTAAGCAGAGCTGGCCTGCAGTGGCACAGGGCAGCAGGAAGAGGTACTGAGCCTCCCATTAGTCCCTATGCAGGACTGCTCATACTACCTTCGATACAAAAGCCCATGATAACTGTCCTGAGTCAGTAATCACTTTGAAACATTAGTCTTCAGGACACAGTTTAAATGCTTTGCCCAAAGATTGTGTCCAAAGACATGAGGGTATTTTAGGATGTGTCCCGTTCATGGATTTCACCTGGAAATTTCAAGAAAAGCCAGTAAATCCCATCAGCTTTTCCTCTCCCATAATACCAGACTCTGCTCCATTCTGTACAAGTAATCACTCAGAGCAAAGGAGAATGCTCAAATGCAAATTGAACTCGTAACCGGAATGGGAGCTCAGTACTAATTTGCAAACATAGTTACCATTTTTTTTTTAAGGGCTACTGTATGTTGATGCCTTGGCAAAACCCCTCATACAATATGCAAGACCATAGATGACAAATGATATAGTATGGGAGTTGTTAATAGTGTCTGTGCTTAAAAATACTAGTGATTATTCAGGAAACCCCAAAACTAGAGTTGAAAACTCTCTCTGCCCTCTGCCTTAAGATTAAGAAACAAATGGCCATCTCTAGAGCTCTATATTTCTTGTAGTTGTGAGGGAATGCAGCCACAGGAGCCCATTTTATGCTAAAAGCCTCCTCTGCTAGATGTAATCTTTCCACACCTGCGGAAAAATGAATGAAATGAGAAAGACCCACCCACTTGCTTCTGACCTTGGCTCTCAGACAGATTCTGCACCTAAAATAGTTTTCTTTTCTTCTTGACAGGCGCTGATACCAAAATGACCGAGCTCTAGCCTTTTGACAGTTTCATCCTTTTACCTAAAAGGGGGCCAATCTGGCTTCACAATATTTCTGGCTGGCATACCTTTGGCTATTTTGCAGGGAGCGGACTTCCCTGTACCGAGCAATAGTCTGGGTCCCTCCACGGTGCCTGTCCATTTGTAAAAAAGCCTCCTTCACCTCTCTGGTCTTCCTGGCCAAGCATAAGTGAGAAGTCATTGGTCTGGAAAATCCTCGCGTGTGTCCTGGATCTGTTTTTCCGTTTCGGGGGAGGGGAAGGAAGGTAAACAGAAGGAGTCGCTGTGAATGTGCTGAGTCATTTGTTCCCATTGTCGGAGACCCAAATGGCTCCCTGTCTCTCTCCCTGCCTTTTGTGCACCACCATGGGCCACGTCATTCGCCTGGACCATTTGTCTCCCCGTGGTTGTGTGCCAGGGGAGCGCTATTCAAATAGAACTCATTGTCATTCAGCTTCCTCTGGTTCAGTCAGGCTGCTTCCACAACTTCTGTAGAAAGTTGGAGCTGCAAGAGGGACCTTAGAGGTTACGCTTCTCATTTTATAAGGAAAAATAAAAAACAAACAAGGAAAAAAACAGGCCAGGAGGGAGAACTGACAACCCAAAGCAAAACTAGAACTGGGCACGGGCTCTGGCTCTTGTTTTCTCTGACATGCGGACCGTGAGAATCACTGGAGAAACAGCACGAGTCTTAAGGTTTGTGTGGAAAACCAGGATGCCTGACCCCAACCGTGAACTTCCTTGGTGTTGACCTTGGGCCAAGTAGAATGCATGAGAGGGCTTGTTAGATATCAGAGTGAAAAACGGAGAGGGATTTAATATTATTTCAAGGTAGTTTATTGTGAAGTCATGGTCTCACTTTATTTTGCAATGTAAGAACTTCCTAATTCCACACATTTACCACAGTGATGGACAAGCTTTCTGTGGTTATAAAGGAAAAACAATCTATAGGAAAAAATATAGTTTTTAGATGGGGAAAACAGGGAGAGGAGAAATAATAGAAGTGCCACAGGCTTAAAGAAAGAAGACTTCTGGCTGTGTAAAAAACGGATATATGATCCCAGGCAACTCACTTCATCCTGCTATGCCTAAGTTTTCCCATAGTAAAAAAAAAAGTATATTATTGATTTCAGAGGGGAAGGGAGAGGGAGAGAGAGAGAAAAACATCAATGATGAGAGAGAATCATTGATCAGCTACCTCCTGCACGCCCCCCACTGGCGATTGAGCCTGCAAACTGGGCATGTGCACTGACCAGGAATCGAACCATGACCTCTTTTTTTTTTTAAAAATATATTTTATTGATTTTCTACAGAGAGGAAGGGAGAGGGATAGAGAGTTAGAAACATTAATGAGAGAGAAACATTGATCAGCTGCCTCTTGCACACTCCCTACTAGGGATGTGTCCGCAACCAAGGTACATGCCCTTGACCAGAATCAAACCGGGGACCCTTCAGTCCGCAGGCCGACGCTCTATCCACTGAGCCAAACCGGTAAGGGCGAACCATGACCTCTTGATTCATAGGTCGACACTCTTTCACAGATGGAGAAAGTGAGCCACACTGGCTGGGCAGTTTCTCCATCTGTGAGAGAGGAGCTTGCTCTAGATCTGCAATTGTGGCTCCAGACCAACATTATTATTACCACCTGGGGAGCTCGTGCAAGTCAGAGAGCAGCTGTGAAGAATCCCGTTATAGAGGCTCTTGTCTCAGATGCCAGAGCTAAGCTGGAGGACAAGCCCAATATCTTGAGCTTCCTGTTCTTTGAGGTGGCTTCCAGAGGGTAAGTCTACGATCTAAGGTTTTACCTGATTCCATACACGGTTCCTGGTATCCTGTGTCAGCTTAACACTCTCTGCACAATAGAAATTGGTTTATCTTTTGAGTGCCGGGGTGCCCTGTAAACACCTTCCAACCGAGAGCTCAAGGTGCAGGTCTAGAGAAGCAAGTGTTTGCATCAGGAGTATTCAGTGAGTGAGTTGAGTGGCGTTGCAGGAAAAGGAATGTTCCCGTTGGCTATAAACTCCTGCCTGTGGTCTTGGTTTTTTCTGGTCTCACCCCAATGGAGACAGGTTGCCAACTGTTATGAACAAGGGCTCTGGATTCGGGCTGCCTGCTTTCGACTTGAGCTCCCTCCCCGCCAGCCTTGGGTAAGCGACTTTCTGTTTCAGTCTTACCTGACAAAGAATGAGGACAGCTGCCCATCATCTCCTAGGGGCGGATCATCAGAGAGGTGAGCCTGCCACATGCGGATAAAACTTTTCTGGCCAGAAACTTAATGGGGGCAGGGAGAGGGAGGCGAAGTATAATAAATAGAGCACAAGTCAATGGAGGAGCAGCAAGAGAACATGATTTGGAGGTGTGTGTTTGTGAACCCAAACAAAGTCAGATGTGAGAATGAATTGAAAACGTCTTTCCAGAACGAGAGAAAGCAAAGCAATTCAGAGGAAGAAAGTGACAAAGGCAGAATTGAACCTCCACTTAATAACTTCTTGTTATTATCTAACTTGATTCTTCTTGGAGCTCAAAGTGCTTTCAGCCATTCTGTCTGAAACTGTTCAATTAAAGAAGTAACGTGAAGACTGCTTATCTCCTTAGAGTGGTAAGCCACACACTGAAGGTAGACAAGGGAGAGAATCCTATCCTATCTAATAAAAGAGTAATATGCAAATTAACATCACTCCACTACACCCACAAGCCATGCCCACCAGTCACGCCCACCAGCTAATCAAAAGGGAGTATGTAAATAAACCCAACCAAGATGGCTGCAGCCACAGAGAGCAGGAGGGAGGCTTGGTTTTCCCTGGCAATGGGGGAAGCCAAGCTTTCTGCCTGCCCTTGCCAGCTCAGGCCTCCACTCCACGCTACAAAGTTTCAATTATAGAAGATAAAGCCCAACAGAAACGCGGCAGCCATGGAGCTGGAGAGAGCAGGAGGCTAGGGTTGCCCGCAGTGATGGAGGAAGCCAAGCTTCTGCAGCCCTGGCCTGCTTTGGCCTCTGCTTAAGGCTACAAAGTTTCAATTATAGAAGATACATAAATCCCAACAGAAATGGCTGCCGCCATAGAGCCAGCAGAAGGCTTGGCTCCACTTCAGGCTACAAAGTTTCAATTGTAGAAGATAAATAAATCCCAGATCCCAGGGCCTCTGCTTGGGTCTCTGGGGGGCATGGCCAGCCTGTAAACCACCACAGGCCCCTTGCCCAGGCCACCCCATGCCCCAAGGGAACCCCCACCCTGATCCGGGACACCCTTCAGGGCAAACCAGCTGGCCCCCACCCATGCACCAGGCCTCTATCCTATCTAATATCTAATAAAAGAGTAATATGCAGATTGACCATTACTCCAACACACAAGATGGTTGCCCCCATGTGGTCAAAGATCCTGCCCCCATGTGGACACAAGATGGCCGCCACAAGATGGCCAGCAGGGGAGGGCAGTTGGGAGGGACCAGGCCTGCAAGGGAGGGCAGTTGTGGGTGATCAAGCCTGCTGGGGAGGGCAGTTAGGGGTGACCCAGATGGCAGAGAAGGGAAGTTGGGGGTGACTGGGTCTGCAGGGAAGGGCAGTTGGGGGGAACCCAGGCCTGCAGGGGAGGGCAGTTAGAGGTGACCAGGCCTGCAGGGGAAGGCAGTTAGGGGCAAACAGGGTGGCAGGGGAGCGGTTAGGCATCAATTAGGCTGGCAGGGGAGTGGTTAGGGGGTGATCAGGCTGGCCGGCAGAAGCAGTTAGGGGCAATAAGGAAGGCAAGCAGGTGAGCAGTTGGAAGCCAGCAGTCCTGGATTGTGAGAGGGATGTCCAACTGCCCGTTTAGGCCCGATCCCACTGGGATGGGGTCCCAGATTGGAGAGGTTGCAGGCTGGGCTGAGGGGACCCCCCCCCCCATGCATGAATTTCATGCACCGGGCCTCTAGTTATTTATAATATTCTGTCATCCAAGTTGCTAAACTTGCTTACCCTTGGTTTGGTTTTTTGTTAGTGGCTCCACATGGTTATGGAGGAGAGGGATCAAACTGGGGAAATGATTTCTTGATTCTAGTCCATTCATATTGCTGTCCTTCCTTCTCTTTATTCGTGTTCTCATTCCACTGTCAAAGACTGAAATAACATCACCACTGACTTGATAGATCTGTTTTTATAAATAGTGAGTATAATGATGAGGATGTATTGCCAAGAAAATGGTATGTTCTGGTCTCTTCCTACATAGCCTCCACCAATTTATTATTCAATATAGTCTTATCCCCTGAGTTTATGATTCAGTAAATGAGGACAAAGTCTAATTTGCATTTTAAATAAGCTCCCCAAGTAACCCTACTGCAGGTAGTCCAGAAAACATGCTTGAAGACCTATTGGCAGATGTCTGTGCTAGGCCCTGATGTCAGACAATGGTTTGAATCTCAGCTTGGCCACTTTCTGGCTGTGTGACCTTGGGCAAATTACTTGATATCTCTGTGCTTGTTTCCCCTTGTGAACAAGGGGTAATGTTAGTGTCTACCTCTATTTAATGAAATGATGCAGAAAATCATATATAGTACAGTGTGTGACACAGAGTAAATCCTCAATATGTGACAGTTACGTTGTCATTTTTTTGCTGTTGATAATATACTTGATCATCTCTTCTTTGAGCCCTTTTAGACTAGGATACAAGGAAGGAAAGGGAACATGACTGGCTTAAGCAAAAGGGGAATATGTTGGTCCAACTCAGCGATTTTCAACCCTTTTCATCTCATGGCACACATAAACTAATTACTAACATTCTGCAGCAGACCAAAAACACATATTACATTTTTGCTGATCTGACAATAACAAATAGGTATAATTTTGATTCATTCACACCAGACGGCTATTGTTGTGTTGGCTGTTGTCATTTTTTTTTTTTTGACAATCTAAGGGAAAAGAGGTCAGTGCCCCTGACTAAGTAGTTAGCTATTGCATGTGCTAAAAATTCTTGCAGCACACCAGTGGAAAATCACTGGTCTAAGTAAATGGCACAGATTCTTGGCTGGACCAAACTTCAGTCCTGCTCCTGAAGCTTCTCCTAAGCCCATCTGTGCACCTCCTTATAAAATCCAGTTTCAGCAACAACTCTGCAAGTCAGTTTAGCAAGAGTGCCCTACCTTCCGAATCTGCCACCCCTGGTACCTGATCAGGTTCCTCATCCTACACCCCCTCCACCCAGCCAGTCCTGTTTTCAGTAAGAATCCTCTTAGATGGGTTAAACCAGAATTCCCCTTACCCCGGATCTTCACTTTTACCAGTTTTTCCACCACCTTCCCCATTTGATTCTTGGTTGTAAATCCCTACTTGGCCCGCAGTACTCACAACAGAAGCCAGTTCTATACTAAGGTCTCATTTTCCTATTGCAGCAGTTCCTGAATAAAATCTGCCTTGACTACTTCGCCTAGGGTCCAGCTCTGGGTTTTCTTTGATGTAAGCCGTGGCAATGGCAGGCGTAGAGGTGGCCTTGGTGACTGGAGATGGGGACGTGTGCACTGTTTAAATTCACGTCTCCTCTTAGCATCTTCTGTGTGGTGTTGTCTTGCTTCTGTTCCAGATGAGGCCCTTCCTGTGCAGGGAAATGTGCCCTCGGAGACCTCCAGGCTGTTGTTCCCATAGCTCGTGGCCAGAGAGGAAAAGAAACTGTGACCAGCTCTGGCCCAAAAAATGGGAGGAAGGACTGTGATCAGCTCAGCTGGAATCACAGGTCCATGGCCGGACCGGCATTGGTTGTACTTGGGTCATGTGTATAGCTTCTTATCAGAAGGTGGGGACCCATGGTGGGCAAAGACCTTTGGAAACTCCCCACCCCTTTTGTCTGCGTCTCTGCATCCCTGTAATTCATACACAGCCCAGACCCCAGAGGTACCTCATAGGCTTCTGGGACCCAGCAAGATCCACACAGGCATGGCCCCTGGCCTCACGGGACTTGCAGTCTGGAACAGAAGCAGGCCTTCAGAGCGAGGGGATGAAAGATGCTATGATCGCTCTAATCTTGGCCCTCCTCCTGAAACCCGAGGAAACACGATAACAATACACAGGAGAATGTGAACTGGAAAATGAGAGTTGAATAAACGAATGAACTCAGAGGAGGCATGAATGCATGCTAGGCATATAAATTTGGAGATTCTTAGAGTCCTGCTGGATTCTGCATCCCACCCTCCCCATCACCAGTGATGAAGAATTTATTCTAGCCCTGGCCCATATGGCTCAGTTGGTTGGGCATCGTCCTGTGCACCAGGGGTGGCTGGTTCCATTCCCAGTCAGGGTACATACCCGGGTTGCAAGCTTGATCTCTGGTAGAGGTTGTGTAGGAGGCAGCCTATTGATGTTCCCTCTCGCACCAATGTTTCTCTCTCTCCTCCTCTACCTTCCCCTCTCTCTAAACATCAATGACATAAATCTTTAAAAAAATAAAAAAAAATTTATTCCACAGGCATCAGTGGTTTAGGTGGGTCTGGATCAGTTAATCTGACTCCTTTGTAGATTTGCTCAGACATTTAGAACCCACATTCCTTATTTCTATTTCTGCTTTTCAAATGGGATGGGCTCAGACCCACACTCACCAGCAAGTGCATCAGATTATTAATAATGCCAGCTAATACTCATCGAGCACTTACTGTTGTAGGTGTGATATGTGGATTAATTCATTCAGTCCTCGCAATGTTCCTGTGAGGTGTTATCTTCTTTGCACAAATAAGAAAACAGGTGCAGAGAGCCCAAGGGACTGTAGTACTTGTTAAAGGCACGCAACATGCTCAGCTCCGTGCTATGGTTTTCAGAATGTTAAGTCTCTGAATTCTCATAATGATACTAAGCGATTGGTACTGTTTTCACATCAGGTTAAAGACCAGCCGCTGAGGCTTGGACATGTTAAGACCTGGCTCACAGTTACATCATGAGTGAGTATCGGAGTCTGGTCTTGGACCCAGGACTTCTGACTTGAGATCTCGCTCTCTTAACCATGGAGCTCAGTGGTCATTTCCAGATTCGCTTGTTGAGACAGATCTTTGTAAAGCCCATGCCTTGTCATTGCAAACTCCCTGGAAGGAGACGTTCTTGTTCTATCCATCACCATTTTCTTAGAGGCAAGAAGTGCTCTGTAAGCCTCTCCTCTCTTTTTTTTAGTCCAGATTACAAACCAGAGCTGCCCTGAACTGGTCACCTAGAAGGGACAGCACATACAATATTTAAAATATTTGGGTTCACATTCAATCATTCAAAGTGAAACTGCGGCACATTCTGTGTACCAGGTCATATGCCAGGCAATGAGAATTCTATTAGGTTCCCTGTTTCTCTCTATAGTTTCTCCCTGCTGGTCTCCTTCATAGCAATGATCATGACTTGTAAATTTTGCTCATTTACTTGTTTATTTGTCCTTATATTAGAACATAAGCCCCAGGAGGTAGAATTGTTCTCTGTTGTGTTCATTTCTATCTCCCCAAAATTCAGGTCAATGCTTGACATGTTTTAGGTGTTTATTAAATATCTATTGGGTGGATAAATGAACAAATGAATCAAAGGAAGAGCAAATGAACTAACCACAACTTTATTGGGTGATAAGTATAGGCTTAACCATTTTGGGGAATATATATACATACTAGAGGCCCGATGCACAAAAGTCGTGCAAGAATAGGCCTTCCTTCCCCTGGCTGCCAGCACCGGCTTCCCTCTGAGGCATCTGGGACCCGGGCTTCCCTTGCAGCCCTGGCTTCATCTGGAAGGTTGTCTAGTCTAACTTGCATATTATGCTTTTATTATTATAGATATACATATCTATATATATAAAAGCCTAGTATGCTAAATGTCCGGCCATTTGACTGTTCAACCAGTCACTATGATGTGTACTGGCCACCAAGGCAGAACTCTCTGACCTTGCTGTTGGGGTCCGGCCGATCAGGACTGGGCGAGATGGACTGGACACACCCTGGAGCGCTCCTGCGGTCCCTCCCTGGCCTCTAAAATATTTCTTCTAATTTCCTTTCAATGTGCACAAATCTGTGCACCAGGCCTCCAGTATACATATATACATATATATTTGAGAGAGACACATTGATTGGTTGCCTCCTGCATGTGCCACCACTGGGGCCAAGGATCAAACCTGAGACCCTTCAGTGCGTGAGCTGGCACTCTAACCGCTGAGAAACACTGGCCAGAGCAATACATTTTGATATTTAGCACCACTTCCCCCATTACCCCTTGTGCATCCACATGTGACTTCTGACCATGGGAGTAATTGAGTAGAGACCAGAGATCCACACTTGGCCTGGAATTGAGGAAAGGGAGGCAGTGGCAAATAGCATTAACCAGAAGGTACTGTCCAAACAGTGACTGACCAAGTGGCTTCAATATCGTTTCCTTTCAGCCAGGGCTACAACGTCCCTCCAGTGCAGGAACAATGTCGTTTCTTTATTTTGGGTGTAACTGCCCACTGGGTGCAGGGTGTGGCCGTTTTGTTTCAGGCGGCAAAATCATGCTCAGACACTGAGGTCGTCTCGCCAGTATTTTACTTAATACAGCTTCACTGCAGGAATTAAAATAATTTCACAAGCCAATAGCATACAGAATAATACCTCTTTTTAAAAAATATATATTGTTATTGATTTCAGAGAGGAAGGGAGAGGGAGCAAGAGATAGAAACATCAATAATGAGAGATAATCACTGATCAGCTGTCTCCTGCACACCCCCTACTGGGGATTGAGCCTGCAACCTGGGCATGTGCCCTTGGCCAGAATCGAACCCAGGACCCTTCAGTCTGCAGGCCAACACTCTATCCACTGAGCCAAACCAGCTAGGGCCAGAATAATACCTCTTAATAAGCCAATAAAAATGCTTCAAAGCCATGACAGATGGACTAAACTATTATTCCAGGCCAGGGGAGATGAAAGGCACAAAGTCCAAATTTAGTTTGAGGTGCATCTTTCACGAGTTGGTACTCAGGAGAGATGGCTTAGTCCATTCAGAGCCTACTTCCAGCTGCCAGCGCAAAAAACACAGAAAGTCCGTGGTTTCTAGAGCGCATTGTAGGGGAGGTTGGAGCTGGTGTTGCTGGGCACATGACCTCCTGTGGAGGGCCACTGCCAGGCTTCCCCACTGCCCATGAAAGAGTAGTCCCAAAGGTGTCTGGAGAAGCTGTTTAGATCAGCAAAGAAACACTTTGCTCAGATCAAAACTCTTGAATGGTCCTCAAGCTCTGAGTATTTACGATCTACATGTCTCCTTGCCATAGTTGCATCTTCACATGTTTTATATCAATAAATATAGGCAAGCCCCAGAGGTGCGCTCAGCCGCTGAACTACTGAGTGGTTAACCACAGCGGATGAGATGATGCTATCCTGAAACATCTTCCTTCACTGTTAAAAACAGCTCCATTTGTGTCATAAACAAGTGGGTTTGAAATCCTGTGAAACCCATACACAACAGAAAACGCCCCCTCAGAACAGCCTGGCCACCTTGCCTATTGTCCTGCGGAAGACTGGCAAATTATTTCCCCTGCCCTGGGGCAAAACAAACCCCTCAGAGGCTGCAACAGACTGAGTGAAGGGGAAATCAAAATGCATTGGTGAAGTAGCTACAAAATTATCCTTGATACTTTCTTAGGTTAGCACAGGCGGGGAGGTTCCGTGCAAGTTTCCATAGCAGTGTGCCAGGGGAATGTCCTTTGTTTTCTCCCAGAAAGAAAGTAAAAGGTGTGGATAGCCCAGGTCACGGGTCAGCAACACTGTCTGTAATGGCCCAGGTAGTGAATATTTTAGGTATTGTGAATCCCGCTGACTTTGTCACACTATCCATTTCTGCCATTGTATAAAAGCAGCCATAGCCAGCACGCAAAGGAAGGAGTGTTCCAATAATACTGCATTACAAAAACAGTGTCAACCTCTGGCCTAGACAATTCAAGATCCTGGAAAAACAAGCCCTCTCCTCTCCGCGTGGCTGCTCCACTACTCGGAGGTGGTAGATAAAGCATTTGGAAAACCCAGTTGGATTTGGAAATAAAAAACCATTGGGCTTTACAATCTTTGCACACTTCTGTTACTTTGATCAGTGTTGCAGGAGAACACCTGGAGAATTAAATGTTTCTAGCTTTGACCTCAAGAATAAAAAAAAAAGAAAAAAAAAGACTCAAAAAGCATATCCTACCTCCTCTCAGAAGCCAATGTGGAGTTTTCCCTATTGAAAGGTGCAGACCTCAGCGACAAAGATCCCAGATCAACGCTTCAGAGGTAAATTCCCTTCAGAAAGGGCTCAGAACTGCATTAAAAATTGCCATGCTTCGTCCGCCTGGCCCTCCCTCCCAGAAGAGCTCACTGGCCCAGTACCACCGTGCCCCAGAGGCCGGCCCGACGTTGGCCCATCCATCTCTGCTTGATAAAGCCAGGCTCCACAAATCACATGGCTTCTCATCGACTTCCTGTCACAGCCAGGTAAGTGAAGCTCTTCTTTAAGTGGAGAGGCATGACACAAAGCTCCTTTCCACCCAGACGCTAAGACAGGGACTCCCCAGGTCAAGAGAGCCCGAGTCTGGCAGAGTGGGCACACACCTGGGAGGATAAGCATTGATGGCGTCTCTTCTGTGCTCTGGTAGGCTCTTGGGATGCCCAGTGGCTAAGACACATTTGGAATGCACTGGCCTGGAGGTGTGCATGGAATTGTATATTGTGAATTCTAGGAAAGAGGCTAGGTGAGTCTGGGCTTGGTGTCAGTTGGTTGTGGGAAGCCTCAACACATTGGGCTAACTCCTGCACGACCATCAGTAGCTTCATGCCCGCTGGCCCATGCTACATTACCTAATGCCCTTTGACTTGGGCAAACAGAGAGTAGCTCTAATTGAATAAAATATGTCATTGGCTTCTTCCCTGCCAGGCTCACTGACTGGGTTCTATTCTCTTCCTTATAGCTGACAAGGGGCACCCCTCTTAGGAGGAGATGTGACTCAGAACTCTTAAAGGCATGGCACTCCCATCCTTCTTTCTGTTGCAATGTTTTGTTTTGTTTTTCTTGCTCAGAGATACTTTCTCTAGGGCAAGCATGTCAAACTCCAGGCTGGTGGGTCCACCAGCCTGGAGTTTGACATGCTTGCCAGGGCTTATTTCACTTGAGCAGTTGACACTTCCAGTGACAACTTATACTTTCTCCAGCTCTTTATACTTTCTCAAATATATTTTTACACTTTCTCAAGTATATTTTAAAAAATCTAATATTATGTTATTTTATTTGTTGTATCTAACCTTTGCAAAAACCAGTCATAATGAATCTATCTATTCAACTGGATGAATTTGTCAAATATTATTTGAAAGTCCATTATGCATGGTGCTGTTGAATGTCTGATAAGAAGGCACAGGTCCACTGGACTGACACGTCAGCCATCATCCTCTCCCAGCTTCCCCAATCCCTCAATATGTTTATGAATACACGAGAGGCCTGGTACATGAAATTCGTGCACTTGGAGGGGGGGGGGTGTCCCTCAGCCCAGCCTGCACCCTCTCCAATCTGGGACCCCTCAGGGGATGTCCAACTACCGGTTTAGGCCCAGTCCCTGTCAGACATCCCTCTCACAATCTGGGACTGCTGGCTCCTAACCACTTCTGCCTGCCTGCCCGATCACCCCCTAACCAATCCCCTGCCAGCCCAGTCGTCCCCAACTGCCCTCCCCTGCTGGCCTGATCTCGCCCCCAACTGCTCTCCCCTGATGGCCTGGTCACCCCCAACTGCCCTCCTCTGCTGGCCAATTTGGTTCTGATTGGTCAGTTTCTATGCCAGTCTGCATCTCTGGGCCTATCAGTGAGGCCTGATCAGAAAGGCGGGGCTGATTAGCAGCCCCAGTGGAGGCCTGGAGAGAAATGGAGGTGCAGCTGCTGGCCATGCCCAGAGCAGGTGCTGATCAACAGCTGCAACAGAGGCTACAGATCAGACCCTGCTTCTCTCTTCAGGCCTCTCTCCAGGCCTGATTTGCAGCCCCCTACGCAGTCAGTGCTGGGTCACCATGCCTGCAGTTGCAGCAGTCAGTGCTGGGTCACCACAGCAACCCAGTGCTGACTGCAGGACTGACTTCCAGATGGTCAAGCCTCCGGTCATTGTGGATGTGATGGACCTAGGGTTTTTATATATTAGGATAGGCTAATCTTTGACTTTGGCCTGAAATGGAAAGAGACAGTTTCTAAGGGCCCAGCAGTCACCCATGGCCAAGGTTATCCTCCAGTGACCCTGATAGCTGGACCACACAACGCCCACATATTGTGGTCCCCCGCAGCTCCTGTACCCTCCAGTCCTGGTACACATCCCGTTTTGTTGTCAGTCTTTTTTCATGCTTGTTTTCCCCACTGGATTATAAGCTCTGTGAGGGCAGGGCCCTGTCTTTTACGTTCATTTAATAGTTATATGCTTCTGAGTAGCTCAGGGTAACTCTCGAGTTAGTTCATGAACCCAGCTCAGTGTCCAGCACATGCTGGCACTTACTAATTCATGGTCTGGGTCAGAGCTTTCTTAGTCCCAGCTTTAGAGTAGACAAGAGAAACTTACAGTTGATTGTCTTGTCTGACCCTGAGCCAGGTGATAGGAATTCAACAAGGATGAGAGATAGCCCCTCCTGTTAAGGCTGAGGTCACATGACTGGATCTTGGTGAGGTGGAATGGCATGTTAGTTAAGGATGGACGTTCTGCCATTAGCTTGGGGTGGAATTCCTGTTACACCACGTACTAGCTAATGACCTTGGACAAGTCACCCCACCTGTGCCTCACTTTTCTAATCTGTGAAATTGGGATCATTGCAGTGACTATCTCATAGAGCTGTGGTTAGGATCACCTGAAGGAATATACATAAAGTGCTAACACAATGCCTTCCAGAAAGTAAGCAAACTTAATATGTTTAAAAGATTACCAAGCCTAGCTGGTTTGACTCTGTGGATAGTGTCAGCCTGTGGACTGAAGGGTCCTGTGTTCAATTCCAGCCAAGGATATCTATCTCGGTTGCAGGCTTGATCCCCAGCCCTGGTCAGAGTGTGAGCAGGAGGCAACCAATCAATGTGTCTCACATCGATGTTTCTCTCTCTGTGTCTCTCCCCCTACCTTCCACTCTCTCTAAAAATCAATGGAAAAATATCCTTGGGTGAGGATTAACAAACACACACACACACACACACACACACACACACACAGAACAAAACAAAAAAAGCTTACTGAAATTTGGGAAAAGATGAATGCATGTCCCTGCAGTATTAAGTTGGTTAAGGATCATTTAATTCTAGAGCATGTATCTTTGTTTATCTTGTTATTTATCATTTCTTAGGAACCAGACCCTGTGAAATTACACAATAACCCGTGGACCTTTGTTCAGTAGACATTCAAACAATTTCTGGTCTCTGAAGGATATTTACCTCAAAGGTTAAAGTTTTATTGCCCCTTAGGGCTCAAACCTGACAAAGGTAGCAAACTTACTTTATCTGATCTTTCCTGTCTACATAAATCTCTTTTCCTTGAATGACCTTTGAACCACGTCACTATCCAGCCGGTTTCCTCATTAATGAGTTAAATATATCTTTGGCATATGTTCATTTTATATTTGTATGGGAGGGTCATCGTTTTAACTTTTTGAAATGGTACGTTGAGACATTTCATCTATTATTATGATTTGGGTAGGTTATGATCACTATTATTCTTTCCTTTTTCTTTTTTTCAAAGGCAGATGATGTAGCAGGAAGAGCATTGGGCGAATTGTCCAGAGTTCTAGGTTTAAAGTCCTGCTCTACTACTTTCTAATTTTTCTGGTGACGTTAGTCAACCTCAGTTTCTGTTGCTATGGAATGGGGACTACAATACCCTGGTTACTGGGCAGTGTGTAACCTTCCAATGTGGCCTGCTAGAGGCTGTCCTCCTGGGCTGCTTTCAGTAAAGCGATGGACTTCCCTAGACAAATCATTCCTCTCCTACCTGGGGCTGTGCTGCTTTTAGGTAATCTTTTTGTTTTGTCTTTTAAAGATTTTTTAAAACATTGATTTTTAGAGACAGGAAGGGAGAGGGAGGGAGGGAGGGGGGGAGAGAGAGAGAGAGAGAGAGAGAGAGAGAGAGAGAGAGAGAGAGAGAGAGAGAGAGAGAGAGAAAGAAATATCGATGTGAGAGCAGAACATCTATCTGCTGCCTCCTGCATGACCCCTATCAGTGACTGAGTCTGCAACCCAGGTATGTGCCCTGACTTGGAATCGAGCTGGCAACATTTTGGTGCTTGGGATGATGCCCAACCAACTGAGCCACACCGACCAGGGGTAGGTTACCTTTCCTATAACTTTTTAGTTCTTAGCAGGATATGTCTCATCATTCTGCACACCATCTCTGTCTGCTCCCAGAGGAAGTAGTAAAAACAACACAGGCTGTGTTTGTGCCTCAAAGCCCCACTGTGCAGAGGGGATTGCATTTTATTATAGGTAATACCAAGGGCTACTATTTAGTGACACTGCACTCAGGATTTTCATAGTTTCAATGTATCATCTCATTTCATCTTTCCCCTGACTCCATGAGATAAGCAATAACATACCCATTTTATGGATAAGAAGCTCAGAGGAGACTCAGAGGTGAGGTAGTTTGCCTGGAACACTTAGCTAAACAATCAGGTAAATCCTAGATTCCAACCCATGTCTGACAGCATCAAAGTATACATTTCCTCTAATTTGTTGAACACTCAGTATGCAACAGGTACCATGGTGAGCATGTGGAAGGTACGCGTGAGTAAGAGAGAATACTTACCTTAGAAGGGATCACCTTTTATTTAACTTTTAAAATATATTTTAAAATATATTTTTTACAGAGAGGAAAGGAGAGAGATAGAGAGTTAGAAACATCGATGAGAGAGAAACATTGATCAGCTGCCTCCTGCACACCCCCTACTGGGGATGTACCCACAACCAAGGCACATGCCCTTGACTGGAATCAAACCTGTGACCCTTCAGTTGTCAGGCTGATGCTCTATCCACTGAGCCAAACAGTTAGGGTGGGATCACCTTTTAGATGTGGAAGATAAAAAAGACATTACGGTAAGTTACCATTTAGTAAGGTAGGCTGCCTACATAATCTCATTTACTCCTCACCTCAATCTGACAAGGTAGGTGACATCTCTGTTTCATGGATAACAACACATTCCAGGAGATGAAGTCACTTGCCTCAGGTAACACATCCTTAATGATTCCAACTTGTATCATTGAAAGCCCCCCGTATCAGACATAGGCATGTACACACAGTCAAAGGTAGCAACATTCAACCTTGTGCGAAGGTTATGGCAGCCAGAGTGTGTGATGAGCCCTGCCTGTGTTGCTGGGAAGCTGCCGCGGCCAATTTAGCAAATGTTTATTAAGCATCTTCTGTTTGCACATACTGAGCGCGTGGCTGAGGAAACAATAATGACGTGGCCCCTGGACCGGAACAGCTCATGGTCTAGTGCGAGGGACAGATATGTAAAAAGTCTATTGTAACACAGCGTGGTAAGTGGTGTGCTGGAGGTCGTGACGGGAGCTCAGAGATTTAATCAGGTGGGCTGGGGGTGCTGTGGGAGGTTTCCTACACCAAACTACCCCAAACAAGTCTCTTTCACCTGCCCACTAGAAAGTGTGTCTTCATGGTTGGCTGTTCCTCTGATTTTCTTTTCTTTTTTAAATATTTTAAAAGATGTTTTTATTGATTTGAGAGAGAGGAAGGAAGAAGGAGAGAGAGATAGAAACATCAATGATGAGAAAGAATCATTGATCGGCTGCCTCCTGCACATCCCCACTGGGAATTGAGCCCACAACCTGGGCATGTGCCCCGACCAGGAATTGAACTGTGACCTCCTGGTTCATAGGTCCATGCTTAACCACTGAGTCATGCCATCCCTCTGATTTTTAAGGCACACCTTCCACTCCAATAAACCACTTATATATATATATATATATATTTTATATTTTTTTATTGATTTTTTACAGAGAGGAAGGGAGAGAGATAAGAGAGTTAGAAACATTGATGAGAGAGAAACATCAATCAGCTGCCTCCTGCACGCCCCTTACTGGGGATGTGCCCGCAACCCAGGTACATGCCCTTGACCGGAATAGAACCTGGGACCTTTCAGTCCGCAGGCTGACACTCTATCCATTGAGCCAAACCGGTTTCGGCAAACCACTTATATTTGATTTGAGCATGTTGTCTCTAGGTGAGTAGATTTACCTTCCTAAATTTTATTTTCCTAAGCTAATTTGAAAAATTAGTTTTCACTGCAAACCAGTGGTGTGCTGAAATAGTGCAAAAGAATGTTGGTGTATCAGGGTTAACGAGTCTTAGAATGGGAAAAAAGGCCTGTGGATAATATGCATAATTGTATCTTACGTACCCGGATGATTGCAAGTTAATATTTATTTGTCGGCTCTTCCTTCATCCCTGCTCTACCCTCCTGCTGGGTTTGAAGTTGTTTGAATGTGTAGCTTTGAAGGGCCTTTGTAGCTACTATGCTTATGGAACTTACAAAATAATTTACATTAAATTTGTTTCTCTCTCATCTATCATATTTTCAGAGAGTAAAATATTCAAACAACCTACAGGAAATTTCTCCTTCCATACTTGGAAGGCAACTATTGTTACTCTGTGTCCTCAGAAGCCTTTATGTACCTTCTGTAGAAAGAATATGCTTATACATGGATATGAGTATGTGTGTGTATATGCATGTGTGCATGTATGTGTGCTTGTACGTACGTACGTATGTATATGATCCCACTTTTGTTTGTTTCCTACATAAACAATAGCATGCTATCATACCATTTTGGACCTTACTTTTTTCATTTAACAATACATTTGGAAGATCATCTGCTCCATCATAATACCTTTAGACTTGTCTCATCCTTTTTAATGGCTGTTTCGTATCTCATTGGCATGTTCTACCCAGATTTATGTGTGTTTTTAAAAATGTTTTAATTGATTTCAGAGAGAGAGGAGAGGAGAGGAAGAGAGAGAAAAACATTGATTGGTTGTCTCCTGTACACACCCTGACCAGGGACCCAACCCACAACCTAGGCATGTGCCCTGACCCGGAATTGAACCAGTCACCTTTCGGTGCGCGGGATGACGCTCAACCAACTGAGCCATACTGGTCAGGGCTAACTAGATTTGTTTTTGATGTACATTTCAAATGTTCTTGGTTTTTGGCTTCTACAAAATCACTGCAACGAGGCAAGTTTGTACACATAGTTTTGCCGATGTGTGAATATATCTTTTGGATAAATTCCTAAAAGTGGAATTTCCATATGAAATTTTATGTTCATTTTAAATTTTGCTAGACATGCCCAATTGTTTCCCAAAAGGTGGTACTGATTTATGCTCCTATCAACACCCCTGGAAGATGTCTGTTTCCTCATATGACCTTTGAGAGATTTCGGTCAGCTTCCGGGACATACTGAATGAGGAAAGCAGGGGGGTTTTGTCTGAAAATTTGGATGCAAGTTAGATTCAGAGGGCTGTGATGTAACATGCAAAAAAACCCATCAGATCAGGTTTGAGCAGTTGAAATTCAACATTGTAGGGCTGAAAACCTGCCTCTTTGGGGTTCCAGATAGAAGAATGCCTGTTTTCCTATCTTTGGGGTTGGTCCCAGGACGCATTTTGACCTACCTGTGTTTAATGACAGCTGGACACCTCAGGCTTGTGCTTCCTGGAGGTTCTGGCTTGATTCTCCCCAATTATTTTTCCCTCTGGCCACCTCTCATGTGGCACTCAGCACCTTTGCCTGCTTTTCCTAGTAGGTGACCTTATCACACCAGGAGGCAAACATACACTGTACTGATCTGCCAAATTCAATATCCTTTTGCTTAAATGTTAGGTGGATTTATGTGATTACTCTGGGAAGCAGTGATCCAGGGAGGAATTAGTGTTATGAGAAGACTCCGGTCTTGCTGAAATGGCAACGGGAGGATGTGTGCATTTGCCCAAAGCCATTGGCCAAGGTCTGAACCAGCGTTTCTCCTTTATTCCCCTCCTCAGTTCATTTGGTCCTTTGAATCTTGTTTGCATCTGAGCTTCTGAGATGCCAGCGTCCAGGAAGGGAAGCCTGGACAGAGGGTGTCACCAGCCCTACCTTACGGACTTTCAGTGAGATGAGGGGAGGCCGCAGACAAGGTGACCTTTGACCTGGGCTTCCATGTTGTTAGCAGTGCTGGGGGTATTCTTTTACTTATTTCTGTGGAGAGGATAGCAATTTGAAGAAGAGGAAATGTTCCAAGTTCAGAGTATGTACTATGTACAACGTTGGTGTGGTTATTTGCAAGTAGGACACATTGAGGGAGGAGGTTGTGTGTGTTCTGAGGAAAAGACACAGAGACACATGCAATTCACTACTGCGAGTGTGGTTGTGTGGCACCCAGTGAGCGGCCCCAAAGAAGAGGTCCACGCTGGAATAACAGTGTGAGCAGAATTCACCAAGTGTCGCACCACTGGGGCTGCTCGTCCATCCCTCTTTTGTCCTCAGTGGGGAATTATTCAGGTATGTCTGAGGTCCCATGTAGCCCGATGAAACTTTGAGAAGAGAAATATGTGAAACAAGAGCGTTGTTCATCAAAAGGTAGCTCAGAGCTGGGAGAGAGATACACCAGGAACACCTGCTTCCTTAGTGAACAGGATAAAACCCATGGTTTAACTCTGCATTGTCTTCTAGACCAGTGGTCGGCAAACTCATTAGTCAACAGAGCCAAATATCAACGGTACAACGATTGAAATTTCTTCTGAGAGCCAAATTTTTTAAACTTAAACTTCTTCTAATGCCATTTCTTCAAAATAGACTCGCCCAGGCCGTGGTATTTTGTGGAAGAGCCACACTCAAGGGACCAAAGAGCCTCATGTGGCTCTTGAGCTGCAGTTTGCCGACCACGGCTCTAGACAGTGACTCCTCAAGTTACACCACTGGTTTGGATGTGCTTTTTTTGTAAAACACTCCTCGGTCTCTTGAACATTTTTGGAAGCCCCGACGATCCCCCTCCAACCTCAACATTATGTGAACCTGAACTTGTTACTTTCCACATGTTCTTTTTATGTCCATGGTGTCATTTGTTCAGTCTGCTGGGGCTTGAGATTTAGCATCCATTAGGCAGGAAAAAGGTACTCCTTGGGAGAACCGATAGGAAGAGCAAAGGCATTGAGGGAAGAACCATCCGGGAGGGCTTAGGGCAGTGGTCAGCAAACTGTGGCTTGCAAGCCACCTGCGGCTCGCGAGCTGCAGTTTGCTGCTCTGTTGACTAATGAGTTTGCCGACCACTGACCTAGACTCTTGATTCCAATAATTACAGGCTGTTGTTGTTCCTTGTGATTAAGCCCCTATCCCAGTGGTCGGCAAACTCATTAGTCAACAGAGCGGCAAACGGTGGCTCGCGAGCCACAACGCGAGCTACATATGGCTCACGAGCCGCAGTTTTCTGACCACTGGCTTAGGGAATCATGAGCAAGTGAGTGAAGGTGATAGTGTGAGTGTAATGGAAGATTGAAAGATGGATCAGTGGCTTTAGGTCACATTGTGGCAAGTAGAGCTCAGAGGTCAGGGCTTAATTTTATGGCTGAAAGGAAGCCATGGACGTTGTTGGACATTGGCCCGGTACAATCTGTTTCATTTTAGATGTTTATGGCACCAGTGTGGAGGACCAATGGGAGGGAAGGGAAACTGGAAATGGAGAGACCAGTTAGGTGGCCACTGGAAAATTTCTACTGAAAGATGCTCAGAACTAAAACTAGGGCAGGAGGAATGGACAGGAGGGGAATGTCAGCTCACGACCTCCCCAGAGAGACAGGGAGCTGGATGTGTGTTTTTTACTCAATAAAATGCATTTGCCACACTGGCTAGAGGGAATCAAGGCTGAGAGTGCACTCTGAAATCCCCGAAAACTCAGAAACGAGGAGGGCCAAGTGGGAATTTATGGCCTGAGTCAGAAATTCCTTCTAGAGCTGCAGAACAAGGGCTGACTCAGCAGAGTTCTCAGGCCAAAGTTAGCTAGAGACCCCACCTGTCTACTCTCCCAGCCTCTGGCTTATCTCTTAATTCTCTCCAGGTCTGTTCTGTGGTCCTAGCCCATAGAGACAGAGCTGCCTCCTCACTGCCGCTCCTCTTTTGTTAAAGGCAAGAAAATTGTTTTAATACTGTTTGCAACTCATGCAGAAAAATATTTCCCAGCAGGTGTTTCTGAGCATTAAGCAGATTTTGCTGCTGTCCCTACCACACATCACTTTAACAGCCAACGCCAGCGGATTGCTTAGTCCACGAATTCTCATCTCCCTTGCTGCCTGCATTAAACTGGGAGGAGAAAATAGGAATCATTAAAGGCCCCTTCCCTTGATTATTATTATTACTACTTTTTTTTAAAGGACATGCTGCATTCTGGAGAAAAGGGAATACGCTGAAGCTCTGGCATAACTATTATGCAAATCAGTACCTCCCCATTCAGGAGTGTGTATGTCCAAGCTCCTCAGACAAGTCCAATCTGCAGCCTGGGAGGAAGCTGAAGGGCAAGGATCACTAAGACTTTATCTTGCCCAAGGCTGTGAAGACTCATAGCAAAATGGCTGGGCTTTGATGGGGTCCCTGCAGTTATTCCTGGGGATAGACCCCTTTTCATATCTGTCACATCAATACCTGACCAGACTCTCACACACTCAGTTGTCATATGAAATAAGTCCTTCTGGCTGCAAGAGACAGAGACCTGTAGCACCCTCACCTGGGAGAGAAGCCAGGTGGCAATAAGGGAAACAGGCAGTTATGGAGGCCCCATGTGAGTCTGAAAGCCCAAGAGGGCTTTTCCTTGTCTCCACAGGAAATGTAAGAGACAAAACCATGGTATAATCTGGCTTCTTGGAGTCAGGAACCAGATTAAAGATATCTACAGAGACATCAGCAGTAGGCGTTGGTGGATCTGCACTCTGGTGGCTCATCATGAACTTAAGTTAGATCTTCTCTCCATCTCAGCTTCTTTGAGTGTATTTCCTTTCATTACTATTGATGTTCCAAACCTGCCACAGTTTTTTCCTACCTTATCTCTTCCTCTCATGGTTTCTGCTTCTTTATGTGTTTTCTTCTAATGGTGTGGTCATCCTCCCATTGGTTCCCTGGTTTAACTTCCTGGCATTAGCCGGAGGGTTTTATCTTCATGAGAATTCAGGGCCATGAGTTGCCAGCTCATTAATTGCCTATCTTGGGACATATGTGCCACCCTGGTCCAAGGAGTTGTTGGCAGACGGTGATGAGGGTAGTAGATACGGAATGTGGCTACCTCCTCATTAAGGCTGTGGGTAGGGCAGTTTTCATTAGATGAGGTTGCGGGCATGGACCACACCATGACCCATAAGGAGTCTCTTGTGAATGATACATTTTATGTGTCAATTTGACCGAGCTCAGATAGCTTAGGGCTGCCCAGATAGCCAGTAAAACACCGGTTCTGGGGTGTGTCTGTGAAGGTGTCTTTGGAGGACGTTACCATTTGGATCGGTAGACTGAGCAGATATCCCTCATCTTTGCTGGTGGGCCTTGTCTAATCTGTTGAGGGCTTGAACAGAACAGAGGAGGAGGAGGGACAAATTCTCTGTCTCCCTCCTTGAGCTGAGACATCCATTTCTCATGCCCTCGCACACCTGTGCTCCCGGTTCTTGGGCTTTCGGACTCACATGGGGACTCATACTATCCGCCAGGTGTGCTTAGGCCTTCACCTTAGACTGGATTTACAACACTGGCTCTTCTGGTTCTCTAGCCAGCAGATGGCAGATTGTGGCCTCCATAACTGCATGAGCCAGTTTCTATAATCTCCTCTAATCTATATACACGAAGTGGCCAGATTTTTATGACCTCTGAATGAGTAATAATCTGGCCACACACACACACACACACACACACACTAGTGGCCCAGTGCACAAAATTCGTGCACATTAAAAGGGGATTGGAGGAAATAATTTAATATTGCTATTTGCCCTTTCTCTATAATAGAAGTGTCAGAGATGAAAGAAAATTAGTAAGATGTATATGAAAACCTTCCTCCTGTCAGAGTCTGGGGCACACCATGGGACCCAGAGTCAAAGGCCCCTCCCCCCCCCACCCACATGCGCCTCAAAATCGCGTGAGACCAAGACCCGGCTGCTTCCCCTCCCCCATTGGGATAGATCCAGACCTGGCTAGTCCCACCCTTGTCAAGCCCTACCAGGCAGGGAATGTAGCCTCAGGTCCCCCGGCCCGGCACCAGGAGGGGGAAACAGCCTCAGGTCCCCTGTCAAGCCCCATTGGCAGGGGGGTGCAGCCTCAGGTCCCCTGTGGGCAGGGGGCGTGGCCTGAGTTCCCCCGACCGAGCACTGGGGATGCACCTTGAGGTCCCCTGTCAAGCCCTGCCAGGCAGGGGGGCGCAGCCTCAGGTCCCCTGGCTCAGTGCTGGGGTGGGGGGCGTGGCCTGAAGTCCCCTGTCAAGCCCCACCTGGTGGGGAGTGTGGCCTGAGGTCCCCCAGCCTGGTGCTGGGGGCAGGGGAGCAGTCTGAGGTCCCCTAGCCCAGCACCAGGATGGGAAGTGCACCTTGAGGTCCCCCGTCAAGCCCTGCTGGGTGGGGAAGGCGGCCTGAGGTCCCCTGTCAAGCCCCACGAGGGTGGGGGAGGGCGTAGCCTCAGGTCCCTGCTGATTGCTTGTTAAGGCTCCTTATGGGAACTTGGCCTTACCTGTGGGTGCAGTCATCTTTGTGACAGAGTGATGGTTAATTAGCATATTCGCTCTTTATTAGATAGGATATTAGAGGCCCCGTGCATGAATTCGTGCATGGGTGGGATCCGGCCAGCCTGGCCAGGCAGAGGGGACATGGGCGGTTGGCCAGCCTGCCTGCTAGTCGAACTCCTGGTCGAGGGGACATTTGCATATTAGCCTTTTATTATATAGGATATACACTGAGTGGCCAGATTGTTATGCGTTCAGAGATCATAATAATCTGTCCACTCAGTGTATACTCTACTGATTCTATTTCACTGGACAACATGACAATGCCCCCTTGGGGGTTAAGAAACACATAATATCAAAATCTAAGTGGCATCCAGTGTTTACACTCATGGAGTTACATTTTCCTATTAGAGGCCCAGTGCACAAATTTGTGCATGGGTGGGGTCCGGCCGGCCCCACCCCCTGGTTGAACTCCCGGTCAAAGGGACAATTTGCATATTAGCCTTTTATTATATAGGATGGATGTAAGCAACTTTGAGATTTATAGGATGGGGCTGTTTTCCCATCTATAGAGACTTGGAAACTGTGGGTTAGGGAAATCAGGGACTTGCCCAAAGTTATGTAGATTGGTCTTGAATATGGCCAACACTCATTGGTTTTCCAACTTGATCAGGAAGTATCTACCCTTAGCTGAACTAAAACTGAGACTCTATAAAGTTACTTTCCAGTGTAAAATCCTTATCTGCCCATTAACGCAATGCTGCTCAGTAACTAACTGAAATCTTCTTTGAGTTCACAGAGAAGTCTTTGTGTTTAGTGGACATTTTCCCTCCCATATGAAATATACTAATTCTTGCTTGCTACTTGGATGGGAAAATTATATGCTTTCGTGTATTCTGGATGTCTCGGACCTGAAGCTCCTAGGGCTTCCCAGGCAAAAGGAATCCTTGGAAGGTCCGAGAGCTACACTTGCAGCCAGCCAGACTGTGCGTCCTTCAGGGGCAGTGATTGTGGAACTGTAGCTAACTTGAGCTGAATCTGGGCTAACCACCCTGTGTGAGCTGAACGAGTCATTCACCATTAACCAACGCTTAAAGGAGCCTGAAACACTGCAGATGAAAGCTGAGGGATTCTCTGCTCAGCATGGCTTGGACTTCTTGGCAAGGGAGCGGATGGAAGCTTTCTGCCAAATGTCTATACACAGCTCTCATCTGGGCCAGGAGAGCTGTTGGAGAGGAGTCAGCCCCTCTTGTTACCCAGGCTGCCCTCCTTGGTGCCAAGTACATATACCACCTGCAGAGGAGTCTTTGCTGGAGCCCTGTGAGTTAGCAAGCCTTGGCTAACTAGGAATGGGAATGTGATTTTGGAATAACATGTGTCAGACAGCACCCAGTCAAAGCCTCAAGGATCTTTAACCACTGGCTTTTCACTTGTCTCCACTGTGGGCCCCAAATGTACAACGGACATGGAGCCCCTCCCTGTCCATGACACAGGCATTCACACCCATCCTGGGATAGCCTGCACCCTCTTTGTCTCATGCATGTGATTTTGAAATGCCCTCTAAGTCTATGTTCTGGGCTATTGCTGTCAGAGCAGTGACTTCTGCTCTGAGACTGCTGGAGAAAGACAAGGTGACGGTGAAGAGGGAACAGAGAAGGGGGTTGAAAGGAAAAAAAAAAAAAGAGAGGAGAGGGAACAAAAAAGTAAGTTATGGGATCAGATACTTTAGGGTCAGAGATAAGTGCTGCCAGTCACTAGTTGTGTGACCCAGGCCAGGTGACGCTTCCCTCTACTTGTACACTAGGCTGAACTCAGGTGATTGTGGAGACTAAATGAGATAGAAGATGGAATGTTTTGAGCCTGGTGCCAGCTATGAAATAGAGGCTCTGCAAATAGTAGCTATTGGCATTATTAGAGGATAAAGAGAAGGGGCGGGATCTGAGAAGAAGAAAAGGGTGAAAACATTAGGAAAAAGGTAGGAGAAAATGAATGTGATTTCCATCCATTGCCAAGGCCACTGAGCCTGTTGGCTCAGCCAGGGCAGCGAGAGGGACCAACCTTGCCTAAGGTTGAGGGCAGCGAGAGGGACTGGGTGGGGAGACCTGTGTGTATAAACCTCAGCAGTCATCTTGCACCCTGGCCACCTGGAAACAGCAGAGGCCCTTGTTAGCAGAATTATACCTAAAGATTTTAGCAGAATTTTCCATGTTAAGACAAGGAGAGGCCTTAGGATGCTGTGTCTTTGTTTAAAAATGATTGGGCCTGGCTGATGTGGCTCAGTAGTTGAGCATCGATCTATGAACCAGGAGGTCATGGTTAGATTCCTGGTGAGGGCACATGCCCAGGTTGTGGGCTCAACCCTTAGTGGGGGGCATGAAGGAGGAAGCTGATCAATGAGTCTCTCTCATCAATGATGTTTCTGTCTCCCTCTCCTTTCCTCTCTGAAATTATATCTATATCTATATCTATATCTATATCTATATCTATATCTATATCTATATCTATATCTATATCTATATCTATATCTATATTGTTAGAAATGCAAGCTTTTGGGCCACACTCAGGCCCACTGAGTGGGATTGATTTGATTATTCTCTAGAAGGGGCTTAGGCATCTGGATTTCTTAGATCTCCCGATGGTTCTGGTACTCAGCCAGGGGTGAAAATCAGTGTCTTAGGTCAGAGTTAAAACACAGGTCTCTGAGCCCCAGCCCCAGAGTTGTGGGTTCAGTAGGCTTGGAGTGGGCCCGAGTCCCCAGGAATAATCACAGGGAACTGTTACTTAATCCTTCCCATTGTGAGCTGCCCCTGTGCCCGGGAGTTTTCTCACATGGATGTGCTGATCAGTACTCTGCTAAGCGATCCGAGGGGACTTGGTACAGAAATCCAGGCTGGTTGTCTGTGCCACTCTTGCTTCTCTGTGCTCCCACCACCTGGGGCTTCCCAGACCCTCAGCTCTGTCTCAGCTCAGGGAGTCCTTCGGGCTCTAGCCTGGGCCCCTCTCAGCCACTGCTAGGAAGCTATCTCATGACAGTGAGCTGGGGAAACCCTAGGGCTGGCTTCCTTTATTTGTTTTCCATCTCCCGGGGATGGCTCTCTCATTGCCTCAGTTCGGTGTCTTCAAAACCATTGTCTTATGTAGTGTAACTTTGGTTTCTGAGTAGGAGGGTAAATCTGTTCTCTGTTACTCCATCTTGGGCACAAGCAGCATTCTAATTTACATGAAAAAAAAAAAAAAAGACTGCTCCTGGCTGTTGAGAGGAAGTGAACAAGAAAAGCCTGGAGACTAGTTAGAGGCTGTTTGTGATCCTCCTGGTCGAGGAGCTGATCATGATGTGACACTGAGGCAGCAAGGGCAGAGGAGGGGGACAGGAGCGGAGGACCACTTTCTCTTTGCAGGCCTTGCTGAGGGTACTTGCGGATGTGGGTGTTCTGCACGGAGTGCTTGAGTTCTCACCCGTGGTCCACCAATGGACCTAAGTTATAGTACGTCATTGCATTACAGACTTCATGGGGGAGAAGCCTTTTGTCCTGCTCTTTGCCTTATGTTTAGAGGAGATAGCTTACAGCACCTATGCCTCCCACAAAGGAGGAATCTACACGAGTTTCTTACGTGTGTAAATAGATGCTTCATCAGGATGGTCTTCCTTGAATCAGGATGAAACACAACCTGTCTGCCCCGTTTCATGCCTCTTATTTTCACAGACTACCCATTTTATTAGCCACTCATATCTGTTTTGCTTAGAACCCAGCAGTGTTCGCATGCCCTGGGAGTGTGTTAAAAATTCAGGACCCTAGACCCACTGAATTAGACTTTGCATCTTAAGGAGACACTGCTCTAGTTACTGTTTACAGCTCATAATATCGTTGTTTTCTGTTGCTCTATGCAGCAAGGAATAAGAGTACCCAGGTAATTTTTATACACATTTAAGTTTGACCTAGACCACTTCTAATGTCTCCTGAGATCATATTCTATTGGTAGGATAGAACTCCATCCCAGTATCCACCCTTCCCCCTCAGCTCCTTATTTTCTGCCCCTCCCTGCCCAGCGAGAGTTTTCAATTTCAGGTCAGTATCCTTGCAGATGAGTCTGTCTGTCTGCTTGTCACTTTCTCTCTCCCCAACTGACACTTTAAGGTTGCTCTTCCTATCTGAAGTCCACAAGGATTCCCCAAAACCCAGAATTAATAAAAATGGGAGCAAGTATGGAAGTAGGGAAATCTTAGAAGAGAAGAACCAGGGAGAATATTCTGCGCAGACAGAGAAGGTGGACATCACAACCAATTAGAAGCAACAAGGTTCCAAAATGGAGAGGGCAACAACCTGAAAGAGCTCGGCACTCAGGGATTTGAGGATAAATGGCTTTTTCACAACCAGTAATTAACTCGTGCAGTGGGTTCCCAGAGGCAGCTGGGAAGCTGATGGACAGTGACACAGCCTGGGTGTTGCACTCTCAGCTTTTTCCCAAACACAGAGGGAAGTTGCTATGGAAGCCGACCAGGGGACTACTCTGTGGCAAGTAGCCGAAGGAACTTGAGAACCGGTGACTCTGGGCCAGGACAGATGTGAATGCTCCTTCAGCTGCCTGATATGCTCCTGTGAGGGCTCCTCCTTAGACACCTACATTTGTACTCATGTTCTGTAGCTAATTAAAAAAAAGCTTTCACCTGCCCCGTGTGGCTGAGTGACTGAGCAGCGACTTATGAAACAGGAGGTCACGGTTCGATTCCAGTTCAGGGCACATGCCAGGGTTGCTGGCTCCTTCCCCAGTGGGGGGCATGCAGGAGGCAGCCAATCAATGTTTTTCTCTCATCACTGATGTTTCTCTCTCCCTCTCCCTTTCCCTTCCTCTCTGAAATCAATAAAAAATACTTAAAAAAATGCTTTCACAGACAGAGTTTTTTTTGATACAATGAGTGTGGCATATGCAGCAGGGGTAATATTATTCTTACCGAAGCATTATCCCTCTGTTTTACTTTTTTAGCTTAAAAGATGAGGACATGGTGGCTCAGGGAAGTCGATAAACTGCCCCAGGGCTATCTATAGTCAGTGAGAACCAGAACTTAGGAAGTCTGATCATGGGTCACCATTTCTATGTACTGCCTTGTGGATTTGTTCTTGTTGCTTTATGTAGTGAGGAGTAAAAGTCGTAGGAGAAAGAAGTCATTTGCATGGGAAGGGATACTGTTAACTCCGAGTTTCTTTTCAACTCTAACATATGAAGAGGGGGGATATTAAGATTGAGTAATATTTTGCTATTGCTGGTCACATGCCAGGTTCCACATTAAGTGTTTCAGACACTTTCCCATGTAATCCTCACAATGACCTACTGAAGTAGGTGTCAGTGATATCTTCATTTTACAAATGAGTAGACTGAGGCAGGGAGAACTATTTGCCCCAAATTGCATAGACAGAAGTAATGAAGCTATGATTCAGAGCCAGTCACCACCCCCCTTCCCTTGCCAGAGTCTGAGCTCTTTTTCTTTAAACCAGCTCCACTCCAAGTGTGGTCTTGGGACTGGCTGAGTCTCTAAACTGTTACCCATCCTTGATGACAGAAGGAGCTTGAGCTAGCATGCAAGTCAACTGTACCAGGAGGCCAGATGGCATTTTTAAGTATGTGTGTATGTGAGGGGCGGGGGGAATTCTCTCAAAGAAGGAAGTAGTACATCGATCTATATCCTGACCCAAATTCCTCATCTCCTTGCAGAGGTTTAACCAGTATCTTGGAGATGGGTCCTTTGAATAGCACTTGCCTACATGTTACTGCCCATAGGTGCCAGAAGCAATTACGTTGTAGATTCCATCTTCATTCTCTCTGTCCTGTACTATTTTCCACTTTGATCTGCAAAGAGAATGCTAAATTACAGGGCTCAACCTAACTATGCTTGATTGAACTGATCCCTGTTTTTCATTCAATAAGTCTGTTTTGGTGTTTTCTTAAGTTTCTTTATATTCAGGCTGTTTCTACTCATTTGAATCTGTTTTCATATTCATACTCGAGCTGAATCTGTTTAACTCATTTGCACTGTTTTCATTTCAACCTATTAAGAATCATTGAATTGTATCTGAGAATCCAGAGACTACGAATGCCTGAAGGAACCACATCCCTGTTCATTTAGAACATTTCCCAAGGTATGTTTGGAGGGTGCCCAGTTAAGTTCATGGGTTCAATGACTGACTGGAGGACATGGGAATACAGTTGGGCTATTCCAGGTTAAATGCCTCATGGGCAGGATGAACATTTCTACTGGATTGGCTGTAGGGATCAGACGGGATCCCTAAGATAAAAAGAAACTTTTCTACAGAAGATTGCTTGTTTTAATTGTGAGTCAATAATTTTCAACCCAGATATGAATAAAGCGAGTAAACCAAGCTTACTGGCTGGAAAACCAAGCCTAGTGAAAACCGGATCACGCCATGACATCATGATCTGCATTAATTCTAAGGCTCATGCTCCCGATTTAGTTTTTTAATTGTACAATGTTCTCCTTTAGATGAAGTGTGTTCTAGTTGGAACTAGGACTCCACCTGTTTCTTGCAGTCTTTTTTTTTTTTCTGGTTTTGGTTTGAAGTTTCATGCTTTAAGCGTTTCCTAAAACAATGTCTAAATCCCAGAGAAACCCCAGGGCTCTCTTGAATAGAAAGGCTAGTCCCCATACCTTGCAAGTTGTGGAAGATTATAACAATTTGTAAATTGTCCAACTGGAAAACAAAGGAACTGAGCCACTGGTCAATTAAATTCATGGAGACAGAAATAACAGCCCATGTCAACATAGGGTCCATATCAGCAGTGTGACATGGCTGTTTGGGTGCGTTTTCAGCACTTGACTCTCTGGGTTAGGAAAGTCAGGCTGTGTTGAATATACCGTGACATCCTTCCTCCTGTCCTCCTTCTCAGCACATGTTATCAGTGTCATGAAATAATTATTTTAAAAATTTCATTCCTCTTCCCAACCAGCTTTTCTGGATGCAGAGGCCACTGATCTCCCATGCTGATGCTCTGGCATTTGTCTCTGTGCTGCTGGCCCAGAGTGGGTGCCCACTCACTGTCTGGTGCCACTATTTAGTGAGCAGAAAGGACAGGACAAGATACTTAGGGCAGGGACCAGGACAAGCAGTGAAGTTTGTGAAAGTAGACTTTCCCTTCTTATTGCTGGCTTAGAAGGTAAAGCAAGCTAAACAAAGGAGTCTCACCCTCTTCACAATTGCCATGAAGTTTTCCTGGTGGACTTTCTGAATTTCCTCCTCCTAGTTCAGTGGCCTGCAATTGGCTCTGAAAATAAAGATGCACTTAATCAGAGGACCACCCACATCCTCATTTTGTGCTTCATGTGCCTTGGAGATTTCTGTCAATACTTGCTGTTTTTCATTACCATCTACCTCCACTGTGATGATGGCGTGACACAGTGTCTTGCAACATGACTTTTCCTTCACTTTCAGTGGCACCTTAGGAAAAAAAAAAGCATCAGAAAGACCTTCATTTGCTCCACTGAGCTATTTCCAGCCAAGGGGTCACGATGCCTTTGGGGGTGGGTATGGAGGAAGAATAAGATACGCAGTATTATGATTGAGGATTCATACTCCATTGACACTGGAAGCTTGGACATTTGGTGACGGTGAGGTTAGCTTTGCCCTAGTCCAATGTTATGATTCTGGGTGGGGGTCTTATTTTTTTCTCATCTGCTATTTTCATTTTGTCCCTTTTTTCCCTTTTCTTGCTTGATGCTAGCACACTTTGTTCTTGGCAGGCTCTGGGACTCTGCCTCTGGCCTCATTTGGAATTTACTTTTTATTTCTTCTTTTCCAGTTAAATGGAGGCCCTGAAAACTGGCTTCTTTCATACCAATGCTTATTTGAGGACACAATTGGTCTTATGGGATGAGTGGGGAGAGGACTGACTCAGGCAACAGAGGGGGCATAGGATTAGGAGAGGTTTATGCCATAGGTAGTTGGCATCAGGGGAGGTCTCTGTGTGGGTATGAGGCAGAGATTGGGCATTAAGATTCTAGGAGTCAGTTATGGCTCAGCTCCAGGGACTGGGACAAAATAATGGAAATGCAGACCTGCAAAGAACTGGATTTTGGGGAGGAAACCAAAGCAGAGATCTGGACAAAGCAAAGGTAGGGAGAATAATCAGGAGCTGAGATTCTGAAACTGGGATATTAGAAAAGGCTTTGTCATGAAGGAAATGGGAAATCTGGATAACTGGACCAAAGAGGAAGGTCAGAGTGGGCCAACACTGATGGTTAATTGGGGAGTATGTTTGAGAATTCCCACTGTACACCTATGTACGAATGGACTTCCCTCCTGGAGGCATTGCTCTTAGTTGAGGGGACTAAGGAATAACAAACCCAGAAATTTAATTATTTGAATTCTATTTCTTATCTCTGGCCTGTCAATGATGCTTATGCTTACTCAAACCCTGTTCTACTCTAATATCAGGTTAGGGACCTTGTTGGTACCTTTCATCTCAGTATTGCCAAAATTGGGCACACTGCCTGGAATGCACGAGTTCAACCCATTTTTGTTGGATTGAACTAACACTCTCTGTGCAATCCCTCCTTGGGAGCTCGAAACTTTGCACTATATGTCCTATTCCTGAATTTTGCTAATTACCTTCCGCCCCTTAATCAGAGTAGCCGACCTTCTGGGAGGAGAGGTTCAGTACTTGATATCTTCGTATCAAACACATCTTGATTTCTCTTGAATTGACCATACTGTTTTTCTCCCAAACTCAAACTTAATATTATAAATAGAGTGATTGAGGCATAATATATCTCCAAGCAACATTCTTGAAGCACCAATGCCTGCTAATCCAGAGTCAGAGTGGAGAAGTGGTGGGGTTTGTATAACCCATGAGTAGCTATCCCCTGGCTACATCAGGTGCATAAAGTCCATAACTTGTTGAGTTTAGACTTCTGACAAGTTCTGAGGTTCAGCTTTGGCATATCCGTTGTTTCAGAAAATTCCATCTAGATGTAGACAACTCTTCGTATTAATAAAAACAATATTCAAAAATTATAGTACTTAGCATTTATTGCACACATTCTAGAAGCGGATAATCTCATAGGCATTTTTTGTGAGTTATCTCATTAACTCTTCAGTAGAATTCCTATTAAGTACAACTAACCCCTTTTTACAAATGATAAAATGATATTTCAGAGCATAATGTTAATGCTTTCAACCATTATGCTTGGACTATCTACTTTAGCAAAGTGCCAGCTACCGTTATGTCCTGTGGATAAATAAAAGTAGGTTAAAGCTTGCGTTTTGTGGCTCTGATGGAATCACAATCAGCATTTATGAACTGATTGTAAACGTCATGTAAGAGATGATGTAATGAAGTTCTGTAGTGAATGCAACTAAGTGCTAAAATGGATGGTAGATCCTGTGATTCTCAAAATGTGGTCATCAGGATTACCTGGGAACTTGTTGGACATGCAAATTCTCAAACCCACTGAATCAGAAACTTGAGCTAGAGCCCACTACTCTGTTTTAACAAGATTTCCAGGTGATTCCAATACACACTAAAATGTGGGCATTATTTTCAGGTATTAGTTTCCTACAGCTGCCATAAAAAGTTGCCACAAACTGGGTTGCTTAAAACAACACACTCTCTCACAGTTCAGAAAGCCAGAGGTTCGAAATCAAGGTGTTAGCAGAGTTGGTTGCTCTGGAGGAGTTGGTTCTTTGCAGGAGGATAAATTGGTCTTATGTCTCTTTTCTAGCTTCTGGTGGCTCCTGGCAATCCTTGATCTGTAGCTGCATCCCTCCCATCTCGGCCTCCGTTTCACATGGCTGCTTCTCTCTGTGTCAATCTGTATGCCCTTTTGTCTTCTAATAAAGACACCAATCATTGGCTTTAGGGCCTTCCCTAATCCTGTTATGGTTTTATCTTAACTAATCACATCTTCATAGATCCTGTTTATAAATAGGTCAGATTCTGAGGTTCCACGTAAAGATGAATCTTGGGGCACTCTATTCAACCCACGATAGGTAGTTAAGATGAAGAGAGGTTGAGTGGAACTCTAGGGAAGTGCTTTAGGAATGCCTTTGAGGAATGAACCTGAGTCGATGAAGTAAGTGAAATAGCAGGATTGATGAGGGTCATTGTAGGAGCGAAGATTAGTGAATAAGCATATACTAGTTTGACTGGAGGGGAACATGATGATGGGGCATGGACAGGGTTAAAACTAAAACATTTATTGATGTAGTAATACTGTCTTAGCAAATAAATATAAACTAGTAACCTATATCTCCTTTATTCTCTAATATAACTCAACAATATTTATGTTTAAAGCTGCTTGCCAACTGATACCATTTGCAGTAAAAATCATTCATGATATTATTAATTTTCATACTATTTTTAATGCTAGAAATGGTTGGGAGCTTTAATTTGATCACTAGCTGAATAATGCTTCTGTCTGAGTCATGATTTAACATAGAGAATGGCATCATATCCTTCCAGTGACTTTCCCATCAGTGTTCATGATGCTAAACTCAGCTTCCTCTGAACTTACACCAATTACATTAAAAATTCTCCAGCTCTTATGATACTGTCTGATGTTTTAAAATGTTCAATATCTTTATTATCAAACATGTCATACAATGTTTATTGGAGTGCCATATTTGATTAGGTCCAAAGTAATTGTTCAGGCCAGAAGAGAGGAAACACAGCTCTGTTGTAGGAATGCCTGGTTTAACTCTTGGCTCTGTCTCTTAAATTTAACCATTCTGGCCTGGCCAGTGTGGCTCAGCGGTTGAGGATCGACCTAGGAACTAAGGAGGTTAAAGTTCAATTCCTGGTCAGGGCACATGCCTTGGTTGCAGGCTTGATCCCCAGTAGGGGGCATGCCGGAAGCAGCCGACCCATGACTATCTCTCATCATTGATGTTTCTATTTCTCTCCCTCTCCCTTCCTCTTTCTGAAATCAGTAAAAACATATTTTTAAAAAAATTAACCATTCTGTGCCTCAGTTATTTCTCTCTAAAATGGGGATGATGATATTGATGCTTATATTCCTCAAATATGTCAATATACAGTTAGCATGTTTCCCGCTATGTACACAATAACTCTCATTTTAATGAATAGAATTAATGTTGTTAAGGCCCATGATGGGTGAGAATTCAGAAGGTTTGAACTCATTCTGTTAAAAGGAGGTGAAGTTCAATGGCAACATTGTAGAGGGCCTACTCCTGGCATGCCACCTGACCTAAACTGCTCCCATGGGTTTTGTCTCTTATCTTAGCCTCCTCTCGTTGCTAGAGTGCCTAACAGAACCCACCACACTGACAGGACTCACAGTGCTTGGGACAGCTCTTTTGTTTACCTTTGAATATCTTACAGTTTTAGTCTCCCAGAGGCCCCATTACCACCAGTGGCTACATGAGATCAACCCCAGAGAGAGAGGCTGGTGGTGTCTGGTCACAGGCTCAGGGATCTACACGGCTTGTGCACATTTGTCCAGCAGGATATCAGTAACAAGGTCAGGGTGAAGGGTGTTCTTTTTTTCTGTTGAGGTCCTCAACTGCTCTGGCAAAGGCCACACAAGAGGCAGGAGTTTGGGGGCTGAGTGGTAGGAACACTATGAACAGGATTTTATGCTGGCAGAGGCCTGGAGCAGGTCTCAGAGGTCTCCTGGCTGTGGCAAGCATCTAACATGTTAGTTGGTGGATTGTTGGAGGGTAGGGAGTGAAGTCTTGGGGATGAGACTCTTTAACGTACCAAGGAGTATTCTCATATTTTAACAACTGGAGGAACTTTTTGGGTGGGTTCTGGTGGAATCTCAGTTTTGGGTCTGAAGGAGATGCTGCTATGCCAATAAGGCAGAGCCAGTTTCTAAAGGCCTTGAGTTCTAGCCTGTGAGGTTGAACTTCTTCCAGCGGGCACTGGGCAGTCACTGTTGGCAGCCCACCTCAAGTCTTTGATTCAAGCAAAACAGAGTTCTAAGCCTGGACTTAACTGAAATGAAAAAAATGTAGTCATTCTTACAAGGAAGGATTTTGCTTCAAAACATTCTTGTATGTTTGTTGTTTTGTCTGTTTAATCTGTTGGCACCACTCTTTGGGAGGTTAATATGGGTTAGAGAGAGAGGAGAATGGATGGCAACATTTATGCCTTTGCAGATGCAAGTCTCTTTATAATGATGGGATTTAACAAGTCATTAAAAACAAAACAAATGCTTTGCAGGTGGCTTTATTATTTTTTTAAAGGAAGTCTAGGGAAAAAAAGTAAGAATGATTCTTAATCCTAAGTAAATATCTGCTCTGTTTTGGAGAAACACAGTCAGTCTCGATGCTGCTAATGTCTCCTGTATTCAATGTGCTGGCTCCTCATCTGGATAGTGGGTGTGGACCTAAACACAGAAGTTGCTTGATTGACATCTGCTCTCCTATCTCAGTCACTGGTCTCTGGCTATGCTCTTATACCTAGGAGCTGTGCTGCCCTGGAAGTCAGATTCTAGACGGGAGCTGGCACTGGAGGGCTGTGCTGCCCTGGAAACCAGATGGCTGGCTAGGAGCTGGCACTGGAGGGCTGTGCTGCCCTGGAAGTCAGATGCAGGGGAAGCAGTCACCTGTGCCACAGGTGCCTGCCCTGTGAGCACACTGGAACCAGGAAGAAAAACCTCTTCCTGCTCAAGTCTCTACAGCATGCCAGCTGGCAAGTGAAAATGAAAGCACCCAACTTAATTTTCACAGAGCAGATAATGAGGGGTGACTTTTGGAGCTGAGGGCAACAAATTGATACCTATTTGAAGAAATAGGTGAAGAAATCTATCCTGAATTCTGAGTATCGGTCACCATACTCAGTGTTTTGCTCCCCTGGCATGAGGTCTCTGAGTAATCCACAATGTTCAGCATCCCCTACCAAATGCTTCCGTTTCCCTTTTAACCTTGCAATTTTAAAAGCCTTCTGCTTGTAAGGTGATATTGTTGGAGACGGTTTGTATAATCCAGGGGTCCTTAAACTTTTTAAACAGGGGGCCAGTTCTCTGTCCCTCAGACCGTTGGAGGGCTGGACTATAGTTTAAAAAAACAACTATGAACAAATTCCTATGCGCACTGCGGGCCCGGGACGAGTCGGCTGCTAAGCAGGACAGGCAGTGGCACCCGGCAGGCTGGATAAATGTCCTCGGCGGGCTGCATGTGGCCCGCAGGCAGTAGTTTGAGGACCCCTGGATAATCCCTCATGAGAATGAGCCCCAACAGTGACAAAATATGGTCAGTGCCACAATTAATAAGTTGATTAAACCAGGAAAAGAGAGACTTTTTTTTTGCTGTTTTTATAAATTAGACAGGATATTGTTTTAGGATGGACTTTGTTAGAGATACAAACAATAGGGTTCTTTTAGCCCACATGTATTTTATAATCTGATAATAGCCATTTAACTTAATGTATGCTATTGTGTTTTTTGTTTTGCATTGTTTTGAATGACTTAAAGGCATTAAGTAAAAAATAGAGGCAAATTAAATGTATTCTTTGGACAATGTGGAGCCAAGGAGGGTTTTGAGTGAAACTGTGATGGGATCAAAAAAGTTCTATTGGAAGGTCAACACAGTACCTGCTTATAGTGAGTGCTTAATAAATGATGGCTACTTGGACTATTGCTGACATGGCTCTCATCTCTGTATTGTGGATGATGAGTGGTCACTTTCTGAGAGAGGTCACAAGTTGCCCAGACAGAAAGAATCAGAAGCAAAACCAGACTAGCTTCTTTTGTTTGTTTGTTTGTTTTTTTGGTAGTGTCAACTAAATATAATTAGATAGAAGAGAGGAAGGAGCACTGGATTCCTTGGTTTAGGCTCTGCATTAAGCCTCTAGAGTTCATTTAGGATTCTACTTAGACCAGAAAGACCTCGTCTATTGGCCCTGGTGTAGAGGTGGGAAGGAAGGGCATGACTGATTTAATGCCTGGAAATGACGGGAAGATAGATAAATGCCACATGAGGTTAGTGAGCAGCTATTAGCATCTTTTTCTCTCTCAAGTAACTTTTGTTGTGCTTCCAAATGGAGTTTTTAAAGGTGGGAAAGTCAATGTGCATTTATTTTCTACAAGTTTTTATTGGTTACCTCCTGTGTATGAGTGCTGTGTGAGGTGCCCAGGTGGAGATCCTATAGGTCGTTGATCAGAGCTGGGGGTGTTGAAGGAGTGTCAGGAGACACAGACAGACTCATGTTGAGGTGTACATGATAGGCGTCCTTGCAGTGCAGCTGGCATCCAAGCCTACCAATCCACGGGAAACACCTCTCCTTGCTCCTCTGTGACCTCGTTATGCTTAAATCCAAAGGATGATCATCTGCCCTCGTGTTTCTTGAAATCCTGTCTTTTGTGGGCTTGCATGGTGTCACTCTTTCTGGGTTTTCCTTCAACATCTTGGGCTTCTTCTTTCCTGTCTTGTTTTTGAAACTTCCCCTCTATATGTTTTTAACTATTTGTATTTATCATGGACCTCATTTATCCTCATGCATACACTTTTCTGGGTTGATTTACTCCATTTACTGTGTGTCAGTTACCATTTATCTATAAATGATGATAACTAAATTGAACCATTAAGCTCAGATCATTTTATTCAACTCTAACCAATTTATCTAACTGTTGGTGAATTGGACATCATGCCTTCAAAATCTCACAGACATTCCATATTCAGTTCATTCTATATTCCCCTATCTCAGTAAATGGTACTACTATCTAAACAGTTGTCCAAGCCAGAAACCTGAGCATCATCCCTGAGTCGCATTCCCCACTTTCACCTAGTCAGTGGCTAGTCATGTTGATTCTGTCTCCTTAATAGCTCTCAAACCAATCTACCTCTTTCTATCATCATGGAACTGGGGGCCACATTTGTCTTTTGTCTACTCTAACAGCTGGATTTCTTTTTATTTTTTAAAAGATATTTTTATCGATTTCAGAGAAAGGAAGGGAGGGGGAGAGAAGGATAGAAACATCAATGATGACAGAGAATCATTGATTGGCTGCTTCCTGCACACTCTTTACTGGGGATTGAGCCCACAACATGGGCATGTGCCCTGACCTGGAACCTTCCTGGTTCATGGGTTGACACTGATCAACTGAGCCACACTAGCTGGGGAAAAAAGCTGTATTTCTTAACTCATAGTCTTTGCAGAAAGGTTTCACCCTACCCTGGAAAGGTAGGTTTGAGTTGAGGCCTTGATAGCCAGGCTTCCAAGCTCTTTGGGTGATTAGGACCCAAGGAAAATGATGGAATATGTTTGTGAAGCGGTTAATGAGTGTTGTAATAATATTAACCTGGCAGTCAGTATTCAGGATAGAGAGGAGGGGGAAGTCTAGAGAGGGAGAAAGTGTATAGTGAACAGGCTATTATGTTCGCTGTCTCATGGAGGTGAGTAGGAGGTGGGTAGAATGGTGGCAAGGAGAAGGAAAAAGTGGGGACAGGTGTGAGATAAGGAAGCTCAAAGTAGATACCCTACTTTTTCAGAGTGAAGAAAGAGGGCCTTGTGCTAAGAATAAAGTGATAATGTTGTGCTGAAGGCTTGAAATAAGTGTGAATGACTTAGGAGAGTTGCAATTGGAATTACAATGTAAAGTCAAAGTCAAGATGTCTGCTGGTCTGATGATGACTGAGGAGATCCATGCATTGCCTAGAGCAGTGAGGACCCAGCTGAGCGGGCCCAGCATGTTTTCATGGTAGGCCCTTGTCTCTTTCCTGCAACGTTGTTCTCAGAGAGTAGGGGTTCAAAGGAAAGGGAGTACATTCTTTCTTCCTGAGCCTTGTATGTTTGTACAATCAGTAAGAAATGATACTTTTCAGATTTGTTGAAGCAAGATATTTTTATACTTGATAACTATGAAAATCAGGACATCTCACCATTTCCTCTTGTGACCAGCAAGGCACCTGTGGGATAATGGAGATAATGCTTTGTTATGATAAATAGCTGAGCTATGGTTGGGATTGAGGGCAGCATGGAGTTTGTGTCCAACAACTAGACCAAATCTCTTGGTTCCTATTATTTGTATTGTTTGACAGTATCCTATCTAACCCACATTTTCCAGGTGAGATCTGGATTTTATATTTGGAATTCCTTTTGTAGTTGGTGGCATCACCCAGTGTAACCTGCCAGCAGTGACCTTTTCCCATCCAGAGGATTCTGCCAGCTCTGGGCAGGTGAGTGCTGTGAAGAGGTGGGATGGAAAGTGGGTGTGACCATCTTTCTTGGGAGGCCTTCAGATTATCTGACTCTTTGCAGCACTGGAGCTGCCAGGTTGGCAACACCTGAGAGCTCAGTGTGGTGTAGTCCTTCCATTCTTTGCACCTACTTTCTAAACTTGGATTGGTCTTATGTACCCTATTCCGCTTGGGGGTGAGAAGGAAGTACCCCCAAATGCTAAACCTCTATTTTTCTTTGCATCTCAAGAGCTGAAAACCTTCTTAAAAAGGGTTGAAAACCAGTGCTGCACCTCTTACTGATCAAATCATCCAAAAGGACAGTTGCTATTTTCAAATAAAAGAAGAATTGAGCAATAGCTTTGTCATTGAACCCCAATTTCAATGTCCTATGATGGCTTGTTATCTTGAATCCTGGTTCTAGTAATTCTGGAATTAATGGCTTCTTGGGAAAAGAAATGTTGATCATGGGTTCTCTTAATAACTCTGACCTCCCTCAAAACTACTCTGATTTGCAGAATCTTTAAAACATTTAATTGTCCTTATGCCTCGTGGCACCAGGGGACTGAGTGATGTTAGATTTAAAGTTCATCTTAAGGGACTGAGCGATGCTAGATTTCTAGTTTGTCTTAAAGCAGTGGTCGGCAAACTCATTAGTCAACAGAGCCAAATATCAACAGTGCAACGATTGAAATTTATTTTGAGAGCCAAATTTTTTATACTTAAACTTCTTCTAATGCCACTTCTTCAAAATAGACTCTCCCAGGCCTTGGTATTTTGTGGAAGAGCCACACTCAAGGGGCCAAAGAGCCACATGTGGCTCACGAGCCACAGTTTGGCGACCACGGTCTTAAAGGAATTAGTATGGACTGAGATTTAGACAGTTTATGTCATCCTCCAGATCAACATGTCTTTTATAGTCATCAAGTGCCTTAGTCCTCTCCCTTCACCATGTTAACACAAATTCTATTATAAGCAGAGGGACAATTATTAGGAGACATAGGAAACATCTTCTATAAATGTAAAACTTTACCTTAATTCAGGGCATTTATCTTCAGGACTCTTATCTGGTAGTCACTCTTTTTCCTGTGAATTTTGACATATTATGTGCTATAGCACATCTATTAGTGTTAGAAAAAGTGGGATGGAGGGGAGGTGAAACTGGCTTGTGAATGGACTGGACCAAGAGTTTGAAGTATCATCAGGACTGACTGATCTTCCCCTCCTCCCGCTCCCCTTTTTCTACTTCTCTTTGGTCATTTGATTCTCTTCTACATACTGTTTTTCTTCACCTGGTATAGGGAAGTTTAGACTTAAACAATCCAAGGTTAGTTGCATAGAGGAGAGAAAGAAACCCTTGGTCCCTGCCCTCAGTCCTGCCTCTCCCCTTCAGTATAGAAACATATCAAGGAAGGACTCTCATTGGTCTGTTTGAGTCACATGACTGTGCTCTGGGCCAATTGAGGATGATGTGCCTCATCCCTTTGTCCAGAGAACTAGGCATTTCATAAGAAGGGAGAAGAGCCAGAAGATCATAGTGAGAAGACAAGCGGTAGCCTTTACTTGGTGGAAAACATAAAAATAGAAAGGAACATCCACCTTTGTTGTTTAATATTTCACTGCTTCCTTACAGATTCATTTTTCTCCTGAGGAACAGACAAAAGATACAGGATTCTGCCTAATTAAATGACTGGGGAAAACTAACAGTTTCAAAAGTGGAAATGCTATCTAAATGTACCTTTCTCTGAATACCCTTTTCTCCCAGTCATCCACTCTGATTTTTAAGCCAAATTGACTAACTTCTCCTTATGGGAAGACAGAGGAATGATTTTTGCCCATTATATTTGATTGATTGTCATACTCTTCTTTTTTAAGGGAATACTGCAATGAAACATGTATTGTCTTCAGGGCAAAAGAATCACCCCAGGTATCTAAATGGGAAATCTCAGGGTTGTAATCTTATTCCATGAATAACAAGACAGAATTACCTATTTTGAAACTGCTTCATGCTTCACTTTTGATGAGGGCAAGTCCACCCTGGCTTGGATTGTAGGTGGTGAAGTGGTTTAGGCAGATAACAGATGAGTAATGTGATGGTTCCCACACCAATGGAGGCCAATGCTGTCCGTATAAAGTGATTGAAGGCTGCAGGATTTGCAAGCACTGCCTGTTTTACAAATTTTGACTCATTTTTTTTTTTAAGTCACATCTGGTTGTCCTCCTCTATCTATAAAAAATACAGAGGTTTAACACTTCTCAGGTTTACAATGCAGTTTAAGATGTCCAGATGAATCTCACAGTCAATAAGACTGGTTACAGCTAGCACAAAATATTGGAAAAGACTTGGTTAGAATTGGTTGTATGTTACTTTGAGCAAACTTTTACTGAGACAAAGATCAGTGATGATGAAGATGATTGATGATGATTTTGAGAGTTTGTTGTAAAAATCAGCACTGCTTTCACTCCTTACTATCTTTTCTTGCTGTAAGTACCTTAACATGTGTGATCCCTGGGGAAGTCATGAGAATGTGCCCCCTGGATCTCTAGCTGCAGAGAACATAGCTGGCTCATGGCCCCAGCTGCTGTGATCTGAAATCCAACACCTTCTTGCCAACAACATGCTTCCATGGGTTGTTCCCAGCTGAGAGTGGCATGGACATTAAAGAGGCCCATTCCTGGGAGACGGTGGATCCCCTGATGGCCTTGCTGAACTTTCTCAGAACTGTATTTAAGTCTAAGATCTTTCCGCCCAACCTTCCTTCCTTTCCTCTCTGCTTCACTTGGGGTCATACCTGTCATAGTCTGATATCTCTCCCAGCCTCTCCTCAGTCCTTCCTCATTTTATTTATTTAGTTTAAAGATATGCTTTTATTTATTTTTAGAGAGAGAGAAAGGGAGAGGGATAGACATATTGATGAGAGAGAAACATCATAAATCTGCTGCCTCTTGCATGTCCCCTTTTTAGGGATTGAGCCCATAACATGGGCTTCCTTGTGCTCTGACTGGGAACTGAACCATGATCTCTTGTTTCCTGGGTCAATGCTCAACCACTGAGCAACACTGGCTGGGCAGTCCTCCACCATTTTATCTCACAGGTGTTTCCCCTAAAAAATTCACTTCTTACAAATTCTGGTAACATGTATAAAATGAAGAGAAACTGCTTACTCACTATGCAATATTTCCCATCTGAATAAGTTTCTTACTATTTAATTCTGATGGCATCTACTTCTCAGAGGACCTTAACTAATAATTCCATTTAATCTCCGTAACAGTTTTTCAAGGAAGATACTACCCTTTTATGCTGTAGGAGGAAACTGAGGCTCAGAGATGTTGAGGGAACTGTAACTCATGCCTCAAGGAAACTTCTCTAATACATTTTCTCTGTAAGGCACATCAGTCTTCTTGCATGTAGGAACACTAAATAGCGCTTCAGCACTAGGCTTGGGGGACTGTTTTAAACAGCAAAATCACCAACAAAAAGGAAAAAAAATGTGGCACTAAATAGGGTATGAAAAAGACCCTTGTCTCCAGTAGGAGAGCTGAATCAAGAAACAGGGCATCGCCAGCTGGTATGGCTCAGTGGTGAGCCTTGACCATGAACCAGGAGTTCATGGTTCCATTTCCAGTAAAGGCACATGCCCAGGTTGTGCACTCAGTCCCCAATGGGGGGTGTGCAGGAGGCAGCTGATAGATAATTCTCTCTCATCATTGATGTTTCTATCTCTCTCTGAAATCAATAAAAATAATTAAAAAATAAAAGAAACATAGCATTTCCTTGTCTGACTTCATGTCAGATGTATCCCTTAGGCAATTCAATTTAAAAATAATATTTTTCATTGATTTTTTCCAGAGAGAGGAAAGGGAGGTGTGTGTATGTGGGGAGAGAGAGAGAGAGAGAGAGAGAGAGAGAGAGAGAGAGAGAGAGAGAAACAATGCGTAAGTGACACACCACTGGCTGCCCCTGCATGTGTGCTGACTGCAAATCAAACCGGCACACCCCCCCCCCCCCCGCCCCCACCACCCCATCCCCACCCCCCAGTGCCCGGGATGACACCCAATCAACTGAGCCACACAGGCCATGGTGCAATTGAATTTTTTTTTTGCTTCTCTGAGCATGTCTGTGAATGTCTGCGAAAGGACCATGAGTATTGACTTTGGGGTTACAAGTGCATGTGGTGTGTAGGCAAATTCACAAGAAGGAGTCCAAGAAGGAGGATGACTGTACATCTTTAAGGGCAACAGCAGAGGAGAGTCCCCTTCTGTCTTGGTTGTTCCAAATCTCACAACAGCTCAGCCAAGTCAGCCATTCATTTAGCTCCATTCACTCAGATACGTATTTGGCCATACAATAAAAACCATTGAACAGGTGATTTGGGTGATGGGCCACAATGCGAATGCACTGATGTGGTCTTGATTTTATACATGAGCTGATGGATGGAACATTCCTTGCCGGATGTCAAGTGGCCAATTATTGGCAGTCTGGGTAAACCCCAGGTCTCTTAAGTATCAGGCCAGTGTTCTCACCATAGCTTAATACTTCTTTAGCTAAGTGGCTGCCGTACACGCACTTGGTTGAGGCCACTTGTAATGGGCTCATATTTATGGCAATTCAATCCCAATAGTTATTGTGGCCTTACTCTGACTATGAGCTCCTTGAAGGCAGGGATTTAGCACAGTGCTTGGCATGTGAAAAATTCTCAAGGGCAAAAGCATTGAGAAGTCATGAGTCATTTTTAGGTCATTCTGTAATTTCTCTCACTAAAAATAAAACACAATAGTATAAGGTTCTGTGGGATATTAAGAAGTTTAGGCTATGGTTACACTGTTAAATTTAAGGTCACAGGATCTGGACTCCTGCCTGGTGGTGTGACATTTGAGCCAGACACTTAAATTTCCTGTGCCTCAGTTTTCCTCATCTGTAACATGGGGATAATTATAGGTGTTACCACATAGACTGGTTTTAAGGATTAAATATGTTAGTGTTTTTAAATATGATAGTTGTAGTTTAATGTCTGAAAATGTATCAAGTAAATATAAGTCATTGATTTTCGTATCTCATTGGATTGATCAAATATATGGACTTAAGGAACCTATTAAATCACAGGAGAGCCCACCATCAGATTCAGGGCCTAGCGAACCACTCAGAGAGGGAAGAGATGATATAGACTGAGACATTTAGGAAAGGCTTTTTTTGAGGAGGAAGCGTTTGATGCGGTTTGGAGGGATAGCTGAGATTGTCCTAAAGTGGAGAGGAGTCCAGCGCATGCTAATGGCATGGATAGAGGGGCATGATGGTGAGATTGCACCAGGCATGTGGGGGCATGGCAGAGGATGGCTTGCCCATTATGCTGGACAATGAAGGGAATATGCTGGGTAAGGGGGTTGGGATGCTGTTAGGCAGAGGCTTAAAGGCCATTCATTAGGTGGAGGCATGAGACCTGGCCCTGGAGGAAACGAGATGCTATTGAATTGCTGTAAGCACCGTGAGGAAAACTCACAAGTCACTTCCTTTGACCTAAAAGTATAATGTGCTTTCCATCTCTTCAGAACTGCAAGAGGGTGGTGGTTAAAACGCCCTTGTTTTTGAAGTCTGGGTAGGAGTGACCGGCATATTTCAAAGGGATGATTCAGCTATGTTAAGGATGTTATTTTTCTTCCCGCACCTGGAACACCGTGGTTTCACTCTGCAGGCCTAGGAGGAGGTCCAGAAATAGACTCACAACGTGAGTCATCTGTTCAGGGCCGCCGCTCCCTGTGAAGACACTGATGCTTGAGGCTGTTTTTGAGCTACGGGCGTCTTCCTGCTTCTGCTGAGTTTGTGAACAGACGCAGCCTCTTGCTCCCAGGATTCTCTCACAGCTATTTCTCAAAGCCTCAGATATGCATCCATCAGGCCCATTATGGGAATTCTGCCCCAGCCTTGGCTGCTTGCATGCGGTGCACCGGGGGAGGTATCACTGAAATGGGGGAATCGATCAGAGTTGCCGGAATGTACTCCTCTCATTTCTTTGTGTACTTTATGTATGGATCCTTTTTCATGGTGGCTCATGCGACCCTTCAAGTCTCTGCCAGTGTCATCTGTCACTACAAAAGGCTGGTGTGCACATGTCTTTTTTAAAAAAATGTTTTTTAGGGGTTTGTTTCTTTCAAGTCAGTGAGCACAAGTCTGAGGAGTGGATGCCTCCTCTATATCCTTGTGTTCATTTTCCCAGAACTGTGGAACGGGAAGTCTTAAAAGGAAGTGGAGAGACCCTTTAGTTTATCTCTCTGCCTCCACCAGGGTTAGCTTGAGGGAGCCCATGCAACAGGGCTGGGCCACATGCCCAGTACCGCACCAGCTCTCCACTCCATGCAGGGGAGGTGGAGGAGCACAACACATGATTTATACCCTGAACTCTTGCTCACAGGTGTGTCCTGAAAAAATGTAAACCGTTCATTCATTCATTCATTCCTCACCCACGAATATTTTTTCCATCGACTTTGTTTTGTTGTTAATCTTCACCCTAGGATATTTTTCCATTGAGTTTTAGGGATAGTGGAAGGGAGAGGGAAAGACAGAGAGAAACATTGATATGAGAGAAACACATTGATTGGTTGCCTCCTGCAAGAGACCCGACCAGGGCCCAGGCCTGGGAGGAGCCTGTAACCAAGGTATGTGCCCTTGAGCGGACTTGAACCCAGGACCCTTTGGTCTGCAGGCCGATGCTCTATCCACTGAGCCAAACTGGCTAGGGCTGCATTGACTCTTAGAGTGGAAGGAAGGGAGAGAGACACAGAGAGAAACATCTATCTGAGAAAAATACATCAATTGGGTGCCTCCCACACATGCCCCAACGGGGCTGAAGATCGAGCCTGCAGCCGAAGTACATGACCTTGACAGGAATTGAACCTGGGACCCTTCAGTCTGCAGGCCGATGCTCCAACCACTGAGCAACACCAGATAGGAAAAGTGTACACCATTTAATTAGATAATCACAGCAGTGGACAGTAAGTGCTTTTGCAGAAGGGAACAGAGCAGAGCGGAAGCCCAGCCCCTGTTCCTCTGATATATTATTATTATTATTACTATTTTTGCAATCATGGTGTTACAAAAACCTGTTCATTTTTTTCTCTTCCTCAGCACACATTTTCATTCATAATGATTATAGCATATTTTTATATTAACTAGAAATGTACTCATTTGTCAGCTAATCTACTATTGTTGTTATTATTATCTTTTTGGCCAATTTTCCCCTTAAATTTATTGAGGTATAATTGACAACTAAATAATATATGTGATGTTTTAATACACATATACATTGTGAAATGTGCCTTTTTTTTGGTAAGTGTAGCTGAGCTGGAAAACATACCTATTTTCCTCATTTTGTTGTTTTACCATTAAAAAGTATGAATGAAATTTAGGTTGTCCTAGAATTTCCCTCACAGATAACAATTTTGTGACTTTGGATAGAATTTTATCTCCCGCCACCCCAGGTCACGTTTCCTCCTGATGGTTGAGTACAAGTGACTCAACAAACATTGCTCCTGTTGAGGGAGGGGGAAGCAAAGCACAGGTGGATGGGTCTGATGCCCAGCACTCCGCAGACAGGGTTAGAAAGAGGGTTGATGAGGATTTGTTAAAACTCTCACACGCATGTCACAGGAGAGAGCAGTGCTAAGAAGCCACACTTGGGGATCAGAACAACCTCGTTTAGAATTTCTCATCTGACTCGTACCAGCTCTAGAGCATGTGGACAATTGCCTTAGCTTTTCTAAGATGTTGTTTTCTCACCTATAAGTAGAGGAATGACACCTCCTTAGTACATTTATGTTGAGGGATGAATTTTATAAGTAACCCAAGCATTTAATCCAAGGAGAGGGCACAGTAAATGCTCAATTAATAGTAGTTCCTTGTCTTCTGATTCCTGGTTCAGTGTCCTATCTTCTTTTTACTTAATTGTCGCTGCAGCATGGAGAATGCTTTTATGACTGCAGGACAGGGGATGGGGGAGCTTTGGTTGGGGGTTTCCATTCTGCAACAGTCAGCGGAAGCTGGCAATTATGAGCGTGTGCTGACCTGTTTTTCTTGTGGTATGGCACTGGCCAAGGCGCAACCTCTGTGAGCTTCAGTTTACTCAGTAAAGAGATAGTACTTATCTCAGAGGGTTTAGTAATGATTAAATGAGATAAAGACTACATAGCCCTATTCGGTTTGGCTTTCTGTGGATAGAGCATCAGCCCTCGGACTGAAGGGTCCCAGGTTCAAATCCAGTCAAGGGCACATACTTCGGTTGCAGGTTTGATGCCCAACCCTGGTCAGGGCACTTGCATGAGGCAACCCATTGATGTGTCTCTCTTACACCGATATTTCTCTTTGTCTATCTCGCCCCCTCCCTTCCACTCTCAAAGTCAATGGAAAAATATCCTCAGGTGAGGATTAACAACAACAACAAAAGACTATTAAGTGCTGGGTACCTGACGAGGCGCATTCTATGTGCTGAGGGAATGGTAGCTGTGATATTAATTTCTTTTACCTATACAATAATTTCTTAACTTCTATTTGCCTTTTCTTGACTGCCATGGAAAACAATATTAATTTCCTTCAGGCTTATATACCACAGGGAACAAGCTTTGGGCCAGTTCTCATGGGTGACAATAAGAGGGCAGGACAACATCCAACATTTCCTATGCGGACATGCTAGGGCTGTGCTGTGGTGCATCCTGCCCTTGCCTCCCTGGAGGGCCTGTTAGTGCCTCCTCTGCCCCTTCTCATCCTAGGGGCCTGGCAAGGCCCTTCATCCCGGGAAGGAACATATTGTAAAAAATATAAATAAATAAAATCACAACATCAAATTCTTCTGTCCTGTGGCATTTTCACCCACATGCCAGGTGCTACTTGGCATGTGGCTTTGATTGACAAGATGACTAATCCATTGTAATCATATTTTCATAATGAGTCCCTGTGAGGCCCGGCTGGCTGCTCCTGCCCAGGTACACTCCCGCCTGCTGCTGAATGTTTCCACCAACTGTCACTCCCCAGGAGGGAGCCGGCCGTCTAGCCCCCACAGCTGTTACCTGGAATCTCTTTTGTATTCTTCCCCATCTTCTCCTGTGTGTGTGCTTGGCTGGCTAGGGATCCTCGCTTGATTAAAAGTTACAATTATTGACTTCAGACCCGAACAGATACCCCAAATGGCTTTAGTTTCTCTATCTTGCTGATCACACACTGCCCATTGGGCTTCTGTGGTTTCTTGCCTCACATCCTCCCTGCTGGCCTCCCCGCCAAATCCCTGTGGCAAAGGGTGAGGGGGAACTTCAAAGGTTGTTTCTGAATAAAAGAACACACGGCGGGACATCAATTATTTACCAGGCAAAGTTTGGGCAGGCACAAGGGCCCTTCCCTGTTTGTCTTGCTGAAGACAGCAAGCAGAGCGCTTCCAGAGGCTGGGCTTTGCCCACGCACACGGGCCACCTTGTCCACTGAGGGTGGGTGAACCCTGGGCCCTCCCCCTGCACGCTGGCCCTGCCCTGGTACAACAAATGGAACTGGGGCGACGGTTGCTCTTTGGGCCCTGGCATTAGGCCAGGCACCGTGCTAAGGGCTTTCTAGTCTTCATCTTGGTTCCTTAGGCAGTCATGACTAGCCTTTTTCTCCTTGTTGCAGATAGGTGACTTGCCCAGGGTCCCACAGCTCCAAGGCAGCAGATCCTTGGGGCTGGAGGTGGGTGAGCTCTCTGCAGAGCTGGTGGTCATACCCACCACTCTCCACTTTATGTTGAGCGTGAGCTAGGGACCCCAGGAACTGGTAGGACCAGGAGGAGGGAGCAGCGTCTCTGAGGAGAGGGGAAACAGAAGTCTTCGCGGAGGCGGCGGCCTTGGGGACCGGGCAGGTGCTTAGTATGGTTTTGGTAATGGAAGAGTGGAGATGTGTTTTCTCTGAGCCCTGGGCAGGACCAGAGAGGGAAACTGCCAAACGATTAGCCCAGTCCTATATTGGAGGTTGGTTTCTGTCACTGGGCTCAGGGGCCAGCGAATCTAATTGTCACGTGGGCTGTGTCCCCAGACTCCTCATGCTGTGGGTCTGATGAGGTCACCTCAGGAGTGAAAACCAGAGTATCACACAGTGCCTACTCTCACTCACAAACTCCACTCAACTGTTTTCTTTGACTATGTAAGAAATTGGCACCATATCACCTGCTGCCCAAGCCATCTTTACTCAGGGGATGGGAAGGAACTTAGAGGGTTCTCTTTATTTGCTAGTGTTTACAGGATGCTTGGCGAATGCCAGATACTCTGCTAAGGGTTTCACATGTATTTTCTCATTTAATCATCCTTCCCTCAGCTCTGGGAGGTAGGCCTGGTTCCTCTCATTTTATTGGCGAAGAAATGGGGGCTTGGCAAAGCTGAGAAACTTGGAGCCAGAGTTTGAACGCACATAGAAGATCACACTTTTGTACCGCATTGTTGTCATGCATTGTGTATGCGTGCAGGTGACAGAGAGAACACATGTGTGCACTGGTTTCATTGACTAAGGGTTCTCGTCATTAATGGCCGTATTCGATCTTCCTTTCTCAGGAAAGGCCTCTATCCCTTGCTCCACCTGTACAGTTTGCACCCATGTAGCAATGGCTTCTACCAGGTGTACTGGTTAATAACACAGATTTTGTAATCAAAGAAAACACGATAATTTCAAGAGAAACATCAAAAGTGCTTTATTGAAAGTAATGTCCATCACTAGCTACACATTTCCCCATCTTTCGGATAATTTGTAGATACTGTCCCAATAGAACTTTTCTTGTTTTGAGGCAAACTATTCAGAGACCCAATTTTCCTCTTCTTCGTACATTTTGAAGTGCTGCTCAGAAAGTGCGTGTGCCATTGATCGGAACAAGTGGTAATCTGAAGGAGCAAGGTCTGGTGAATACAGTGGGTGGGTTAATACTTCCCAGGCAAGATCTTTTAACGTGTCTTTAACTGCTTTTGAAGTGTGTGATGGTGCATTATCATGAAGCAAAATTATTTTGCTGTCTTCTGGCCCATTCTGGTCGTTTTACGGTCAAAGCGTGGTTCAAATTGACCTGGACGTTCTTTGTCTCTCACATAGAAATCATCACTTTTAAAGAGTTTAAACCAGCATTTACAACTATCTTGAGATGGAGCATGTTTACCAGAAGCTTCCCGAAGTATATAACTTTCAGCAGCACTTTTCTTCAAAATAAAATAATGAATTAAAACTTCCCACAAATGCTCTTTTTTTTTTTTTTTTTTTTGGGCACGAAATTCAACATTTTTAAGTGTAAAAATATCTATGATGTTAACACCTTCAGCAAACTTGACATATGAAGTTTTGAAGCTTGTTGTCAATACAACAAAATAGCATACATATCAAATTGCATATATATAAACATATGTGTAACTCCATCTATTGAAAAAAATCCGCATTATTAACCGGTACGCCTGGTAAAAGTTGGTAACTCCAAAGCCCTGGGCAAGCACTCCAAGTTGAAGTTTACACGTATTTGGGCTTCCAGAAAATGAGAGCTGCACACTGACCTCAGGAGGGCTTATCTTTAATTAAGCAGGCGCAGGGTTGAAAGTAAAGGAAGAAGAGAATTGTACTGTGGATGGAAGGAAAAGGTTCAGTTCATCACAGTGACTCAGGTCAAAATTCCCCAAAGATCTCCTAACTACATCCCACCGAGCTGCCTATGCAAAGCCACATGCAATAGTGAGAATCTTTGTCCCATGGAAAAAACAAAAGTCACTGTCTTCCCAGCAGGGACAATAGAGCTACGAGTCCAGGCATGGAAGTTACTAAGACAACATGGATGTTGATATCACCTGAACTTCCTAGTCAGGTGGCGAGCCCCGTGGCAACTATTGAGGAAATTAGAATCTTAACCCTGGTTTGGTTCTGAATACAGCATCTACTTGGGACTGTGTTCAGAGTATATGCTCGAACAGAAAAATCTCCTTACAGTTTCAAATGGTTCCATAATTTAACCATGGAAATCGAGATAGTCTTCTTGAGCACCTAAAATGCTACATTAACCTGGATTGTGCCAGCCAGTGTGGCTCAGTTGGTCGAGTATTGTCCTGTGCATCAAAAGGTTGCTGGTTAGATTCCTGGTCAGGGCACATGCCTGGTATGTGGGTTCAATCCCTGGTCAGGCCATGTACAGAAGGCAACTGATCTATGTTTCTCCCTCCCTCCCTCCATGTTCCTCTCTCTAAGAATGTTCTTGAGTGAAGAATGAATGAATGAATGAATAAATAAATAGCCTGCACTGTGTTTGCATCTCTAGGCTTCTTCAAGGGGAGCCAGTTAGTGTGAATTATCTACCTTTAGTTGCCACTTGTCACCTTCCTAACTTGCCTCTGCACATTTCTGGATGTACGAAGAAGTGTCTCATGTGCTTGTAAATAATCCCCTCATGTCTTTTGTTCTTGTCTTCACACTCCTCCATGCGGTCCATCTTTTGCATTATTACCAGTGACCTTCATATGAATCCAGCAAATTCAGCAAAAGTCCATTGTGAATCTATTATATTTCAGACAATGTACTGACATTCCGCATCCCGAGCCTTATGGACATTCTAGTGAGGGGAGTTGTACATTAAACTGACATATCCTTGCAGAAGCAGCTTTCTGTTGAGATGCCAAAAGTTCAAATTCTCACCGAATGTAAGCCTGTCTGTGTTTCCTGTCAAAATGTTACCTTGCGAAGTTGTGTATCTGTTACTTGTTCCCAAAATCAGCTCCATGTATCTCTTAAAACCACTCTTCCAGCTTCCAAGCCCAGGATGGATTTGAAGTGGGTGGTGGTCAAGAGCACCAAGATCATCAACAGACAGCATATTCCCCTATTGGCCCGATATTTTTCCTCTGGATTTCTCACACATATTTTCCAAGGGCCATCCCAAATTTACGGACATGCCTAGAACTTGGGTCTACATTACTTTATGTGTGTATATATACACACATACACATACACACACATGTACGTATATATGCACATATGTATACATACACATATATACCACTAGAGGCCCAGTGCATGAAAATTCATGCACTCGGTGGGTCCCTCAGCCCGCATGCACCTTCTCACAGTTCGGGAGCCCTTGGGGGATGTCCACCTGAGAGAGCCCAAGCCATAGTGCTGCTGTGGAGGCAGGAGAGGCTCCCGCCACCGCTGCTGTGCTGGCCAGCCATGAGCTGGCTTCTAACTGAGCAGTGCTCCCCCCCCCCCCCCCCCCCGTGGAAGTGCACCTACCACGGGGGGGGGGGTGGTGGTGGGGTGGGCGTGGCAGCTCCCGTGTTGAGCATCTGCTCCCTGGTGGTCAGTGCGTGCATCATAGCAACCAGTCGTTCTGCCCTTAGGGTCAATTTGCATATTATCCTTTTATTATATAGGATTCTCTCTCTCTTTTTCAAGATGCTTTTGAGGACCCTCCAAGAAAAGAGACACTGAAAGATTAAGGAACATCCCATTTCAAAGAGGCAACATGAGGCTCTAAGTCATTTGTGCTTCTGGGCTCCCAAGCATGGTTGGAGTCAGTCTCTTTGTCATGTAATTCCAGAAGCATGAATGAGCTGTGTATGGAAACACCTTCGTGGAAGCACTCTGAGTAAAACATCTACTTCATATAGAGGTGTGGGGTTTTTCATAGAGACAAGTGCCTTGTTCTGTCCAGAAGGCTCTTCCCCACAATCTTTGCTCAACTGGATCCTTCTCATTGGTTCTCAGCTCCAATGTCACCTCTTCTTTCGGAGAAGCTTTCCTTGGCCCTGAACTAAAACCATTCCCCCACCTGCCCTGCAGTCTTAATCCTATAGCTCTGCATCATCTATCATTGTCTGAAACGACCTCATTTTATTCATTCATCCATCGTCCTTTTGTCCCCTGTACACCCTCCACCTCATTTCACACATTAGAAAGAAAACTCCACAGAATTTTTGTCAGTTTCATCTCCACCACCTTAAACAACACCTAGAACATAGTAAGGATATTTGTTCAGTGAGTGAATGTCCTCCCTCCTATTCTGTTGCTGGATGACTGGAGGGTATTAGGCATGTGGCATCTGTCATCTTAGACCAGTCTCCTCCTATTTTGGGAGGAAATAATCGCCTCATTTAGGGCCACGTCTACATTGGCATCGCATTCTGCACCTTGAGCCAGGCCACCAGACGGCAATATTAGTAGCCTGGGGAACTGGCCAGCTCTGTTAGGTTTGCTGTTTCATGCCTCATCTCCTTCCCGGGGAGAAGCAGCGATGTTGGCAGAAAGGGCTTGGAAGTTCTTTGCTTTCCAGGAGACAGGGGCTGAGTAAGGTGGCTGGAAATTTAAGGGGACTCTGCTCTCAGCTGGAGCCTGGGCACCCCTGTGCACGTGACAGGTGAGCTAGTGACTGGGGCCGTTACAGGGCAGCGATACTCAGGCTCTGTTGTAGCTGGAAATGTGTCCTCATAGATGGAAGGCTGTCCTTTCTCAGTGTTTGGGTAACATAAAAAATGTATTTTACTTTCCTTGCCTTTATTTATCTTCTGCTTGCTGATCAGGTTCATAGTCCAGACTCTCAGCCGCACTGCCTTACAGAAGGTCTGAAGTTGCATTGCGTACTCAGATTTGACATGTTCTGCATGGGTGTGAAAAGCAGATGAAATCCCTGGGTTTAGGTTACCTTCACTTAAGTAATAGAGCAGAAATAATTCCTGAGCACTTTAGAGCTTAGATAGCTATTGCATATTCATTATTGTATTGAATCCTTAGAAAAAGCCCTGTGAGGCATGCAGTGATTTCTTTGTACCCCATCTTATGGATGAGGACACTGAGATTCAGGGAGGATGGCTTTCCAGCGCCAGGCAGCTAGACAGAGGCAGGGCTGGATTGGAAATGCGGGCAACCAGGTCCCAGGGCCAGTATTCTTTTTATCATGCCCCAGTTGCCTTCAATTCCTCAGTTGGAATGTGCAGTTTTAGATGTTGGCTGGTTAGGAAAGTACAATTTTTGTAGTCTAATTCTGTAAGATATTTGAAAGGCATAAGCCCATAATGAGAAAAGCAACATCTAGGGAGCTTCCCAAGTGGGCTATAGCAGCAACTTGTGTGTTCACATGGGTGTGCGTGTGTGTGTATGTGTGCGCGCGCATGTATGTGTGTGTAGTGGAGGGATTGCTTCTGGGCAGGAGTTTTCAGATTCAGGAAAATGTAGTGAAAGTTTTCTTGGTGCTATAATTCTCAATAGGCCCCTGCCTTCGGCATCTTTGCCATTTCTTTCCTAAAATGTTTTAACTCAGCCTACTGCTAGTCTTATAATGAAATTACATATCTTTGGGGACTGAACAGTTCACAGTTCCATTTAGATTAGCTGATGTATCTCAATTATATAAAACTATTCTATTAGCCCAAGAAAAACCCATTGTAGATTATACCTTTATGGCCAGTGCTTTTTTTCTTTTCTTTTAAAAATATTTTGATTGATTTCAGAAAGATAGGGAGAGTGGGAGAGAGCTAGGAACATCAATGATGAGAGAGAATCATTCATCAGCTGCCTCCTGCATGCCCCACCCTGGGGATCCAGCCCACAACACGGACATGTGCCCTCACCAGGAGTCGAACCATGACTTCCTGGTTCATAGATGGCAGCTCAACCTCTGAGCCACACCAGCTGGGCTGCTAGTGCTTTTTTCTTTTTGGAGATAAGTAATGGTCATGCATGATAGGATGAGTTGTTTTGTAGGAAATTTGCAAGGACCACCTGGGGTTCAAAAGAGACATTAGCATCATATCTGATGGGTGGGACTCCCAAATAGGTATATTTACATAATCAGGTATGGGAAGGGTATACTAAGCTGAGAGAACTGATTTAACAGAGGCGGGAAAGCTAACAGACATAATCAGAAAATAGTTGATTAATTTGATTGATTGGAATTTCAACTATTCCTAAAACAGCATTTCTCATGTTGTTGATTTTTTTTTTTTACTGGAGACCAATTAAATGACACACCTCACCCATCCCACCCACACATATTCATGGGAATTCCATTTATCCATGTGTGCACATGTGTAGCAGCTTTTCGGTGTATGGAAGCCAACTAGTTGAGTGGAACGCTGAATTAGAGTCCCAGAGACTCTCCAATAGTGTCAATTACAGCTTACCACTGCCTGATTTTGCTCCTCTTAGTGAACTCCAGTAAAAATGTTCACTTATAGGTATAAATAGTCTTTCATGGAATTGATCATAATTAGCTCTTGAGATTTGAGAAAAGGATTTGCCTTTTTGGATCAGTTCATGATCTATTGAGGGATCCTTGGGACCCATAAATAGGCCGTGGACCGTATTTGGAGAAACAGCAGCTGAAAGTAATGAAGGAGGATAAAACAACTGAGATCATATTGGAGAGATTCTTTCATGCCAGAATCAGAAGTTATACTTAATTTGGACTTACTTGCCATTAAAGGTATTTGAACAGAACAGTAGAATTTGTTTTGAGTTTAATTGAAGAAAGGTGAGGGTGGAGAGCAGGTAACTGGGTGAGAGAAGTGGTGCCCCAGGGAGTGGAAATGAGGAGACAGGTGATAGAAAACTTGCGGAGATAGAATCAACAGACTTGGCAAGTTGAGTGGATATTAAACTACAGGGTGGAGGGAGCAGAAGGCTTGGCCACAATGCCTGGGTACGTATGAAAATGGTGCTATGAACACAAACTGGCAAGTTAGAAGGAAAATCTCTTTTGCTGGGAAAGGCAATGAATTCTTTTAAAAATGGTTGCCGAGAAATTTAGAATTGCAAAAACAACTCCAGAAGCTTCCAGGCAATACATGGAAAGAATTTAAAAACTCTTCTCACCTGAAAAGAATTTAAAATTTTCCAACTAAACTTTGTTGCCATATATCTATCGGTTAAACCTAAGGAAAAGATGTCATAGAGCCAAATGGTACCTTTACTAAGATTGGATATGGCTTATGTTAGGTACCAAGAGCATCAGAAGTCAAGATAGGTCAGGGGATACTCCCTTCCATCTGCATTAACCTCCCAGATCAGACTTACCTGTCTATTAGAATTGGTTGCTAAGTTATGAAAGAGTCTGTTGTTAATTGGGCCATATTCTCCCGACAGCATTACCCTGTTGTACAAGTCCAGGGGGCGCCATTCACTTGGATAAGTGTGAATGATGTCCCTTGGATATGTGCCATATGGCAGCCTGGATTCCTGTTGAACTACCCCTACTTTGAATGGCTATGATATGCTTGGGAGTTCTGAGAGGACAGTACCATTAGGGCAGAGTTAGTGCTTGTGCCTCTGCTCCCCTGTGCTTCATTCCATTCACTTTAAAAAAAATTTAATCTTTATTGTTCAGATTATTACAATTGTTCCTCTTTTTTCCCCCATAGCTCCCCTCCACCCAGTTCCCACCCCACCCTCTGTCCTTACCCACTTTCATTCACTTTTATTGTCCTCACTCCCGTCCTCATCCATAAGTGTACGATTTTTGTCCAGTCTCTTCCCACACCCCCCACACCCCTTCCCCCCCGAGAATTGTCAGACCACTCCCTTTCTATGCCCCTGATTCTATTATATTCACCAGTTTATTCTGTTCATCAGATTTTTTATTCACTTGATTTTTAGATTCACTTGTTGATAGATATGTATTTGTTGTTCATAGTTTTTATCTTGACCTTTTTCTTCTTCTTCCTCTTCTTAAACAATACCTTTTAGCATTTCATATAATACTGGTTTGGTGGTGATGAACTCCTTTAGCTTTTTCTTGTCTGTGAAGCTCTTTAATCTGCCCTTCAATTCTGAATGATAGCTTTGCTGAGTAGAGTAATTTTGGTTGTAGGTTCTTGCTATTCATCACTTTGAATATTTCTTGCCACTCCCGTCTGGCCTGCATAGTTTCTGTTGAGAAATCAGCTGACAATCGTATGGGTGCTCCCTTGTAGGTAACTAACTGTTTTTCTCTTGCTGCTTTTAATATTCTCTCTTTGTCTTTTGCTCTTGGCATTTTAATTATGATGTGTCTTGGTGTGGTCCTCTTTGGATTCCTTTTGTTTGGTGTTCTGTGTGCTTCCTGGATTTGTAAGTGTATTTCTTTCACCAGGTGGGGGAAGTTTTCAGTCATTATGTCTTCAAATAGGTTTTCAATATCTTGCTCTCTCTCTTCTTCTGGCACCCCCATAATTCTGATGTTGGTACACTTGAAGTTGTCCCAGAGGCTCCTTACACTATCTTCCTATTTTTGGATTCTTTTTTCTTTATGCTTTTCCTGTTGGGTGTTTTTTGCTTCTTTGTATTTCAAATCTTTGACTTGATTCTTGCCATCCTCTAGTCTGCTGTTAGATCTCTGTATAATATTTTTTATTTCAGTCAGTGTATGCTTAATTTCTAGTTGGTCCTTTTTCATATCCTCGAGGGTCTCGCTAAATTTATCGGCCTTTTCTAGAAAATTCTTGAAAAACCTTATAACCGTGGTTTTGAACTCTATATCCAGTCATTTGCTTTCCTCCATTTCTTTCATTTGTGACCTGTTTCTTTGTCTCCACATTTTGGCTGCTTCCCTGAGTTGATAGAGTGGCTTTGTGTCCTAGGTGTCCTATAGGGCCCAGTGGCTCAGCCTCCCCAGTTACCTGAGGTAGACACTATTGGTGCACCCCTTTGTGGGCTGTGTGCCCAGTATTGTTGTAGTTAAGCCTTGATTGTTGTTGGTATCACTGGGAGGAACTGACCTCCAGGCCAATTGGCTGTTAGGATCAGCTGTGCCTACACTGGGGGAACTTCTGTGCTGGAGACACCATTATGAGACAAGGCTTGCAAAAGCCTCTGTGCTCAGCTTGGATGGGGCGGAGTCTCAGGGTGGAGCAGTCAGCATTGGTTTCCTGTCAACCCTGCCCTAAGAGACCCCTGTGTCTCAGTGTCCTGTGGTAATCGCTGCAAGCACCTCTGAGAGAAAGCCGCCTTTGAATTCCGCCTGCAGCCAGACAGTCCAGTTTCTCCCCAAATGAGTCTGGGTCCCCAGAGTCTCACCCGGAACTGGAGTTCAGTGCAGTCAGGAGCTTTTTTCTCACTCCTTCTTGAGAAAGCCAGTCACGTACTCAGTTGCTAGCCCTTTCCGTGCGTGCATGCACCTCGGTAGCTCTGCCTTTCGCAGTTCCTCTGAGTCTCAGTGTGCTTTTCTCTTTCCTGACAGTCCAATTTCACCCCGTATGAGTCTAGGTCCCCAGAGTATTGCCCAGAACTGGAGTTCAGTGCAGCCGGGAGCTTTTGTCTCCCTCCCGCTTGAGAAAGCCAGCCGCGCACTCAGTTGCCAGTCTTCTCTGCATGCACGTCTCAGTACCTCTGCCTCCTGCAACTCCTCTGAGTCTCAGCGTGCTTTTCTCTTTCTTTTTAGTTGTAGAATTTCCACTCAGCCAGCCTTCCTGTGGTTCTGGATGATGTCCGTTTTGTCTTTTAGTTATAGTTTTGAAATTGTTGTGTGAGGCAGCAGTTTAGGTGTTTACCTATGCTGCCATCTTGGTTTCTCTCTGTTCCATTCACTTTTATTGTCCTCACTGCATGGTATTGTGGTTTCTCTGTGTGTGGCCCCACTCGACTCCTCAAGGGTAGGGAAGAGCAAATGATGATGTAGGGGATGTCCCTTTGTGTTTCACTATGAGTAAAGAGACTGCATGGAAGAGTGGGGAGAAGAGGTCAGGTTTTCTCAAGTGGCAGTTGTGTGAAAGCACAAAGCTGAATCTATGTGTTGGATGATTACATTTTGGCCTAGTAAACCACGGAGGATCCAGGGCTTTGTTATTAGAGACAGAGTAACCACTCAGAGAGAAATGAAAAGCACATCACAGTTTCATGATCTTAGTTTGATGAAGACTGACACCTAAAAGAACCATCTTTTATCTTTCAAATGTCTTTGAGAAAGTTTGCAATAAAGCTCTTACCACGTATGAATGCCATAGTGTGAATGAATCGGTCAAGCCTACAGTCTTGTCTGCTAGCTACCTGAGAGAAGGGCACTGAGGAGATGAGTTCAATGCGTGGATTAGAGGCCAAGAGGGTTACATGTGTGGGATTTTTGAATTGTCAGCAGAAGTGAGGGAGTTTGTGTTGGCAAAGAAAAGTGGAGCTCAGGAAATTTAGGTGTTGGGCGAGCAAAGGTAATGCTATCTATTTTATAATTTGGTAAGAGTTCTCCCTGGTGGGTAGCAAATGCTGACAACTTCAGTGCTACCAGCCAATCTAATTCAAGCCTAATACCAGTTTATAAAAGTAAACACCTTGAGGCTGTTTCCTGGAAAAGCTACAGAAAATTTGCCTCTGTTAGTAATGGAAAGGGCGAGTCAAATGAGATTCACTTGCTCATGAGGAGCTCTGAGGGAACCAAACCTGCCAAAGACGCATAGCTTAAAGGAAGCTTGTCAGCTAGGGTCAGGGTAACCAGCTCCTGGGGATTTGCACAAATCCACCTGGTCACAGGATTGACATCACCGTTTCCTGCCCTGCATTTTGGGATAGGCCATGTAGAACTTGGTGTTTGGCCAGTGGGAAATACACACAACTGTGTCTGTAGACGAAGAAGAAAGTATTGAAGGGAGATCAAGCATTTTTCTAGAAGACATGACTTGAGCGAGGCACAAGAACTTTAACCAGGGTGGGACATATGGAAAATGATGATTTGGTCAACATGGACCGACAGTGAAAGGGAGATTGACAAGCTCTTTCTCTAGGCTAGAGAAAATCATGAGGGTAACCTGAGGGAGGAGAGATGAAGCTTATATATTTTTTAAGCTTTATATCATGAGTTTAATAATAATTTTCCTGGGAAGTGAAATTCTGACCAAGTATCTGTCAAGAGACTTACCTGTACTTGTTCACTCCAACATGGTGGCTTATATCCTGTAATGGCTAATTTTATGTGTCAACTTGGCTGGGCCCCAATGCCCAGATATTTGGTTAAACATTATTCTGGATATTTCTTTGAGGTTTTTTTTTTTTTTTTTTTTTTTATGGATAAGATTGACTTTTAAATCAGGGGACTTTGAGTAAAGCAGATTGTCCTCAAGAATGTGGGTGGGCCTCATCCAATCTGTTCAAGGCCTTAAAGAACAAAACTGACCTCTTGCAAGCAAGAAGGAATTCTGCCAGAAGACAGCCTTTGAACTTGAACTACACCATTGGCTTTCCTGGGTCTCCAGGTGCTGGTCTATCCTGAAGATTTTGAACTTGCCCAACTTTATAATCGTGTGACCGAATTCCTAAAATAAATCTTCCTCCTATACATACACACATCCTATTGGTTCTGGTTCATTAGAGATTCTTTCTGTAACAGTCAGCATAGACTAGGTTATATTGTGGTAATCAACAGCTTCCAAAATCCAGTGATGTAATACAACAAAAATGTTTCTTACCTTTGTTGCATGTTCAAAGAAGGTTATCTTGGGAGTTTTGCTCATCAGTGACCCAGGTGGACAGAGTCCTACCTTGACATGAGAGGACCATGATCATCATAGTAAGAGCAGGGGATATGGCTGCCTCTTAAAGCTGGCAGCTGAATGTGAAAAAGGCCACTTCCACCCATGTTTCTTTGGCTGGTGCCACTCACATGACCACCTTTCACTTCAAAAGGGCCTGGGGAAGTAGAGTGCCACTGTGTGTCCAGAAGAACAGAACTATTCTCCAAAATATCCCCAAATTTCTTCACTGACCTCTTAAGAGATTGATGTATGTGTATTTCTACTGGCCTGAGACTTGGGAAGGTGAGTACCTGGAAGTGCTGGATAGTGTCCCTGCCTGAGATGGAATTCAACAGGAAGGAAAGTAAAGCTGAGAGGAGAGAAAGTAAATTCTGATAATATATTGTTGGAGGTCCTGGATCCAGGCATGTCTGAAGCTACAGCTGAGCTTCTGAGTTACATACAATCCACCTTTTTTGGTTTCTTGAGCCAGTTTGCAGTGGGTTTCTGTCACTTGCAATCACAAGTTTCCTCACTAACACAGTGATGCTTAAACCCTCCCCGCCACCCGCCCCGCCAAAGTCTTCATTTCTGTGTTCTTAAATACTTCTTTTTCCTTGAGCACCTACCGTGCTATTCTATGTTAACACTTGTACTGTTCCTTCTTTTCTTCCATCTAGTAGCACAAATCTTTCTTCTACTCATTAGGTTACTGTCACCTCTACAGAGGATCCCTAATCTATATCCCTCTCTCCTCCTCAGTCAAAATCCGTCCTTTCCTTCCATGTACTTATAGTAATGAACTTGAACTTCTGTGATAACAGTTATCATATTCTGTCTTGTACTAGCCAATGCATATGGAGAACTGACTGTATACTGGCAGCTTAATATTTCCCACAGATATAAATTCCTTTGTCCTCAAATAACCCCGTGGAGTAGGTACTATTATTCCCATGTTACACATTTAGAAAATCTGCAATTTAGAAACTGCAATTTGGAAAAACTGAGTGATTTCCCTTAGATTCCACAACAAGGAGCTGACATTTGGGACCCAGGTGACTGGCCCCTGAACTCACACCTGTCATCTTCATAATTACCTGTAGACTTGGCTTGTCTCCTTCACTTGACTGCATCCTGTCTGCTAGGAATCCGGTAGTGCAATTGGGGATGACACCTAGTTAGTGTGTAGAATCTTACAGCCTGCACTTTGGATGCTGATTTCGCTCCCAGCTTCACCTTATGCTTCTTGTCCTCATTTCACTTCTTTCCTGGTTTCTTCACCAACTTATTCTAAGTTTTTTTTTTTACCTCATTGTAGCATTTGCATTTTTGGTAAGCACCTTAATCCTTTTTAGGTTGGATAATCATTAAGTACATGAGTAGATGAAAATAAAATTAAGTACTAGATTATAAATTCCTTCAGAGTAGGGACCAATGTCATTTATCTTAACAGTTCTACAGCTCTAGAACTCAGAAAAGTGTATCTTGCATTTACTTGCGGTGAAATCTCCAGATTCTGAGGATTGAGAAATATCAGGCATGCTCTGTGGTTCTGTGGTGTGACTATGCCTAAATCTCTCGAGGGGGCCAACAGGGTGTGTTGGGGGTAGCCCTTGCCCTTTGGTGTACTAGAGAAAATAAAATAAGACATTTCACCGCAGCAGCAAAGGATTCACTTTGCTATATGCTTTCAGGAGAGCTGAATATTTCCCCCCCAGCGACATTCTGTATTTCTCGTGGAGACTCAAAACAGTGACTGGAAACTATTTTTGAGCCTTCTCCTCACCCAGGAACAGCTAGTTGCTGACTGGCAGGGAGGGCTGGAGGTGTCGCTTATTACAGCCTCTCAGGTCTGGGACTTGTTGGTGTGCAGGGATAGAATACAGCCATGCTGTTCCCTCCTCTGAGAATAACTTACTGTCTTCCACTGTTAAGCATTTATTGCTAACGGCAGACACAACCTGTGTTGAAATGCCTGCGTTGATGCTCAGTTACAGATAGAATGAGGAAAGCAGCCATGTTTGACCCGCTGGGGGAAAAAGTAGCAGCTTTCCCCAGGGTGGTTGGACAGCAGGAAGGGGAGATGAGCACAGGAAACAGCCTGGCACAATCCTATGCTGTCCTTTAAGTCTCTCAGAGCTCCCTCCATCTTTTTCTCTTTTCTCTGACATGATTCTATGGTTCCAGCACTTTCCAAAAAACTGCAGTCACTCAATGTCATCTAAAAACATTTTCCGAATGCCCGCTATGTGCCAGGCATTGTGCTAGGTCTTGGGGCCGTCAGGAGACATAGAAAAGCTGCTTGGATTGAGTGCATTTCTCATTTGGGGCATGATTATTGCGAGTGTTTTGAGCACAGTTGGCTGACAGGGATCAGTAAACACCAAAATAGCAGTACAGAGTAATTTGCATGGAGAATATTGACTTATGTATGTATATCTGGGTGAAGAGAGAAGAATATGGTAACCAGGTTAAAAGTTGCTCTCTACATTTGTGTGTTAATATAATCAACTTTTAAAAACCACTCTGTATTTAGTCTTCTGCAGAATGAAGTGTATCAGAAAATAAGCGACTGCCTGATGTTCAGGTACAGTTTCTACAGGCAGAATGAACTGGGTGCACAATTTTGCAGTTCCATATACAACTCATCAAGGTCTCTTTCTTTCTGTGTCTCTCTGCTTTTTTCTTTGTTTCTGTCTCTCAATCCCACTCTTTTCTCTACATGTGCCCCAAGATAGGTAAGTCCTTTCAATATTTTCTCTTCTTTTGAGCTTCCTGTAGGAAGGGCTAGAGATAATCCCTTATGGCATTGGGTTCCAGCCATCCAGACTGCCTACTGTACTTAAGACTCAGACCAACAAAGGATGTTCCCTTTGATATAGATGGGGAGGAGCTAGAACACAGTGTGGAAAAACTCCTGTTCCCTTGGACTAAAATAAAAAAAGGGGTTTGTGGGTGATCAGTTGCAAGTAGATGATTGTAGTATCTATCCTTCTCAAAGGATGCTATTTAGACTATTAAACATATCTACATAAGTCTTAATTATACAACAACCAGGCATTCAAGGCACATTGTTAGATTATCGATCAGTCATAGCTCTGGCAGAAAAAGAATGGGGTCATTCCAGTAGAGTAATTCAGGTGAGTTTAATAGAGGGAAGAGCTAAGGGAGACCAACAAGGCAAGGTCCTGCACCTCAGCGGTGCAACAGTTGGGAGATATTTCCACCCTTAGCCATGAAAGGCCAAGGGGAGGGAGGAAGTTATCACTGGAACCTAGAGAAAGTAGGGCCTGCCCAAAAGGTGCTGTGGGCTGGCTTTTGATAGAGGCTGTAGGAAGGAAGCAGAAAATATGCACCCTGGCCTCTGATTTCTTGTGCCTTCCATTGACTCAAATCACTAGAAGGTAGAGGCCAAGGGACACTGTTAATTTAATCAGTAAAGATCCTCCCAGGACATAGAGCTGGATGGAGAAGAGTTAAGGGTGGTTCTGGGGGGCAAAGGGGGAAAAAAGGTAATTTGCCTGTAGGGAAGCAAAACAATATAGCAAAAAGGCATTGGATTATAAATGAGGAGATATGAATTTTGTTATTGGCTCTGCCATTTACTAGTCAGTTGATTTTGGGAAATCACCTCATCCTTCTGATGAAGTTTTGCCAGCTGTAGCATGGGAAGAAATAGCCCTTAGCTTATGAACCCAAATGAATTATGAAATAGTACTTTTAGAACAATGCACTTTGAAGAAAGAGGTCATTATGAAAACCCATCAGCACTACAGTTGGTAATTAATTTTGCATGGTGTGGATATTGCTTAGGTCATGGTAAGATTCTCAGATTCTATCTGTGGCTTTCTGAGCAAAGCAGAAATAGCAAGCCTACATTGACTCCAAATGAGTATTTCCATCTCTGCTGTAATATGCACTCCATAAGGTACTCATCTTACTTGTGTGACATGAAGAAGACGATGCCAAACGGAGCCATTAGTAGAGGAGAATTTAAGGGTCAAGGGGACATGCTTCTGGTCTCCTCTGAGCATGCATGGGAGATGGTCTTTGGATTGGGCAGCACCACACATACCTCTTAACTCCATTAACTCTGTGGAGTAGAGAGCTGTGAGTACATGCTCTTGGTGTTTAACATTTTTAGTCAATGATGGGGCCTCATCTCTAGAAATTACCTGCGTATTTTCCGTACCTCAGTATGGTAGGTACCTATTAAGATACCTGCTCAGCCTATGACCCCTCTCTGAAAAGAGCCTGAGAAGGCCCTGGCAGCCATGTTGCTATTATGTGACCCGATAGGCAAAGATGATGGGCACCTTCCCAATAGTCTCTCACCTTGGAGACCAATTGCCTGCTAGCTTTTTAAGCTTAAGTGAAACGTGGGAGCTGAGCTGCGATCATCCCCTGCCACCTTCATGAAGGAGCAGAGGAGCCAGTCTACTGAGAGAGAATAGAGCAGCCATACGAGAAGATAAGTAGCAGAGACACTAGGAAACAATGAGAGAGAGCAAGGAGCATTCGTGTGAAGCAGGCATTTGAGGAAGAGGAAGAATTGCCTTGGTTTTTGAAGGTGGTCTATGTTTCAGTTCCTGTGTTGACCACAGTAAGATCCCTTCTTCCCCCAGCATGGCTGGTTAGAGGGGTTTTCTGTGCTAGTAGCTAGCTGAAAGAACCCTAAGAAACACAGGCTGATGGGTAGTGGACATCCATGGGAATGTGGGAACACCTTCTCTTGGCCCCTTCAGAACAAACCTTTCACCCAGAAAATGGAAGGACATGGCCCGTGGCTCGGAGGGGGCCTTCTCAAAGTTGGGAAGCAGGAAACGCTCCCTGCTGGATACAAAGAAAACCTCCAGTCCAGTGATTCTTCCAATTTCACAAATACGTGAATTACCAATAAGAAGCATTTCTGCCATAAAACAGTGTGAACTTTTCTACCTCCTGAGCATATTTACAATCAACAGCTTTAGAGTATCAATTAAGTTCTCTGCACATTACTTCAGCCTCTCTCTTCTAAACATCCACACTTTGTACACTCAGAGCAACAACAGAAATTATCCTGTAATTAAACCAGCCCTATACCTTTCTCTGGCATTTGAGTACACATGTACTTGTCAATTAGAGCAAGGCCTCATGGAGTTTGTGCTTGTTCTAATAGGTCATTTAATCAGTCCATCATTATCCCTAATAATAGTCATAAAAAATCCCTATGTACTATTTTGGTTACAGAGCACTTTTTTCAATCGACCTTGACAATTGTGCCATGAGGTAGATGCAGCTGAGACCATTCACTGTGTTTTACATTTATTTGTCTTAGCAATGATACCTTCTACTGATAAAGGGCTTATTCTATGCTGGGCCCTATGCCAAGTCTTTTCCAGTAATTTTCTCATTTAAGCCTCCACAGGCCCAATGAAGTGGAAGCATTACTTGTCACATTTACAGAACAAAAAACTAGAGGTTAAGCAACTTGTCAAAGGTTAGACAGTTGGTTAGTGGTAGGGTCAGAATTTGAAGCCAGGTCTGAAGGACCCAGGCTCTTTAACCATTATTCAACATGGGTAACTTATTATTTTACTCCAAGCCGCCACTTTAGTCATCTTGGCCAAGCACGTTTTTCATTAATAGTTACTTTTCTGATGATAACAATAGTCATTTAGTGGTTACCCACTTATCCATAACCCATTTAACAAAATGTTTATTAACCATGTCCTATTGTGTTTGGATGACATGGGTTATTTTTCCCATTTTAACTTGTCAACTCTTACAAAACCCCTTGAGTAAGTTATTATCATGCTCAGTTAATAGAAGAAGCCAAACCTCAGAGATGTTCTTGCCCCAAATTGTTAAATAATAAGGAATGTTGGATTTGAACCCAAGACTATCTGACTTCAAAACATCCCACTGAGAAAACTGGAACTAGGGCTGGCTCATCAACTGGATCTCACAGGATTCAAACCAGCTTCTCTCTAGCCTTCTTTCCACTAATTATAAGGCCTCTCCATCCTTATTTGTTAAATGAGTAATGGGTCATAGCCTGGGAAAAGCTATGTGGACCTTCTTCATAGGCATTACCTTTTCAGAGCGAAATGGAAGGGACCAGTGATAAGAAAAATGTATGTCAAGTGAGAGGGCCTGAGAAGAGGTTGTTCTTTGGTTGGGAAGGTGGGGTGTGGTGCTGGTGAGGAGAGGAAGTAGGGAGAGATGGCCAGACAACAAGTTGGGAGAGAAATGTAGAAAAGTAACAGGAGGACGAGATGGGAAATAAAGTGTGTTGAAACATACAGACTGGTAACTGACAGTGCATTAGCATGAACCAAGGATTAAGGTTCGGGGTGAGGGGCTGGGTCAAGCAAGCAATTTCTTTCATGGTTTCATTGGCGGTTGGAAATGAAAACCTTATTATTATCTAAACACAACACTAACACGAAGGGGTGAAATAATTTATCCTTAAATAACAGGCTGACCTATTCAGAATTGTAATTTTAATGTAAGACTAACCTTTGAAAATAGATCAAGTGATATAAATTATTAAGAAGCCATTCATCGGATAGATGGTGTCTGTTAGTAATTTTATGCATGAGGAGTTATCTCCGGGAGTATAGTTGGGGCTGTCTCTGTGCAGGAAAAATGAAGAACCCAGTTACCCTTTTGTGACATGTGCAGCTGATTTTAATCAGTGTTTCTCTTGTCACATGAAATGAAAAGACTGAAATATGATCTCCTCCACAGATGTACACTCTAGGCCTCCCACTTCCTTCCAGCAGCTGCACCAGGAGTTCTGTTGGGTTAGAGCAGTGGTCAGCAAACTGCAGCTCACGAGCCACATGCGGCTCGCGAGCCGCGGTTTGCTGCTCTGTTGACTAATGAGTTTGCCAACCACTGACCCAGACTCTCAGTTCCAATAATTACAGGCTGTTGTTGTTCCTTGTGGTTAAGCCCCTATGGAGATACACATTTTAAGCAGTTTTTTTTCCCTCCTTGGAGGGGAAAATAAATCGATGGGTTAAACCACAAAATATTTATTGAGACTCTTCTAGTTGTCTAGCACTAGGCTGGGTGTTATGAGAGAAAGGGTGGAGGTGGAGGTGGAGGAGTCTAAGACATTTCTCATCCTTAAGATATATAATGTCATAGATTGGAAGGGACCTGAATTAAGTGCAACCCTGCTATTCCCCTTGTACCTAAGTGAGTTTGGGCAAGTCCCGGAGCCTCAGTTACCTTGCTTGTAAAATGGGAATGGTATTGTTACCTACCTTGTTGGGATTGTTGTGAGGAAGTCCTGAAGCTATGTCTGGAAAGAACAGCTCACAGAGCCTGACATATACAGTATGTAGAGATATAGAGAACTATATATAAAATAATTATTATTACCAGTTCTGTTTCATCACTGTCTTAAGTTGGGATGGGGGTTGTTTTTCCTCCCACATCACCACCCAGCACCATTCCTTGAGATGTCTGGGGCTTACCCCTTCTCTCAGGAAGCTGTGGGTCAATGATGAGCCTCCCAAGCTGTTGAGAAAGAGCTTCTCCATGGACAGGAAGTTGGATGGAGATAAAGCAAAGTCTCAGGGCCCAGAGAGGTGACACTCCTGCTGTGATCAGTGGGAGGTCTCTCAGAGCAAAGACAAGTGGGGAAGTTCCATGGCACTGGCTGTGAAGGAGCTCACCAAGAAGGAGCTGGGCAGTCAGTGGGTTAGGACTCCAAGTGCTGGGAGAAGGTCAGTGTTTTCTCAAAGGGAAGCTCAATGATTCATCTCATGACAATGATTACATTGATTGCCCTTAGGTGGCTCCTCCATGGTTTAGTCCCATTAATGTCAAGCTCCACAGACCACCTCTTCACATACCTTCCTCTTTCCTCTTTTCCTCATTTCACTCAATACTTTTTTAAAGGATCAATATGTGTAGTGATTTCTCTTTCAAATCTACTTTTTTAGGGCACAAACTTTGTCTCTAATACCAACATGGTTTAGATGTATGAACATCAAAAGCTCTGGCTCTTGTGACTCCAGATGTGTGCCTTAGAAACTCCAGGGCAGTTTCTCTGCTTTTCTGTCCTAGTCCTCCCCCCCTGCACCCCCAATGCAAGAATTCCTTGGAGTAAATGGTGGTAGTGATGAGTTCTTCTCAGTTTATATACCTCAAGATATTACCCTGCAAAACTGTTGTCTCTTTTTGTTCCTTCCCTCCTCCTCCTCCTCCTCCTCCTCCTCATTATCATTGTGTCTGCTTATAAGAAAAGTTAGCAGAGCTTTAGAAAAGTCAATCCTATGTTAGTTGGGTGTTCTAGCACAGAGATGTTGAGTCTGAGTTTGGAGCAGAGCAGCTGGTAATGCTCACGAAAGATACAAGGAGAGGAAGCAGCTTGATCAGAGGAAGCTTCAGACCTGGTGACCATCTGACACCTATGAAAGGCAAAGAGAGGGAAAGCAGCATTTGGGGGAGTGAGAGGCTCAGACCACAGTGCATATCTGACAGGGGCCAGGAGCTCCAGGGCACAGGTTGTTCACTGGTGGACTCCCATGTTGAAAAGAAATGGCTAGGGGGAGAAACCAAGATGGTGGCATAGGTAAACACCTAGACTGCTGCCTCGCACAACAATTGAAAACTATAACTAAGAGACAAAATGGACATCATCCAGAACCACAGGAAGGCTGGCTGAGTGGAAATTCTACAACTAGAAGGAAAGAGAAAAGCACACTGAGACTCAGAGGAGTTGCAGGAGGCAGAGGTACCGAGGCAAGTGCAGAGGACTAGCAACTGAGTACACGGCTGGCTTTCTCAGGCAGGAGGGAGACAAAAGCTCCCGACTACACTGAACTCCAGTTCTGGGAGAGACTCTGGGGACCCAGACTTATATGGGGAGAAACTAGACTGCCTGGCAGTGGGCGAAACTTGAGGGCGGCTTTCTCTCAGAGGTGCTTGCAGCTATTACCACGGGACACTGAGACACAGGGGCCTCTTAGGGCAGGGTTGATGTGAAGCCAGTGTTGTCTGCTCCATCCTAAGACTCCGCCCCATCCAAACTGAGCACAGAGGCTTTTGCAAGCCTTGTCTCATAAGGATATCTCCAGCACAGAAGTTCTCCCAGTGTAGATTCAGCTGATCCTCACAGCCAATTGGCCTGTAGGTCAGTTCCTCCCAGTGATACCAACAACAATCAAGGCTTAACTACAACAACACTGTGCACACAGCCCACAAAGGGGTACACCAAGACTGTCCACTTCAGGTAACTGGGCAGGCTGAGCCACTGGGTCCTATAGGACACCTAGCACACAAAACCACTCTATCAACTCAGGGAAGCAGCCAAAATATGGAGACAAAGAAACAGGTCACAAATGAAAGAAATGGAGGAAAGCAAATGACTGGATATAGAGTTCAAAACCATGGTTATAAGGTTTTTCAAGAATTTTCTAGAAAAGGCTGATAAATTTAGCGAGACCCTCGAGGATATGAAAAAGGACCAACTAGAACTTAAGCATACACTGACTGAAATAAAAAATAATATACAGAGATCTGACAGCAGACTAGAGGATCACAAGAATCAAGTCAAAGATTTGAAATACAAAGAAGCAGAAACACCCAACCAGAAAAGCAAAAAGAAAAAAGAATCCAAAAAGTTGAAGATAGTCTAAGAAGCCTCTGGGACAACTTCAAGTATACCAACATCAGAATTATGGGGGTGCCAGAAGAAGAGAGAGAGCAAGATACTGAAAAACCTATTGGAAGAAATAATGACAGAAAACTTCCCCTACCTAGTGAAAGAAATAGACTTACAAGTCCAGGAAGCACAGAGAACCCCAAACAAAAGGAATCCAAAGAGGACCACACCAAGACACAATTATTTTAATCATAATTAAAATGCCAAGAGCAAAAGACAAAGAGAATATTAAAAGCAGCAAGAGAAAAACAGTTAGTTACCTACAAGGGAGCACCCATACGACTGTCAGTGGATTTCTCAACAGAAACTATGCAGGCCAGATGGGAGTGGCAAGAAATATTCAAAGTGATGAATACCAAGAACCTACAACCAAGATTACTCTACCCAGCAAAGCTATCATTCAGAATTGAAGGGCAGATAAAGAGCTTCACAGATAAGAAAAAGCTAAAGGAATTAATCACCACCAAACCAGTATTATATGAAATGCTGAAAGGTATTCTTTAAGAAGAGGAAGAAGAAGAAAAAGTTAAAGATAAAAATTATGAATTACAAATACACATCTATCAACAAGTGAATCTAAAAATCAAGTGAATAAAAAATCTGATGAACAGAATAAACTGGTGAATATAATAGAATCAGGGGCATAGAAAGGGAGTGGACTGACAATTCTTGGGGGTAAAGGGGTGTGGGGGGTGCGGGAAGAGAGTGGACAAAAATGGTACACCTATGGATGAGGACAGTGAGGGGGTTTAAGGGAAGAGGGTGGGGTGGGAACTGGGTGGAGGGGAGCTATGGGGGAAAAAAGAGGAATAATTGTAATAATCTGAACAATTAAGATTTATTAAAAGAGAAAAAAAAATTAAAAACAAAAGAAACAAACCAAAAAAAGAAAAATGGTTAGGCTCTGCTACCCTTACCATGTTCAGTCTTCAGCCTGGGCCTTTGCTCAAATGCTAGGGCAGCTGCTTGCAGCTGAGTGGCCAGTCCTTTCTTGCAGAGGGACACATGTGGCACACCTCTGTGGCTGCTGTACATGCCCATGGCCTGCTGAGCATCAAAGAAGAACCGGGTCTGGAACCTAGTGTCCTGATTCCTGGCCTAGTGTTCTGCCTTCTCTGCGTTGAAATTCATGAGGCAATCTAACTACCTCCAGATATTGTGTAATTATGCATTTGATTGCATGAGGTAGGCACTGAGAGCCGCTGAGTTTCAGAGATTAGAATATTTATGTGAATTACTGTACTCAGTATGGACTTTTTTGGAGGGTGTTATTTTGAGGCCAACAAAACAAGCCGAAAAGGAGTCACTGTATCCATAACTACAAGTACTGAATTCCCTGGAGTCCTCTGATAAGGCCTCATCCCATGCTAGGCTCCTTACCTGGGGAGTTTCATATTGTCTGGTCAAGAACAAAGACTTTTGGCCAAGCAGATGCTGTTATGTCCCAAGGTTTGCCGGAATGATTCTCAGGTTTTCTCCCAATCATTTGGGCAGAATCCAAATGATAGTGGATGGTCCTTGAGCGAGAACGACTGTGACTTAAGATGTGACTAATGTCTCAGTTTCTCATAAGATCACCTTAAAGGCAGTCGTAAAGGGTTATGCTGGGAAGTGGCCAGGCATGGAAGTGGTGCTGGAGTGTGTCTAACCTGCCCATCGTTGGCACCTAAAGCTTTAGTACTTTAGTCAAACTGAGCCCAAGTCTTTGCATTGTCAGCATATGATTGGGAGTATTCAGACATACTCATAACTCTGTATTGTAGTAAGAATAGTAATAATACAATAAAAAAACACACCAAACCTGCTTGAAAAACTATTGATGTTTAAGGCCAAATTTTTATATTGCCAACATTTCTCAGGAAGCATTCAGACATGGCTTATGGTGGGGAAGGGCATTATTGTTTTTGCAGTTATATGGAATTTAAAATTTTATTAATAATGCTAATAAAATAATGATAGCTAAGCTTTTTTCTTCTTCTAATGCTGGGTGAGGAACTGTGCTGTGTCTTTTCTCATTTAACCCTTGCAATAGCCCTAAGAAGTAGGCAGCTTTTCTCTCATTTTGCAGATGAAGAACTGAGGCTTGTGAGGTTAAGTAACTTGCTCAAGGTCCCACTGATGGAATCACAGAGTTGAGGTGGAGATCCAAAGCCCATGCTTTCAATCCCTGTGCTATATACCCTCTTTGCCATTTAATGGTACCCATCAGGAAAATATAGTCTCAATGTGTCATTTTACATTTGGTGATGTGAGGTTCAAAGTTAGTTAGAGAGCCTGTCTCTCCTGCTCCTTGCCCCCAGCCATCTGCCTCCTCCATTACTCTGATTAAGCCAAGCAATACTTATGGCTGGAGTGCACCTTCGATGCTCCCTGGGAATCCCAATAGGCCTGTTAGTTCCCTGAGGCCACGGTTACAGCCTGGCACATTCTCCTTGCTTTCACTCCATTTCCAGATTGCCATTTCTTGTTCTTTCATCAAGGAGTTTCCCAGTCTCTGGTGCATTGCTAGGAAACTGAACAAAGAGAAAAAATTGCCTAGACAATGTATGCATGTCAAATTGTCCTCCTAGCCAGCACTGATTTTATTTTATTTTTTAATTTCCAAAGCATTCAGGAGGTAGCAGCTGTGGCTCCTCATGCCACCAGTCCAAGATTTTGTGTGATAGACAAAAGTCCACTTTATTTTATTTTATCTTATTTTTATTGTTTTCAGAAAGGAAGAGAGAAATAGAAACATCAATGATGAGAGAGAATCGTTGATCAGCTGCCTCCTGTATGCCCCCTACTGGGGGATCAAGCCTGCAACCCGGGCATGTGCCCTGACAGGGAATTGAACTGTGACCTCCTGGTTCATGGGTCAATGCTCAACCACTGAGCTACAATGGCCAGGCCCAGAGCTCACTTTAATTAAGAAGACTTCTAAAATTACCATCAAATATTGATCCAAGCTTCCTGTATGCTCACACATAACACAGTTGATCAGGATCTCTTCCTTCCCCTCATTTATCCACGTTAGCAGCCCGGTAGTCTCTTCTGCTGTGCATTATTTTTGTCTGTAATTTTTGGGAAAGAGAAGTACCAGCAGTTGAAGGATGATTTGGGGAGAGACATTTTTTATTGCTTAAATGATTCTTCTCAGGGAGAGAACTGAAGCCAAAAAGGGATCATTGCGAACCTAAAGGAGCTGGAAAAAATTTACGCCCTCTAAGGCATTTTAAGCCTTTGGAACTATTTTGAGTGAAAGGACTTATTTTAGGTTTGCAGAGAGCCCTGTTTTTCATGAGAGGGGAGCTCGGCTCCAGCCAGCTGGTATGGGGATTGGGAGTGCCAGCTCTAGAACCACACTGCCTGGGTTCAAATACTGCCTCTACCAGATGGCAGGTGGTTGGACTGCCCTGTGCCTCAATGCCTCAAAAAAAGGGGGGGGCGGGCCATACCTGTTAATATTACTTACCTCATGGTATTGGGGGTGAGGGTTAAATGAGGAACATTTATGTGCTTGTGATTAGGTCTTGCTCAGTTGGAAGAGACCAAACCTGACACAAATGAGCACAAGCCAAAAGGCCATGTATTGCTCACCAGAATGAAAGTCCAGGATGAAGGCTGCATTCAGGGCTCCAACAATGTTCTCAGTACCTTGCATATCTTTACCAAGATGGCAACAGCAGCTCCAATCCCTGTATTATTTCAGGAAAAGGGTCCTATGTCATTGGCTCTGACCAGTCATCACGGCCATCTCTGACCCAGTATTGAGGTATCAGTTCATATATGATGCTGCAGTGGCATAGGTCCGGGTCATCCAGCTCCCCTGAGGAGCTGGGGTTGCATGTAGCTTTGAGAGAACCACAGGGCCTGAAGGTGTGTGTATGTAATTACCCTGGGGGTAACTGTGGTTGTTTGGTTACCAGGGAAGGTAAGCAAAGCAGAGCATCACTCAACATGCTTAACACAGTGATTGGCTTACTTACAAATTGAGTGGTAGCTGGTGCTATGGTTGTCGTTATTGGTTCCATGAGGAAGGGACCCCAAAGCAAGTATCTTTGAGATACTGAATTAGTGACCACATTCCATACTGGGGTCGAAGAAGTTCACATCTCACCCCCGCCACCTGTTTATCACCCCTCCACCCCCATGCTTTTGCCTCGCTGTTTTTTCTATCCCACGTTACCCTCTTCACTTTCCTGTTAATTATTACAATACAACTTACCCTTCAAAGCCCACCCTGTCTATGACTCCCACCTGCTGTCTCCAGCCCTTTCTCACCTCCCTCAGCCCAGACCTCTCAATGCCTGTACATAAGGCATTCCAGGTGTGAAATCTCTTTGAAAATTATAAAGCACTATGCCTTCCACCCAATATGCAACTCTAAAATATTCATTGTTATGCAATCATTGTATTATATCATGGTGGTTTAAAATATAGAGTTTTGAGATCAGACCTTCCTCCTCCACTAACTTAATGTTGGAACTTGGTGCATATCATGGAACCTTCTGAGCTTCAGTTTCTTCATCTGTGAAGGGCAGATAATACTACCCACTCCATGAGATAACACATACAACCCCCTTTTTCTTGTAAGCAACTTGAAAGTAGGGAATATACCCACCCCACGATCTTTACTTCTTTAAACTTTAGTTATTTATATTATCACTAGAGGCCTGCTGCATGAAATTCTTTCAAGAGTAGGCCTTCCTTCCCCTGGCTGCCGACACCAGCTTCCCTCTGGCACCTGGGACCCAGGCTTTCCTCGCAGCCCTGGCTTCGTCCGGAAGGTCATCTGGAAGGATGTCCAGTCTAATTAGCATATTATGCTTTTATTATTATAGATTTAAGCTGTAACAAGGAGAATCACTGGCTATAAAGAAATACAAAACTCAAACTTGAGAAATAAATGAAATACTTGAAAGTTGTTGTCTTTGAAGTGTGAAAGTTCTGCCCTGGCTGATGTGGCTCAGTTAGTTGGGTGTCATCCTATGCACCAAAAAGTTGCCAGTTCAATTCCCGGTCAGGGCAAATGCCCGGGCTGCAGGCTCAATCCCTGGTGGGAGGCATGTGAGGGGCAGCCAATTTATGTTGTGCTCTCTCATCGATGTTTCTCTCTCTCTCAACCAATAAAATTATTTTTTTAAAAAGTTCAGTGGCTTTTTAAAGTTTCAAGGTCTCTTCTAGATCCAAGATTCTGTGAAACACTAGACTGGGAAGTTTCTGCCACATTGGTTCAATTTTTGTTCTGACACCTCACGCTCTCCCTTCCTTGCCCCTGCAAATGGTGTCCCTGACCCTGTACCTGGGAGGTGGGTGAAGGAAATGTGACAAGTGGCCAAGCGATTTGTCCAGCCTGTGCCATAGAGCAAAACAAAGAGTGATACATTACAGGAGCCTCAAATGTTCTTTGCCTGGAAATGACATAAATATTAGATTTCGCTGAAAAATGACATGTACACATGGGAGCTATTAAGAATTCTTGCAAAAGCAGGGAAGCAGAGAGGCCTACCATCCTCTTAATAAAGTCTGGTTTCCGCTGACAGGCCCCAAAGTAAATGCACCTGGATGGATGCTCGCTACCTCTGGGCAGGTTGTAGGAAGCAGCCAGCTGTCTGATGCAGAGAAGCAGAAGTCTTCCCTTCTCCACGTTATGTGAGGGTGTGGCGCAGAGGAGAGGGAGCCAGATGGGCAGTCAACAGGACCCAGACCAGACATTGGACATCCTCACATTTTAGCCAGCAATTTTCAGTTGTGACAGACACAAACCTACCCAAACCAGCTTCTTTCAAGAGAGCAACGTAGGCTAGTAAATTATTTTTTTGAGGTAAAATTCATAACATAAAAGTCACCATTTTCATCATTTGAAAGTGTGCAATCCAGTGGCTTCCAGTTCATTCAGAGTTGTGCCACCATCATCATTATTTAGTTTGAGAACTTTTTTTTAATCACCCCCCAAAAAGAAGCCCTGTGCCAATTAAGCAGATGCTTCCCATTCCTCCTCCTCTCCAGCCACTGTCAACCACTAATCTGCTTTCTGTCTTTGTGGATTTGCCTATTCTGGGAATCTCTATATATAAAAAGCCAGCTACCAGAACGCTGTAACAACTGAAACGCTGTAATGACTGAAATGACCAGTTGCTATGACGCTCACTGCTGCAGGTAAAACGGCCTGGTCAGGGGCGGGGCCAGACGGGCAAACCCGTGCCCCCCACGGCCCTTCTCCTCTCGCCAGTCCTGCCCCTGATCGCCCCCCCCCCCCCCAACTCGCCACCCCAATAGGGGGCTGGGCTGGCCAGCCAACCTCCTGCAGCCCCTCTCCTTGAGATCAGACCTTCCTCCTCCACTAACTTAATGGCTGGCCCTGCCCCTGATGGGCCCCAACCACCCCCATTGGCCCGCAGCCCCTCCCCCTGGCCGTCCCCCCATCACTCCCCCAATTGGGGGCAGGGCCCACCAGCCAATTGCCTGCAGCCCCTCCCCCTGGGCCCACCTGGCCCTGATTAGGTTCCGATCAGGGCGGGCCAAATGGCCAACCTCCTACTGTCTCTTCCTCCTGACAGGCCCTGCCCCAATCTGCCCCAATTGGGGCCGGGCTGGTTGGACCCCACCCATGCATGAATTCGTGCACTGGGCCTGTAGTTTTGTATGAATGGAATCATATAGCATGTGGCCTTTCGTGTCTGGCTTACTTCACTTGGCATAATGATTCATTCATGTTGTACTTCATTCCTTTTCATGGCTGACTAATACTCTGTTGTATACATATACCACATTTTTGTTTATCTATTGATCAGCTGAGGGACTTTTGTGGTTCTTACGTTTTGGCTATTATGAGTGAACTGTTGACTTTTGCTTTTCCATGAATGTTGGAGAAATACCTGTCTAGGTGGCTTTACATAACCTTTTAGTCCAGGTAGCCCACAGAGTCCCTAGCACAGGGACTCTGCCAGGTGTGGTCATGAGGCAGTCATCTTCTGGACAGAGGACGTGAGAAAGACCCTGTGATGTGGGGGTGGGGCAGCTTCTCTAACAGGAGCACGAGGGTAGAGCAGGTATGCCTGGCATCTCTGTTACACAGTAATTACGCTTGCCTGTCACTTACCTAATGCCTTCTCTGTGCCTTGTGAGGTAGGTAGCTTTATGCCCATTGTATGAAGGAGTACTTTGGTGCCTGGGTCTGTTTCCTGAATGATACAAGGTGTATCCTACTGGGCCTAATAATTATTAGGAGACTTGACTAGATTGCTCATGAGAAGCTCTTGTAAGTTGTTAAGAGCTATAGCATCCTGTGCACACCAGTTGGCCATCCTTCCCAGGCGCATTAATTATTCTTTTCTCCAGGCCTCCATGGTACTTTGTTTACACCTCAATGCCTGCCCCTGCAGCATTGCATTTTCTGGAGCATATTGTTGGCTGGCGTGCAAGCTCCTGGATCTAAGGAGGGGAAGCAGCCCAGGACCTAGCTGGGGTGCCTGGTACACAGTAGGTGCTTGATGAATAGGGAGCCAGTGAATGATGGAAGAACTCTTGATCCCTTCCACTGCCAGGGACAAACACCCATGGGCTTACGGTTTCATTTCTCCACCAAAGGAGTGATGCCACTCATCCAGGCAAAAGTGCCTGATGGTTTTCTCTCAGCCCCTGCTTCCTTTTCCTGTTCCCTCCATCCCCCCAGCAAGTCTTCCCCATTCAGCACTCCTAGTGCTTTGCACACCAAATGGATGGGCTGAAAAGCACTCTTCCTCGGTAGACAGCAGGGCCCAGGAGATACTGCAAAGAGCTGGAAGCAGGTGCCTCTCTGGCCCTGGCTTCCCAGCCCTGGCTGCTGCTGGGCATGAGCTTCGCCTTCCCCTGTGCCTGCGTCTAAACCTCTCTCACCTCGCAGGAGTGGTGAGCACGCGTAGGTGATGGCTACCTGGGGCTCTGAGCCTCCCAAACGGGGTTATAGCACATTTATGTGTGATACTTATCAGATTATCTAATGGGTGGCTCTGAAGTCGTCTTTTCTCCCATGGATTCTCCAGATGCCAGTCTTTTTGCAGTTCCACAGTTTGCTTGTTTTGGAAAAGACATGGAAATGGGTCAACTGGTTTCTGTCCGGCTGAGTGGGAAGGAACAAATGCGTCCCTGCAAAGCTGAACAGGAGGCTATATTTCTGAAAGTGGGTGTTCAGCGACCAGCGAGCCTGTGGCTTTGCAAACAGTGCGTTTGGGCCATTACCCCGCACGGGTTCCTACTGGTCAGGCATTGTCCTGGCCCTGCTCCAGCTCGCCTGGGCTGCCTGGTCTTCCCCATGGGCTGTTCTCCCAGAAGGCCCAGCAGGGGTGTGAAATCTACAAGGAGGCAAAGTGAGAATAAACAGCCACAGGCCCTGGGCTTGGGTGTAGATGCCATGGACATTGTGTGAAGGAGGACCCTGGAAGATGAATGGGATGGATGGAATATGACAGCAAACTTTCCTATGTTGTGAAACCTAGGAATTCAGAATCTAAAGGGGCATTGCAGGTGGTACAGTTGAGGTTGTTCTGTCCAATATAATACCCATTAGCCACTATTGAGCACTTGAAGGGGGGCTAATCTGAACATGGATGTGCTGGGAATGTAAGATACACACCAGATTTCCTGGACTTCGAACAGAAAAAGTAAAACAGAAAAATCAATTTGTATGGATTTAATGTTAACATTAATATTCACATGTTGAAATGATAATATTTTTTGATGTATGAAGTACAATCAAATACTTTGAAAAATTAATTTTCAAATGTGGCCTTTTAACTTTTTAAGTGTGGCCACCAGACAACATTCAAGTACATATGTGGTTATTTCATATTTCTATTGGACAGCTCTGGGTTAGAGGTTGAGAGTGGGGTTCTGGAGACAGACTATGTGGATTTGAACTCTGACGCCACAAATCGCCAACTGTGCGACCTCGGGCAAGTCACTTGACACAGTGGATTTCAGACCTTCCGCAGAGACCCACGGCGGTTGTTTTATTTTATAGCATTACTCATTGTGCACACACAAACACATACACACACTGCAATAGCATTGATGAAGGAAGACTTAACCGCGGGGGTTGCATTCTGATCTGTTGTGTTCTGTTTCTTCCCTCTCCTTCTCTATTCATTGACAACAACGTTTATCATGCAACTCCCTGCCACTGCTGAGCCCCTGAGCTGGGGGTAGTAGGTCTGGCAAGATGGTCCAGAGACCAGGGCACCGCTCACCCAGCAAGGCCGGCTCCATGTTCTCCATGGACATTGTCCCTCATGCCAACTCTCAAGCCTCAGTTTCTCCATTTGTCAAAAAGAACAAAAGCTTCAGAGGGCTGTTGTGAGGTCTTGAAACAGTTTAAGCCCATGTGTCTTTAATTGCTCTTGGAAGGCCTGTGCCCTGGCATGCCGTGGGGAGGACAGGAAAGGGGACAGATGTCTCTTGTCACAGAGCTAGTCATCTGGGGTGTTTTCATGCCCTGCTCTTCTCCCTGTTGGGGAGGGGGATTCCCACCCTAGGGTTATGAGGACAGCGGCTGAACACACGCTACCTGACACTGCACAGATGGGACCTGCAGCAGCACATTAGTCACCTGTCCTCACAGCAGGGGGATAAGGATACTGCATACCACTCGGGGCCATGTGGGGTTGCAGTTATTCTGGGGGCTGGCAAGGACCTGACCCACCACTCAGGGATGAGCAGGAACTGTGTCTGGTCCCCTTAGTACAGAGGACTGTACTTGTGTCAGGGGAGCTTGTGGTTAGGTCATTTGAAGCCCTCCCTGTTTCAGATGTCAAGGCAGCACATGATATAGAAGCCCAATTTCAGGCCTTCCATCTCATGGTGGGGGAGACGCATGTGGCATGAGCCTTTCTAATGCAATGAGGTTCTGGAGGGGACATATATCTCCCAGAGTACACCCAACTCCAAGTTCAGGAGGAGCTTGGGAAGAATTCCTAGAACTCATGACATCCAGCCTGGGACCTAATAGGATGAGGATGGAAGGTCAGTCAGAGGTCAGGGCCTGGGTCACAGAGAGCTTCACCTGCACAAAAGGTGGTGGTCAGAGCCTCCATCTGCCTCCTAAAGTGACCTTGAGAGGGTGTGTCCCACAGCATTTCACCTTCTACCTGCCCCCTATTCATTCTTCAGGCCACTCTCCCTGCATCAGCGGTTCTCAAAGTGCAATCCCAGACCAGCAACATGTGCATCCCCTGAGAGCTTGTCAGAAATGAAGGTTCTAGGGCCTGTTCCAGAGAACATGATATTCCAGTGTTGAGACCCTTGGAATATACCCATGCAATAGCCTTTGGCAAGATGGGTTTGGATTCTGAGTTTGGATCCTGTTTTCCACCACTTAGTGTCTGTATGACCTCAAGCACGTCACCTAATGTTTCTGAACTTCAGTTTACTCATCTGTAAAATGGATATCATGACAATAGCCATCTCCTTGGGTTTCTTGGGGATTACATGAAATGTCATAGTAAAGGGTTGAGCACAGTGTCTGTCATTTAGTAAGTGCCCAGTAAATATTAATGATTATGATAGATCTTCCAGGGTTTGAATCTCATCTTCATCATCCAATAGCTAAGAGGCCTGAGAAAGTTACCTCTTTGGTGCCTCAGGTTCCTCATCTGTGAAATGAGGATAATAATTGTCTAAATTAAGAGTTGTTTTAGCGAGATGATGACTGACTGCAGAGTGCTGGCATGAAAGCAGTACACAGTGAAGGTCAGCTGTTACTATTATAATTCACAGTCCTTTAATGGACACTTCTTCCTGGCCCCCTCCCATGTCATCACTTGGAAAGTGCCAGCAGAGGCAGAAAGAAATTGGGTACCACCAGCCCCAAACAGTGAGCTCCCACCTCCTTGGGGAAGGTCCTCTAGGCCATTCATTCTTGCCTTTTTTCTTCCCTCCTAATTTGATGTCTCCGTGTCTCCAGAGAGCTCACTCCAGGTCAGTCACGACCTTTTCTTAAAATTTTAGGCAATATTTTTTTGTTGTTGGATTTTCTTTGTAGCTCACTGTTCTCCTCCCCTCATTCCCCGCCTCCCCTTCCTCCGGGCACCAGGAGCTTATAGGATTTCATGCATTTTAATTAGAAAAGAAATCCACTGATAAGGTGGGAACATTTGTCTACCTCAGGCAAACCTGAGATGCTTAGGCCCACAGATTCTTGACTCAGTGTGGGGGAGGCCTCACCCACCCATCTCTGCGCTGCCTCTTTCTCCAGAGAAATGATTTTAATGAAGTTGTCCTGCAACTCTGGGGCTGAATATATGGCGCGAGTCTTCATTATGCAAGGCTCAGGTTCCTTTCTGCGTGCTTACTTTGTCATAATCTTACTCCCATTAGTATTGCTTTTTAAACTAGCTACTCCTTCCAGAAGGAAAGAGAAGGTGGCTCTCATTTACTGAATGCCTACTATGTACTGAGCATTTGTGCTTGACAAATGCTACATTACTTGATCTTTATCTAAATGTAAGAGGTGAGTGGTGTTAGGCCCATTTTGCAGGTGGAAAGACTAGCACCCAAAGAGGGTGTGGAGAGCAGCACACACTCTTGGCAACACTGTGCAGAAAGTGACATTTTTCGGATCTGTGCCTCCCTCTCGGAGCCCGTCACCTCCAGGATTTGGGTGTTCTGCCTATGGCTGCTCAGGGTGGTCCAGTGAGACCTCCATCTTCCCAGGCCAGCTCACCCCAGCAGAGGATCATATTTTCTTTCCTTCTTTAACTTTTATTTTCATGAAAACTTGCATGTTCTTGATTCCATTCATTCAGCATCAAATCTCTTTCAAAACTAATGTAAAAAGTGAATTCCAGGGAGAGTGATGACAGCCCGGTGCTGTGGTTTTTAAGGCCCAGGGCTAAAGTGATGGGCCTGGGCCACTTGGCCACCATGTGCCAAAATGGGGACAAAACTCTTGCTCTCGGACTTGGAGTGCGGTGGCTTTAATCTGTAGGTGTGGGTACTCTCAGTCTGGGTGTTGTGGTGCCTGTACATGAACGGTGCTTTCAGGTAGGCAGAGAGGAAAGGAGGTGAGGGTCCAGGTGTCATTTCACCTGTGTGGTTAACTCTGCCCCCTTTGCCTGCTCTTCCTTTCTAGTACGAGGATGTAGTGATGGTTTTATGTTGCCTGGTTTTTAATAAAATGGGAGACATAAAAAATACGTCCCCTCTAAGTACACCTACAGTGAGCCTTCAGGCAGCCCTTCCCAGCCCTGCTCTACCTACTACTGCTTCGGAAACTCGCCTCACTTGGGCAGCTCATCATCAAATCTCAAGCTCCCACCCGAGTCCCTAACACGCCACAGCCCCTTGAGTGCTGCCTCCGTGTGCCACCTGCATTCGGTTCAGGGGAAGGTGGATTTTTTCCAAGGGGAGGGAGCCCTGGCTTCCCAGTATCCCTTTATGCTGGTTGCTGCTTGCAGATGTCTTTCTGGTAAGTGCAGATTATCTGACACCTGCACCATATGCTAACAACTAATTAGAGCATAACCAAAATATTGCAGAGCCGTGTGGCTCCCTGAGCTGCAAGCCCCGGCTTAAATGCACTTTCTGCTGTAATTTAAGTAGTGCGTGTGTGGATTTGATGAAGGCGTTTTAGTTAAGTATCACGTCCCAGGCTGGGTCCTAATGCTATTCTGGCCCTCAGCATCTTCAGCCTGCCGAGTCCTCAGACGGGTCATGCAGGTGAGAATCGCTTCTGATTGTGGAATCCTGATTCAGCTGCAGCTCGGAAAGGGCAGTGACAGGCCTAAGGCCACATGGAGCAAAGGGCAGAGTTCACTCCCTGTCTGTGCATGGGCAGCCCCTGGATTAATCATCACCTCCTCAGGGCATGTCTTTGTCACCTTCTGTCTATCCACCATGTGGCCCCTGCCCATTATTCTCTAGCCAACCCTAGTATATTTCCTTCCTAGTACTTTGCAAGTCAAAATCCCTCAATATTTCCTCTCCCTGTCAGTCTCACCCTTAAGATTTCCCCCTCTGTTTATTCAGTCAACAAATATTTGTTGAGCATGCCCTGTGGGCCAGGCCCCATTCTTGGAGTTGGGGGTATAAAAGTGAGCAAACCAGAGAAGGTCTCTGCCTTCATTGAGCTTACATTATGGTGGAGATAGGAAAAGAAAATAAATAAATGTGTATGTGAGAGAATGGAGAAAAATGAAACATGTAAGGGGAGAGGGTATGACAGGGATGCAGGCTGCTCTGTTGGCTAGGGTGGTCAGTCAGGAAAACTTCTTCAGAGAGGTGACATTGAGCAGAGATAGAGTGAGAACAAGGAACATCGTATTTGCTTCACTCATTGGTATCCCCAGGTACTAGCCCAATGCCTAGCACAGGGAAGGGGCTCCCTAAATATTGTGAAATGAAAAAATGAAGGAATAATAGAATGCATAGAAGAGAATGGAACCTAGATCTGTAGCTTTTCTCACATTGTTCTAGTGCCCCTGGGGAGAGCATCAAGCCAGTTTTCTCTGAGAGGCTCCTCTGGGTGTGTTTGTACCAGGGCAATGTTCTGGGAGGGAGACTAGTGGGAAATGGAGCTTTGGTTCCATAGCTGACTGACCTGAATTTGGTTTCCATGGTGATTTTACCAAACATTTGCCTTAAGGTCTTTATGAAACAGAGGCAGTAGTTTGACTACTAAATTCGTGCAGCCTGGATGTGGAAGAAATGATAAATGATTAAATAAGCACATTTGTACACAGATGTAGAAATAAGTAATACCTAATGAGTTGGGGCCTTGCATTGTGATATTTAATTTTTATAACAATGTCACAATATTGGAATCATTAGACATTCCATCTTGCAGATGAGAAAATGGTAGGTCTGAATGGTTAAGTCACTTATTCCAGGTAATAAATTAGTCAGTGGAAAGGCTAGGATTCAAACTCAATACTCTCTGGGTCTAGAGTCTGAGCTTCTAGCATCCTTCAAGTCTGCCCCCCTCCCTCAATCCCTGGAAATGTCTCTATGCTGCCTTAGTTTCTGTAGCTCATTTTCTATAGCTCAGATAGAAAGATTCTCTTTCTGTAGAATTCATCAATAGTGGCAATTAATAATTTACTAATAACATTAACGAAGCGAAAGAACGCTGGCATGATTTTTTCTCCTGGCATCTTGCCTAAGTGCTTATCCAGCCCAGCTTATTTGATTTACTAATGTAAGTATTTATGGAATGGAAAAGGCTCCCATGACACATTTAGGAAATACAGAGAGCAGATCACTTATCTTTGTGCTCCTTAAAAGACTACCATTTGGAAGGATGAAGAGCATGAGGTCTGTTCTCTCACCCCGTTGACCAACCCTTCTAACTCAGTTTCTGATGAAGGCACACTATCTACCAGCATTTCCTTTGCTCAAATGTGAAGGATTTAGTGAATGCTCGCTTTCCATTCTATCATTATCAATGTGCATTCAACATTTAGGTGGTATTTGTAATCATTTTATGGGTTAGATCTCATCTTGTGATCCAAGAGGAAGACAGATTTCACCCCCATTTGTGGACGAGGAAACCGAGATGGGTAGTACCTTAGATGAGTGTTTCTTTTTTTAAAAAAATTTATTTATTGATGAGAGAGAGAGAGAGAGAGAGAGAGAGAGAGAGAGAGAGAGAGAGAGAGAGCGAGCCCCCTAGGGATGGAGGGAGGAAGAGAGAGAGAAAAAGAGAGAAACACTGATTTGTTGTTATTCTTATTTATGTATTATTCATTGGTGGATTCTTGTATGTGCTCTGACAGGGGTATGAAACCTCAATCTTGGCATATTGGGATGATGTTCTAACTAACAGCTACCAGGGCAGGAGACTGTTTCTTGAAGAGTGGTCTGTGGACCTTCCATAGATGAATTGATTGAACAGCTTATTAAAATAAAGATTCCTGGGCCCTATGTATACTCAGACTCTCTGTGGCTAAGGTCCCCAAGATGCATTTTAAACAAATTCCCCAGATGATTTTAATTGAAGTTTAAGAGTCCCATTTTAGAATTTATGCCAATATATAATTCCAAAGTTTTGAATAGATGATCCCAAAGGCTGACTCTGGAGCATGTCCAGGAAGAATGACCAGGGCTGTGAGGGGGACTCAGGATGCAAGTGTTTGGCCATCAGTTTAAGGAGTTTATAGTGTTAACCCTAGAGAAGAGAAGGGAAGGGAAAGGAAGGAAAGGGGAAAGAAGGGAAGGGGAAGGAAGGGAAGGGAAGGCTTCCATATGGGAAGACCCAGGGAACAGATCTAGGACCAATGAGTTGACCTAGGGAACAGAGCTAGGACCAATGAGTTGGTGGAAGTTATAGTGAAGCAAATTTCAGGAACCTGCTAACAGAGTAGCCCAAGACTAGAAAAGGCTGCTTCTGGAGGGGGCAAGTTTTCCATCAGTCACTGGAGATGTACAAGTTGGACATGACTTAGTAGGTTGGATACAGAAAATATTCATGCATAAAACAAAGGTTAGCCATTAAAATTTACTTTCTAGTACTGACATTTTATTGTTTTATAACTCCTTTCCTCTCTTTTAAAAGGTGGTAATAAAGTGTGTGTGTGTGTGTCTGTGTGTGTGTGTGTGTGTGTGCACGCGCGTGCCTGTGTGTGTATGCAAGGATGTGTGCAGGCTTGTGGGTGTGCCTTACGGGGGAATTATGAGTTACTTAGGGAAGAATTAGAAGTTAATTTATTCATTATTCAATATTTTTTGATTGTCTCTATACGACAATTTCTGTGTCAGGAATTGGTGATTCAGAATTGCCTAAGACACATTTCTCACCCAGAAGAAAGCCTTAGTTTAGTGGAATAGACAGACTACTAAACAGGATGTTATAATGATCTGTGATAAATGTAACGAGAGTAGCAGGTATAGGGCATTTGGGAGTGCTAAGAAGGGGACCTTACTCAGCCTGTGGTGTGTTTGGGGTGGAGAAGAGGGGTTAGGATAGGATTTCTATAGGAGATGGGTATAATTTTGACCACTGAGGAGGTCTGGGAAGGTCAAGCAGAGGGAAGAGAATGAGCTAAGGCATTGGAACAAGAACTGTTGAGAGATGAGTGGAAATGCTGAGGAAGCCTGTGGTTTTGGAGAAAAAAAGCGTGATGCTGTGCAGGTGTGAGATGAGGCTGAGTGTAGAGATATCAGATCACCAATGACTCTGACTCCATGCTAAGGAAAGTGGCCTCTATCCTGGAGGAGCTAGGGGTGACTTAAAAAAATTGAAACAGTGGAGTGATAAGGACTAAGATCACACTGGTGACATTTGGTTTTATCAGTGTTACTGATGAGCAGATGTTAGAATGGCATTTGTGATTTCATTGGCTGATAATCACGGACACCTTGAAGCAACATAAAAAAGGCTGGTGAGCCCAGCCAGTGTGGCTCAGTGGTCGAGCATCCACCTGTGAGCCAGGAGGTCATGGTTTGATCCCGGTCAGGGAACATGCCCGGGTTGTGGGTTCAATCCCCAGTAGGGGGCAAGGAGGAGGTAGCCAATCAATGTTTCTATCTCTCTATCCCTCTCCCTTCCTTGCTCTAAAATAAATTTAAAAAAAAAAATATATATATATATAAAAACAAACGCCAGTGAAACTCAGAAGCCACATACTGTTGTCTCACAAACTCTCCTTGTCAGGAGTAGCCCTGACTTTCTGCCGTCCTTCCTGTCACTACCACTAATGATCCAGTGTCTCATTAGGGAGGCTGTTGAGTAACCTTGCAGACCTACAAACCAGGAGCACTGTTCTCAGCATATGTTTCATAATCCCAAGGGCTCTGCTGGAATCCACCAGGTACACTGGCACCCAGAATACACGCAAACATTTTGCTTTGGTGTTCCATATCTCCCTGCCAAGGCACAGGAAAAGACCATACTTACAAATTTACTCCAAATATTTTCCTTCTTTTGAGTCTCCATTATTTCACATGGATGTAGTAGGCTGAAAAATTTACCGGGGGATTTAGATATATTGCAGGTTTGCTAGATTCCACTTGTGCACATGGGCTCTTGGCTTCCTGTTTATACACAAACATCTCTGTCAACACCAACAGAGGGAACATATGTGTGGTGGCCAATCTCTGTTTGTTTTGCTTATCAGTAAGTTAGACTTACTGATAAGCAAAACAAACAAACAAACAAACAAAAATATGTCCAGGAGAAACCAAGATGGTGGCATAGGTAAGCACCTAAACTTCTGCCTCGCACAACAATTTCAAAACTACAACTAAAAGACAGAATGGACATCATCCTGAACCACAGGAAGTCTGGCTGAGTGGAAATTCTATAACTAGAAGGAAAGAGAAAAGCTCACAGAGAATCAGAGGAGCGGCAAAGGGCTGAGGTACGGAGACATGTGTGCAGAGAAGAAGGGCGGCTGAGTGAGTGCCTGGCTGACTTTCTCTGGCAGGAGGGGGAAGAAAGCCCCCAACTGCACTGAATCCCAGTTCTGGGCGAGCCCCTGGGGACTCATGCTCTTAAGGGGGGAATCTGGACTGTCAGGCAGAAACTCAGGGGAGCTGCAGAAGGCAGAGGTCTGGAGGCATATGCACAAGGGCAGGGCTGATGGGAAGCCAAGACTGTCTGCTCTGCCCTGAGACTCTGCCCCATCCAAGCTGAGCACAGAGACTTTTGAAATTTTGCAAGTCTGATCCTATAAGGTTGTCTCCAGCACCAAACTTCTCCCAGCGTAGACACAGCTGATCCTTACAGCCAACTGGCCTGGAGGTCAATTCCTTCCAGTGATACCAACAACAATTAAGACTTACCTACAACAAGGCTGTACACACAGTCCACAAAGGGGTGCACCAAGAGTGTCCACCTCAGGTTAACTGGGGATGCCAACCCACTGGGCCATATAGGAAACCTAGCATACAAAGCTACCTTACCTACTTAGGGAAGCAGCAAAAATGCGGAGACAAAGAAACATCACAAATGAAAGAAATGGAGGAAAGCAAATGACTGGATATAGAATTCAAAATTATGGTTATAAGGTTTTTCAAGAATATCCTAGAAAAGGCTGATAAATTTAGTGAGACCCTTGAGGATATGGAAAAGAACCAACTAGAAATTAAACATACACTGACTGAAATAAAAAATATTATACAGAGATCCAACAACAGACTAGAGGAATGCAAGAATCAAGTCAAAGATTTGAAATACAAAGAAGCAAAAAACACTCAACCGGAAAAGCAAAAAGAAAAAAGAATCCCAAAAATTGAAGATAGTGTAAGAAGCCTCTGGGACAACTTCAAGTGTACCATCAGAATTATGGGGGTGCCAGAAGAAGAGAGAGAGCAAGATACTGAAAACCTATTTGAAGAAATAATGACTGAAAACTTCCCCCACCTGGTGAAAGAAATAGACTTACAAGTCCAGGAAGCGCACAGAACCCCAAACAAAAGGAATCCAAAGAGGACCACACCAAGACACATCATAATTAAAATGCCAAGAGCAAAAGACAAAGAGAATTAAAAGCAGCGAGACAAAAACAGTTAGTTACCTACCAGGGAGCACCCATAGGATTGTCAGCTGATTTCTCAACAGAAACTATTCAGGCCATACGGGAGTGGCAAGAAATATTCAAAGTGATGAATAGCAAGAACCTACAACCAAGATTACTCTACCCAGCAAAGTTATCATTCAGAATGGAAGGCCAGATAAAGAGCTTCACAGATAAGAAAAAGCTAAAGGAGTTTATCACCACCAAACCAGTATTATATGAAATGCTGAAAGGTATTCTTTAAGAAAGAGGAAGAAGAAAAAAGTAAAGATAAAAATTATGAACAACAAATACATATTTATCAACAAGTGAATCTAAAAATCAAGTGAATTAAAAATCTGAGGAACAGAATAAACTGGTGAATATAATAGAATCAGGGGCATAGAAAGGGAGTGGACTGATAATTCGCAGGGGGAACAGGGTGTGGGGGGTGCAGGAAGAGACTGGACAAAAATCGTACACCTATGGATGAGGACAATGGGAGGGAGGTAAGGGCAGAGGGTGGGTTGGGAAATGGGTGGAGGGGAGCTATGGGGGAAAAAAGGAGAAACAATTGTAATAATCTGAACAATAAAGATTTATTAAATTAAAAAAAATTTTAAAAATGTCCAAAGACCCACTGTTTTCTGCTTCCTTTTGCTTGTGGAGGTATTTTGTCGTGTTGCTAAGCTACCACTGCTGAAGGATTCTACTTTGGGGAATGGAAGTTATTGAAAAATATCTAATGAACATCCTATCAAAGACTTTTTTTGCAGATTGGTAAGGGTCTGCAGTGGGCTGAAGATGTTAGGTAGATGAACTAAAAACCCAGAAGGTCTTAGAGACAAATACCACAGACACATAAGAAACATTCTGATCACAATACATAGTTAAAAATTGGAGTACATCACCATGGAAAAGAGTCAAGTTAGGAAGTTGGAGTATCCTATATAAATAAAAGCCTAATATACTGTCTGATTGTCCGGTCATCCGTTCAACCAATCAAAGTGTAATATGCTAATGATCTGCTAAGGTCGCTCAACTGCTCACTATGATGTGCACTGATGACCAGGGTGTAGACGCTCTGACCGGTAGGTTAGCTTGCTGCTGGGGTCCAGCCGATCAGGACTGAGTGAGAGGGGCTGGACATGCCCTGGAGGCCTCCTGCAGTCCCTCCCCAGCTGGCTAACCTCCCGTATTCCTCCATGGCCCTGATCATGAACTGGTGGGGTCCATCAGCCCGGCCTGTACCCTCTCACAATCCAGGACCCTTTGGGGGATGTTGGAGAGCCAGTTTCGGCCCGATTCCGTAGGCCAGGCCAAGGGACCCTGCTGGTCCACAAATTCGTGCACTGGGCCTCTAGTTTAATAAACTGTCAGTTGCCTTCTTGAAAATCTCACAGAATAGATTAAAGAGAAGGAATAGTACTCTTCCTCAAAGAGCAAATGGTGATTACCTCTTTGCTGGACCAGTTCCTGCTGAGATGTTCAGGATTCCTAGAGATTTTTTCATTCACTTATCAAATAATTATCAAGCTGGACACTAGGTAACAAGACAGATAAGGCCCTTACCCTCATGGAATATACTTTCTGCTCTTGCTGCAGCTTCTCTTGTATTTGTCAGGATTCTGTCTGTGCAAGTGACGGAAACTCACATTATCCTGGCATGAGTTAATAGAGAATAAATTTACTCTAAAAACTGTGAAGCCCAGGAGTGGATTCGGACATGGCTGGATTCTGTGGCTCGAATGATATTGGGGAAGCTGTCTTTCCCCCTTCACCTCCTGTCTTTGCTTTTCTCCGTTTGTGAGGTCATTCTATCACACCACAGAGAGGATTCTTCCTATAGCCACAGAAGATGGTTTCTCTAAGATCCAGGCTTACATGGTCCCAATGCAGGACTCCTAGAGAAGGAGAACTTCTCCTTCTCAATGCCTATATAGCAACCTTCTAGAGGAATTCTCATTGGCTCTACTCAAACTATGTGCTCATCCCTGGACCAATCAAAGTTGGTTCTGTGCAAGATGAAGAATCTGGAGAGAGAAATGTATTAGCAATGAACAAGAAAACTTTACACCCTGACCAGCTGAGCTAGTCAATGTAGAAACCTCACAAATACTCTAAACCCTATTCTCAGAAGGCCTAAGTCAGCACCTGCCAGACACAGCCCTTCCTGTTGCCTTACTCACACTCAAGCAAAAGCAACTTATTAGGAGAAGGGCCTCGTGGCTTATCAGGGGAAGAAAATCAGGACCTTTTTACTCTTTCCACTGGAAGTCTCAGCCTAGATACAGTGGCTCCATGATTTATTGACTAATACCAGGACTAATAAAAGCTAATAAAACTATAAAGTCTGGCAAGACACAAATACAAATGGTGTCACCTTCAAGTGACCCATACTCCCTCACCTGCAGTTTGTATCATGAGCCATAGTAGGTAACGGGGAGTTTCCTTAGTCAGCTTACATTCAGTTTCAAGTGGGGAGATACATACAAGAGTTGAACAATGATCTCTAAAACATAATAACTGTATTTATAGACATCCAATGATGATAAAATAGTGCACTGAATTATTATCATCATCATAGAATAGGACACTAAAGAATAAGGGGCCAACTGAGACTGTTTCTAAGAATTTTCATGGCTTTCTTTGGCTGGAGTTATGCCTGTGGTCATTACGGAAGGCTTTCTGGCCCTAGCCAGTTTGGCTCAGTGGATAGGGTTGACCTGCAGACTGAAGGATTCCAGTCAAGGGCACATGCTCGGGTTGTGGGCTTGGCCCCATGTAGGAGGTATAAAGGAGGCAACCAATCAGTGGTTCTCTCTTATCATTGATGTTTCTACTTCTCTCTCCCTCTCCCTTACTCTCTGAAATCAATAAAAATATATTTAAAAAACAAAAAACTTCACTAACTTTAAAAAAAAGGAAGGCTTTCTGGAAAAGTTGGTCTTAAAAGATGAACTGTAACCCTGGCCAATCAGTTGGTTGGGCATTGTCCCATGCACCAAAAGATTCCTGGTTTGATTTTCAGTCAGGGCTTGATCCCCAGTAGGGGCGTCAATCCCCAGTAGGGAGTGTGCAGGAGGCAGCAGATCCATGTTTTGCTCTCACATAGATTTTTTTCTCTCTTCCTTCTTTTCTCTCTAAAAATCAACTAAGAAAAAAAAAAAAGATGGACTGGAGAAATGATGTGCAGAGGATGGAATTCTTCCCCTGTACTGGTCATGATTCGCTTAACTTCCTCCCATATAAGCTTTATGATATCGTGCTCCTGCCTCTTACTATTAAGAAAGGCCACTGGAGAGACATGAAAGAGCCTACCCTTCTCCTGCATGTGAAAAAGAAGTTTACAAATATTGGCGACTAGAGGGGTGTTTGAAACACTTAGCATAATGTATACTCTCCAAACATAAATATTACTAAAGGAAAATGGGATCTTTTGGGGGCCATTCTGGGCCTTCGAGGTTGACATTAAGTAGATAATGATTTCCTTCCAAAGTTGTGCAATCAGGATTGCCATAGTTACTTCCTACAAGAATGACAACCAATGTATGAATATTGTATCTGACCATTTATGAAGCACTAGGCTGACTCCCTATTACCCCAAACTATCCCCAGGGTAAATATCCCAATGGAAAAACGGGGCTTACATACAAATTATCTGTAGAATAATGTAGCAACCTTTCAGACTTTTAATTATTTTTTCTCAAAGAAACAACATTCTCTGAATCAGATTTTTTGTAATCTCCGGGTTTTACCACAACCTCTGAAACTGGGGTCAGGGCTGTGCTGAGAAAGCCTGCTTCCTTGAGCTGTCCCAGCACAGTGCCTCTGATTATTTGAGCCAATGCTAGGGTGGGTGTTGGTGGCTGGGGTGAGCAAGAGCTGCCAGGCAGTGACCAGATTGCAGGTGATGCTGCAGCACCCAGGCTTTTCTCCAGTCTTGCTGGAGGATGCCTATTCTATTGGATTCTGAATCAGTGCGGAGCCTCTGGAGAGAGGCTTCCTTCCCTCTGGGGGGTGTCAAGAGAGAGTCTTGAAATGAGGGTTCCCTTCCTTTGTTTCAGAAAGATGACTTGCAGGCAAATCTGAGAGACACACTAGGGACAAATTCAGAGAAGAGACATCCTAGTCTGGACACCATCTTGAAGAAGATGGGAGACCTGGGCCCGCCAGGAATGAGCTATGTCCTTGGGTAAATAAATGGCTTTACCCCTTTGAGTCTTGGTTTCTTCAGGTGTGAAGCAGGATGAATAGTACCCATTTTGCCAGCTTAAGCTAAGTAACTGGAATGATAATAATCAAAATTGTTAATATATATTGAGCTTTCTTTGCATCATCTATTTGCCTTGGGGGATTAATCCTATAATCTTTCTGTGTATAGATTTAATGTAACCATTTTCTACATAAGGAAACCGAGATTTGGAAGAGATGAACAACTTGTTTAAGATCACATGACTGGTTCTGCATATAAGTGAAATCATATGGCATGATTTTTTCTGCCTGGCTCATTTCACTCAGCATAGTACCCTCTGGTCCATTCATGTTGTCGCAAATGGCAAGATGTCATTTTTTTTATGATCGAGTAATATTCCATTGTGTGTGTGTATACACATACATATCACATCTTCTTTTTTCATTTGTCTATTGATGGGCAGTTAGGTTGCTTCCATATCTTGGCTATTGCAAATAATGCTGCAGTGAACATACGGTTGAATATTGAAAAATAAAATTATTTTAAAACAATGATCACATGGCTGGTAAAGGCAGAGCCACCTTTCCAATGAAGGCAGTTTCACTCCAAAAGTAGTGCTCCTAACCCCTACACCACAGTGCCTGGCACAGCGTGCATGATTCATGAAGGATAGCAATGAGAAGTATTTGGGATAAAGGCTGTAGAGAGACTGGTTGGTCATGGAGTGGTGTTGGGTAGGCTTTGGTGGCAGGGTAGAAAGTAGGCGGGGAGACTTCCACCCACCTTCCTACTCCAGGCGGACCCCTAGTTCACTGCAGTGGCCAGTCTGAGTCAAAGGCTGCCTTTTCTAAAGGCTTTGGGTCTCACTATGGTTTCGTTTGGCTCAGATAAATGCAGGGACTTTCTGCAGAGGGACCCGCCAGAAGAGAGTTGGTTTCTGAGAAATTAATTGGAATTTCCTTAGCATTCTACTGGCATCAGCCTGAACGTTGTTCATCTCCAGTAGATTATCATTAATCGGGTGAGCGGGGAGAGAAAAACAATCTCTGATAGCTAATTTATTCCTGTCTCCAGGGTGAAGGGGTGGGAGTGGGCTGAGGTGTCTGGATTTACTTTGAGGGATTTGGGCAGAAAGCCCAGTGGCCGATGGTATGGTGACCTGATTTAAATAGAGAGATTAACGACTTCTGGTATCAACAAGGGTTAGGAAGAGAGTTTTCTGAGGCCTGTAATTATTATTACATTTTTCTTCTTCTCAGCTTTGGGTTTTTACTCATCTCCTCTCATAAATCCTCTCCCAAAACAAAATCTTCCAATTAGTGTTTGTTCTTGTCCAATTAGTGTGTTTTTGGGATGCTGGTTTTCCAGTAGCCAGGAGCCATTTTTTTTTCAATAGTAGATGTGACTTCTGACACCTTATGCTCTTCTGTATTCTCTCTGTACCTGCTCTCCTACCCATCCTTGTTGTCCAACATGGCCTTCAGCTTTAGTCTGGGAGGTTATGGTTTTGATACCTAATAGGATGATTATGGGGCTTCGGTGCTGGAAAGTTTAGGTGTGAATGCCAGTCTAGTTGTGTGGCCGTAAGCAAGTAGCTTAACTTCTCTGGACATTGATGTTCTTGTCGGTAAATGGGAATGATCTCGACTGCTACACAAACTGCAGCATAGGTTCGATGTGACCCGGTGTGTTGTGTCCAGACCACAGCAGGTGCTTCATGCCATTCTCCTTCCCTGGACAAAGCAAGGAGGCACTGTCATGTCGAGGTGTGGCTGGGAGTCTTCCCTGCAGCCCCATGTTACCTTGGGACTTACGGAGCAACCACAAGCTAACACCTTCTAGGTGCCTGCCCTTTGAAGGCACCCTGCTGTCCTTAGGCTGGCCTGGCTTCAGCTCTGGCTAATGGGCTCCAAGCATTAAGAAATCTTCTCATAACAGAATCAGCAACACCCCTGTGAAGCTAACCTGCCAGGCATGATTTGTATCTCTTCCCTCAGCCTCTTTGTCCACTTTACTTCACTCCACAGACACCACTGTAAGGCCCTTGCCTCGTGAGGTCCAGGGGATTCAAGGAGGAATCCTCACCAGTGGCCTCTTTTATATTCCTTTGTTCTACTCCCACTTGTCCCACTGTGCACAGAAGATTAAGGCTTGTGTTTGAGTGATGGGCTCTGAAGTCAGACTCTTGGGTTTGACATAGTATTTAATTTTGCACATTTCAAAGTGATATAAATGGAATCATGCTATGTAAATTATTTTGCAGTTTGCTTTTGTTGTTCAATATTATGCTCCTGAGGCTCATTCCTGTTGTATCTTGTAACTTTAATTCATTTTTCCTATGATATAGTACTCCACAATATGACTATGTCACAAATTACCAACTCAACAGTTGATAGACAGTTAGGTTATTTCCAATTATTTTTTTGAAAAAAAAAAGATTTTTTATTGATTTCAGAGAGGAAGGGAGAGGGAGAAAGAGATAGAAACGTCAATGATGAGAGAGAATCATTGATCAGGTGCCTCCTGCATGCCCCCTAGTGGGGATCGAGCCCACAACCAGGGCATGTGCCCTGACCAGGAATTGAACCACTGAGCCATACCAACCAGGCCCAGATTTTTAAAATTACTATAAGCAATGCTGCTATAAATATATATTGAATGCTGGTGTACATGTGAAAGAGTTTCTTAAGAGCAAGTACCTGAAGTAGAAACTTGGAAATTGCTGGGTCATGGGTATGCCCATTTTCAAATTTATTACATAATGCCAAATAGTTTCTCAAAGTAACTATACAAAAGTCACTTTCCCTAGCAGTATATAAATATTCCATTACTTCACATTCCTGTTACCACTCGATATTAGTAGACTTCTCCTCCCCCTCCCCCCCCCCCCCGCCACACACACACAATTCTGGTGTGTGTTTAAAATAGCATCTCAGGATTTCATTTGATTTGCATTTCTCTGATATCTAGTGAGATTGAATATCTTTTTATATATTTATTAGGCATTTGGATTTTCTCTTTGTAAAGTGTATGTCTGAATCTTTTGTTCATTTTTCTGTTTTGTTGTTCATCCTTTCTCTTATTTGTTTTCAGAAGATTTGTATTTTTTGTACACTAGATTTTTATTGTTGTTACAATTATTGCAAATAGCTTCTTTTCATTTGTAACATATCTTTCCACTCTCTTGATGGAGGGTTCTTCATTTTAATGCAATCTAGTTTCTAAGAGATGAAATTGAGGCTTAGTGTCTTCTGTAAGGTCTTTTTGTAGGTAGCTGAGACAGATTTAAATCCAGATCTGAGTACAAAAATTGATTTCTTTTTGTCAGACCATCTCTAGGCAACAGTGTCTAAAAGATGGTCAGACATAGAGCAAGAATTCATGAAAATTTTGTTAGATTATTTCCTGGCAGAATGGTTGTCCAAATAAAATAAGGAGTTTTTACGAAAATGAAATTTAGACACATCCATTTCCACCATATACCAAGTTTAACCCCTTCTTTTTCCCTGTGGTGGTGGGATTTTTGTTCAAGCTCTGTTTATATAGCTCATAAACACCAGTGTCAACCAAATCTAGGTAGACTGACTCGTGTGTCTTTGTGTCTGTGTGTAATCCTGATGGATAACACCCCAGATAAAGAGAAATCAAGTTGTCTCTCTAAATGAGCACAAGAAGATTTGGGCATCTGTTCCTTTTAAACCAAGCATATTTTCATTGTCATAAGACATTTGATATTGAGTTGGTGAGTGGAAATACAAATGCATTAGGAGTGCAGCATCTCAGTGAATATCTCCTTAATCACCGAGAGTGGGACTTCTTCATTTAAATTTCTGATTAGATATGTTGGGCACAGACAGCACCACTCTGATCTCATTAGCCCGAATGATAATGTGCACTAATTACCCCTCTTCCAAAGTCAGGGGTTCATTTATTACCTATGTGGATGAGCCCTTTCTTCACCCTCAGCATCAGAGTGAAAAATGAGCTTGGGAAAAGGATGGAGGTGCTGGGGAGGAGCAAGAGGCCCATAAGTGAGATGGTTTACGTGGAAGGAACAGTGGGGCCAGGTAATTTGTGCTCATGCCCAGCAAGCTGAAACCTGACTTCTAGATTTTACTGATGGCCAAATGATGTGCAATGTGTACCATGTTTTTTCTCTCTAGGAAGTTAGATTCTCCTTGGCCAGTTGATATAGAAATATGATAGCCAAATGCTAAAGTCTATGATATAACTACACTAGGAATTTTGGATGATAGAGATATAACCGTCACTCAACTTGAGATATCTGGGACTGCTCTGTTCCTGACATGACCTTCAGGCCCTGTGGTGTCTGAGTTAGGGCCTCAGGATTCGGTGAGCCCATGTTAGTAAGGCTGTGTGTGGGGTGGGGAGATGGAAATATTTTCTACTCCCTCTCACCATGGAGACCATGGGAAGCAGCCTTGGGATTTACCAATTCTTCCAAAACACTACGGATCTAGTTCTGATCTCAAAGGAGTAATTTCCAAGTTGGTTTTCTAATACTTCCTCCGTGCATAGATTTGGAAGCTTAGAGGTGTTCTAATCTTAAAACAAGGAAAACCAAAGCTCATAGGAAAGAAATTTTTGTTTGGCTCACATTCCCAAAAGTGTTCTTTTCATCTGGTATAATATATTGTGGGAGTATACATTAATTCATTTTTTTCAGGGGCAGTTTGTCATATCTATTAAAATTATATATGTATGCCTGTTGACCCAGAAATCCCACACCAGAAACTTATACTACAGAATATTTGCTTAAGATTCAAAGATATATATTTATATTATATACATCTATATGAAGAAATACATACACACACATATCTACCTCTGTGTCATCTACATCTTATACATATCTACCTCTGTGTCATCTACATCTTTAGAGAGATCTTTATTGCAGAATTGTTTTTAATAGGAAAAAATGGAGCTAGATCTAATATATACTGGTAGGAGATTGGTTAAATAAATAATGGTGCACAGTGTAGTATGATTCAATACTAAAAAGAATGCAAAGGTTTTTTTGCAGTGGTATGGGGAAGGTGTCCAAAATCCACTCAGTGAGAAAAACTGGCTATAGGACTGTATATAGTATAGTACCCCATCTGCGTGAAGGAGTTTGCATTTATTAGTGTACCTGTCAGTGGTTCTTTGGGTTATCTCCAAGAGAAGGGTGGAATGGAGGCTGGGAGGGAGAGAGGGACAGAGGAACTTCCTCTTATAAGTTATACATTGCAGCATCATTTGAAATCTCACAACAAGCTGACTTTACATTGATAATCAGCAAAAGCAATAACTATGAAATGCTTGCCATACAGCCCTGATAAAGATGGGGGCCCTCTATCCCAAGGCCAAGTACTGATAGACTGTCAGAATTGCAAAGCAATTAGAAATCATTGCCTTAAGCAGCTGAAATGAGTCCGGCTCAGTGACTGTTAAAAAATAGCATGGCTTTAAGAACAAGACTGACCCAACCACTAGATAATATCCTTAAAAGAGTTGTGTTCATTGCAGATAGAAGATATAATGTGTACCAGACACTGTTTAAGATTAATGTGATCCCGCCACTGTATTTGCAGTTAGAGCCCATGTCTGCCAGTGTCTGTCTTTGCAGAGCTGGTGACACAGCTCCAGGACCTACATGTGGATTCACGGGCATAATGTTGCTTGCACACACTTGATTGCAGCACTAAGATATTCCCTCTTGCCATCTCCTCCTCCATCAAATCACTCTTTTACCCCTTGCTTCCTTCCTCTTTTCCTTCGTTCTCTCTTCATTTCTTCCTTTAGCAAATCTTTTCCTAGCCTGTGCCATGCACTGAATTGGGAAAGCACTAATTAAGTCACAAATTTGTCAGAATTCCTACTCCAAGCAGTGAGTTCATGGTCTACTAGGGCAAATGACCACGAAAACATTGGATGATAAATTCTGATAAGGAAGAGGACAGGGCCAGATTGAATTCAGTGGCCAACAGGGTGGACTCCTGGCTCTGCTGCAAATGTGTGGCCTTGGCAAGTTATCATCTGTAAAGCCATTGCTTCATAGATAATTTGGAAATAGTAGTATTTATCTCCTAATAGTACAGATGTGAAATAAAGCATGTGGTGCCTTTCTTCCCTCTTCTTTCCTTCCCCTTTGTCTTCCTTCCTTCCCTTTCTTTTTTTTGTTGGCTTGTACTGTTAAAACTTATTGATGAAAGAACATCCAACCTATAGAAAAGTTTTATAAGAGTTTATTTGAGCCAAAATTTGAGGACATTTCTGAAAGCAAAATCTCAACAGATTGGAAAATGCTCTGGAGAATGGCAGTTAGAATCAAAGGAGAAGATGTAAGGAGGGTTAATTGAAATCCATTGGCTCTATATTGAGGAACCAGGAGAAAGCAAAGCTGGTGAATCTCTAGGACTGGATAAAAAAGCAAAGTGGAGAAATTATATATATATATATATATATATATATATTCGGTGTGTATAGGATAGTTAATAATTAACATCTACAACCCACAGAGATAGTATGTGGGGAGTAAGATGACAGTGTAGGCCCTTCAATGTAGGGTCTTGTGCTCTGGTCCCAGAAGCCATGCCTTTGAGGGGTGGGAAAAGAAAATCACTCTGACATTTTAAAGACGTTATCCTAGATGCATAAAAATAATGGGCACAGCTCACCTCAGGTAAAGATTGACGTTTGCTAAGGAACCAATAGGCCTGGAATGTGACTACCTGCTGAGGTTGCCCAATTAGGAATTTATGTTCACACCATCCTTTGTGGTTATTTTTGGTTACCGAGGTTATCAGGCCTGCCATGTGGCACCCCTGAGCTTGTCAGGTTTATTGCATAATCCCTTTTTCTTTTGAGGGTATGCTTATTAAAACTGGGGTCAGTGAAACAAGGAAGGGCTTAGGATAGGAGAAGCAGCAGAAGAGAGCCTAGATGGGGCTGCTTTGGCTCCATAAAAACATTATGGGAATGATGCGATCCATGGGGGGGCTGTTGTCAGCTCACTGGAGAGTCAGAGAAAAGAAGACCTTGGAGACAGGTTCAGGGGCTATCCCAGGACGAGTTGCCACTGCTCATTGCTCCCCTTGTTGCAAGTCTTGTGGGGTCCCTTAGAGTTTAGGAGATGCATGCCTGTGGGAGAAGAAAAAGGCATGGCTGTGCTCCCCAGAGGGAGAGCATGCCTACATAGCCCCATTTTCATTGAAAGATTTAATGTGAATAATGGTGATAAAATGATGTATCAAGTGCTATGGAAGCAGGAGAGACAGAGAGGATGCTTGGATCTCATGCGTGAAGTGAGTGGCATCCTCCCTGGTCCTCCCCTCCTCCTCTTTGGGACCCCCATTCCTCCTTGTGTATTCTCCTTTCTTCACGTGAACTCTCAGGAAATGCTGTGATATGAGATCTCTCCTCTTTAATATGAATTGAAATCACTAACATTTCCTCTCACACGGGTTTTTGCATATTAGCCCCATCAGTCATTGTGGAATAAGTTATTTTTCCCCTCTTTGAGAAGTTTCAGGCCTCAAAGAGTGAGAAGGATTGGCTTCTCCCCTCCCCCTTTTCCTAGGGAAGAGAGTTGCCCACCCACTGAAGTCCCATCTGCTAGGCAACTGCCTATTGTGCTATGGGGATGAGCCTGACTTTGCCTTTAAACTTCCAAGGTCAGCAGAAGCTATATCTTGCAGGCATGTCTCTGAAAGACACATGTAAAGAAACCCACTAAATCATGGTACAAATCAGCCTTTTCATTAAAATGTAGTAGGGTGAGTACTTTACAAGGAGAGGAGGCAGGTAAATGATTAACAAGGTGGCTGCTGTCACTCACTCTCTACTCAGCTCACATTCAATATCCCACCCATTCATCACCACCACTGGCTACACTTCCTTCCTCCTATTGGAATCTAGTTTTACAATTGGGGTCAGCAAAGCTTCCCCCAAGAAGTCACTGCTTGGGGACTCACCATCAAGATTTATTTTAAGAGGAGAGAAGACACACTGTTTGTTATTTCTTCAGTCAAGGACTGAAAGTCAACTTGATTGATGTCCACAATGAAACTGTGAAGAAAGTATAATGTGTGCTGAGGTGGTTATCAGCATGGATTCTTGTGCCAAATTGCCCCTGTTTGAATCCTGGCTTTGCTACTTAATCCTTCTGTGCCTCAGTTTTCGTCTTGAACATGGAAATAATAATAGTAATCTAATCAAAGGGTTGATATGAGGATTAAAGGAATTCATATGCAGAGTACTTAGCATGGTGCTTGGTACTTGGTAAGTGCTCACTAAATATTAGTTAAAAAAATAATTTAAAAATTAATAATATTTGCAGTTAGAGCCTATGTTGATGTTGAACCAAATCTTAGGGTCTGTAGATTCCCAAGTGAGGCTTGGAAACAATTGTTGAAACACATGACTAGCCATTATTAACAAGAAAGGAAAATTCCTAGGCTTTTCAGCTCATCAGTCAATACACATCTGTCCAGTGCCCACTATGTGCTCATCACTCCTCTAGGCACCAGAATGGTGAACCATCAGACAAGGTCCTCTTGCCATGTACTGGTTGTATGACCTCAGGTGAGTTCTTTGCCTTCTCTGTGCTTTACTTACCTTAAGATGGGACTATTCATAATAGCTATTTCATAAAGTGCTAGCTATGTTAGTAGTTATCTATTACTTGGAAAATTAGATAGTGATAGATCGTACATCACTCTGGCTGAATTGAGTTACATATAGAAACAAACACACCAACTAGAGTGTAGTGGGGAAGATATTTTTTATACTAACTCTTAGGCTTCCTTGGACCAATTTATTCTCTGACTGCAATGTCCCATATCTTAATAATCAATTACTTGGCATAGTTAGCCTCCTGTTCCTGAAAAGCACCAAGGTCTACCTCAGCATCCTGTGTTCATTGCATCACCCAAACTCCTTTGTCAATTATGACTGTTAAACCATTTCTGATGCTGGAAAGGTTTCATTTGGAAATGTTGAGATAACGAGCTTTGATCTTGGGTCCCAAGATAAGAAGCAAGTCAGACCTTTATTCTTCCCTACCTTCTTTACCTGTTGCAGGTTGTTTTGCGCATCCATACCCTATATCGTTGGCTTTAGTTCTCTGCCTCTGTGCTCTCCTAGCAGTTGGCTTGAACCGTTAAAATAGTACTTGCACCAACTTGCCTTTGACTGTATTACTTGCTGACTTTCCTTTTTTTTGCCTCACCCATTCTTTTTAACATTTATAACACCTAAACTCGTATTTACTGAGGCTTCACTGTGCCTAGTGCATTGTCCTCTATCATTATTACCTCCATTTTACAAATGAGGGAACAGAGGCTTAGAAAGATTAAGTACATTGGTGAAATTCACAAAACTAGTAGCAGGCGGAGCCAGGAAGGAATGCAAAACCCATGCCCTTAATGACCAAACTCTGTATACAATGAACTCAAGGATGGGGGACCACGTTGTACCTTCTTATGGCCTCCATAGCTTTGGGCACAGGTTTTTGTACAATCAAGAAAATTTGCTGAAGGAAGTTGATTCTCAGCCCAGGTCCTAGTCAGAATCTAGGGCATATCTCTCCCTTCATAAACTTAACTATGTATCCAGAAATATTGTTTTGGGGTTGATTCTTCTTTTTAAATTAAATATATTTCATTGATTTTTTACAGAGAGGAAGGGAGAGGGAAAAAGAGTTAGAAACATCCATCAGTTGCCTCTTACTGGGGATGTGCCAGCAACCAAGGTACATGCCCTTGACTGGAGTCTGCAGGCCGATGCTCTATCCACTGAGCCATCTGGTTAGGGCTTGGGGCTGATTCTTTGTAAGAATTTTCATAAGTGTCTGAATGTGCCAGCATTTATGTTGTTTTGGATTATATTTTCACAGCTTCTGGCTAGCCTAGCCTCATTTATTGTTCCATTAGAAAGGCCAAATGCTCAGAGTTTAAGCTTAATTGGCCAAAACATCTCAGTTCCAGCTGTTCTTCACTTTGCATACAAGTGCATTCATACAAAAGCTAGTGGTCATGCTTACAAGAATAAGAGGAGACATTTGAAAATGAGAACTAATGAGAAATGGAAAGAACTAAGAGAGAAACACTTAGGATCATCTGGATCGTTCGATCACCTCAAATTTCAGATGCAAAAACCAAGAATCAGAAAAGAAAATAGACTTCTCTGAGGTCTGTGGAGGAGCCACAGTTCATACTAGACGGGTCTTAACAATCAGGGTTCCTTCTGACAAACCAGGCTGATGCTTTGTGGATCATGATTGAGAATCATTGTTATTTATGTCTTTGATTCACAGCAAGTAAAAAAAAAAAGAAAAAAACTGTAAGCCTTTTTCTTTTTTATATAGTTTTTAAAAATAGCATTGTGTTAATCCCTACTCAAGAATATGGAAGTCTGTGGATCTCATCTATTCAGGCAACAGTGGCTTTGTGGCTGGGCATAACATGCTAAGAGCGCTTACGTTTTTTATTTTTCAAGTGAAGAAAACATTTCTTTGGCTTAATGAATTGGTAATAGTTCGTTTATGAATTTGGTTGTATTTGATATGTGAGAGGTTTTCTTTTTGAGGAGAGCCAGGGGAAAATTTTAGTTGTGTTTTTGGATTCAGTGTGGAACCCTCACCTAACTGCCCTGCTTATGTGTGTGCTGAACTGGGAGTCAAAATCCCCGCTCTGCCCTGGGCAGTGGGGTGGTGTTTCCAGGTAACTTCCTCTTATCACCTCAGGGAGGGTCGACCGGAGTAGGTCTGAAAACTCTCCTAACTCTAAATTTGTTAATGTCTACTTGTACTTTTTGAAGGTAATAGTAAAAAAACAAAAAACAAAAACAATTTAAATCAGAGGCAGAGGAAATCTATGAGTAGGCCCTAAGGTGGAGTAATCAGTTGCCTATTTGGGGGAAATTGCAGAGGTGATGAGAATGTTCCCTGTCTGAGGCAGCTGTTCTCCTTATGCTTACAGATCCCACTTCTGGTACTTGATTTTATGCTATGACCTTTTCTTCTGTAAAGGGAGGAAATTGTTTTATCTTCTACCCTCTTAAGTTCAGTGCAATGTGCCCTGCAAATTAAACTGACCAACAAATCTCACAAAACACCACAGATACACAGGAGAAAGCATATACATTTTATTTGATATTAATACTTTTTTTTTTTTAAGACAAAGAGGAAGGGAGAGGGAGAGAAAGAGAGAAACATTGAAAGTTAAATGTCAATCAACTGCCTCCTGCACACTCCCATTGGGGATCATGCCACAACCTGGGCATGTGCCCTAAAGTGGGAATTGAACCAGCAACCTTCAGTGTACGGGATGGCACCCAACCAACTGAGCCATACCAGGCAGGGCAATGTTAATAATTTTTGTACATGGCACAGGGGCTTCATAGAAAAGTGAAACCCCCTAAGAAGTGTTTAGACCTTAAAAATTTATGCCCTGCTTTTAGACAGAAAGGGAGAGAGTAGAGAGCTTTTCCTGCATCTGCTGTTTCTCAGATTCCTTCAGCTCAAAATAATCCTTATGTCAAAGTGGCATATTTGGGAATGGCATATTCTGATCCTCTTTACTTCCTCTTTTAAAACCTGAGTGTTCTTGCCAGCTAGCCTTGTTCTTCTCAAAAAAATTTTTGAATTTCTCTGGAGTGCTTTTTTGAGGTCTTGGAGCAGGAGGTGAGTGGTTAAGTTTCTAGCATTGGGTAGATGGGAGGCTGGCTGTCAAGCCCCCTGTTTTTGCTCTAGTCCCCTAGCTCATCCTCTGCTATACCTAGTTTCCCTCAGCTGTCTCTGAACATTTTATGGATTTCAGATTCCCCATCTCTGCTCTGTTATTTATCATCTCTTCTTCTGTTATTCCTTCTCTTTATTTCACTGTTGTGTGTTTTAACTTAAAAATTATTGTTACTGTTTTAATGGCGTCTCAGGATGTTAAAGCAATAACTATTAGTAGATTTTACCCAAACAACTCCTGGGCATGGAGAAAAAGATTAACTACAATTTGTATTAGGTGTAAAGCCTGATTTTAAAATCTTATTAACTTCAAAATAAACATTCCTCTAAATATTTGTATACTGCTTACACAATTGGCAAATCAATACTTATGAATTTAGTAAATTAAGCTTCCCCAAGTATTTAAACATTGGATGCCGACTTATTTAATAAACTAAGAGTTTATTACAATTACAGGTTTGACATATTAGGATATCTTAAATGTTGTAAGCACCTAAGATGTAGAAGATAGTATGCACATTTAAAAATGATTACTAAACTAACTGGTTATTGTACTATGATTAAAAATCCAATCTAAAGTGTGATTATTGTGGATTTAAATTTGAATTTCATTATCTCTGTTCTAATTTTCATTCAAAGGTTACCTTCTTAAGCTTGTGGTAATTTTGCTTGATGTTATTTAACATTTTCCTAGGGTTATAGTCATATTTACCAACCTCAAAAGAAAAAAAAACACATTTCGGATCAGTAGAAGTTTTGGAATCTGTGTTGGTGTCTAGTGGTTGGATATGGGCCTTGGTTATAAAGTCCAAGATAATTCAAACAGAGACACTCATCATTAGGCTAACTTCCCCTTTATAATCAGGATTTCTTTGTTAGGCCATAATTTATACCTTTCATATGGATTTAAAAATAAATTTGGATCTGCTGTCTCTCTCAGAAGTGGTATACTCTTTAAGCTTTGCTTAACCACCATGATCTATCACACTGTTCTGCCATCAGGATATATAGTCTTGGTAGGTTAAAATTATTGGAAATGTATGTCTACCTTATTAGGACCTCATTATAATTAATAATGTCAGCTTGAGGTTTAATTTTCCAGGCGATAAGGACTTGAGACTGCTTAGTTTCCCTTAGTCTTTGGAGCACAGCTAATTTTTCATCTTGGAGCACTCTGCTGGACCTCCTTTTTAATTAGTTATTGTGTATGATCATTGGTGCTAATGAAAAGCGGAAATCTCCTTCTACTTGGTTATTAGGAATGACTGTTGGTGCTGATTGCCCTTCCTGAAATAATCTCCATCTATTTTGGGACCATTTTCTTTACATTTTTTTGCGGGGGGGCGGGAATTCACATGCTTTTAAAAATGTGAGTATGTGTATGTACACAAATTCTGTACCCAAATGGATTTTGTACCCAGTTCCAATGTGGGAGCTATGCTTTCCCCAACCATCAAGCAATTGTTGGGCACTAGCTTGGTGTCCTCAATTCAACTCAATTTTGATATTATCTACCTGAAGATAGCATCAGATTCCACAGGTTAAGGGCTCAGTTCCACAAGATTGATCCTCAACACCCCCAACCCCTTCAGATTTCAAGCTCAGGTTATCACCTGTGCTTCTGAGCAACCACCTATAGATGGGCAGTTCCAATAACCCCTTCCTTGGGTTTGATTAAGTAGATAGAGCAGCTCACAAAACTCAGAGAAACTTTTTACTTACTTAATTACTGTTTTTAAATAAAAAATATAAAACTCAGGAACAGCCAGATGGAAGAGATGCATAGAGCAGTGGTCGGCAAACCGCGGCTCACAAGCCACGCCGCGGTTTGCCGCTCTGTTGACTAATGAGTTTGCTGACCACTGGACTAGACTAAATGTTACCAAGTAGTTGGCAGCTGTGAGGATTAGGCAATTGTGGCATATTGTGTGCAAAGAGGTAAGGGGTGGTATATGACAGTGGTTGCCAAACTCATTAGTCAACAGAGCAGCAAACTGTGAACTGTGGTTTGCCAACCACTGGCATAGGGCAAGGTATTGGGAAAGGGCATGAAGCTTTCATGCTTTTTCCAAATGTGCAACTCTTCCAGCACCTCTGCATGTTCACTAATCTGGGCGCCACCTTTTAAAAAAATATATATTGTATTGATTTTTTACAGAGAAAAAGGGAGAGGGATAGAGAGTTAGAAACATCAATCAGCTGCCTCCTGCACACCCCCTACTGGGGATGTGCCCACAACCAAGGTACATGCCCTTGACCAGAATCAAACCTGGGACCCTTCAGTCTGCAGGCTGACATTCTATCCACTGAACCAAACTGGTTAGGGCCCACCTTTTGGGTTTTTATGAAGGCTTTATTACATAGTCACAATTGATTAAAACATTGACCACCGGTGATTGGTTCATACTCCAGCCCCTCTCCTCTCTTGGGAGGTCATGGGTGGGACTGAAAGTTTCAACATTCTAATCACATGGTTAGTTCCCGTGGCAACCAGCCCCTATCTTTATGTCCAATAGACCGATTACAATTCATGACATTGAAGTAGTAATAAATAAATTTCCAACAAACAAAAGTCCTGGACCAGAAGTCTTCACAAGTGAATTTTTCTTATAAATCTTTATTGTTCAGATTATTACAATTGTTCCCCCCCCCCCCATAGCTCCCCTCCACCTGGTTCCCACCCCACCCTCTGCCCTTACTTCCCCCCACTGTCCTCATCAATAGGTATATGATTTTTATCCAGTCTCTTCCTGCACCCCCCCACACCCCTTCCCTCCCCCGAGAATTGTCAGTCCACTCCCTTTCTATGTCCCTGGTTCTATTATATTCACCAGTTTATTCTGTTCATCAGATTTTTTATTCACTTGATTTTTAGATTCACTTGTTGATAGATATGTATTTGTTGTCCATAATTTTTATCTTTACCTTTTTCTTCTTCTTCCTCTTCTTAAAGAATACCTTTTAGCATTTCATATAATACTGGTTTGATGGTGATGAACTCCTTTAGCTTTTTCTTGTCTGTGAAGCTCTTTATCTGCCCTTCAATTCTGAATAATAGCTTTGCTGGGTAGAGTAATCTTGGTTGTAGGCTCTTGCTATTCATCACTTTGAATATTTCTTGCCACTCCCATCTGGCCTGCATAGTTTCTGTTGAGAAATCAGCTGACAATCGTATGGGTGCTCCCTTGCAGGTAACTAACTGTTTTTCTCTTGCTGCTTTTAATATTCTCTCTTTGTCTTTTGCTCTTGGTATTTTAATTATGATGTGTCTTGGTGTGGTCCTCTTTGGATTCCTTTTGTTTGGTGTTCTGTGTGCTTCCTGGACTTGTAAGTCTATTTCTTTCACCAGGTGGGGGAAGTTTTCAGTCATTATGTCTTCAAATAGGTTTTTCAGTATCTTGCTCTCTCTCTTCTTCTGGCACCCCAATAATTCTGATGTTGGTACACTTGAAGTTGTCTCAGAGGCTCCTTACACTATCTTCCTATTTTTGGATTCTTTTTTCATTTTGCTTTTCCGGTTGAGTGGTTTTGCTTCTTTGTATTTCAAATCTTTGACTTGATTCTTGTGATCCTCTAGTCTGCTGTTAGATCTCTATATATTTTTCTTTATTTCAGTCAGTGTATGCTTAAGTTCTAGTTAGTCCTTTTTCATATTCTCGAGGATCTCACTAAATTTATCGGCCTTTTCTAGAAAATTCTTGAAAAACCTTATAACCGTGGTTTTGAACTCTATATCCAGTCGTTTGCTTTCCTCCATTTCTTTCAGTTGTGACCTGTTTCTTTGTCTCTGCATTTTGGCTGCTTCCCTGAGTTGATAGAGTGGCTTTGTGTGCTAGGTGTCCTATAGGGCCCACTGGCTCAGCCTCCCCAGTTACCTGAGGTGGACACTCTTGGTGCACCCCTTTGTGGGCTGTGTGCCCAGTATTGTTGTAGTTAAGCCTTGATTGTGCTGGTATCACTGGGAGGAACTGACCTTCAGGCCAATTGGCTGTGAGGATCAGCTGTGTCTACAATGGGAGAACTTCTGTGCTGGAGACACCATTATGAGACAAGACTTGCTTCAGTGGGGCTTTGGTGCTCACTGAGTCTGCCCTTTGAGTGTGTCCCTTATGGATCTGAGGAGGTGTAATCTGGATCTGAGGAGGTCCTACTCTGCCCCCTGGATACACTGGCTCTTGGATCTCCAAGGAGGTGCTAATTTAGCCTCTGCCTGAGGCCATCCAGCTGGAGCTATGGAGAGATCTGCAGATTCCTCTGTTTTGTATGGGTTTTGGAGGTGCTCGGATGAGGCCCAGCTGTGAAGCAATGCAAGCTGCTGCAGGGCCTTGGGCCTTATTTTGGATGTTCTGGGTCTCTCTGACTCAGCTGCAGTTTGGAAGGTAAGTTTAGAATTCAAAGTATCAGGCTATTCATATGCAAAAGCCTCTACACTCAGCTTCGATGGGGCAGAGTCTCATGGCGGAGCAAACATCAGTGGCTTCGTGGGGCGGGATCTCAGGGTGGAGCAAACAGCAATGGCTTCCTGTCAGCCCTCACCTAAGAGGCCCCTGGGTCTCAGTGTCCCACGGTAATTGCTGCAAGCACCTCTGAGAGAAAGCTGCCCTCAAGTTTCGCCCGCTGCCAGACAGTCCAGTTTCTCCCCATATGAGTCTGGGTCCCCAGAGTCTCATCTGGAACTGGAGTTCAGTGCAGTCGGGAGCTTGTGTCTCCCTGTGGATTGAGAAAGCCAGCTGTGTACTCAGTTGCCAGCCCTTTCTGTGTGCACGCCTCCATACCTCTGCCTTTATTTCCACAGCTCCTCTGGGTCTCAGTATGCTTTTCTCTTTCCTTCTAGTTGTAGAATTTCCACTCAGCCAGCCTTCCTGTGGTTCTGGATGATGTCCATTTTGTCTTTTAGTTGTAGTTTTGAAATTGTTGTGCAAGGCAGCAGTTAAGGTGTTTACCTATGCCGCCATCTTCGTTTTTCTGCCCACAAGTGAATTTTACCAAACAATTGTGAGAGCATGGGTGGACCTAGAGGATATTGTGCTAAGTTAAATAAGTCAGTCAGAGAAAGACAAATACCATGTAATTTCACTTATATGTGGAATCTAAACAACAATATAAATGAATAAGCAACACAGAAACAGACTCATAGATACAAAGAACAGACTGATGTTAACCAGAGATGGGGATTGGGGAACTGGGTGAAAAAGCTGATGGGATTGAGAAGTACATATTGGTAGTTACAAAATAGTCATGGGGTTGTAAGGTACAGCATAAAAAATATAGTCAATAATATTGTAATAACTATGTATGGTGCCATTTTGGTAGTAGAAATATCAGGGGAAACACTTTGTAAGGTAAATGATTGTCTAACCATTATGCTGCACACCTGAAACTAATACAAGGTAATATTGAATATAAACTTTAATTTAAAAAAAAGAAAAAGAAAATGAATTAGAAAAAAAAAGAAAAAAAAATCCATCTCTTTTCACAAAGCAGCATATTCATCAGGTAGGACTCATTTAATTTAGAAAAACACTTGATGCCCGATCAGAACTGCTGTATCATATACATACACACACATCTAAGTACATATGTACCTACAAAAAAATAAATCACAATGCCACATGTATATATGCTTTTTAACTCAAAAAGCAATAAAAAAGAAAACTATATATATTATATACTGCTACTTACTAAAATTGATAAAAAATAGTATGCTCCATTTATTCATGTTTTATACACTCACAATCTCCTGTGTGTGCCATGATGCTGTCAAACCTTTTGGAGGCTCACAACTTTTCAATTAACTGAGATTATTATTCCCTTCAATTGGACAGGGTGACACCCTTTAAGCTGACTCATGTGTGTGTGTGTGTTTTACCATATATACTTTCTAGAAGAAATATGTGATCCAGCCCCTCCTGATTTTTTTCTATCCCAAGATGTAGTCTCTTGCCCTTTAAGGAGCAGTGTAAGAAGTTCTGGCTCCTTTTAGTAAATGAGAGCCCTGGAGAGCTGGGTTTTATGCATTTACTTGAGTGATGGTGGTGAACAAAAGCTTTACCCCTTGGGCCATGTTGGTGACAGGACTCAAAAAGCTGTGTGTTTATAAGCTTCTAAGTTCACATTGAATTTTCCCAATTTAGCATATGTTGTTCTACTTTATTTTTTATAATGTGATATTTCAGAGGCCATCAAGACTTCCTTTACAATGAAAATGGCGTATATGCATCTGCCATCTTGAGCCAGAAAGCCCTCTGTGCATGGTTTTGAATTTACATTGTCATCATTTTGAACAGAAAATCATGTATCTTTTTATATCATTTAAACCTGTAAGATTTTTTTCATTTTTATTACAAATCCCCATAAACATGATTGTAATAGCTATAAAAAAAAATAACAACAACCTCCATTGTTTAGAGGGACCGTAAAGCAAACATTTCCCTTTCATTGAATATTCAGCTGTTACCTTTTATTATTATTATTATTATTTTTTGCTTTGATAAATATGACATTGATGAATTTCTTTGTGGGTCAAGGTCTTTTGTATTAATTATTGTTTATTGTTTCCCAAAGGAGGAATTCTTACAATTTGAATTTCAGGATTGAAGGGTATGAACATTTTAAGAATTCTTCATATGAAAACAAGGATGGTAAATATAATACCTAGTTCACAGGGATGTTGTGAGAATGAAAGCAGTCAATGTGTGAAGCTCTTAGGATAGTTTCTGGCACAGTGTAAGTATTCAATCAATGTTGGCAATGTTTATTGTTGCTGAACTGCTTTCCACAGTGGTCCTACCCACTGCACTCCTGTGAGCAGTATTGGAGAGAGCCAGGGGGGCGGCTTCTGAGCTCGGAAGCTTTCCAGGAAGCCTGGGGTTTCACTGTGAACAAATACTTCCCCAGCTGGCCGGTGAAGATAGCTGCTGGTGTGTTGGCTGCTCACCAAGAGGGGCCGAGAGTTCCCATTTAAAACCGCTGGAGTCTGACTTGCTCTGTGCTCCCTATAATGATGGGTAATGATAGAAGTCATCCCTGGGGCCACAGACATGCATGGCTTGGTGCAGCACACAGAGGACTTGGTTTCCTGAATTTCCTCCAGGCAGCTAAAGCTGCAAGAGGCTGTGTGCTCCTCTAGGCAGCTCTCTGCCTCCATGTCAGAGATTTCTCCCAGACAGCCTGAAAAAAGGAGGGAGAATGTATCTCAGCTCTCAAGGCCCGGGCCTAAGGGAGGTAGGAAGTTAAAAACAATGAACAAGACCAGTGCCTACCCTCAAGAAATTTATGATTCTGTAGACATCATAGTACAGAGAGGATGGGGTCATAGACTGTTTTGGCTCCGTCTAGATCCTCTTTGCAATCTGGTACACCCATCCCCCAGTAGCTGCAAGTGTTGTGGCTGCTGGAACCTTGCCTGGAGCCTTGCCCTTGGCCAAGTCCATTCCAGGAGGTTACATTCCCCATCCTGCCCCCTTCCCAGGAGCAGCCAATGCCTGGCTGATACAGCATAAGGGACAGTACTCTGTGGTGTGATTTATGCTTCAGAGTACATCCTACTCCCGCACCCACTCAACCCAAGGCTGGACTTGGTTGGATACCACATTCCTGCTTAGCAACCTTCCTTCCTTGCATCCATCCCCTCACCCCCATCCCAGCATGCCCTGGATAAATTCAGTGTACCTGGAGCTCTCTGTTTTTAGGGAATCTGACCTGAGACTAGGAGATAAGATTGGCTAGCAAAGTAGACTGTTTCTATAGGTTAAACACAGATACAAGGGGGAGATGTGGGTATGAGATGAGGGTACTTCCTGGAGGTGATTATCTTTGAGTTAGGTGTCTATGTATAGAGGCATACGATATATAATTATAGCACACAGTGAGTATATTTATTAAAATAAGATTATATATATATGCCTAAATGACCATCTGATCGGTAGCTATGATGCGCATTGACCACCAGGGGGCAGATGTCAGTGCAGGAGTGGAAACCACAGACATGGGAACATGGAATAGAATGATGAATCTCAGACGGAAGGGGAGGGTGGGAAGAGATTAACCAAAGATCTTATATGTATACTAGAGGCACGGTGCACGGATTCGTGTATTGGTGGGGTCTCTTGGCCTAGCCTGCACCCTCTCGCAATCCAGGATCTCTTGGGGGATGTCAGAGAACCAGTTTTGGCCTGATCTCCACAGGCCAGGCTGAGGGACCCCACCGGTGCATGAATCTGTGCACTGGGCCTCTAGCTTCATATAATGATAAGTCTTAGGAAGAAATCATAATTTGATGTTTTAGGGAGATGTGATGATTTAGAATAAATATTTTAAACTTTCAGTTCTCTGTTTAGTGGGGCCTACACAGCACTCTGGTACTCTGGCTGATATCCTGGTAACAACTCTACAAATCCAGCTGCCATTCATATAACAGGTAGGCACTGAGCATTTACTATGCGTTAGGCATTGCATAGTGCATTAATATGTAATTATAGCACACAGTGAGTATATTTATTAAAATAAGATAAGAAAAAGATCAAGTTGGTTCCCCCCTCTGTTAATGGGGTACTGGGTAAAATGGAGGTAATGACATCTAGCTGTGTGGTCATCTCCCCTGCTCCTCTCCCACCCGCCCTGGAGCTTTTCCGGCTCCTGTTGCATAAAGAGGAAACGTGTTTAATGGCTTTATTTATCTGCTGTCTTGTTATTAGGGAGGAGAAAAGCCCCCAGTGTGAGGATTTCTATAAAGATGTAACAATTTTATTATGACATAAAAGAGTCATCATGTTTCATCAAAGTTCTCCTGCCTCTGTTACCTACAATTTAGAAGAGGGAATCAAAAACTCCAGAACTTCATGCTGTTCTCCCTCCCATGGAAGAGCGATGAGAAATATTTTAAAGTCAGTTGCACAGTGTTTGATGGATAATAAACCCAGAACCCTGAGATGTATAAAGTATACAATTCAATAGAATCTGTTTTTTTCAAAAGCAGCTGTAAGAAACACACACACACCAGACAATAGTGGTCTCACACACAGTTGAAAATTTGCTCCATATCTTAGAGGAGGAAATCAATCAATATTTCCCAGGAACTGAAGGTCTTCCCTCCCAGGGCATAGAAAAGGGGTAGTGGTAAGTGAGCCCTGGCAGTTACAAAGTATATTTGCTCTAAAATTATTTAAGAAAAAAAATGTTAAACCATATGTAATTGATAGATTTTATAGATATGACTCATAGAGCACAAATCAAAAAACAACTTTACTATGTTCACTCTCCTGCCCTTTCCCTCCCTTCCTTTGCTCCCGCATGCACAAACACATGTGTACACAAACACACAGTCTCAGATCCAGTAGATCTTTCCAGGCCTCTGGGTGTGGTCAGGCAGGTCCTGTAGCTTAGCTTCATGCTCTTAGCGTATTAAAAAAATGCACTTGATCTTTTAGTTCCTTAAGAAGTTTCAGTTCAGCAATGAATCTATCTTGTTCTATGGAATAGAAAGGGCTTGGACCTCAAAGTTAATTTTTCTCTCCTGCCCCAGCTCTGGCCTGGTAAGTGTGGGTGCCCTACCAGCTTGTCCATTTTTCCATCTTTTTAATTGCCCTCCCACTTCCTACTTGATCCTTAGCTAGCAAATCAGGGGGAGGTTTTGGTGGGGTAGTAAAGGGCAAGAAAAGGTTTAGGAGACTGGCATTGGTTTCTTCTGCCCTTGACATATGTTTGGAGCTGACTTTCACTTGGGTTTAAGTGAACAATCACAGGTGGCCAATGGTGGGTTCTTCAGAACCCCCCTATCCTGGGGTAGATAAGTTATCTGTACTCTCTGCAAAGCAGGGGTTGCTTGTTCATCTGCTGGCCTTTTGTATCTCCCTTTTTATTCCCAGGGACTACATGGTGGACCCTAGTCCCTAGTATCTTTCACCACTTCAGGTAGTACTCTAAGCCAGGGTTTAGGGAAAAATAAAGTTCACTTCTTTCACTTTTCCCTGTGGCTCATGTCTAGGACCCAAGAGGCCTTTCTTTATGCATAATTGCCCTCTGCCTTTTGAGGATGGGTGGAGGGATCCCATTGCAGATGGGTATCTCTGCCCTGATACCTCAGCTTCATAGCCAAAGCCTCTAGATTCCCTAGTTATGAGGCTGACATTGGTCCCTGATCTCCCTAGATCTCCAGGAAACTCATATCAATCTCTCATGGGGCAGGTAGGTGGTAAGGGGGAACAAGGGAATAAAAAATGTCATAAATTTCTGATGTTTTCTTTTTAAAATACATTTTTATTGATTTCAGAGAGGAAGGGAGAGGGATAGAGAGGAACATCAACGATGAGAGAGAATCATTGATCCGCTGCCTCCTGCACACCCCACACTGGTGATAGAACCTGCAACCTGGCATGTGCCTTGACTGGGAATTGAACCGTGACCTCCTGGTTCAAAGGTCGACACTCAACCACTGAGCCATGCCAGCTGGACATGATGATATTTTCACAAAAAATTCTTTCTCCAGTCTCCTACCTAACCATCTGAATTCTTAGCCAAAGCATAAGTAGCTTAGGGTTCAGATAGAGGTGAAATGGCTCTTCTCTAAAACCAGGTCTGATGGTAAGAAATGCAGAAATAGGCTCACTGATAGCATGGGAGTGATATGATAGGGCCCTAAAAGCATATAAGGCAGATGGATGCTGTTATTATGAGTGACAAGGTCAGAGGGACAGCGAAGAGATCCTGATGCTCAGAGAGCTGTGATTTGCTTAGGGGAACACAGAGTCCCTGAAGATAAATTAGATGGGCTGCCAACAAGTGTGCTACCCAGTCCACAAGGCTGTCAACAAAAGAAACCTGAGGAGGCTGAGGATAGGTGCCCAATAAAGTCTTGATCATTTGACCGGTGTTCAGATCTGTTCCAGTTTTCAGAGTCCACTGACTGAAGAAGAGGCTGGGTCTCCAAAAGGAAGGATATTACAGCCCATGGCAAGTCTACAGAAGAATGACACCCATCCCGCGCCCCCCGCCCCCCCCCCCCCGCCACCGGTCCTCTCCAGAGAGACCTCTAGCCACTTAGTCTGATAACTGTGCACTGGGGTAAGGTGAATACCAAACTTTTGAGGATCACTGGACACAGGGCTCACCTTGACCTTGATATCAAGAGACCATGCATCTAAATTGATAGAGCAGAGGCATATGGGATTCAGGTAATTAAAAATGTTTTGGCCAAAGTCCAGTTTACAGTGTGTCCATTTGGCCAACAAACCCATCTGATGGATTTGAAAGGCCAAATTGGAGATTACCATACTTAGTAATTGTCACAACAACTACATGGTCTCCTTAGCTTAGGGGTTATGTCTACTATAGTTCAGAAGGCCAAATGGAAGCTTTAAAACTGCAAACCCACTCCCACCCCCAGCCCAAAACAGAGCCAATCAAAGATAAAAGTATATTCCTGTACAGTGAGGAGGATGGCTGACACTGGTGTCACTTTTATGCATCTAAATGATGCTAGAGTGGTGGTCCTCATAAAATCTCCAATTAGTTCCCCAGTGTAACTCCTGAAGAAACCCGCCATGCCCTGGAGGTTTAAAAAAGATCTTCACAAAATGAACCACTTGGAAGCCCTGACTGTGGCTGCTCTTCCAGGGGTGGTATCTCCTCTCGAGCAGATGGGCATGACCTCGGCATGGGGCCACTGAAGGAAATGGCAAGTACATCCTTTTCCAATTCCAGTCCAAAAAGAGAATCAGTGACAGTTCATATGTACAAGCTGTGGCCAGCAATAGACAGTTACAGTTTTCCCCGAGAGCTGTGTTAAAACTGTCCTGCCCTCTGAAGGGATTTGGACCATCTGGCCATCACATTAATTTACAGCAATGATTTTATTATGCTAATCAAGCCCAACGAGCAAGAAGTGATTAAAATGCTGGCAGCTTTGGTAAGACGCGTAGTCTCCACCGAATGGGTGATCAAGCCTATAAAGATTCAGGGACCTGAATATCAATAAAATATTTAGGGGTCCAGTGGTAAGGGCACCCACACCATCCTCTCCAAAGTAAAAGAAAAAATATTGTATTTTGTACTTCCCACCCCCTAAAAAGAAAACCGGATGTCTGGTAGGTCTCTCTCAGTTCTGAAACTATCCTATAGCTGAGAATATTGCTCCAGCCCATTACCAAATGATGCAAAAGGCTGCCAGCTTTGAGGGGGGCCCAGAACAGGACCCCACAGAGCTCTGGAGCAGGACCAAGCTAGAGGGCAAGCAACCTGCTATTTGGACCATACAACATGGAGGGCTGTCACAAACACTGTGGCTGTGAGAAGAGTCTTTCCTTTAAGTCACTCGATGTCCTGACCCCCAGATAACATCAGGGGTACTTGATCAAGGGTGGGACCCTGGGTGGTCACTTGGCCCTCTAGCTTCCTGACACCAAGGAACAACAATGAGCCAACATAGGTGACTATGCTGTCAACTTAGCTTTTATTACTTGTAGGTTTAATCCACATTACACACATCAGAACACACACACAAGTGTTGGGGGTTAAAGAACCATTAAGTCCAAGAGTCTCCAATGTCTTCCTATCCAGGCTCTTTGCAGAGCAGTGGTTACTGGTCACTCAGAGTCACAGAAGCCTCGGTGTCCGGGGGTCCACATCTTGCAAGGAAGATTGCTGAACTAGCTGGAGACAGCACGGCCCCAGAATAATCAATGGCCACCAAGCCAGACACATGAGCTGTCAGCAAGGTTCATTCTCAGGAGGGCGAATAAAAGTGTTCTTAGTTTCACTTTTATCCTGTGGACGCATCTCCCTTCATCTGCACTGTTAGTTAACTTGTGATCTCTGAGATTAGGCCTCGAAGTCCAAATCAAAATATTTGGTAACGTCCAGGAAGATGCTTGGTCATGGATATCTCTTGAACCTGTGTGTTGCCTTTCTTTGACTGGCAGCCCAGGACTTGGCTATTAGCCCAGACTTATATGTGTGTAGATGATAAGGTTCAAATGCAAGTTGGAGTTAGTTATACTAACTCTGCTCTTTACATCCTTGGGGTTTTAGAGGTATCAGCAATGGAAAGCCATGCCTTATGGAGCTTATGTCAAGCCTCAGTGGCAGAAGCACAACACAGGCTCCGTGGGGTTCTGGAACAAGAATGCTATCCCAATGTACACCTTTTGAAAAACAACTCCTGCCACATTACTGGAGCCTGGTAAATATGGAGCTCCATGGGTTACCAGAATATCACGTGTCCAGACTGCCTATCATTAGCCATCCTAATCCCCAAGTAATAATCTTGAGAGTGACCAGCAATGCAACATAAGATGGAAGGGATATAGCTGGGATTGAGCACAAGTAGGAATGGAGGGAACAGTGAGGTTCATAAGCAGGTAGCCCAAATATCTGTGTCATCCATGAGGGCCCTTTCCTCAGCTGAGACCTCTGGCTGCTTGAGGCACCCTTTATGACTAACCTGTGGAAGAGGAAAAAAGGCAAACTCGGTTTATGGAAGGGTTGACATGGTATGTGACAACTCGAAACTGGGACTGGACAGTGACAAAGACTAATCCTCTCGATGGGTGCAGCTCTGGCAGTGTATCTGATTGCCTATTTGGTGTGTAAGGAGAAGAGGCCAAAGGTTAAAATATCTATGAATTTATGGGCAGTAACAAATGGCCCCATGCCCACGGGGTGGAGGGTTATATATTTTCCTTGGTGTCTGTCTTTACCCCTTCCTTCTTTCTTGCTTCTTTTCCCTTTTCATTAGTATAGTACTTGGAGCATATAAGTCCTCTTTCATTCAAACATCTATTCATGCTTATTTTGTGCCAGGCATCGTTCTAAGTGCTGTGAGGAATACTAAAGAGAAACATAAGCCATCATTTTTCTTTTTTTTTCTCTCATCCTTCTCTTTACTCACTCACTGGTCACTCGGAGTCACAGAAGTCTCAGTGTTCAGGGGCCCAAGGCTTCCCATGCATGTGGCACTGTCCTAAGTACTTCACATGTACATGATCTCCTTGAGTCCTCAGAGGAAACGCAGGAAGAATTGGTGGTGCTGTGAGATGAAGTTTAGTTAAACAGATGCTCAAGTAACTCATCTAAGATTTTATAGCCAGGAAGTGGGCAGATGCGTTGTTTTGACAAAAGACTTAATGCCATTATCCTACGAGGTTTAACACCTGAAATGAGGTCAGCCAAAAACACTGTTAACATAAATGTTTTACTTTCTTACTTAAATTCTTTTTATTCATTTTAATGTTGACGTGGGTCAAATGCTTGAAATGGCATTTAAATTCTCTGTTGTGCTGAGGGCTCATCATGCTATTGGATCCTCCACTGGTCATTTCTTACATCATATTCTCCCTAGAAGATGGGTCCAAAAGGATTCTGCAACCTGATGCTTTCCCGTGTGTGTGCGTGTGTGTGTGTGTGTGTGTGTGTGTGTGTGTGTGTGTTTATAAGAAAGACAGTAACTTTTTAAAATCTTTCAATTGTGTTTAATATACAATATTATATTAGTTTTAGATGTACAACATAGTAATTAGACATTTATATAACTTACAAAATGATCACTCGGTAAGTCAAAGTCTTTTTTTAAAAAATCCTCCTTCTAGCAAGTTCCTGGGAAAGTAGCAGTGTAGCAGCCACATAGCAGTGTGATTGACACGTGGAGAGGTCACATTGCTTGCCCAAGGTAATTCTGCAGGTGAGGGATGATGCCAACACATGACCTGTAAATCCACTCTGTGCCCTTAGCTGTGACCACTGGATCAAAGAGTCAACTTAGAATCAGGGGCACCTGTGCACAGCTCAGTGTGGCAAGTACATTGTATACTGTTGGAATTTAAGGCACTAACGATGTGATCTGCAGGTTCTCTGTGTTGCCTCTTCACGGTGGTAACTTGGCATTTTTGCTTAGTTTTATTTTCTTACTTGTATTCTGTGTATTTATTTTAATGTTGTCTCCATCATCTTGATAATAATACAATATTGGACAACTCAAAGGAATAGCATTGATAGTAATATATGAACAGACGTTCTACTGAAAGTGCCTTAAATCAACCCATGATGTGCTCCTTGTGACACAAATCTCAGGGGATGTTGATTATTTAAGCTGCCAGCAGTTGTGAGAATTTACTTAAAATAAAATGATTTTGCACAATTAGTTGACCACAGAAATTACCTAATACATTGGCACATGTTAAGAGATGACTTTATAAGCTGGGGGATTTCTGTTGCTCAGCAATTAGACAACGAATTAACAGGTGCACGCTCCAATGTCTAAAAATCTCCTCCCATTCAGAAATAGATGGACAACCATGGAAAATCGTAAAGGTTCTCTGAAGGCATATGTCATAAAGACTTGGTCATTTGCTTTCTTCCTTTTTTAAGTTCTCAGGCTTAGAGCCAGGATTAGGGTAAGGTGGGTGAAATAATTGCCTCAGGAACAAAGTGGAAAGGGATGCCAAAAAACTTAGGAATCAAGATAAATAATATCTTAATACAACATTAAAAATTAAAAATTAGGGCAAAAATCTTTGATAAGCAAAATGTGAACATTTAAAATAAAGTTAGGATTTGATCCTGATTTGTATGGGTCATCTCAGTTGCCTCCCGTGATCTTGGCCTGTCTGCTTATCAGAATACTTAGCTGTATTCCATCTAGACTTTCAGCCACACATGGAAGAAACCATCTTTGCCTTTCTCACCATGGTATTTTCAGGGCATGGCATCCTGGACATGTTCAGTATGTCTTTCTTCCATCAGTGGATGGAAAAATATTGTTCCATGGGAGGAGTACTGGGCTGTGAGTCATGACCATGAATCACGTACTCACTATATGGTCTTGATTAAGTCATTTCTCTGTAGACATCATCTTGGAAAACACAGGATTAAACAATTTGAGTCTTGTGGGTCTCTTCTGCATTAATCTTCTAAGATTCTTAACTGGTATTAGGGCAAGCTATCGTCAGGAGGATTCATCTACCCAATCATCCAGCAAAATCTATCACATACCATCAAAGTGCCAAACAGTGGGCTAAATGCTGGCGAAGGAAGATCAGAAGCAAGGGTCCCTGCCTTCAGTGAGCTCACAGTGCAGCAGGAAGGCAGACATGTGGCACCCGCGGGGGACATGAAGAGGTTTGCTCTGGTAGAGTCTAATAGAGTGCAGAAGGAACATTAGGGAGGAATGCCTAAGTTTCCCCGGGATAGTTCCTATTTTTGAAGAAAATGTGAGCAGTGACAGGATGAATAGCAGTTTGCCAGCGAGCAATGAAGGGGTGGAGCCTTTTCAGCTTAGGGAAAAGCATGTGTGAGTCTGGGTGTGTTCTTCCCCTTTCTCAGAGACTAGCATATGGAAGGCAATGCATGCTAAGAGTAGAAAGGCCTTTTAAAATTAAACTCAAGGGTAAAGGAGGAGACAGTGATTCTTTTGTAAGTAGAGGAGTTACAGTACCTGGTGTTAATCTTTGCAGTATAAACTTTTGATTGTCTTTAAAACAATACATCCTGAGGGAAGCACCTTCTTGTCTTGAGGTTCTCTGTGCCCTCTCTTTGCTTTCATCAATTAAAACCTTTCCCCAGCCCAGCTGGTGTGGCTCAGCTGTTGAGTGTTGACCCAGGAACCAAGAGATTATTGGTTCAAGTCCAGTCAGAGCATATGCTGGGATTGCGAGCTGTGACTGATGATGTTCCTCTCTCATTGATGTTTCTATCTCTCTATCCCTCTTCCTTCCCTCCCCTCTAAAAATCAATAAAAACGTATTTTAAAATAAAAAAGAAAACCTTTCCCCTCCCAGTGGAGAGAATGATGGCCATATCTTGGCTGGAGGTGGAACATAAGAAAAAGCAGGACTTGGACAAGGTAGAGAGGTGTGTGTGTGTGTGTGTGTGTGTGTGTGTGTGTGTGTGTGTGTGTGTGTGTTCATACATTACAAAGTGTCATTAGAAAATGTAGCTTGCAGGATTGGAGAGATATTAGGTAGAATAAATTAATTTATTAATAATGAAAAGGAGTATCACCATTGTTTGGAGAAAGGGAGAAGCAGGCTATGAGAAGTGATCTGATTTGAGCCAAAAGTATAGGTATAGCTAGTCAGACAAATGATTAGTGGAGGAGGATTATAAACATATTTCTTTATACTGGAAAAGTTCCCTTGGTGGTGGTTAAATTTTATGATATATAAGCCTTTTTATTTATTATCTTAATAGTACATCAGCAGATAGCCCTCGTAGTAGCACACTAGGGTGAGAGGCCAAAAATAGAAAAATGAGGGAGCAGGGCACGTGAACACTGTCAGACTGGCTTGTTAATGACTGTGATCCAGGATGATCCCATATGTAGCAGTTAACCAGCTTACAAATTCACACCTCAGTGAAAAGAAAAAAACAAAATTGAGCCCCAGACCAAAAAGAAACTCCCTTCCAGGGTTCCTGAATTTGATACCTTCATTCCAGGGTTTCTCTCTGGGCAGCTACTCTCCTTGGAGAGCTGATGTTGAGTTTAATAACAAGATCTCCATCTATTTAGAGCAGGGGTGGGGAACCTTTTTTCTGCCAAGGGCCATTTGGATATTTATTTATTTATTTTATTGTTTTAAGTATTACAAATAGTAATACATATGTCTCCTTTTTTTCCCCCCATTGATCTCCCCCCAACCTCCCCTACCCCCCAGTACATGCCTTCACCTGCCCGCCCCCCACAGTGTCTTGTATCCATTGGTTATGCTTATATGCATGCGTACAAGTCCTTCGGTTGGTCTCTTACAGCCCCCTTCGCCCAACCTCCCCTGTCTTCCCGATGTAGTTTGACAGTCTGTTCAATGCTTCTTTGCCTCTGTATCTTTTCCCCCCCATTTTTTTCCTTTAAAAAAGTTTGCCTCTGCAGACTAGAAATAAACATATAATAACAAAACAACAACAAAAAATGTTTGCGTCCCAATTTCAATGTCCAACAGTTCTGAGTCCCTGTTTCAATGTCTAACAGTTCCTTATGTGTACATGTCAGCAATGATATCTGGATGGTGGGCACATGGTGGCAATGCAGGTCTGACCCTCTCTGGTTTGGTCCTAGGCAACCTGCAGTGGTGCACAGCTGCTGACTGCTTGCATGGCAAGGCGTTGTCAGAGTCTTCCATCTCTGGACTGTTTTTCCTCTTGTCTTCGTGGTTGGAGCAGACCTGTCAATTCCTCTCTGGAATTGGGATCCTTTTTATTTTTGCCCAAACGATTTTCCTTTGTCTTATTTAGACACCATGTGTGTTTTTCATGGGTGTCTTGCTGTTAGCATTACAAATGAAAATTAATTTTGTTGTAAAGTAAAAATTTTCTAGATGTAATTTACTTATAGGATATTTTTCCTTACATGATATTACCCTACTATCCTCCCCCCTTTTTTTATTAATAGAGATTTTTGTAAATTTTATAATGCAGTCTTGATAACTTTAAATTTAATTTTTTTTGCCCAAAAATATGACTGCTTTAGGTTCATTGCATGTTCAAGAATTTTACCATGAGATGAACTACCAATAGAAATTTTAGTTATTACTTTAAGAACACCTTTTTGTCCAGTACAATTAAATTTACTTGAATATTCACTTATTTCAATTAGCCTATTTAAATTAATCTGAAAACTTGATTACTATCACTCGCAGGCCATACAAAATTCTCAACTTAAAAATTAACCTGCTATATTTGGTCAAACATTTAATTAACTCACAATGCCTTGGCAGGGCCAGTCCAAATGATTTTTGTGGGCCATATATGGTGTGTGGGCCAGATGTTCCCCACACCTGATTTAGAGTCTTCACTGTCTGACAATTATATCGGAATACCTCCATTTTTTTCTGAGAGTATTTGTGGTTGATGAGTTCTGGTGACTGTGACCTGAACCTTCATAGGCCAAAGAGGAAGTCCACAGAAGCAGATATTCACTCCCTGTCTCCCTCTTTTGGTTTCACAAAGGAAACATTCTTTGCTAAATGTCCGGTGATGTTTGGAGATAGTCCGATTGCTTTCTTCTTTCTCCCGGAGCCCACTGAGTAGCTGGGCAATTCAGGCACCATTGTTTAGATCATCTCCTGGGCTCCAGGTAATGTCTCTTTCCTTTTGTCCTGCCTTTTTCAGCAATGATAATGAGTCTGGCTCCGTGCTGGGTAAACACATCCTGTAATAGCGTTTATACCCAACTACAAATTGTGTTGGCTCAAATACAAAGCAACGTTAAATATATACCTCTTCCTCCTGTCTAGAATGGAAAATTATAATGTACTAAATCAAAGAGGACAAAGAGGCTTTATCTTATGGGCCAATTGTAATGAACTGCTGTTTGGATTTTTCTTCTAAATACAAATGGATGATAATGTACCCATTTTCTAAGTTATCAAATGGACAGTGAAGTGGTTCTTCCCACCACCTTTAAACTCTGCAAACACATTTTCTTTGCCTCATCTTTTTTTTTGACCTAAGAGCTTTTTTTTTAGTGCAATGACTCTGTTTTTAGCCATTCTGCTACTTAGAGAGTTCCAAATGGGAATCATACCTCTTGGTTTCTATGTTTGGTTCTATAACTCAAGCTGAAAAAGACCTTGCCCTTGACACACTTAAATTTTCCCTTCTGGAAGCTATGCATGATGATAGTTCATGTATGGAGGATGACCAAGTGGCCAAGAACAAATCTTTATGTTAAGAGGACCCCTGTTGGGAGACCACAGCATTAAAAATTTTCTGCCGTCCACTTCAATGTATCCAAATTCTTTTTTTGTTATTGAATTTAACAAGTCAAGCATTTCAAACAATATAATGCACACTAAAGCCTTAAAAAAACATTTTTCCTTTTGCTCTAGAAATCAGAATGCAGGACTTATTAAATCCCTCTTTGGGATACTGATCCTTTCCAGCTAACATGGTAGGTAGACAGTTTGTCTGAGTTCTTGGATGAACAATCAGAGATGCTCAACACCTATTTTTTTAGACACTGATGCTTTAGATATTGCAAGGCTGTTTGAGAGGTCATCTGGACTATCCTCCCTTCCTCCTCTGTGGAATTTACCTTCACCTTCATCGTCATTTAATAGCAAAACTAATTTACTCATGAATGGAGAACTAAATGCAAAGTGAAACAATTTTCAAAGTGCCAGGTGTGAGTGGGGGAAATCCGTCTGTTAGTTTTGGTAATGTAATCTTCCCAATATGCACAGTTCTCCTGCAGCATTTGGACATTGAATAAAGGCCCATTTCCAGCTGAGTTAGCATGCCCCAGGAGGTCAGTTTCGTAGTCTGAGCAGAGACAGAGAGGGTCTCCCTGGATTGCTCTGTTTGTAAATGTTAACCTGGTAGATTGCAGATCTGGGCTACCTGGTGCGTATGTGCACATCTGGCATATGCTCACCTGTTTTCTAGTGAGAAAAGAAAATGGTGCTACAAACTCCAAACTACACTCCTTGATGCTGTGGGATCTGAGTTGCCATATGTAAAGAGAGACAGAGCCTGGGAAAATCTGAGCAGAAATTTCATGTATTATGGAAATTGACCAACTTACATATGCCCTAAACAAGTAAAGAAATAGACTTCCAAACATCAGAAACTCCATTCCTCACATTATGGTCTTCAGCTAAAAGATATCCCATGCAAATAGAGATTAAGATTGTTCAAAGGGCACTGGTGAAAATTTGGCCATGTTAAGATGACCTAATGGCTAAGGGACCCAAAAATTGCCAATCTTTTAACAAATTCTCTGTGGGGTTACTGAAGAGACAGACTTCTCCTACTAGAGGCAAAGAAAATGGAGATCAAAACTGCTCCCATTGAAGCTAGTGCACTTCACCCCCATGGGAGCAGGTTCTAGGCCTAGCCTGGCACAGGCCTCTATCCCTTCTATTTCCAATCTTATCTGTTGGCATATCAAGTCAGGAAGAGACAGTAGGTTGGGAGCAAGATGGTTGGGATTGCTCCTAGCCCCATACTCTTCAAAGTGTGGTCCATAGAACAGCATCACCTGAAAGTTTGTTAGAAAAGGCAGAATCTGGGGTCCTGTTGAAGACCCACCTAATTAGAATCCATCTTTTAAACAAGATATCCAACTGATTTGTATGCATGTTCATGTGGGAGAAGCTCTTTCCTAGAGGTCAGGCCTTGGGTCTACTCACTCACTCCTGGATCTATCTGTGACTTTAATAACACTGATCCTGCCTTATGCTAATCAGGGACCAATCTTTGTCCAGATCTGAGCAATCAAGTTAGGACTCTCTACTATGGAAAAGAACTGAGGAGAAAAGGTAGGATGAGGCAGCTGACACCTCCTCCCAGATGCATGTGGAAAATGCTGGTTCTAAAGAAGTAAAATTGATTTCTTTACTGCAGGATTTTCTCAGCATGTTTGTCTTAGTCTGCTCAGGCTACTATAAGAAACACCATAGAGTGGATGGCTTAAACAACAGACATTTATTTTCTCATGGTTCTGGAGGTTGGAAGTCTAAGATCAGGGTGCCAGCATGGTTGGTTTCTGGTGAGAGCTCTCTTCCTGGTTTCTAGTTGACTACCTTCATGTTCGGGGTGGGAGGGAGGAGAGGGGGGAGATAGAGAAGAGAGAGAGAGAGAGAGAGAGAGAGAGAGAGAGAGAGAGAGAGAGAGAGAGAGGAGGAGAGAGATCAAGCTCCCTGGTGTCTCTTCTTGTAAGAGCATTAATCCCATCATAAAGGCTCCACCCTCATGTCCTCATCTAACCCTAATTACCACTTAAAGGTCCCTGTCTCCAAATACCATCATGTTTGGGGGTAAGACTTCAACATATAATTTTTTTGAGGGGACACAGTTTAGTCCATAGCAATACTAATGTGCAATGTGATTTTCATCTTTTTAAAATATTTATTTATTTATTTACTATATAATAATTACATTCATTGCTTGTAATATAAGCTTTTTTGGGTCTGTGTCCATTGGGCTATGTATATCCTATAGGGACCCTGCCTGTGCACAAATTTTGTGCACTAGGCCTCTAGTATGTATATAAGTTCCCTGTTTAATCTCTCCTCCCCACTCCAACCTCCCACTCCTGCCTTCCCTCTGAAATTTGTCAGTCTCTTTCATGCTTCTACGTCCCTGGAACTATTTTGTTCATCAAAGTACAATCATAGCATATTTATTTTTCTCCGACTGGCTTATCTCACTTCACATAATACTCTCTAGGTCCATCCATGATGTTGCAAATGGTAACAGTTCTTTCCTTTTTACAGCCTCATAGTATTCCATTGTCTAAATGTACCACAGCTTTTTTATCCACTTATCTACTGATGGGTACTTGGGCTGTTTCCAAATCTTAGCTATTGTACTAAATTGTGCTGCTATGGACATAGGGGTGGGCAAATGTTCTTTCTGATTGGTGTTTTGAGTTTCTTAGGATAAATTCCTAGAAGTAGGATCACTGGGTCAAAGGGGAGTTCCATTTTTAATTTTTTGAGGAAACTCCACTGTTTTCCACAGTGGCTGCACCAGTCTGCATTCCCACCAGCAATGTACTAGGATTACCTTTTCTCTACACCCTTGCCAGCACAAACTGAAATGCTGATATCAGTAGATCACCATAATTCTTCCATAGGAAGCTTATGTGGGAATTAAAATTATATTTACAAAAGAAATTCTGAAATACTCAATGGGAAATGCAAAATGGTCCAAGCTTATTTGTTGAAATATTCTGATGGACTGAAGGGTTCACTCATTTCCCAAGCAAGTGAATCATTCTGTTGGCTTGTGTTTGGGAAGGGCATGTGAAGTCAGCAGTTGGGTAATTGCACGGACCAGTGGTGGACAAATCACTTTCATGTCCAGCTGAACCCACCTTTCTCCCATACATACACAGGGAATTGAATTTATGGGAGTTCCCAAGGATAATGTAACAGGGTTCAATGCCCAGCATTACTGTTTTTCCTTTGTGTTTTCTGGTCTTAAGGGAGGAGGACCTTTGCTCTCTCACCTAACTCACTTTATTGTCCAATTCTTTGGCCTAAGTAGGAGAAAATTATAGCCTGAGAGGTGGCCTCTGATGGCATTTTCTTTTAGAGGGTCTCCGACAGGAAGGAGGGTCAAGAAATTCCATAGGTTCACCAACATGGCTCTCCTCCATACTCTTCCCTTTTTGAGGGGCACACACCACTGCTGGAGACAAAAGGATCCTCAAGTATTGAGGTGAAGCATGCCATTTTTCTCCTTCCCTTCTTATCATGTAATCCTCTCTCCAGAAGTATAGAACATCAATCATATAAATACCTCTTCATATTCTTGTTTCCATGAATTGAACTAAGTGTGTGATAAGACAGGGATTGGCAAGCTTTTCTGTGAAAGGCCATATAGAAAACATTTTTGGCTTTGGTGGGCCATGTAGTCCATCACAACTTCTCAGCTCTGCAACTATAAGTGAATGAGTGTGACTGTGCTCCAATAAACCTTATGGGCATGGAAATTTGATCATTTTTATGTGTGACAAAATATTCTTCTTTGGACTTTAAATGATACAACATATATGCAACATTTAACGTAATATCTACCACATGATCTACACTACTAAGAGAGAAACATGCAAATTGACCACCACACCGCTACGCCCACCAGCCAATTCGAGTGACTATGCAAATTAACCCAACTAAGATGGCAGCCGCCATGAAGCTGGAGTGAGCAGGAGGCTTGGGTTGCCCCTGGCGATGGAGGAAGCCAAGCTTCCCACCACCCTGGCCTGCCCTGGCCTCCACTCAAGGCTACAAAGTTTCAATTATAGAAGATAAATAAATCCCAGATATCTGCTTCCAGCCAGCCCTGGCCTATGCTTGGGTTGCCAGGGGGCATGGACAGCCTGCAAACCACCACAGGCCCCTCGCCCAGGCCGCCCCATGCCCCAAGGGAACCCCCACCCTGATCCAGGACACCCTTCAGGGCAAACTAGCTGGCCCCCACCCATATACCAGGCCTCTATCCTATTTAATAAAAGAGTAATATGAAAATTAACTGTCACTCCAACACACAAGATGGCTGCCCCCATGTGGTCAAAGTTGGTTGCCCTCATGTGGACACAAGATGGCCGCCACAAGATGGCCAGCAGGGGAGGGCAGTTGGGAGGGACCAGGCCTGCAAGGGAGGGCAGTTGGGGGTGATCAAGCTTGTAGGAGAGGGCAGTTAGGGGTGACCAGGCCAGCAGAGAAGGGAAGTTGGGGGCAACCAGGCCTGCAGGGGAGGGCAGTTGGGGGGGGGGAACCAGGCCTGCAGGAGAGGGCAGTTGGGGGGGGGGGGAGCCAAACCAGCAGGGGAGGGCAGTTGGAGGTGACCAGGCCTGCAGGGGAGGGCAGTTTGGGGGAACCCAGGCCTACAGGGGAGAGCAGTTAGGGGCAATGAGGCTGGCAGGGGAGGGCAGTTAGGGGTGACCAGGTCAGCAGGGGAGGGCAGTTGGGGCGACCAGGCCGGCAGGGGAGGGCAATTGGGCTGGCAGGGGAGCAGTTAGGCATCAATCAGGCTGGCAGTGGAATGGTTAGGGGGTGTTCAGGCTGGTAGGCAGAAGTGGTTAGGGGCAATCAGGAAGGCAGGCAGATGAGCAGTTGGGAGCTAGCAGTCCTGGATTGTGAGAGGGATGTTGGACTGCCTGTTTTGGCCAGATCCTACTGGGATCAGGCCTAAACGGGCAGTCGGACATCCCTCGAGGGGTCCCAGATTGGAGAGGGTGCAGGCTGGGCTGAGGGACACATTCCCCCCACAATGCACGAATTTCATGCACCGGGCCTCTAGTATTAATATAATCAACAATAGCTATTATTAATACAATCACTAGTACCTGTGTTTTCTACTTCTTATTCTTCTACTTCCTTTTACCTGGGGCATGTCAGTCACCGCTCTGAGCCTCAGTTATATTTTCAATGACAGTTTTCAAAACTATTGTCAACCCAAGATCTAATTATGCTTGTGATTCTTTCTGCTTGTAACATAACTTCTTGCACTGTAAATGTATTAAGGATGACTCGTATTTAAAAATACATATCTTCCAAGAGTAGACTTTGGGTTTTTAGAAGACAGCTCTTTGTGAGAAACAAGGCAGAAGAGACACAAATTTTCATTTTTGTGATTTGTGTTTAACAGAGGCATTGACCTTCTTGCCTCTTTTCTTCCTGGGTCAGGTGACAGTTAACATGAAACAAATTTTTTTTTGTTTTCCAGGGGACAGGTGCCATTATGTTAAACAGAATCTGGGCTCGCCGAGCCCCTTGGTACCTCACCTATGATATTGTGATGTTTATGGAACTCAATTTAAAGAACCCAGGTGAAAAAAGACCCACAAAATGAAAAAAACAAACAAAAAAGGCCTGGAAATGCAGATAGCGTATCTTCCCCAGCTAAGCGAACTGTGCCATCCAATTATTTCCAATTACAATTGCGTTTCTTTCTTTAATGTTTTCTATGCTGATACCCAAGTTGCTAATGAAGCAGGCCCCCACTTTATGATCCCCATTGTTGGGACTTGCTGGGCTTAATTGCTTTGTCTCCATAACAGACAGACATTCTGAACAATTAGACAATAATAAGGAAGCAAGATGGGGAAATGGCTTAGATTCTTTCATTTTAATTATGCTGAGAGTGCACCCCATGGTTCTGAATCAATGCTGAAGTGCTATTTCTGATAGCATTCAATAACATCCAACTAGAGCTCATAAATTTATATTTCTAGTGCAAAAGAACCCCCTTCTCTATTTCAACTGATGGTTGCTTTTTGCAGAAAAGTAATACATTTGCACAATGCATGTTTCACCTTCAGTTTCCTTCACAATAGCCCTGTTACTCTACATTGCTCCTGTCTTTTATAGAGAGAAAATGGAGTGTCTAAGCTAGTTCAAGTTCACATAGCATCATGGGTGCTGGTTGCCCAAATACTTACAACAATTCTTCTTGAAATTCACATTTGCTAAAATGTCTTTTGAAGATGCCAAAATATAAATATGAGGTCTATTCTGAGTGCTGAGAAATATGAGGGCTTGCATGACCTGGTCCCTACCTCCTCTCCAACTTCTTGTGATCTATTTCCCTGCTTGTCTACTGTCTCCAGCACCCTGGTCCCATGAACAGTGCAAGCTCAGTCTTACTTAATGGCCTTCTCTGATCTAGCTTGGCTGGTTCACCTTCACCTTTCAGTCTCAGCTCTAATGCCACCTCCCCAGGAAAGCCTTCCCTGTATCTCGGTAGGGTTGTGAATCAGCAAATTTCAGTGAAAGACGTAAAAAAAAATTCCCAAAGAGCACGGGCTTTGCAGTCTGTATTCTGTGTGATGGCAGTGGTTTGTTAATACATTGATAGACTTAAAAATAATGCTGTTTACTTCCAGGGGTGGTGCATAGTTCTACATGTTTATATACCGAATAACAGAGCTTAAAAACACATGGAACAAAAAGCATTAGGACTGCAAGGAACAACAGACAAGTACACAATTATACTTTTATACTTACTAGTAAATATTTTTCTCAATACTTGGCAGAACAATTAGACAGAAATAAGGATAGAAAAGTCTTTTTTTTTAAAATTCTCACCCAAGGAGTGAGGATATTCTTTCCATTGATTTCTAGAAAGAATGGAAGGACGGGGGGGAGGGGGGGGAGAGGGAGAGAGAGAGGGGGGGGGGGAGAGAGAGAGAGAGAGAGAGAGAGAGAGAAGCATCGATATAAGAGAGTCACATCGATTGGTTGCCTTTCACATGCACCCCGGACCCAGGTTGGGATTTAACCTGCAACCCAGGTACATCATGCCCTTGACTGGGAATTGAACCTGCAATCCACTGGTGTGCAAGCCAATGCTCTAACCACTGACCAACACCAGCAAGGGCAGAAGTCTTAAGCAATACTCTCAACCATCTTGACCTGATTGATATATATAGAATGCTCCACACCACAACAGCAAAATACACACCTTTTTTTTTTAATCCCTAGGGCACACAACATTTACCAAGTTAGACCTTATTCTGGGATACTAAACAAGTCTTAATAGATTTAAAAGAATTACAATGATACAAAGCATGCTTTTAAACACAATAGAATTAAATAAAAATCAATAACAGAAAGATCTCTGAAAATTTCCCCAATATTTGCAAACAATATAAAATACTTTAAAATAACCCATGGGTCAAAAAGAAATCTAAAGGAAAATGAGGAAGTATTTTGTACAAAAAAAAATAATGAAAGCAATATGCATTACCATAATGGGTAGGATGCTGCTCAAGAAGTACTTAGAAGGTATTCATAGCACTAAATGACTTTATTAGAAAGGAAGAAAGGTCTTAAATCAATTATGTGACTAGAAAAAGACCAAATGAAATCCCCAGTAAGCAGAGGAAAGGAAATAATAAAGAGCAGAGAAGAAATAAGTGAAATAGAAAAATAGGAGAGAAAATCAATGAAACTAATATCTAGTTCTTTGAGAGACCTTGTTTGAGAATGTTGGGAGAATCCCTAGTTTTAGAAGAGCTTTATAAAAAAGTATTATGAATAGGTGTTAAATTGTCTTTTCTGCTTCATATAATTTTTCTTTTTTAGACTGTTAATATGGCCAGTTGTATTAATTTAGTTTCAAATGTCAAAAATATTAAATTTTTTGGGCAAGTTTACTGTTTATGAATTTTCTCAGCAGTTGTTTGTCTAAATAAGTATTTAATCTTCATTATAAAAAGACTAGAGGCAAGATGCATGAAATTCGTGCAAGAGTAGGCCTTTCTTCCCCTGGCTGCCAGCACCTGCTTCCCTCTGGCACCTATGACCCGGGCTTCCCTTGCAGCCCCAGCTTCGTCCAAGAGGTCGTCCAGAAGGACATCCGGTCTGATTAGCATATTACGCTTTTATTATTATAGATGTTAGTTGAAACTATTGTGGTAATCTTTTTGCAATATACGTAAATCAAACCATTATGCCATATGCCTTAAACTTATACAGTGATATATGTCAATTATTTCTCAATAAAACTTAAAAACAAGGTATCTTCATGTGGTAAAAAAATTGGAGGTTAGCAATTCTCCACCTTCTCCCCTACCAATACTTTAATAATGCCTATCCCTGCTGCCTTTAAGATAGCTTTTATGGTTATATCTTCAAGTTCAAAGGATCTTTCCTTTTATTGTGTCTAATCTACTATTAATCCTGTTTGGTTCATTTGTTTCATTGCTGGCATTGTATATTTAATTCCTAGAAGTTTATTTATTTTTTTGCATCTTCCCTTTCTCTCCTTATTATGCTCCAGTGTTCATCTTCCTGCTTGAACATATGGACAATATTTATTACAGCTCTTATATCATCTTTGTTTGCGAGTTTCATTATCTCTGTCATTTCTGGGTCTGTTTCTTTGGATTGATTTTTCTCCTGGTTATGGGTTATATGCTTTTTGCATGCTCAGTAATTTTTAATTGGATGTCAGAGATTATGAATTTTATGTTATTGATTTCTGGATTTTAAATCTTATCTCTATTTCCTCAACTGCATGAGACCACCATGCTCTGTTTGGCTTTTCCTTCCTTGTGCTATAGCTTAGAAATGGTTTTTCCTTCCCTGTGCTGTAGCTTAGAAATTGCCTCCAGGCAGTAAGTTTAAGATTGTAGGGCTCACCTTGGTTGTTATCTTAGAAATCCACTGCCTATTGTTCAGTGTCTGAAAACTGGTTTTATATATTTGGTCCAATTTTCCAGTTGTTTAGGCGAAAAGGGAAAATCTTGTCTCTGTTACCTCATCTTGGCTAGAAGTGGAACTTTCAGTCTTTATATATATATATATATATATATATATATATATATATATATATATTTAATAAAAAACTTAATTTTTATGGTTATGTCAATTGATATTTTGTGATCCTTTAAATTTACGTTAAGAATTAATTTTTCCACTCATATATTTAATAAATGCCTATATTTTTTCTGGATTAGAAATAATTGATTTTATTTTAATATATCTGAAAGTTATACTGGCATCTGTCCTAAAATGATATTCTAAGGGATTCAAATCTATTGACTATTTATGATTGGGACATCTTTTTTCCATTGTTTTATGGTATTTTCTTCACTACCAATTTTTCTCATTATGATTACTTATAAGAAGCTTATAGTTTATAGTTTATTTTATCACTCTTATAAATAGAACACTTAAAACTCTATCTTCAAGTTTGTTATTACTAGTATATAGACAATCTATTAATTATAAATATTTATCTAGTATCTATATACTTCACTAAACTTTATTCCTAAGTCTGATAATTGATTATTCTGGGTGTAATAGGTAGACAATAATATCATTAGCAAAATATTACTTTCTATCCCCTGATCATGCTTTAGGTATTCATAGTACTTTTCATTCTCTGAAATGATATGTAATTGTACTTTATTATTTATTTCACATGTTACAGTGTATGCCTATTTGTTTGTTTATGCTTTTGGCTAGAACTATTGAACAGAAGACTTTTTTTTCCCTTCTGTGCTTTGTATGGAATGACTGTTAGTGATAAATATAAATCCTCCATTTTTCCCTGTAGTGGTCATGGGCTTGTCCAGAGCCATTCTTAACAGCCCCGTCTCTCAGTCAGCTGTTGTTTGTCCCCAAGGGCTATTGAATTTTAGACCAAGAGAATTGAAAATTACTTAGAAGCAATTTAATTCAACTCTTAATTTATAAATGGAGAAACTAAGACTCAGCATGATGATAATGGTGCTGGCATGAGAAGTAACTTGCCTCAATCACAGATCTAAATAATCAAAGAGCTAATAAGAATTTTGGTCTCCTAACTTCCCATTTGGTAATATGGTCAATGAATTAATCCAAATTATATATTGTGAAACACTATTGATTTGATTGGTGATCTTTCCATAAACATAAAATAATGAACTCCACAAAGAGCCTTTATTTTAAAACTAGAGGCCCAGTGCATGAATTCATGCACTGGTAGGGTCCCTCGGCCTGGCCTCTAGGGATCGGGCCAAAACTGGCAGTCCAACATCCCCAGAGGGGTCCCAGAGTATTAGAGGGCACTCTCCAAAGTTGCTGTTGCTCTACAGCTCCTGCATTGAGCGTCTGCCCCCTGGTGGACAGTGCATGTCATAGCTACCATCCAGTTGGCAGGTCAGCCAGTTGCTTAGGCGCATATATATATAGACTAGAGGCCCAGTGCATGAAAATTCATGCACTTGGGGGGTCTCTCAGCCTGGCCTGCCCCCTCTCACAGTCTGGGAGCCCTCAGGGGATGTTCTACTGTGGGAGGTGACTGGGCTGATCAGGGGAAGGCACTGCCCCAAACACCCTGCTGCTGCTGCCACTGCCAGTGTCAGTGGCTGTGAGGCCTGAGCCCTGGGCCTCGCAGCTGCCAGGGCTCAAAGCTGCCTGAGCCCTGGGCCTTGCAGCCACTGTGGCTTTGTGCAGATGGACATCTGGGTGGACGTCTGGAAGATGTCCACCTAATTAGCATATTATCCTTTTATTCGTACAGATACTAGGTGTACTGGTTAATAATACAGATTTTTTTCAATAGATGGAGTTACACATATGTTGATATATATGTGACTTGATATGTATGCTATTTTGTTGTATTTACAACAAGCTTTAAAACGTTACATGTCAAATTTGCTGAGGGTGTTAACATCATAGATATTTTTACACTTAAAAATGTTGAATTTTGTGCCAAAAAAAAAGAGCATTTGTGAGAAGTTTTAATTCATTACTTTATTTTGAAGAAAGTGTTGATGAATACTTCGGGAAGCTTATGATGAACATGCTCCATCTCAAGATACTTGTGAACGCTGGTTTAAATGCTTTAAAAGTGATGATTTCGATGTGAAAGACAAAGAATGTCCAGGTCAACCGAAAAAGTTTGAAGACCAACAATTACAAGCATTATTGGATGAAGATGTGTGTCAAACTCAAAAACAACTTGCAGGAAGATTAAACGTTGTTCAGCAAACAATTTTCGACTGTTTACAAGCAATGGGAAAGATTTTAAAGGAAGGAAAATGGGTGCCACATCAACTGAATGAAAGACAAATGAAAAACCGTAAAGTCATCAGTAAAATGTTGCTTCAATGGCATGAAAGAAAGTCTTTTTTGCATCGAATTGTGACTGGCGATGAAAAGTGGATTTATTTTGAGAATCCCAAATGCATAAAATCATGGGTTGATCCAGGTCAACCATCAACATCGACTGCAAGGCCAAATTGCTTTGGAAAGAAGACAATGCTCTGCATTTGGTGGGATCAGGAAGGTGTGGTGTATTATGAGCTTCTAAAGCCAGGTGAAACCATTAATACTAATGGTTTCTAATACAAATAATCCATTTGAACCACATGAAACAACCAGAATGTGCCAGAAGACACAGCAAAGAAATTTTGCTTCATGATAACACACCATCACACACTTCAAAACCAGTTAAAGACACATTAAAAGATCTTGCCTGGGAAGTATTAACCCACCCCCGCTGTATTCACCAGACCTTGCTCCCTCAGATTACCACTTGTTCTGATCAATGGCACATGCACTTTCTGAGCAGCACTTCAAAACATACAAAGAAGTGGAAAATTGGGTCTCTGAATGGTTTGCTTCAAAACAAGAGAAGTTCTATTGGGACCGTATCCACAAATTACCTGAAAGATGGGGAAATGTGTAGCTAGCCATGGACATTACTTTAAATAAAGCACTTTTGATGTTTCTCTTGAAATTATTGTGTTTTCTTTGATTAAAAAATCTGCATTATTAACCAGTACACCTAGTATTCAAGAACAATCATGATGTTGAACTTTCAGAGAGTGATGTAAGCAAGCCAAGCCATCAGACTTGTTTCACTAGCTTAAAACTGCAGTTTGTATGGGGTTATCAAAATTTTCCTGCCTATAAAACCCTGGGGAAAATAAACATTAAGATAAAGATCTTAGTGGGGTAAGAGTATGGCTGATTTTTCTTTCTTTGTTTGGACATCTTTTATAATGTCCACAATAGTATGACACATTTAATATGATAAGAAAAAAGTTATTAGTTTTAAAAGTTATGCTGATGGCATTAAAGAGCTTAGATAACAGAGGACAAAACAAGAGGACCATAATGTATGGCCTAATTATGTTAAAGAAGGGCATAATATCCACCTTAAATCCCTCATGAGAAACATATGTGATTACTTGTGTATCTCTTAGAAATGATAACTAATTTTTCTCATGATCTTATTTGAGGTTAAAATGTACCTATTGATTTATGTTTTAAAAGGCATGCTCTCAACAAAGCTTTTCTTGCAGGTGAAGGTTTCTTTATGCCACAGATACTCAGTTTAGATTGGTGAGCCTGTCAGAAGTAATCATTTTAAAACAAGTTCATAACATATTATGGTAATTCTATGCAAATTTTTAAGTTGGTGGAAGCAGCGAGGTTGACTTGTTTGTTTTTCATATCACCAAGAGAAATGTCAGCTCAGAGTGTTTCTGAAAGTATGGATTAGGAAGAACATTTAAGCACTCAGGAATGTATTTGTGACTTTAGGGCAAGGTGAAGAAAGTTACAGATGTATTATCCATACACAGTGTTCCTATTGCAGCTGAAAGTATGGTCATTGAGAAGGGCATTTGGGTCAGAGATTAAGCTTCGGATGAAAGGAAAAGCTTCATTTTCAATAGCATTTTGGCTATGGACCCTACTTGTTATCTCTCCCAACCAGCATAAATCAATCCATTGGTGTGAACTTTCCTTTGAAAATTTCCGCAGAGGCTGCTGACATTGCTGCATGGAAGAAAACTCCGGAAGGAGAAATAGAAGGGAATCAACGATGCGGAATGAACTATAGCACAGGAAGACTGTGGTCCTAGGGAACATACAGTGTGAAAAATGGTGAGGTCACTGTGACCCATGGGACCCGGGAAGACTTTTAGAGTAGGTGGAAGTTGAGATAGGCTTTGGTGGATGGAGAGAACTTACACAGGTTGAAAATACGGGATGAGTCATCCAGGGTAGATGGAATGAGTGTACGTATCATAGTTCACCTTCTGGTTTCTGGCCCACACTGACTTGTCATGGAAGCTCTCCCCTTCACCAAGAGAAGGCATAATTCCATGACTTCCTATGGCCCTGCGTTCTTCAGAATGTTTAGAGTGTCCATTTCTTCATTTTGTCTCCTGTCTGCTAGAGCAATGCTACTTGGCTTTGAAATCTGCTCCCATGTTCCAGAGTAATGTTATTTGCCTTATCTTTGAAAGACTATTTCTGATATTCTCTGCCGCCATCCCTACATCGTTTCCATGGCTGCCTTCTAGAGACTTTTCTCCTTACCTGCATAACTTTCCTCTCTTTTTGCCTTGCTCCCGGGTACTCTGTTTCTATTACCTTCTTTCAGATTTTTCCAGCTGCAGGGTTAACTGTGAACTTAACCCTCTAGAACTGTAATTGTTACTTTTCTGAGCATTCTGTAGACCTCGCTCTTCCTAATACATGTACATATGGCTCAATTTTGCAGGATGTTCTTCATAACCCCACAGTTCTCTATGCATTTCTATAACTCTCATATTAGTAGGTTTTATTTTCTCTTTTTGAAACATATGTTCTCTACAGAAGGAAGAGGAAGAAGTATATGTGTTTTCTTAACAAGGTAAAACTGATTCATCATTGGTTTCCTGATCATGACAACTCATACTCAGTCATGTGGTTGATAGCTTTAAGAATATTAATTGCAGATCATGGACTACTTCTTAAAGTTGTGGAAATGGAAGATTTCTAAAACCTTTGGTTGCTATGTTTTATTTTTTACCTTTGGAAGGATGAGCAATTTCTTCTTTAAAAATTAAAACGTGCAGCTCTGATGCTGTTAGAATTGGGCATAGGCCTGTTATTGGAGGCAATTTGTAGAACCCAAGATTTCAGCTTAAAGATCCCAGTGGTAGAATAGTTGCTCCCTAAGTGAAGACTATACCAGTAAAAGTGCTGAACACCAAGTCACTTTGCTAAGAAATTGAATCGAATCCTAAGGAATCCCAAATATCAGCTTTGGAACAATGACAATGAAATGATGAATTATTGAGAACAATAATAATACCAGGAAGACACACAGCCTTGGACCAGTCTGGAAGTATATGAAATAGTGTCTCTCCAAAAAAAAAATGTCAGAGCATGTAAATGGCTTTGCTTAACTTTTTAAATGAAAAGGAGAATTTCTTAGCATTGCTAAGAATAAGATGTTCTATTTTTCTTTCCTTTTTTTTTTAAAGAAAGAATAAGACATTTCTAATTAATTCAAGAGCAGCAAGAGTTCACATTATTTTCTTTCTCTTCAACTTTGCCTTTTGTCAGCATGAGAAGTTTGTCGTGGTCTTTTCCACATACTCCAAAGGGTAGTGACCCAGCCTGGGACTAATAATTTCCCCAGCGGGAGGTACAGGATGGAATGTGTATAGGATGGAATGTCAGCCTGCCTCCTGGGCTGTTGACCACCTGAGGTTCTGGTTACAGAAGGGTATCTTAAAATCACAAGCTGTGTTAGCATTCTGAAATGCTAGAGAGGAGCACAGTGACTTGTTTTGAAATTCATGGCAGTATAACCAACTGGGATCTGAACAGAACCCCACTTTCTTCTTCCCTGGCTAGATTGGCTCAGGTCAAACTGCATTTCTTGGGTCTCAGGTGAGGTCAAAGATAGGAGGTGCTCGACTCGCCTACCATGGACAAAACATACCATCAGTAGTCCAGAGGTCTGAGTTGAAGTCTCAACACTGTCATTGCTGGCATACTGCAGATGGCTAAGTAACCTAATCCTTCTGGGATCCAGGTTTATCAGCTGTGAATTAGGGTTTTTAATGATCTTTACCTCAAAGAATTATTAGACCTATGTACTATACTCCTATTATGTTGCAAACAGTCGTTCTGAAAGCTTGTTATGCAGTGACCTTGCTCTAAGAGTGAGCATAGCTGGGCCAGCATGGCTCAGTGGTTGAGCATTGACCTATGAACCAGGAGGTCACAGTTTGATTCCTGGTTAGTGCACATGCCTGGGTTGCAGGATCGACCCCCAGTAGGGGGCGTGCAGGAGGCAGCCTCTCAATGATTCTCTCTCATCATTGATGTTTCTATCTCTCTCTCTCTCTTCTGAAATCAGTAAAAATAATTTAAAAAAAAAGAGTGAGTACAAAAGATAAGGTTTACATCATGGGATAGTAGATACATACCATGTGAAGGATAGCAGAACAGGTCACCCCAAACTCTACTGTGGCATGAGGATTATTTCGAGCTGAAGGCAATTGAAAAGAAGTAGATACAAGAAAAACTTTCTACCCTCCCCTCTATTTGTCTAAAAGCAGGACATAAATTTGTAAAGGTGTCCCTTCTCCCCTCGCTACCAGGAAGGACAGAAGCTAATTACTGGAGACAACTCTAGAACCTTATCACCCCAGAAACAGTTCCTGAGAAATGTACATAATAAACTTTGCCATAATTAGCCCTTATCTACCATTAGTTTCCCCATATATTTGTTTTCTCACAGTTTGCTGCCCCCAAAACCTCAAAGTCTTGTCACTTCTCTAGAAATTTATTGCTCTTTCATTATAAGATGCTATATAAGCCTGAGTTCTGTCTACCCTTTGAGTTCCCCATCACCACGTGCTCACATATGTAAGCAGGATGCACGTATTAATGAACTTCTGTTTGTTGTTTTCTTGTTAATATGTCTTTTGTCACTCTAAGTTATAGGGCCCCAGCCAGAGAATCCAAGATGGGAAGAGGAGAAAGGGTTTTTCCCTCCCCTTAATATGCATACTTTCATCTCTGTACCCCACAGTACGCCTGTGGAAGCCATCACCAATCCATCACAGCAGTCATTCCCGTTGAAACTAGATGTTTCAGAGTATACCCTAGGAAGTTACCACCCACTTATTGGAATTTTCAAGAGAAAGAAAATATAATTGGAAATATAATTGTCTTTTCTGACCTGATTATCTAGGACAATGGTCAGAAATAGGGCCCAGATCCAAGGTAGTAGCTGTGGAATTGGACCCTCTGAACTTAATTGATAATATTCTCAACCTTCTGGAAATGACCTACCATGACCCACAGGTGTTTAGTAAAAATGAACTGTATCCCCATCTTTTTTTTTTTTTAATTTTCACTGAGAAATGAAAGAATAAAGAGAAGCCCTCAGTCATCATTAGGTTCAGATTTGCTGCAGTGACATTTTATTTCCATTTAATTTCTCCCCCTCCCCATCATGTTTGGATACAGTGACATTGTGCTTTGGGAAGAACAGGGTCCCAGCATGGCCACCACTCTTGGCCAGTGGTTGGCAAACTCAATGGCCAACAGAGCCAAATATCAACAGTACAACAATTGAAATTTCTTTTGAGAGCCAAATTTTTTAAACTTAAACTTCTTCTAACGCCACTTCTTCAAAATAGACTTGCCCAGGCTGTGGTATTTTGTGGAAGAGCCACACTCAAGGGGCCAAAGAGGCGCATGTAGCTCACGATCCGCAATTTGCCGACCATTGCAGTCTTGGCTGTATCTGGAGGGAGCTTATTATAAGCAGTGGCTCCTGATGTGGTGGGAAAGCCCCAGGAGAGGCTGGGGTTCTGACTGGTCAACAGCCTCTGGAGAGCTAAGTGCATTCTCCCTGAGCTCTCTCTTGCCTGCCAAGGGTCTGGGCAGAGGAACAAGGGGCAAGGATTCACAGGCTGGTTGGAGGGTGTCCTGTGGCCATTCATTTCACCATTTCAAAACTGCTTCAATGTTGTGAAGCCAATGTGGAATCAGAGGTAATGCTTTGGGGCTCAAAGAAGATTCCATTTCTTTCCCTCTACAATCTGACATCTGCCTTGAAATAGCCTCAACTTCACCTTGACAGGCACCACCCAGACCTGTGATGGTGTTGTTTAGGGGTGCCTGCAGCCGCTCTGTCTTTTTTTTTTATCATACTTCTCCAGCCTCATTTTGCAACTGTGGCCTCACGTCCAGATTCAGAGTTCAGTGAATTGTCCTGGAAGCCTGTTTTTGCAGGGAGATGCTCTTTGGATCTTGGTGGTGGGTAGGCGAGGGCAGAATGCAGTTTGGAGCAGCTGCAAATTGTACCTGGCCATCAGCTGTTCTTTGTAAGGAATCGCCTGGAGACACTGTGTGCCTCTACAGACTCCTGTGGGGCACCATTTGTCTGAAAGATAGAGTTTTGGCAGGTAGGGCGTTTGAAGTTTACATTCTTATTACTACCTATTTTAACTCTTTAGGCAGAGCTGGCTTTTGGCATAGGAGGCAAATGTGCTTGCTAAGCAAGCCATCCTTTCCTTGTTTATCCAGAAATCTGCCTGCCATAGGTCCATGAACCCACGCAAAGCACCCACATTGGGACCTCATTGCTTTGGGTGAACATAGCTCCCTTGAAAAACAGAACTGCAGAGGTGACGAAAAAGAAATGCTGTGGCCAAATGACCCTGATTTCTCCATCCCTGTGATGTGAGATCTTAGTCATTTCCTATATCCGAGCTGCCCTTTTCCCACGTGCAGAAGGTAGGGACTGATTTCTGAGTTCTCTTCCTGCTTGGCATTCAGTTACTATATGTGCAAGGCTTTCTCCTTCTTGAAGTTCTTCCTAATCATTTCATCTCTCAGTAGTCGGTTTCCTTTGGAGTCTGTATCATGTCATCTAGTTTTTGGTCCTTTGCATGATCCTGCACTGCTTTCTACATTTTTTCAACGTATGTAAGTAGTAGTGCCTGGACTACTGATAAGCTCTTTGAAGGCAGGGAATATTTTTTATGCCCTTTAACACATCATTGCCTAATTTGGGGCTGATAAGGGTACATGGCAAGAATTGTTCATTTAAATAGTCTATGTTATTGTCTATTTTGTAAGAAGGCTATAATAATCCAAAAATTCTGACTCTCCTCTGAGATGAACAGTTTTCCACATTAACAATGGCGGTATCTATGAGACAACAGCTCTTGACAGTTTCCAAAGAATTTTGACATTCATTACCTCATTTTAACCTCTCTAAAGCTCTGTTATGTAGGTAGATGATACCAACACGGTTATCTTCATTTCATACAAGATGCAATTTGAATTCCATTTATTTAATATCATACAGTTAGTGTTTAGTAATAAATAAGGGTCTGGAATCCAGGTTTGCTGATTTCCATTTCAGTGTTTTTTTCTGTTATTCTAGACTTTAGTTGCTTTGGTATTTTTTTGTTTCTGCTGTTCTGATTGGTTTATTTCTACTACTCTGTCATCCAGGTTATGGATCTGTTTCTCTGTGTTAGCAAATCTAATTAATTCCTTCTGATGCGTTTTTCTTTTATTTTCTGGTATGTATTTATTTATTTATTTATTTATTTATTTATTTTTAATCTTTATTGTTGAGATTATTACAGTTGTCCCTCTTTCCCCCTCATGGCCCCCCAGCCACAGGGTTCCCACTCTGCCCCAGGCCTTAACCACCCTATTGTCTGTGTCCATAGGTTATGCATATATGCATATAAGATCTTTGTTTAATCTCTTCCTGCCCCCCCCCATGCCCCATCCCTCTGAGAATCATCAGTCTCTGCCTCTGATGCTATTTTATTCACCAAGAATAAACTGGTGAATAGATTCTGTTCACTAGATTTCTTATCATTTATTTTTATTTTTATATTCAACTAGGGGCCCTGTGCACAAATTCATGCACTTTGAAAGGAACTGTGGACCGTGAGGCTGCGGTGGGCACAGGGGCGGGTCTTGGCCCATCCTCTGTGCCCCTGTCAGGCCCCTCCTGCTGTGGCCACTCCCCTCCCCCCCAGTCCCCTGTCTGCCACATGGCAGCAGCAGCAGGTGTGAGCAGAGCTGGCACTGTCAGTGGGTGAGAGCTGCGGCTGCTGTCCTGATTGTCCCTCAGGAACAGGGGAAGGTGGAGAAGTCCTCAGGGGCAATTGGGGGCCGGCAGCTGCTTCTCATACCTGCTGACAGTGCCAAGTGATCAGGAACAGCACCGGACACTAGCAGTGGGTGTGAGCAGTGGCTGCTGGCTCCAATCGCCCCTCAGGAGCAGGGGGAGGTGGAGAAGTCCTCAGGGGCAGTCAGGGCCACTGCCAGGCACTGATTGCGGGTATGAGTGGGGCTGGCACTGGCAGCGGGTGCGAGCGCCCAGCGGGACTGCAGCACACAAAGAATTTTCAATAACCACCAGAAGCTCACCCTGATGACAGCGACCAGTGCTCACCTAGGTCTGGTGCCCCTGCTCACCTGTTCCACTATCATGCCACGGCTGATGCCCACCATGTTCTGCACTCTGCTGCCTGCTGCCAATGCCCACCATGTTCTGCGTATGCTCCCTGGTGGTCAGCACACATCATAGTGACTGGTTGTTCCGCCGTTCAGTCTATTTGCATATTAGGGATATATATATTTGATAGGTATGTATTTGTTGCCATTTTGTTTTCATGTTTTCTTCTTCTTCTTCTTCTTCTTCTTCTTCTTCTTCTTCTTCTTCTTCTTCTTCAATAATACCCTTCTGTATTTCATATAATACTGGTTTGGTGGTGATGAACTCCTTTAGCTTTTCCTTGTGTATGAGGCTCTTTATCTGACCTTCAATTCTAAATGATAGCTTTACTGGGTAGAGTAATTTTGGTTGTAGGTCCCTAATATTCATCACTTTGAATATTTCTTGCCACTCCCTTCTGGCCTGCATAGTTTCTGTTGAGAAATCAGCTGACAGTTGTTTGGGTGCTCCCTTATAGATAACTGTTTTTCTCTTGCTGCTTTTCAATTCTCTCTCTGTCTTTAGCCCTTGGCATTTTAATTACGATGTGTCTTGCTGTGGTCCTCTTTGGGTTCCTCTTGTTTGGGACTCTGTGTGCTTCCTTGTCTTGTAAGCCTATTTCTTTCACCAGGTTGGGGAAGTTTTCTGTTATTATTTCTTCAAATAGGTTTTCAATATCTTGCTCTCTCTCTCTTCTTCTGGCACCCCTATAATTTGGTTGTTGGTATGCTTGAAGGCTTGAAGTTGTCCCAGAGGCTCCTTACACTATGTTCATATTTTTGGATTCTTATTTCTTTTTGCTCTTCTAGTTGGGTGTTTTTGCTTCCACATATTTCAAATAGTTGATTTGATTCTCAGAATCCTCTACTCTACTGTTGAATCCCTTTATATTATTCTTTATTTCAGTCATGCTTAATTTCTGACTGGTCCTTTTCCTTTTTTTTTCTTTCTTTTTTGCCATTCTCACTAAGATTCTTGAAAATCTCACTAAATCCTTTGGAGGTTTCTAGATTTTTGAGTAATCTTATTGCTGTGGTTTTGAAATCTATAGCCTGTATTTCTTTTTCTTCTATTTCTTTCATTGGTGACATGTTTCTTTGTCTCTGCATTTTGGCTGCTTCCTTGTGTTTGTTTCTATGTATTGGCTAGAGATGCTATGTCTCCTTAAGTTGATAGAGTGGCCTTGTGTAGTAGGTGTCCTATAAGGCTGAGTGATGCAGCCTCCCTAGTCACCTGAGCTGGGAGCTCTAGGAACACAGTCTTGTAGTTGAAACTTGATTGCTGTTAGTGTCACTGGGAGGAATTGACCTCCAAGCCATTGGCTGTGAAGACCAGCTACAACTACAGTGGGAGAGCTGCTGTGCAGGAGACATCCCTATGGAGCAGGACTTGATTCAGTGAGGCTTTGGTGTTCACTGAGTCTGCCCCTTGAGTGTGTCGCTTATAGCTGTGTAGAGTTGTAATATGGGATGGTCTGACACTGACTCTTGGGTCTCCAGGGAGGTGCAAAGTCAGCCACTGGCTGGAGCCACCCAGCAGGAGCTACAGAGAGATATGCAGATTCCTCCTGTTTGTATTTGGATACAAATCCAGATGAGGCCCAGATATGAAGCAAGGCAGGCTGGCATTGGTGCTGGATCTTGGGCCTTTTATTGATAGGTTTGGGGCTCCCTGACCCAGCTGCAGCTTGTTTGAGAGATTTTTAGCCTGAACAAGGAAAGACCATTCATACACAAAAGCAGTTACACACAGCTTGGGTGGGGTTGTAAATTGGATGAGGCAGTGTCTTAGGGAATCACTAGGGTTGAACAAACAGAAATGTCTGCCAGTCAGCCCTGTGACCAGGGAGGTCCCAGCATAGGAACAATGATCCCTGCAAGCCCTCCACCTGGGAGAAAGCTGCCCCAGAGTTCCTGCCCCGATGCCAGACAATCCAGTTCCTCCTCTTTTGTGTCTGTGTCCCCCAGAGCCTGTCCTGGTGTTGGAGCTCAAAGGAAGTGGAACTTTGTAAGTTCAGTTCATGGTGCTGGTCTTTTAAGAGGAACATCTGGGTCTCCAGCAGCCCAATCTGCACTGGTTTTTACATCTCGTAGTTATGAGGACTTATCTTCCCAGCTCTGGGAGCCTGGGCTGAGCTTTCCTCACCAGCAGCCTCTGCAGAGATGATTACCCTCCCAGTGAAAAAAAGTGGCACATGTGGGTGCTGGACCAGCCTGTTCCATACCTCTGCACCTCCTACCAATCTCAGTGGGCTTTTTTCTTTACTTCTCCAGTTGTAGGACTTCCATTCGGCCAGCTTTCTAGTGGTTCTGGATGATGGTTGTTCTGTATTTATTTGTAATTTTAATGTGGTTGTGGGAGGTGGTGAGTACAAGAGTTTTCCTACACCACCATCTTGGTTCCCCCTTCTTTTGTCCTGATGTGTTTTTCATTTCAGTTCTTGTTACTCTTTGGTGAATTTCTCCCTAAGAACCTCTGTTCCATTCTCAAGTTTGGTGACCATCCTTATGATTGTTTCTTAGAATTGTTTATTAGGCAAATTACTATTTCCATTTCCTTAGGAGTCCGTCCCCCCGCTGCCCCAACCCCGCCCGAGATTTTTCTTGTTCCTTCATCTGAGAGATATTCTTCCGTCTTTTCATTTTGTTTGCCTTTCTGTGTTTGTTTTTATTAATCAGACAAAACAGGTGTCTCACCCGGTCTTAGAGAAGTGGCCTTATGTGGAAGCAGGCTTTGTATAAACTGCGTGTGCAGGGAGGAGCCCAGCAGGTGCTTAAAGTATCTAGGCTTTGGCCAGTACAGGCCAGACTAGCTCCAGGTGGGCAGGACAGGTGTGTGTAATGCCCTGTTAGTCCTGCTTGCTCCCTTTGTTTGGGAGCTGAAATGGGCTCAGGAGATGTACCCTAGAAACACTGCTGTGACCTTGATGCAGTGACCTGGCCAGGGCTGTTGCCCAACCTGTGGAGGTGGAGTGGGATGTAAAGAGTGGTACTCCCTGGCCTATGACCCCAGAGAATTCCTACAGCCCTCGGGAGCTCCCAGGCCCTCCAGTCTTCGGTACAGTCTGTTTCTGGCTGGTTGCAGTGAAAGCGTCCCGTGTAGTGGAGCCTCTCTGCAGCCCCGCCTGCTGGGTAGTTATGGGAAGCGGGTTGGAGCTGAGCACGCACTTCCGGCATGTGGGGCTCTGCCTGCGGGGAGGGGCAGGGCTGCACAGGGAGGCCAGGAGTGTGCAGTGATGGCCTGTGGATCCTGCTTATTTCTTTTATTCGGAAGCAGAAGGCACCAAAGAATGTAGCTGGAAAGGCATTGGGAGATCCTGCAGGTAGGCCAGGGCCGGAATGGAGCTCTCGCCCATCCAAGTGGAAGGGAACCCAGGTAAACAATTGTGCTCACCCGCTCCTCCAGCCTGGACAGTCCCCGCAGGTCCAGGGGGCTCCCTGGGCTTCCCAGCCTTCTCTATTCAGCTTCTTTCTCTTCTTTGTAGGTGTGCATTCAGTGCTCGGTTGCCGCACTGTCGTCATTGCTACCTATGTGCGTGCATATTTGATTTTGCTCATGGGAGGGGTAAGTTCAGTGGCCTCCTACACCAGCCTTTTCATGGACCTCCACTTTGGTATTTCTTTTGAATGATAAAGGCCAATTACATGGCCCAGGCCGGTGTGGTGCAGTGGTCGAGCCGCGTTCGATTCCCGGGTTGTGGGCTCGATCCCCAGTGTGGGGGTGCCTATCAACGATTCTCTCTCATCATTAATGTTTCTATCTCTCTCTCTTCTCTCCCTTCCTCTCTGAAATCAATAAAAAAATATTTTTAAAAAGGCCAATTACACGCCATGAAGGGACTACAATACGGAATGTGGATTCGAAAGGGGAAGTATTGGTTTAGGGTTAGGGACTCAGGTTCTGGACTCTTATTAAAGATTTGGGATTAAATCTCCAATCTCGATGTCGTCAATTGTTACCTGTGCGGCCTTGCACAATTTAATTAAACTACCTAGTCCAGGGTGTTTCATCATGAACATGAAGATTACAATAGTACCTACTCCAGAGAATTCTGAGGTTTCAATAAAGCACATGGATAACTTACGTGGCCAGGCACAGAGGGCTGTTTCCTGGCTGTTAGCTGCCGTGAGCATTGCCGCAGCAGGCAGAGCAGCCTCAGGTAATTATACCGTGAAAGAGACTGGTTCTTCTTCTGCTCTCACATTTTTGATTCTTTGAATTGTCCTGAATTGACTTAATCAGGTTTTTATAGAGCTGCTATTGACTGGCATGAGCCACTATGGAACGCAGATTTATGTATGACGTTGAGAAGAGAATTAATGGGAAATATTCATGGTGAATTAATTCCTAGACTTGCCTATTCAGGGTTTCCCAAACTACCTCTGCTAAAGGACCACATTCCTTAAAAAAATTCTCTCCAATTGTTGCAGATTGATGCTTTTGTAAAACACAACACGACAATATTGTGTTTCCAACAATGTTCATTACTACACGTTTTTAAGTGCTTAGTCTGTTTCTGTTTTGATGTCACTGTAGAGTGACCCCACATGGAGAGGCACTGCTCTATCCAGAGCCCTTCCAAGCCAGCTTCTCTGCAGCCAAGATATGAGTTGGTCTGACCTCCAAGTGCTCCCTAAACCCAGAAACTAATATCAGTTTGCAGGGTAGTTTTGAGTAGAAAATGCTTTGCTATTCCATTGAGTTCAAGAAAAGTTCTGAGATGCTGCTTTTCTGATAACGCAGGTGTGCTCAGCTTGGAAGTTTAATTACCTGAGAGTAAAATAAACGATTTCAATTCATTAACGCAGTCCAATTTATCCAGTAAAATCCCTAATAAGTACGGAATGGAGGATGAAGATGAGGACTCAGAGTTGGATTAGACTGTAGCAATTTTCTGAAGGATGAGCTGCCCCAGGAAGCATCAAGCTTGATTACTTAGTCTCTAATTTGGAAAGTGGAGGTGATAAGAAATTAGTGAAATGATGGGAGAGTCATTAATGAGAAACCAGATGAGGCCAACAGTATTGGGAAGGACAAGAGAATGTCTCATCTAGGATTTAGTAAGATGGTGGGTAGGTGGTCTTTTTCCTCTTAGCCTTTGGCATCAAACAGTTTTTATATGTTCAGTCATTCATCCATTCAACAAATATTTCTTTAGTACCTCCTTAGCTTTTTTTAACTCATTAAAAATACAGCAATAAACAAAACACCGACTTTACAGCCTATTGGGGAAAACAGGCAATTAAGCATGCATTTGCAGCCAAGAGTGATATTATGGGAGCACATATCCAGGAAGTCTAATCTGGTCCCTGAGGTCAGAGAAAAGTTTTCTTCAGAGGAGTTATCCAGGTATGGGCAAGAAGTTTATAGGCAGAAGAAACAGCATATGCGAAGTCTGAGAGAGCTTGGTCCATTTAGGGATCTAAAAATGCTCAAGTTGGCTGAGAAATAAGGTGGGGGGTAAGAGGAACAGGGATTTTGAGATGAGGCAGAAGATACAAGAAAGGATGTGTGAAGAGCCTTGGGCTTATTCCATTATCCTAAACACAATCGGAGCCCAGCAAAGGGCTTTGAACAGGAGTTCAGAGTGGTAGATACGATTTGTATTGTAGAAGTATTATTTTGGCTTCTGTGTGGAGAATTGGTTGGAGCCTGGGAGTCGCAGTAGGTGACCCACTGATGAGGTCTGGGCTAAGGTGACCTGAGTTAAGGTGGTAGTGGTGGAGGTAGAAAGCAAGGGGGTGGGGATAAGTAGGCAGGACTTTCAATTGGAATACAGGGCATGCTCGGGAGAAGGAGCAGTGGAAGATAGCATTCAGGTTTCTGGGTTGGGCTACTGGGTGAATGGTGATGCTGTTTATAGAAGGGGACCCATAAGTAAGTAAGTAAGTAAGTGTGTGTGTGTGTGTGTGTGTGTGTGTGTGTGTGTATGTGTGTGTGTGTGCATCTTTAGGGACCTTCACAACCTGCACGCATGAGCGACTCAGCTTATATTCTTCCACCGCGAGTGATTGGGCTCCCCTGACAAACTCTTATCTCCTGGCCAGCCTTTGCCGTCCTTGCCTGCCCTCTCGTACAAGAGTTATTAAAATGGGAGCATGGCTCAGAGTGATTGATGGCCTGACGCTGATCATTCCCCTCCTCTCCTGCTCACGGTAAATATTTACTTTTTGTTACACGGGAACAATGAGGTTTCACACAGGAGATGGATGTCGAGTGTATATATAATATTATGCTTGTCTGACTCCTTTGAACACCCAACTCTATTTCCTGGGTTACCTGGGGAAGCGGGGGAGGTGCCACAACACAAGGTGAGGAATTTGACTTCTCAGAGGTTGCTCCAGAGGTTTGCAAGCTGGCTGGATTTCGTGGTTTGTTTTTTGTTTATTTGTTTTGTTTATTTGTATTTTCTCACTGAAGGGCTAAAGGCATGGTCCCTGTCTGAGACTTAAGGGCTGGTCAGGAGCCATTAGTTACATATGTATCAACGGTTCTACTCTTTACCTAATAATGTTCCTGAAATTTATTCACATCTTAAACATAGATACACAATGTAGCTTTGCCCTGAGCAATAATGTCACCCAAATCATGGATGCAATATGTTCATTTTACTAATAAATATTGCCATCTGTATGCAACTATTAAAATACAAGATGCTTCTCGTTTCCTTGTGACTGTGGCCTGCTAGGACTAGGTGACAGCCGATTTGTGCACAGCTCTCGGCCTTGCCACCTCCTCACTCTGTGACCCTGCGCTTGTCACGACTCTTTCGGGGCCTCCTCCTCTCCATCTGCAAAACGAGGCGGGCTCCTCACACACCATCTTTCTGCTCTGTTCTCTCTTTCCAGTTCGAGGAAATATTTCTAAGAAGGAAAAAAAGGCTCATGTAGGCCGGCGGGTTAATGTAAACATTTTTCTCACTTATGTAATGACAGTTTCCAATCTCTACCTGGGAAGCTGGTTGGTAGTTCTTGTCATTCATCTATTCTTGCTGCTCAGGAAATACATGAGGACAGATGAAGCCGCTGAAAGGTTCTGTAATGTAGTTAGAATGGAGTCCAGGTGATGGGTGGTAGGGGGAGAAAGAGCAGCAGCGAGTGAGCTACTGAATCGCACACTCTGCATGCTAATGGCATCACCCCAAATTTTAGCTCATTCATCTTGTATTTCCCTCCCCCCTTCTCTCCTTTTCCACCACCCTCCCCTTTCCTCTCTCCTTTCCCTCTCTTTATTTCTCAGCTAATGTTCCATTACTTATGGCCAACTGAAAATGTGCACTCCTGTTTCCATAGACCCAAAGGATAAGCCAGGTACTGCTTCCCCCACATAGCATATGGCTGTATTTTTTTCTGTCATCTTTCTTACGAAGTATCATTTTGGAGAAGATGCCTTTAACCAAAGGCACTATGTCTGCAGGGCAGGGCTGAGCTGAGGAGAACTCTGGCAAGAGGAGGATTGGCTTTGACCCCTAAGGCCCCCTTAGCCCCGGTTCTTTTCCCCTCCCCTCCTGGATGGGGCTTTCCCAGAGCGGCTCTGGGGGCTGTCTCTACACAGCTTGCCTGTTCTCTGTCCCCATTCTGCCACAGCAAGAAGGGCCTGTGATATCATCTCAGCTGAGTCTCTTATTTTTACTACACGGGGCATCTGAGATTCAGGAAGGGAAAGGCCTTGCCTCAGTTTACCATAGTTCCGTTTAGAGGCAGGAAGGGGACTAGCATTTTGATTTTGAGACTCCCAGAAACTTTGGCTACCTCATGGCTTATGCCAAACACGTCCTGGCGCAGGTACTCTGCCCCATGTTTGTACACTTTAATCACCGCTGGGACTGCTCCCCCTGAGCACTCTCGCACTTGTATTTTTGTTAATACGTTGGCTAGAGATTGTGCTTAATGCCTGATTTCCCTGTGATGTTTAAGCACCAGGAGAGCAGGGACGAGTCACTCTTTTCACAGGTCAACCGAGTTCTGTAACAACATAGTAATAGCAGTGAACTGCAGAGTAACAACAGTGAACTCCCAGTGGGCACTTACTGTGGGCCAGGCTGTGTTCTGAATACCCTAAGAATATTAATTTATTTAATCCCCAGAATCCAGAGAGACAGGTACTGTGGTAACCATCCCTGCTCACCAAATAGGAAAGCGAGATGTGAAAGGCTAATTAACTAGTTGGAGGTCACACAGCTAGTAACTGGCGGAGCTGGGGTTCAAACTTGGGCAGCCTCATGCCAGAGGACACAGATTACCCTGTGCTGCCTCTCACACAGCAGATACACAACAAATATGCTTTTCCTGGACTGTGCTGTCCAGAGAACACTCTTCCTTCCATTATCTGTGGAGACCAGATGTTTGCACGACTCTTACAGAGGAGGAGCAAGGACATTTGGCTTTGAATCAGGGGTTCTCTAACTTTACTGTGCTTATGATTTTTCTGGGGTGCTTGTTAATGCAGACCCCTTGGCCCTATCTTGGGCCCATTATCTGAGTCACTGGCAGCAGGACCAGGCGATCTGAGTTGTGCCAATGCCTGTAGCCTGGGCAGGACAATTTAGAGAATGAGCCTTTTAAAAGTTCTTCATTAAGCGGGTCAATCTAAGCAATGGCTTCTGTTTGGTGGAAATTGGAAGCTGGTGCCACAATTTCTACCTTTTCTGCTTCTCATGTTTAGGGAGTGGAGTTTGGCTCATTAAATAACAAAGCCTAGTACCCAGGACCTCTCATGGCCCGGGGGCAAAACCAACAGGGTAAGCAGCACCTGGGTAATTGGTTGTGACTGAACCTGGAGCTTCTGCATTGAGGGCATCATTGGCCTCCCTCTGATGCTAAAGCAACAGGCGGCTTCTTCTCTGGGAAGCACTTCAGTATGGAGTGTGGTTGTCAGAGGGCTCAACAGGGTTTTGAAATACCGGAGGTGATTCTATTTAACTTAGGGCAGGAGGTGTCAGGGAGATAAGACAGCATGATAGGGACCTGCCCTTTCCTATTTAGAGCCTGTGGTTTGGATGCACTGCACTGGAACACAGAAGTCTTCCCCCTGGCTAGGGAGAGGCTCATCCCAAAGCACCAGATGGAGCCATCTGAATGGCTGGTCCCTTGTTATGTGTGCACAGGGGTGGTCCTGTTGCTTTAGTCTACAAATACTCTCACAACTGTTCTCCTATTTCTCCTACTCCTAGTGGATATCTCCTCACCCACGTACCTGCCCATGCATCCACCACTTAACCATCAACACTGGCCGAGCACCTAGTATCCAAGGCACTGTTTCAGGTCCTGTAGACTTTAGTGGTGAACCCAGCAAAGAGGCTGTTCTCGTGGTGTTTCCACTGGAATGCAGACTCATGGTCCCTTTTATTTCCTGTCATCCTATTTTCCAGTCACTTTTCAGTAACTGTTAAATACTTTTCTTGTCCTTTTTTTATTTTTTCAAGATAAATAGGCAAGAATTCCACTCCCTTGCTCAGACATTTTATATATATGTAGGTGTAAAATAGATGTGTACATATACATGTATGTATATATATATATACATACCTATAACATGCATATGTAACAAAGGTTGACTCTCAAAAGCCAAAGCCATCATTTACTTTTTCAACAAAGGTTTTTGGGTTCCTACTGTGGGCGAGTCACTATGTGAGGAAAGACAGTTGTGGGCTTAAGGCATCTCTTTTCATTTCCCCAGCATGGGCCACGTGCCTACTTTTCAGGGCACACATATGAGAAGGACCTGCATGCCAGCTGGTTCCTGCCTGCCTGTGTCTCTTTTTTCATGTCATTCATTAGATAGAGTCATGGAAAGAGAAATGATTCCATTGTGTTCTCCACTATAAAACAGATTATCAACCCCTATGGAAAGCCAAGTCCCATGTAAATGTCAATAACTCATTTCATCTTAGAAGGTCCTGAAAACCAACAAGGCCAACTGTACCTATTACCTGGATGTGGATGTGAAAGTTTTTGCCACATCCACCAGCGTTCCCAGCTATAAAACACAGCATTTTGGGAGATTTATTGGCAACAAATTAGCTTAGATTTATTGCAGATTATTGATTTTAGCATTCAAAGGTTAATGAGGTTTGTGCCTTCATTCTATACTTCTGCTCTGGGGAGAATAATGAGTTTGCCTGAAGATACAAACCATTTCATTAAAATAAACAGATGACTAGAACGTGCATCCTGGCTGCATTCTGATACTCTCCTCCTCATCCTTTCTCTTTCTTTTTCTTTTCCAACATATTCTGATTTCTCAGATGATTTTCCTTTCTGCATTCGAAGAGATGATTGAGGTGATCCTAGGCACCACTGTTACAAATCATGGGCAGAACAGAAGTGGAACTAATCTCCACTATCTATCAAGATTCTTTTATTTTGATACATCTACAAACATCTCAGTGTGTTATTGTAGAAATGTTGCTCAATTAGAAACCTCACACCAATGGGGAGATCCAACCATATTATGGAAAGCAAGAGGTATTGAGTGTCCAATACTGGCTGCTACCCTTTTGACAAGGACATGGCTTAAGTAATTTCAAAACATTACTTCTCTTTGACCATGGCAGGTTTTCTGTCTTAATAATCTATTTGTAAATATCTTTGCTTCCATCTTTATCTGCATGCGGACATAGACTTTGAACAGACCTCAAACTTTACTTAGTTCACTTATTTCATTCCAGATAAGGTCATAAACCATCCAGAGAGCTCAAGGTCTGTACTCTTTTCAAGGTCTTATGGGAATTAAGAATGCCACCATCTAGGTGAGCAGGAAATAGCTTCTCTCCTGTCTGTATCTGACACAAAGCCTAAATGAATGCAAGCCTGGCTCTTATGGAGAGCCACATGGGGAGAACATTGAAAATTGGTTTCTCAACAGTAACTTTGGGTCCATCCAAAGACAACTTACATCTTTGCTCAACTATCTTTGTTAGTTTCTCTTTGGTTTAACCCTTTTAGGGGCACGGATGAAAACCAAGTTCACATTTTAGTCATGGACAATTGGGGCTTGGAGGAAACTTAAAATTTCTTTTGGGCCTCTCCTTATTTGGCTACTGGGGAAATGGAGTGTAGCAGGGAAGTCTCAGACCCACAGGCTGTGCAAAACCAGCTCTCTCTTCTCTCCACCAGAAAGTCCGGCTGCTCCAGTCCCATCCTAATAAGAAACACCCTCAAACCTCTGAGGCTGACTTCGTCCCTGGATTGATTTCTTGGGGGACATAGGTTAACCTGTAGATTCTTCATCTGCCAGTGAGCCGTAGCTATTGCTCTGCACCCCCCCTCAGAATACATTTTGATTGCAGTGGGGTGCACTGGCTTGTTGGTAAAGATCACACTGTAATTCTTTAGTGTGTGTACAGTTCTTGAAACTAAAATTTGGAAAATATTGAAGATCCTTTGGGGCCTCTTGGAATCTTAGACTGAGTTAGAAAACTTAGTAGAATATTCTAACCCAGCTGACAACTTAATATACCTTGATCTTCTTTGTAACATACTCCATTGGATACTACTAAATGCATTAAATCCAAGGCTTTTATAAAGCGGGCTTCTTAAGTTGTGAATATTGGAGGGCCTTCTGCAATGCTTCCTGTTTCCTAGGATGTTTTCATGTTCTCTATCTGTGAAGTAGCAGTTGGGAGCCAGCTTTGTTACTAATGGAGCTTACAGTCATGCAACATGGCCACTCAAACCTTGCCCCCATACTTAATCAAAGTCTAAGAGAGTGTGCTAAGCAGCGAGAACAGGATCTGCACATGATGCACAGGAGGAACTGACAGAAGTTCATTCTGTCTGACTGGAGTATGGAACAGAGGGGAAGGTACAGAGTAGGTATCGGTAGTTCCTGAGGCATTGCCTGTGAGCCACATTGAGGAATTTCAACTTCATTCCAAGGGTCACAGGGAGTCATTGAAGGGGTTTAAACAGCAGATAGCACTTGTGTTTGCAGGAACCCCCTCCCCCAGTTAAACCAGGTAGTTGTTTTCTATCTAGGAGCCCATGGTACATCAAGACTTACTAAAGGAGTCCAGGTCAGAGATACCATCTGTGTTTGCAGACAAACGGCGCTCTCTACCTTCTGAACGCAGCGTGTTTTCTTGGGCTGCCTCTAGACCGGTTCAGAACAGGCAGTAAGAAACGATTTCAGCCCCACCTGCTCTGCCATTGTCCGTCTTACCCGTTTAAACAGCAGCAACTTATTTTCTGTGGCTTCTCTCCTTCGGCTCTGAGACCCAAGTGATGAAGGGCATTGCTGTTTGGGCTCTTTCTCCGTCCATCAGCGTTTTGATTAAAGTCACTCAGAGGCCCTTTTCTGTGAGTGGAACAGATTGAAATCTTCACTTACCAGGCTCAGTCCTTGAAGGGGCCAGAGTGAACCATTTCTGCTGGATTCATGTTTTACTTCTCAGCTCTGAAAAAGGGCAGAATGCAATTTTCTGCTGAAATGACACCTGATTACAGATCAGCACAGCACTGCCCACTGGACCCATTCCTTCCTTGCTTATGTGCCTTAGGTTGTGTGCCATCAGGAAGAAGCGGGTGGCTGAGGAGGACAGTTTTACCCTTGATGCCTAAAATCTCAGCTGAATAAGATGAAAACCCTAAATTACTTATGAGTCTGTAGGCATAGCTCAGGCAGAGGCTATAGTTTGGGGGTTCATCAGTGCCCTCCACTTTCCATAAAATGAGAGGGTAAGAGAAGTTTTCAGGTTATAGATGTAACATTGCTTTTATGTGCTTTTACTTAGTTTACTTATTCCCCTGAAATCTTGTAAGATTAATATATGTGTAAATGATGGATGGGACAATTTTATATTGTCAACAATTTATTGAGGTGATATGAGAGAAGAGAGACTTAGGGAGGTTTTAAAAGATCCTTAATTTCCATGTGTTTGAAGGTACTTCTTTTGTCTTTCTGTTATTACTTTCTAGTTCTATTCCATTATGGTCAGAAAACATACTCTGTATGATTTAAACTTGTTAAATATATTTTATCCTACCTGAGGTTATATTTATTGATTTTAGAAAGAAAGAGAAGAATGGGGGGAGAGACAGAAAGAAACATAGATTGGTTGCCTCCCATACATGCCCCAATTGCAATCTAGGTATGTAGGTATGAGCCCTGACCAGGAATTGAACATGCAACCTTTTGGTGCATGGGACAATGCTCCACTAACTTAGCCAAGCAGCCATGGCTGTTAAAATTTGTTTTATAATCCAGGATATGATCTGCCTTGGAGAATATTCTATGAAAACTTGAAAAGAATGTATATTATGTATATTCTGTGCCTAGGAAGAATATCCTATAGATGTCATTTAGATCCAGTTGGCAGTATTGTTGAATTCTTCTAAATCCTTACTAATTTTCTAATTGCTGAAAGAAGGGTATAGAATTTCCCAACTGTAATTATGAGTTTACTTATTTACTTTTAGTTCTGTCAGTTTTTGCTTTGCATTTTTTTGCAGCTTTGCTGTTTTGTACATCCACATTTAGCATTGCTGCATCGTCTCCTGGGTTGGCCTTTTAACCATTATGTAATGTCCTCTCAACCTCTTGTAATTTCCTATGCTGAATCTACTTTGTCTTAAATTAATATAGCCATACTTGATTTTTAAAAAATCAATGTTTAAATGCTATTTGTTTCTTCTGTCATTTTGCTTTCAATATATGTCATATGTTTAAAATGGGTTTCTCTTAGGCAATATAATTGAGTCATGATTTTTAATCCATTCTGGCATTCTCTGTCTTCTAATGAGTGTACTTAGAGCATTTACAGTTAAAGTAATTATTGATATGTCAGGACTCAAGTATGCACGTTTGTTTTCCTTGTTTCTTATTCTTGTTTCTCTCTCTCTCTCTAAAAACACTTTTCTGTGGGTTACTTGAAGGTAGTAATGGAAGTTCTACCCAGTGAAAATAGACAAGGAAAAAAAGATAAAAGACATATAGATTAAAAAGGAAGAAATAAAACTATCTCTTTTTGGAGATGGTGCTATTGTGATAACACCAAATATTGACAGGGAGGTAGAGAAACTAGATTACTTGTACATTGCTGGTGGAAATGTAAAATGGTTTAGTCATTCTAGAAAATATTTGGCAGTTTCCTTTAAAACTAAAAATGGACTTTCCATTTGATTCAGCAATTACACTTGTGAGCATTTATCCCAGATAAATTAAAACTATATTTACAAGGAAGTTGTACATGAATGTTCATAGCAGCTTTATTCAGCCCCAGACTGAAAACTACCTAAATGTGTTTCAATGGTTGAATGGTTAAACTCTGGTTTTCTCACCCCATGGAATACTACTCAGAAATAAAAAGAAATAAACTATGGATACACACAATAACTCAACATGCATTGGATGAATCTAAAGGGAATCATGCTCAGAAAAAAAAAAGCCAATTACAAAGGGCTACATACAGTATGATTCTCTTTATATAACACTAGAGGCCTGGTGCATGACATTTGTGCACTGGAAGGGGGGTCCCCCCTCAGCCCAGCCTGCACCCTCTTGCAGTTTGGGACCCCTCAGGAGATGTCTGCCTGCTGGCACTGCCCCTGCGCTCACGAGTGGTGAGCCTGGCTTCTGGGTAAGCAATGCTCCCCCTGTGCGAGCACACTGACCACCAAGGGGGAAGCTCCTGTGTTGAGCATCTGCCCCCTGGTGGTCAGCACATCATAGCAGCCAGTCATTCTGCCATTTGGTTGATTTGCATATTTGGGTTTTATTATATAGGATTCTCAATGTAATAAAATTATAGAGATAGAGAAAAGATTAGTATTTGCCATGAGTAAAGGATGGGATGTGTATGGCTATAAAGGGGGAGCACAAGGAGCTTTGTGGTTATTATATTTTGATTTTAGTGGTAGTTACACAAAGCTATACATGTGACTATATTGCATAGAACTACACACACACACACACACACACACACACACACACACACACACACACACAGATGAGTGCATATATCTGAATAAGGTACATTACCTGATTTTGATACTGTGCTATGGTTATGCAAGATGTTAACATTGGGGGGTGGGAGTGGGCTGAGTGAAAGGTACATAGGTTCTTCCTATACATTTCTTTGCAACTTCCTCTGAATATATAATTATTTCAAAGTCAAAAATTAAGGAATATAGTTTTCTATAACTATATACACACATGTCTGTGCAAACTTTTCAGTTTGTTTCATTCTTCTTCAAATCCTATCCATTTCAGAACAATTGGAGAAACAGATGGGTTCTAGGAGATAAAATGGTGCATATGATCCCTTTCAGAATCCATTTTTAAGGATATGGTAAGCAGAGAGAGGCTGCCTGAACAAGCTGAGCCATGGACTTGAGACTGTTTGTGAAAAGACTTTAGTGAGTGGGATGCTTCCCAAATTTTTAAGGTGCATTAAAGGGAAACTTAATGGACCCCACTCTGAGAGATTCTAATTCCAGTCTCTGAAGGGTGTAGATCAGAAATATATGTTTTTTTTCTTTCTTTATTGATTAAGGCATTAAATATGTGTCATTATCCCCCCACTCCCCCCCCCCCCCACCTCACCCCTGCTCATGCCCTCACTCCCCTCGTGTCTGTGTCCATTGGTTAGGCTTATATGCATACATACAAGTCCTTTGTTTGATCTCTCCCCTTTACCCTCACCGTCCCCTACCTTCCCTCTGAGGTTTGACTGTCTGATTGATGCTTCTCTGTCTCTGTTTTTGTTCATCAGTTTATGTTGTTCATTATATTCCACAAATGAGTAAGATCATGTGATCTTTGTCTTTCTCTGACTGACTTATTTCGCTTAGCATAATGCTCTCCAGGTCCATCCATGCTGTTGCAAATGGTAGGAGTTCCTTTCTTTTTACAGCACTGTAGTATTCCATTGTGTAGATGTACCACAGTTTTTTAATCCACTTATCTGCTGAAGAAATATATGCACTTAAGAAATCTATGTTTTAAACAAAGATCCAGGTAGTTCTGATGTCTGTGATTCTCTAACCAGTACAGAACTGTATGGATATAGTAGATTGAAATCTTACCTCTGTCCTTAGTTACTGAATAAACTTGGGCAAGTTCTGAGCCTCATTTTTCTTATTAGTAAGTTAAGAGTAATATCCTCATAGGGTTAGTGTGAACTGATGCTCAAGAAATAACTGTGATATCATCATCATCATCATCATCATCAATGATATCAGCACATTCTCAATAAGAATTTGTTGCCGAAACCGGTTTGGCTCAGTGGATAGAGCATCGGCCTGCGGACTGAAGGGTCCCGGGTTCGATTCCGGTCTAGGGCATGTACCTTGGTTGCAGGCACATACCCCAGTAGGGAGTGTGCAGGAGGCAGCTGATCGATGTTTCTCTCTCATCGATGTTTCTAGCTCTCTATCCCTCTTCCTTCCTCTCTGTAAAAAATCAATAAAATATATAAAAAAAAAATAAGAATTTGTTCCCCAGAGATATGTTGGTAGCATTGCACTAAGATGTATCTAATATGTTATTATTTAGCACCACCAAAACTTTTAAAAAATTGGTTTGATGACCTTCTAGATATCCAAAGAAGCTTTTCCAGGATGGTCGTTAGGGAGAGTGGTGCTGGGGGCTTGAGTCCAGGCCCTTGGTCAGGAGTAAGGGAAGTGGTCACAGCCTGAGACCCAGTGGGAAATGCATTCAGTTCAGTGTTAGGTGATTGAGAGATGGCTTCACAGACAAAGATACTGCTCTCGGGGGAAGTCTACAAAAGGCCTGCCTTCCTCGTTGTTGGATTCCTAGGTTTCTAGAAGTTCCAGAATTATGTGTTATCAACTTGAAAAGCACAGAGAAAATAGAGCATATTTCCCAATAGTTCCAGAAAAAGTCCTTTCTTTGGTTTGGTTTTCTCTTGTTTAGATCATAATTTATTCCTGAATCACTCACAGGCCTCAGGTGAACACAGCACTTTTCTACATTTCAAGCAAATCTGTGATCTCAGACATGAAACTCTACAGCTTTGAGGCATTTAGTCATCATCATTGGCCAGCTTGAACCAGGCTTTGGAAAAAACAGGTTAGATATCTGAAACCACAGCTTTGGATCTAGTTGGCATAGTAAGGTATTTTGCTTATTAACTAGTTCCCATTACTGGAGTGTTTCCTAGGAGGTGTCCAGAACTATCCTTTTCCCCCCTCCTAATTGAAAGTTTTAATTAAGTTTAAATTAGACAACATGCCTATAAAATGGGAGAAATAAAATAGGACAAATAAAAGGAAACCTACAGAGGAAATTAAACTAGGAAAATGCATATTGGGCAGGATCATGTGGGTGAGCTGGGATTAAATGGCTCATCTTTGAGAAGGACCTTGATTCCTTGCTGTAAGTAAATGACCTTCTCCAGTGAACTAAATGGTATCCTAATGACCTAAAAGGCTTAATGCACCTCCCCAATTTATTCTTCGCTGATTAGTAGGTCCGCTGAGCATAATCACTTCCCTATATACACAGAGTAATAACTAAAAGATGAGAATGTAGAAAGAGTTATTAAACTTTAAACCAACATAAAGATTTATGTCATATACTTTTGCTTTTTCACAATGTGTTTTCTGACAGACTTGATTTTAAAGACTATGAAACACTCCCAGCTTATTGTTCTAAGTCCTTTCCAGAACTATAAATGATTGTATAATGACCTAAGTCACCCGAGCATGATGTTGTAAAGAACTTTGCTCAGATACAACTTCAGGGGGCTCAGCTAAGAGAAGCTCATTATAAGTATCAATGAGTAGATTTTTGTGATTTTTCCTTATGACCCATAGGAGCACACATCAGTCACTGTGAGTCAGAACGAATAGCAAAAGCAAACATGCTCACATTCGTCAAGCAAGTGTATTTGTTTTCTGGACTTCTGGAGAATAGTTCCAGGGTGCTAAGTCAACCATATTGAGTGCTGATTGAGAGAGAATGACTGGTCCACTTGGCAAGGCCCATTTTATCCCCTTTTTGCCAATCACACAGAAGAGTTGTTTGGAAGTCATTGGCAGTATTTCTTTCTCTTGATGGATTCATTCAGGGCTGGCAAGAGAAAATGTTTCTGTGTTGCCAGAGCTTGCAATGCAGAACTCAGGGTGTGTGTATAATTCCGAAACAATCCTTTGGAAGTATTGGGCCTTACTGGGTTGATTTTAAATATTAAAATGAAGACAAGGGCTTTTATTTGCACTTAGTGTTTGGTAGAAAGGTAAACGTGGGCTCAGTCCCCAGTGGGGGGGCATGCGGGAGTTGGCCGACCGGCAATTCTCTCTCATCATTGATGTTTCTCTCTCTCTCCTTCTCCCTTCCTCTCTGAAATCAATAAAAATATATTTTACAAAAAGGTAAACAACTTAATTATTTCACCAAAATGCATTTACTTATTCAACAAATATTTATTAGTGCTATTATATGATGGGCATGGTGCTAGGTCTAGAGATTACTGTACTGGGATAAAATTGAACATAATTTCTTTACTCATGAAGCTTACTGTTTAGTGAAAGAGATAAAAACACACAAATAAATATATTATTTCTAATTGTGATAAGTGAATGATGCAAACAAATGGGACACAGGGGAGAAGAGAAAAACATAAAATTGATGAAGATGGGATGGGGAATACATGTACATTTGGGCAAGGAGAAATGACTTATATCCTAAAGGAATTTTAATTATTCACTCTTATGTAATTCTGTGTTTAAGTATATATAAGCCTTAGGCAACCAAAGAAGTTTGACATAGAATTACTCAACATTGGTTATATTGTATGAACATTTTGAATTATTATTTAATAATCATGGAAATTACCAAAATGGATTAAGAAGGCCCAAGTATACTTTAAAAATTGAAATGAAATACTTCCATTTGCTTAAAAAAATAACCGGATCAGAGTTAAATTTCTTTTTCTCCATGAATTCTTGTTAAATGTAATTTAAGTATCTTTGATCTGCAGATAAAAATTATTTTTGGGTATTTAGGAAGTTCAGTAGCTTATATCATTGCACACTTAGTGTTTATGTTTTATCAGTCATAATTATCACCATCATCACAATACAATTTATTTTGCAAGAATTTATTGAGCAACATCTTAGTCAGCTTAGGCTGCCATAACAGAATACCATATATGGGGTGCCTTAAACAACAGTTTCGTAGGCTAGAAGTCTAAGATCAAGGTGCCATCAGTGTTGATTTCTGATGAGGCCTCTCTTCTGGGCTTATTGACGGCTGCCTTCCTGCTAAATGGCCTTTGTTCTGTGCATGCACTGAGGGCAGAAAACAGATTATAGCACTTGTCTAGAAGCTTTGGGGTTAACATCAAGGTTAGCAAGAATAATGCTATGAACAAGGTCCTCATTTGAAATCTTGGAACAGATCATATGTAGTAGACAGAGAGAGATAATGATCTGCAAAAATGGAAATAGACTATATTATTTTCTTCTTAAAGAATAACTTGGTGTTTCTGTCCCACATTTGGAAGTGCCTCATCTAATATAAAAATTCATGAGTGAAGGGATTCCTTTTGTCACAGTTGTTATGGCCAAAAGAACAGATGTTACAGTGCTTTCTCCCTAATTATTTCAAGCCAATCATTCAGTTACCGAATCCAGTCCTTGCCATGAGAGACAATTTGAAAAGGAACGGATGAGCAGTTGCCTGGGTATTTTGGGCTGTTAGGCAATCTGGGTCTTTCCACTTTCCAAAAACATTTCCAAACTGCCAATCTTCCTCATATACCAGAAGCATAGTTTTTAAATATTATTTTTCCCTGTCAGATACCTTCCCTGACTCCTCTTTTGGGGTTTCTTGACTAAGTTCATGATCACAAACGGGGCTGTGCTTTGTGCATAATCACAAGCTATTCCAGGCCCTCACAATTTGTTCACGTTGCTCAGCACATCTTGCCTTCCTTGGAGAACCCCAGCCAGGGCCCAGAAGTGCTGATAAGACAGTTCTGTTACCACACTCAGACATCCCATGTAAAATGTCACAGCTGTGATTCCTCCAGACCTGGGGAGAGTTTGGCTAGTACAGTATAGGTCACGGATGCAATTCTCCAGGTTGGCTGTTAGTGATCCAAGTAGCAAAGAGGGAGGTCTCCCCATCCTTATTTTGTCCTCTCGTTTACAACTATCAGAGATTCAATTGTGAACCAGCGTTGAAAAGGGGGAAACTAAGGAGGAGGTCACCTAAGAATGTTCTCAACTGAAATCCAATAGCCCAAGAGCTGGCATAGAGACAGGTGGAGAGGAAAGGAAGGAGAATCCCTGAAGAAAACATGAGAAAGGGAAGCAGCTGTGCTGTGGTTGCCCAGCGCATTAGGGTTCCATCCCTGTTGAATGAGATGCCCCACCTACATCCTGTTTCCTCATATTTTCTCATGCTCTTCATTACTCCCCTGATACCTGTAAACATCATTTGAATTTGTTTTACAAGGCATACATTTCCTTGTCTTAAAAACATTAAATAGTTAATTTTAGAAATGATTTAAAATAGACAAGAATGGAGATTATTACAACATACCTAACACCCAGCTTTATCAGATCTTATTATCATTGCAAATCTTCATCAGCTCTGTTTCTTTTTACTAAAATCATTAAATATTTCAGATGCAAATGGGGAGCTTTCTCTGTACCCCTCTCTCTCCTTTTCCTCTATATCCCTAATTAGAATAATAACCATTGTAGGTTCATTGTTTATCATGCACATTATTATACTTTTTTAAAGATATCCAGATATCCATAAATTTTCTGTGATATTGCTTTGTAGATTTTAAAACTTTGTATAAGTGATATTGCACCATGTATATCCTTCTGAATTGGCTTTTATCCTCTAAATATATTTTTGAAGTAATTCACGCTGATACAAGCAGCTCTAATTTGGTCATTTTCATTGCTGTAGAGCATCAAGTGAATAAACTTCCATACATTTTGCAGTTTTCCCCTTGATAAAAATTCAGGTTGTTTCAGGATTTAAAAAAAAACATATTTTTATTGATTTCAGAGAGGAAGAGAGTGGGAGAGAGAGATAGAAACATCAATGATGAGAAGGAATTATTGATTAGCTGCCTTCTGCACGCCCCCTACTGGGGATCAAGCCTGCCATCCTAGCATGTGTCCTTCACTAGAATCGAACTGGGACCCTTCAGTTCACAGGCCGATGCTCTATCCATTGAACCAAACTCACTAGGGTTTTTGCTGTAATGAACTTTTCAATAGCCAGCCTTGTATCTTTCTCCTCCCATACATATCCAAGTGTTTCTGTTGAGTGTATGTCTAGGACAATGTGTTAGTTTCTTTGGGCTGCCCAGCAAACCACCACAAACTGGGTGGCTTAGGACAACAGAACTCTTTTCTCTTTGCCAGCGCAGAAGCCAAAACCAGGCTGCCACCTCCTCCAGAGGCTCTAGGGGAGAGTCCATAGTATTTTGCCCTTTCTAATTTCTGGTGGCTATTGGCATTCTTTGGAGGCTGTTCTCTCCAGTCTCTGTCTTCATATGGCTGCCTTTTCGGTGTCTCTCCCCTTCTGTCTGTGCCTTCTCTTCTTATGAAGACACTTGTCATTGGATTTTGGGCATACCCGGATAATCCAGGATGTTCTCATTTTGAAATCCTTAAATTAATTACATATGCAAAGACCATTTCCCCAAATAAGTTCACATGTGTAGACAAATCTTTTGAGAGCCATCATTCAAGCCACTACAATTTCCCCACCTTGCCACTATTGACATTTTGAGTCAGATAATTCTTTGTGGGTAGAGATGACCTGTTCACTGTAGGATGTTTAGCAGCTCTACCCACTGGACTGCAGTATTCCCACTTTCTCTCCCTGACCCTTGAAACCCCATATGTGATAACCAAAAATGCTTTCAGACATTGCTAAGTATCCCCTGGTGTGTGAGCCACTCCTTTCTTTGTTGAGAACCACTAACCTCATTGCTGGATTGTAGGGTAAGAGTATTTTCAACTTTACTAGGTCTTTTATTGTCAGTGGCACCAATTTAAACTCCTGTCAGCAGCACATGACAGTCCCCAGAGTTCTGCAGCAATGCCAGTACTAGGTATTGTCAAACTTGAACTTTTTCTATAAATTTGTTTCTATCTTTTGTTTTAATTTCCATCTTTCTAATTACCTCTGTGGTTTAGCATCATTTCATTTGTCTATTGTCCATTCATTTTTCTTGGCCCATGAATTGCTTCTTCTTTTTTTTTAATCCTCATCTGAGGAGTGAGGATATATATATATACAGTGGAGGGAGGAGGAAGAGAGAGAAAGAAACACTGATGTGAAAGAGACGTATCGATTGGTTGCCTCCCACATGGGTGGAGATCGAGCCCTTGAGCAGAAATCAAACCTGAGACCCTCTGGCATATATGCCAATGCTCTAACCATTGAGCAATTCTGGCCAGGGCATGAATTGATTCTTGATACCTTTGTCTATTTTTTTTCTGTTATCTTTTCCTTTTTAATTATAAGAACTCTTTATATTCTGGAAACTAGTCCTTTTTCAGTTGTGACATTACGAATGTCTTCTCATCTGTCGGTTCTTTTATTTTATTCATGGTATCCTTTGTAGTACCAAACTTCTAAATTATAACGTTGTCAGTTTATCAGTTATTTTTTATGGTTTATGCTCTTTGGGCCTTTTAATGTCTCTTTTCAGTGTAAGGAGGCAGTCCTGCTCCTTGAGCAATAGACTGCAAAGACTAATCATGTCTGAAAGAATTTAGTGCCGTGGGAGGCATCATGATCTAGTGAAAAGGTACAGAACTCTATGTGGGAGACTATAGTCCCAGCTTGCTCTAGCAGCAACTGTGTGTTTTAGAGAAGTAACTCAACTGCTTTGTCTTTCCAAGTGCTTGTCTGAAGGGCAAGAGGATTTGAGTCTTTGCAAGATCCTAGTCCATTAAAAAATTTTACACACTTGAGTTCTTTAAGGGATGCAACTTATATCTCAGCTAGAGAAATGAAGATATTTTTCCCATTGAATTTTAGAGAGTGGAAGGGAGGGGAGAGGAGGATGAAAAGGAGGAGGAAGAGAAGGAGGATGAGGAGGAGGAGAGAGAAACACATAGAAGTGAGAGTGACATAATTAATTGGTTGCCTCCTGCTTGCGCCCCGACTAGGCCGGGGATTGAACCTGCAACCCAGGTACATGCCTTTGGCCCAGAATCGAACCTGAGACCCTTTGGTCCTTGGGCCAGTGCTCTAACCATTGAGAAAAACTGGCTAGGGCTAGAGAAATCATCTTAACACTCTTCTAGATTATTGGTAAAATGACTTGGACTATAGCCAGGAAAACACACAAAAAGGGAAACATAAAGATTACACAAATCAATGATGAAATGTCAGCCTAAAGCATACACTTCCTCTTTTACTCTTAAATATCTTGGACAAAGGCTATGAGCAAACCCAACTAATAGCTTTTGTGATGTCAAACTATCTCAGATACAATGCATGCACAAACTTTTTAGCACAAATATTTAACTTGTATTACTTTTCCACATAATTAATTCTTATAATTGCCATTATTGGTTAGCATGGTGATACTATTTGGAGCACTCTTGGAGAGTCTTTATCCCCTCCTCAGGGACATGTCACTAAACTTAATTTCAACGGAATGGATGCTGTGATTTTTCTTTCAAGCTAAATACTGCGACATATTACCTTCACATCTCGGGAATCACCTGAGATCCTCAGAGATATCATGCAGCCTTACCTGTAAATGAATTCTTCGACATTTTTATGGTTAAAATCTTTCTTGTTTGGCAAATTTAGTTTGATATTTTTACTTATTCCCCCCACCCCAAAGTTTTCATTTTGTAAACTCCCTCCAAAAAAAAGGGGGTTTTTATTAATCTTAGACAAAATAATACTCCTTAGAGTATTACTTTATACTCATTATAAGATCAAGCCAATAGTACTGTTAACTAATAAAAGTCAATGATATTGAGTGGTAGAACTTGTAACTGTTATACATGTAGTTTACGCACTGAATAAAATGGGGAGCTTTCATTTGTGCACTTGTGGATGTGCACTGAGTCCCTAAGCTTTTGATCAGTCATCAGTGACACATGCCAATATCTCCCTAGTTAGTTTGGGAGTTGGGCTTCATATCACATTAAACAGAGGTGACACTTCTGGCCAACAGTGTGACAGATGACCTTTCTGGTGATCATGACACCTAATAGATCATTTAACATGGGGAGTTCAGACACATGACCAAACTTCTTAAGCATTAGAAAAACATGCAAGTCAATGCCATGGTGAAATCTGCTGTCATCTCCAATGAGTGTCCACAACACTTTCATTGGTAACTTTGAGAATTGTTGCCAATGATGTTGAGGACAGAGAGTTAAGCCATATTCCTGCAGAGTGGCCCAACTTTATTTCAGGGGAAGAAAATGATACCTGGAAAAGAAATCAAAAAAATTTTTATTTCTTCTTGAACTTACAATACAATTGTTAGACTTTTGTTCATGCAATTGGAGATTCTACCTAGCAAGTAAAATTACTAGTGTTTGAAACAAAGGCACGTTCAGTAAAACGGTTGAATGAATAGATAACAAGATGACTCTGATTACTGCTGTGACTCTGTACAGTAATAAACATCTTACTTATTGATTCAGTCACTTATTAATCCATTTAACAAATAGTTATTGCATGCCAGCATTATGCCAAGACCTAGGCTAGGCAGCAGGCCTTCAGGGGTGAGTCCAGACCCTGTCCTGCACTCCTGGGACAATCAAATGTAAGGGTATGTGTATAACTATTAATTTATAATCTCACACAAAAAATCTGAAATCACAACTATGCTAAGTGCTACAAAAGAGAGGGGCATGGTGTTTTAAGGCTTGAGTGAGAGACATCAGGAGGAGATGATGGTTAATTTATGAGCTGAGGATGAATAGAAGTTATACAGTAAGAGAAACATGAAGAATATTTTGGGCAGACGATAGTGTGTGCCAGGGTCCCCTGAGGAAAGAGAAGTGGGTGCTTTCTCACTCTGAGAGAAGAGCAATGTGGCCAGGTACTGTATGAGGCTGGAGGAGGTATGCCATATTCCAGTGCTTTGTTTTTACCCCTAGGAAAACAGCCATTAAGAAATTTAAGCTGGAGGATGACTTGATTAGTTTTAGTTCCTAAAAAGATCATTCTGCCATATGAAGAGTGGGGATTGGAGGGGTTGAAGCAGCTGGGGGTGGACTAGTTAGGAGGGTCTTCCAGTAGTTTTATGGGATGAAGGTTTTTTGAATTAGAGTAGTTAAATAGGAATGCAGAGATGGTAAGAAGAGATGAGTTCATGAGATATTTCAAGAGTAATAGGATTTTGGAGTGAATTTGAAACATATATTTAAAAAGTAAAAAAGACTTAGTAGTGGGTTGAAAATGGAGGGGAAGAAAAGGGAGCTTTTAAGAATGACCAACATCGCGAATCTAGCCTTCAAAACAGAATGGCTGATAATGCCATTCATTGAAGCTGGGAACACTGGCAGAGGCCAAGCATCTTTAGGGAGGAAGGTTATGTATGACTTTGATTTGGGAATGGAGTTTTCAACACTTGAGTATATGTTGAGATACATCTGTGTACAAATAGATAGTAATTGAAAGTAAGTTACTGTGGTAGACAGAGTAATGGCTTGTAAAGTAAATGTCCCCTGGTGGGGCAAAATGCCCCTGGTTGAAAAATCACCATTTTGTATAGAAAATATAGAATCCCTGAGTTTGATTTTTGTCCAAGTATTTTTTCCAAAGTGCAAAAGGCCATCAAATGAGTGGTACATTACATGATGGGATCTTCAAAGCTCATGTCTCGATGCACCTGATTTTTTGGCTACTTACTCTGAATAGATACAAAGTGATTTTGTATAAATGGTATCATGCATGGTCTCATATAAGAATCCAAAAGGGCCCAGACTGAGTGGCTCAGGGGTTGAGCACCGAACTATGAACCAGGAGATCACGGTTTGATTCTGGGTCAGGGCACATACCCAGGTTGTGGGCTCAATTCCCCAGTGTGGGGCATGCAGGAGGCAGCCAATTAATTATTCTCTCTCATCATTGATGTTTCCATCTCTCTCTTTATCTCCCTTTCTCTCTGAAATAAATAAAAATATATTTTTAAAAAAAGAATCTAAAAGGATGAGCCTAGAATGGACTCCAGAGATATTCAAGACTTGTTCTAATTCTGCCTGTGCCATTTAATCTATATTGGTGACCAAACACTAATTGAGCAACATGTTCTAAGAAATTGCTCTTACCTCAGTATCACCTGACTATAAAGCTTCAAATGGCATTAGCTATTCAAAGTAGGTGCCCACCAAATCATGCTGAAGTCTTTGTTTTAAAAAATGACAAAAAGTGTCCACATGCTAACATGGTTGAGGTGGCGTCTCAGAAATTTAATAGGAAATGCAGTGCAAACATTGTTTCTAAACTTTGAAGACAAGGGTGGCTTTTTGGATTGGTGCTCATGCTGAGTCTCAGAGGTATGAAGGCTGTTTCTCTTACTACCCTTCTTAAGTTCTTTCTTGTTGGACTGGCTCTTTAGGTTTTTCTAAGATGCTGAATTATGTGGAATCTGATTTATTTTATTGCCTTACTAATGCACCATGTAGTTTGGGGAGAAGGATATGAAGAAGGCCTTGTAAAGTAAATTAAAAGCAAACTTTCATGCTTGATCACACATGTAAAAGTGGAAATAATTCAACAATGCGACATATGCTTTATTAGGGGTCAGTGTTTCCATTGTGGTTATTAAATTTTTTAGTATTTTAATAAAAGTGCTTTCCTCCCAACCTAGTTTTTTCATCTTTCCAAGGATGCTTTAAAGTTTATAGTTCACGCAGGGCATTTTGCTAAGACAAATAAACCAGATACAGAAAGACAAATACTATATGATTCTACTTACTTGTGGAATTTTAAAAAATTGAAATTCAGAAGCAGAGAATAGAATGGTGGTTGCTGGGGGTTAGGAGGCTAGGGAAAATGGGGACAGGTTAGTCAAAGGGTACAAAGTTCAGTTATGCAAGATGAATAAGTTCTGGAGATCTAATGTACTGAGTGATGACTATAGTTAATATTACTTTACCGTATACTTGACATTTGCTAAGAGAGTAGATCTTAAGTGTTCTCAATACACACACACACATACACACACACAATGGTAACTGTGTGAGGTGGTCAATATGTAAACCAGCTTGATTGTGGTAATCCACAATGTGTATCAAAACATCATTTTATGTCTTTTTTGTTTGTTGATCCTCACCCAATGATATTTTTCCATTGAGTTTTATTATTTTACTTTTTTAATATATTTTGATTGATTTCAGAAAAAAGGGAGAGAGAGAGAGATAGAAACATCAATGATAAGAGAGAATCATTGATGGGCTGCCTCTTGCATATCCTCTACTGGAGATTGAGCCTGCAACCAGGCATATTCCCTGATGGGGAATCAAACCATGATCTCCTGGTTCATGGGTCGACACTCAACCACTGAGCCACACTGGCCAGGCTAAACTTTATTTTTTAGAGCAGTTATAGGTTTGCAGCAAATTGAGAAGAAAGTAAAGAGAGTTTCCATATATCCCCTTCACCCACTCGTGCACTATACCCCTCACCAGAGTGGTACATTTGTTACCATCCATGCAACTGCAGTGACACATCAATGTCACCCAAAATCCATCGTTTACATTAGGGTTCACTCTTGGTGGTATGCATTCTGTGGGTTTTGACAAATACAAGGTAGAGCAAAAGTAGGTTTACAGTTGTTCATATGGAAAAAGACATGCAGGTTATGGTCATTACAATAGCTTTATCAACTCTGTGTTTCATGTACTCACAACTGTAAACTTACTTTTGCCCCACCTTGTATATAATGACACATATCTACCATTATAGTACCATACAGACATTTCCTTGAACTAAAAATCCTCTGTCCTCCACCTATTCATTCCCCTTCCCACCAGCTCCTGGCAGCCCCTGATCTTTTTACTGTTCTCTATAATTTTATCTTTTCAGAATGTTATATAATTGGAGCCTTTTCGGATTGTCTTCTTTCACTTAGTATCATGCATTTGATGTACTTCCATGTCTTTGTGGCTTGAGGACTCATTTCTTTTTAGTGTTGAATATTCCATCATCTGGATGTACCATAGCTTATTTATTCATCCAGTGACTAAAGGACTTCTTGTTTGCTTCCAAATTTTAGCAATCTATAATAATAAAAAGCATAATATGCTAATTAGACCGGACAGCCGAACAATCTTCCAAATGTCATTCCGGACGTCCTTCTGGACGAAGCCGTGGTGGTGGGAGCCAAGGCAGAGGCAGTTAGGGGTGATCAGAAAGGCAAGGGAGCAGTTAGGCAATCAGGCAGGCAGGCAGAGTGGTTAGGGGCAATAAGGCAGGCATGAGACAGGCAGGCAAAGGCGGTTAGGGGCGATCAAGCAGGCAGGCAGAAGGGTTAAGGGCAATCAGGAAGGCAGGCAGGCCAGCGGTTAGGAGCCAGCAGTCCTGGATTGTGAGAGGGAAGTCCAACTACTGGTTTAGGCCCGATCCCGCAGTGGGATCGGGCCTAAACCGGCAGTTGGACATCCCCTGAGGGGTCCTGGATTGCGAGAGGGAGCAGGCCGGGCTGAGGGACCACCATCCCCATGCATGAATTTAATGTACCAGGCCTCTAGTTATAAATAAAGTAGCCATAAACATTGTATGCATGTTATTGTATTGATATAGTTTTCCACTCATTTGGGCAAATACCAAGGAGCATGATTGCTGGACCATATGGTAAGAGTATGTTTAATTTTGCAAGAACCACCTTTCCAAAGTGGTTGTAACATTTTGTATTCTCATCAGTGAATGAGCGTTTCTGTTACTCCACATCCTGGCCAGTATTTGGTGTTGTCGGTGTTTTGAATTTTTGCCATTTTAATAGATGTATAGCAATATCTCATTGTTTTAACCTGCAATTCTCTAATATGCTGAGCATCTTTTTATAGAATTATCAAATACATAACTTCTTTGGTGAAGTGTCATTCAGATCGCTGGTCTTTTTTTTTGCGAGGGAGAGAGAGAGAAACATTGATGTGAGAAACATTGATCAGTTACCTCCCATATGCACCCCAAACAGAGATGGAACCTTGGAACCTGCAACCTAGGTATGTGCCCTGACTGGGAATCAAACCTGCAAACTTTGCTGTGTGGGATGACGCAACTGAGCCACCCAGCCAGAACAGATCGTTGGTCCATTTTTAAATCAGGTTGTTTATTTTGTTACTGTTGAGTTTTAAGAGTTCTTTGTGTATTTTGGTTAACTGCCCTTTATCAGGAATATTCTTTGCAAATATTTTCCTCCACTCTGTGGCTTGTCTTCTCATGCTTTTAAGTGTTTTCATTTTTAAAAATAACTTTTTGCTCATTTGAAAGCCTGATAGAGATTTAGGATGAATGTAATCCATAGACTTTTAGGGTATTAATATTGAATTTAGCAGAGATGTTAGCAGGTCGAAGCCTTTCTGGATTATTTAAATGCTTCTCCCATAGTGATACAAAATGGGTTTCCTCCAGTTTCAAAAGAATTGCAACATGAGAGACCATGGATTTAGTTTGAGAATACTACATTTGTGAGACCTAAAGTGACTTAATCCTTAGAAAAATGTGCTCAGCTTCTCATTTAAGAAAAATAATTACAACAAACTGGAGGTGTTCATGCTCATATCTGTTGGATTTAGAAGTTTCCCTATGGGATAAAGTTATGCTTTAATGAAGAATTAGTTTAAGCTGGGTGGATTAAGTTGCTAAAATTCATCTCCATAGTAATTTAGCAAGGGAAAAAATTAAGATATTGGCCACAGTTGCTATTAATTTTGTCTGAGCTGAAGATCTGTGTGAATACCTGTGGGAAGGGTAACATTCACTCCAGTTGATCATTTAGCCATTAAATACCAAACTTGCACATAGTGGGTCCTCTACCCAAGGGCTTTTGCTTATGAGTTACATTTCAGTGTGAATGAGCTGATCTCATGATTCCCTACAAATGTTCAGCGACTTCATATTTTCTTGCCTTAGTTATGTTGTGTTTTCTACATTCCAAGAACCAGTCTAAGTTTTGAGGGGAACATAGGTTGCATAACATGATTTCTGGCCTTAAGGAGTTTTACAAACGAACAGAAGGACCACTATATGGAACTTTCTATGACCCAAAAAATGGTCCATCTTCCCTGAATTATTTGAGAGAAAAGAATTCTAACTTGTTGTCACTTCCCAATGTTGTGCAGTCTGACTTTAAACAGCGTCATTTAACTTACAGGAACTGTGAGACTGTGATGGTTAATTTTGTCCAGATATTTGGTTAAACATTATTTTGGGGTGTGTCTATGAGGCTGTTTTTGGATGAGATTGTTATTTGCATCAGTAGACTGAGGAAAGCAGATTGCTGTCCCCAATGTGAGTGGGCCTCATCCAATTTGTTGAGGGCCTGAATAGAACAAAAAGGTGGAGGAAAGGTGAACTTGCTCTCTCTCCTGACTGCATGAGCTGGGTCATTGGTATTCTCCTACCCTTGGAATGAAACTTACCCCATCAGTTCTCCTGGTCCTCAGGTCTTTGGATTCAGACTGGATATATATATATATATATATATATATATATATATATATATATATGAATTATTGGACTAATACAGGAACCAAAGAACTTAAATTTAAATGATAATTAGAAAAGACACTTAGAAAAAAGAGAAAACCTTTGCATCTTACAGTCTCAAATTTGGCGAAGTGACATATGTTTCCCTGTTTCTCATCTTCCTACTGTATCATTTCATCTAAGGAGATAAACTTGGGCCATCAAAACTCACTCAGATTGTATTTATCAGTACCTACCAGGTCAATGTATTTTAACATGCATAACTCTAAGTGGTCAGTAATGACCATGTCAGGAAAGAACTGTAGGAAAAAAATCGATATTCCTGTTGAGGTTTTTTCAATAGTACTTAACGATTTTATGCATCTGCTCTGTAGACATGAAGAAGGCTCAATTAAAACCCTTCACAGAGTAAGCAAACACTGCCTAAGAAAGGAAAAAAAAATCTATATCAAAACCACACAAGATAAATATGACTGACAGATTGAACCTTAGTTGCAGTGGCCAGGTAGCTAATGTTTGTTGGAAAATTACAGACCTGATCATGGAGGGGCTGTGTCTCTGTGTCCTCATTTGTAAAATATTGTCATTGAAATACCTCCCAAGATTGTGGTGAAGGTTTAATGAGGTAACTCGGTGAAGCTCTTAGAATAACACCTCGCATATAAGAAACTCTCTACGCACATTTTACAAAATAAAGGCTAGGAGGATTTCAAAAACCATCCTATAGAGTCAGCTCCTCTGAATTTTATTTTCAGGCTTCACTTTGACTCTTTAGGTGACATTCATTGGTTGAAAACAAAGGCCTTTAAAAGTGAAAATGTTCTGATGGAACTACAGTGGGCCTCTTCTGCCACAACCCCTCCCCCACCACTCCTCAATAAGTAAGGTTCTTTGAAAGTAGGACAGAAGCTGCCATGGTGTTGGGAGGGTAAGTGTCCATGGCAAGCTGTTGGAGGAGAGAGTGTGAGACAGGTGGGGTCTTTCAGCAGGCCCAGGCTTTATAAATCCATAGGGAGTTGCTCCGAGGTTTTCTGAGTAAATCCTGAAAAGTGATGTTGGAATGGAAAGCTGAGCTTAGAACTCCAACCTTCTCCCAGCCCCTGAGAGATACTATCTGTGGGGCTATCACAGGAAGCTTTTCTCATTGACTGGAAACCCAGGGAAATGCCCCGGGGAACTGATCAATTTGTTGGAGTTTAGCAAATTGTATGGTATCATGCAGCTACTAAGTGACAGAACCAAGACTAGAATAATGGATGTTGGCAAATCATTTTTCAGATGACATGAAGGCCATTTAAAAAGAGTCTTGGGTAGAACCTTGGTTAATTTTCCTTTCTGGGCTTTAGCTCACACGTTATTAAAGTCCAACAGACCATCTCTAAGATCCCTGCATGAATTATTGTTCTATTCATTTCTTTCTTGTGTTTTGACTGCACAGAAGTAGCTCCTTATTCTCCCAATTTTGAGAACAAGTATGCAAGGTTTTAAATTTCTGATAAAATGAGGGTTAAGCGATGTGATAGCTAATGCTAACAGCTCTTGCTGATTCATTCTGGGATCGTCATCTGCCGCTCAGGACTGCCTTGCTAGGTCTCCTTCCACCCCATTATTTCAGCTTTGACGGGTGTTGATATTATCATGTTCCTGCTTAAATGTCTTGGTGCCTCTGTTTTTTTCTAGATTAAATGAGGTTTTAACATGGCTTATGGGGTGATTCTTTGTCATTAAAATAACAAATGAATTGAAATCAGCCTTCTGTCTTTTTGGAATCCACCACCATCAGCAGACCATAATCCAGCTGGTGACAGAGCGATAGAGAGCCACAAGGCTATCAAAAAGCGGGGAAAATATGTAATTTCCTGTGATTTGACAGTGAGACTAAAGTTTCAGAAAATAAACTCAAATTCATGGCTGGATAGTTGGATGTTCTAGAACAGGTCCTTATAAATGCTCATTGGATTTGAATGAAGGCTGTAGGATGTCCTGAAAGCCATTCTGACCTTGATGTTCTTGACTGTATCACTGGTTGAGAGGCCAGAACAGTAATAGACACTATGTGTTTATTCTTCAAAAACTCTAAACGGTGGAAATTTTTAGTTCTAAAAATTTAAAAGTAACATGGTTTTAAGCATTAGGAAAAAAGTTGCAAGTTAAATCAGACCATGGCCCTCCCCTAGGCTGAGATGCTAATCTGGCACTAGGAGTTCTGTTTCAAGTTTGTGGCGCTGTCCAGGGCCGGCAAGAATTGAAATCTTGGATCCAAGGGGGCTGGACTCCTCTGCCTGGAGCAGGTCCTTACCAAAGGAAGCGAGATAAATATCAAAGCAAAAGAACAATTCCACTTCCTGTTTTTGATCCCCTCATGAGAAAAGCAATTTAGAGAGTGAGATTGGTGCTATTACGAGAAAAATGAAGTGTCTTGCAACAAACTGCCAGTGGAACCTTTTAAAATGAATGGCTTCAGTAAAGATGTGGAATTCAGTTCAATTAACTAATGAGAACAACAGAGACCACAGGAAGTGATCCTATCCTTGAACTGACAGGAGTTGAGATGGAGGTTAGGTATGGTCAGTTATGCAGTGAAATGGTGAGTTATGTACAGAAGTGGGTTAGCTACTCCTTTCAGAGTGGAAACAGAGAAACCTCAAACTTCAGGAGCTTCAAATGACTTTCTCACCTCAGTTTTCAGTGACTAGTTTTGTAACTTGGGCAAGTCTCTTCCCTTTAGAGGTGTCCATTTCTCTACCTTTAAAAAGGGGGAATTTGGCTGGCTCATCTTCTGGGCTTTCTTTCACTTCTTATTATTTCATATTTTTAGATTGGCTTCTATGTATGTTTGCTAGCAGAAATAGGAGCAATAATACAGCTAACTTATATAATTTTCAGGCAGTGGAATCTTTGCCAACCACTCAAGTTTATGGTTCTCTCCCTCATCCCTGGACCCTAGAATGTTTGTGGCTATTATCCTTTATTTGATACCTATCAATGTTCTGAACAGTTGTTGTTAGCCCCTTGAAAGGCAAGAATTGTACCTTATTCCATTTTGCATGCTGAATGCTTAGCGTAGTAATTGCATGTAGTTAGTATACTACTACTATTACCACTATTATGAACATCAACAATAATAAATGACAATATCAGCAGTAATAGTTTCTATTTATTTAGTGCTTACTATGTGATAGGCAATGTGCAAGGCACCTCATGTACATCAACTTATTTAGGCCTCAGTAGATGAGAAACAGAGATATTGAGTAACTTGCCTGAGGTCACACAGCTAGTAAGTGGCAGAGCCAGGATTTGACATGTAACCCAGGTATACATGTTTTTAAAGCCATGATCTTGCCCACTACAGTATGCTACCTTTCTTCAAAATTTGTTAAATAATTAATAATAAATCATCCTTAACACTTGCTGTTAGAAATCTTAGAGGCTTTTGGTTTGGCCATCAAGTTTGTGGATTTTCCTGATGGTACTTTAAAGACATTTTAAGTGGAAGATGGTAGTGATGGGTGTGTTTTGGAAGGAAACATTAGTATGTATACTTTTGGGGACTTTTTGAAAAGTTGTAAGTGAAAAAACAAATACATTTTCTCCATCCTTTACCTTGTTTGTGACTAGTTTTATCATACTTTCTTATGCAAGGTATCATTTTAAAATCTTTGTTTCTATAATCACATTAATCTATTTTTCTGGTTCGAGAGAGTTTGGGTTCTGTTATTCTTTGAGTATATTCCATATTTTTTTCTTTATGGGTAGAATGCATGAAAATAGCATGATTAGGTTACTTCTTAAAAATATGGCTTTCTCATGTCACTTTCTTAAGAATAAAAAATTCAGTTCCCTCCCTCCCTCCCTCCCTCCCTCCCTCCCTCCCTCCCTCCCTCCCTCCCTCTTTCTTTCTTTCTTTCTTTCTTTCTTTCTTTCTTTCTTTCTTTCTTTCTTTCTTTCTTTCTTTCTTTCTTTCTTTCTTTCTTTCTTTCTTTCTTTCTTTCTTTCTTTCTCTTGTTAATCCTCATCCAAGGATATTTCCCATTGATTTTTAGAGAGAGTAGAAGAGAGAGGGAAAGACAGAGAGAAACAGTGATGTGAGAGAAACACAACTATTGGTTGCCTCCTGCATGAGTCCCGACCAGGGCCAGGGCCAGGGAGGAGCCTGAAACCAAGGTATGTGACCTTGACTGGAATGGAACCCAGGACCCTTTGGTTTGCAGGTTGACGCTCTTTCCACTGAGCCAAACGGGCTAGGTCAGTTTGTGTTTTTAGATTCTCTAGTATTGGTCTAAACTTACCTATCAAATTTTGTTTTCCACTATTGTGCTTAAAGGCCTGTAAATCAGTCATTTTTATTATCATCTGCCTTGTACATGTACTTGGCTTGTATGCTTTTCTTGCCTTGAATCTGCCCACCATTCTAAAACCCATATAACATTCAGTGTTTTGATTGACATCCACATTATCAATGAAGATTACTCAGGTTGTAACCTGGATAAATTTCCTTTATTTTAATATTTATACCATTCGTGGATTAAAACAAGCATTTCCCAAGTTGCTCTGAAGAACACAAGTCTGGAAAAAAGTGTTTAGCTGTCAAAGTGGTTTGGGAAATTTCAGTGTCTATGGTAAATCATTTGTGAAATTATACTTCTTACTATGAGTTTTCTTGAGGGCAGAGAGTACATGTAATTCATTTTATCCACTTAGTGGCTAGAACAGTGTTTGGCATATAGGCATTGAACAAATGTAGAATAAATTCATGATTGGTGAGCACTTTAGACCTTTATTATGTACTAGACTGTATCTCCTTTAGGTTTGATATTTAAAATCTTATTTCATCAGGGAGATGAAACTCTTTTTAAGGATAGCATTCATGTCTTGTACATTGGTATTTTTCATAGCATTTAGTTCAGGACTTGTCATGTAGATAGTAATAAGTAGAAACTCATTGTGTTGCTGACCTTGATTTCTGTGTGTAGGCATAGCCATAGAGCAATGTTATTTTAACAGTTTGAGTATGGTATAACATCTTTGATTATTATTCCATCTTCTAGGATTCATAGGATTCACTGCAGTGGCTATTCCAATATTGCATTTGGTTGAATATTTGGTGATTCTTTCCCTAACCTATTGTAAAAGTTTATTCATTATATTTCTTCTCTTATAAATCTATTAAGATTGGGCATATATGACCAATGTGAGAAAAATCGAGCATCAAATAGGCCTTTCAACTTAGCTTTGTATAAACCACTGAATGTCTTTATTCTTCCAAAATCATTCTACAGAAAGGATTCATAAATCAGAAGTTAAGTTTTCTAAGGCATAAACTCAATAATTGAAATGAATTCCAAGGCATTTGACCAATTGCAGATACGTCGATCATGCTAGGAATTTTTGGCAGAGAGATTTGTTAATAGCCCCTTACCAGCAGTGCCAATCCCAAAGACTATGCCCTGTTACACTTGAAGCAGAGAGTTTTCTATAAGAATTCATGTATTTAAAGCTAGTGTTCTTAGATTCATGTTCCTCTGGATATGTGTTATATGTAGTTTCAGAATATGATGCAATATGTTTCAGTTTTATTTTTCTAGTCTGAGATTCATTATTTGCTTGTCTTTATAGCTACCTGCTATAATTAATTCCCACAAACTAATGATTATAATGTAATAATTATTCTAATGATTCAAAAAACCCACTAAACTGGCTTCTATAAATTCATAATGATTATTATGGCCTTAAGAGCTCCAGGAAGGTGAGCATTTTTAGGCAAATTGGCTAGGTAACTGTAATTGTTAAAGCACAGAGAACTAACAAGAGCACAGGTTCCAGAAGACAAAAGCAATGTCAACCAGGTGAACTCTATAGTTTTTTATCCACAATAGAAAGCACAGGTGTGATCTCATGTAGTGGGCCGGCCACCTTGTAATAACTGCCTTTTGGAAGTGTCGTGGGAGCATACTTTATTTTCATATATATAAGAAAACTTTCCAGCTTTCCTCTGAGTAATACTTCTTATGAAGGGGCTCTGATACTGACACCTCTATTTTCAACCCAAAGAACAATAAAAAATGGCGCACACAGACCTTCCCCTGGCATGTATCAAAGACTTCTTTCTTCAGTCATGGTATCCTCCCCAATGGACATCCATGGCACCTCCCCACTTTTGCTTTTTAAACTAAATGTTCAAGCCTTTTGTAACCTATTAGTGACAATATAAACCATTAGTTGTCAGCTCTCTTTTTGAGCTACATGTCCCTCTGACAGCAAGAATTATGAATAGTTGACAACATAGGTCCTAGGGAATGTTTATATTTTTTAAAATTGGCATCACTTATTTTCCTCTAGGAGCTTCAGTGTTCCATTTCCTCAGAGGTTTTTGAGGGATTTGACTCAACCAGCACACAGAGACTCATCCAAGGACAAACAGTGTGGTGTCTGTTGAACATTGAGCATGTCTTTGCTCCCTTTGACAAAATGTGTCCAGTGCTCTGGGCAAACCGGCTTCACAGCAAAGGAAAACAAGCCTGGAAACAGAAGACCAGTCTCTCTGGGAGCTCTTGGCTTCTGAGGACATAAAATTAATGAGTAGACCATGGACAGCAGCTATTGCTACAAAGCAGCAGTAGTTAGTTTCTCCAGCTTCCTGAGATTTGTGCAGATCATAAACACACTTATTATTGCAAGCATCATATGACAGTTTATTTTTTTCTTTGTGGGGTATGTCTGTGTGTGTGTGTGTGTGTTGGGGAAAATGAGGAGAGGGACTACTGTTTTAGTCTGTTCATGCTGCTATTACAGAGTACTGTAGACTGGGTGGCTTATAAACTAAAATTTATTTCTCCATTTTGGAGGGTGGGAAGTCCAAGATCAAGGCTCTGGCAGATTCTACATCTGGTGAAGACCTGTTTTCTGGTTTATAGATGTCCATATTCTCTTTGTTTCCTTATATCAGGGAAGAGGCAAGGGAGCTCTCTGGGGTTTCTTTTATAAGGGCACTGATCCAATTCATGATGGCTTTACCTTCATGACCTAATCACCTCACAAAGGCTCCACTTCTAACACCATCACAGTGGGGATAAGGCTTTAAACAAATGAATTATAGCGGACACAAACCTGTAATCCATAGCATCTGTGCAGTGCCCAACAGCTCAAACAGAGCAATACTTGAACAGAACTCTATAATTACAGAGTATTTTCACTTAGGTTTTAATGTTTGTTTCTAATGCCAGCTTTGTATTCAGGATACTTTAAGATAAGCCCAAACTCCTCCATTTAGTTTCAGAGGCTTGTCTGCTCTGGTCCCTACTTGCCTTATCAGCATTTTCTTTCTCTCTTCCTTTTTTAGATTCTACCCTCCAGCCAAACTAAACTCTTGCTGTTTGCTAAATCACAAATGGTTTCTTGCCTTTCAGCCTTTGAATATCTGTTAAAAACCCTTTTGTGGCTAACTCCCATTCAAGAAGCCTATCCTAGCTCCTACCAGAGAAGGCACTCTTCCTGTGATCATCCATACCAGCCTGTGTATTGCCTGTTACAGCACCTTCATTCTAGAGCCACTGTCTGCTTGTCTGTCTTTTTCACTAGACTGAAACTCCTGGAGGGCAGGAATCATGTCTTATTCATCTCTATAGACTCAGGGCCTGGCACACACCTATTAACTGTAACCAGACAATCAGTGGGTCCTGGTTGCCTGTCATTACTTGAGCCAATTCAGCAGAGACAGGGTTGAATCATATATGAGCATTTATTCCAATACTTCCGGCAGTATGGGAGAGCAGTAAGTCATCCACAAAAATCTGCTCTGCCCCCACCATAAGCCAGCTGCTTATATTGGGTAGACGGACAAGTATTACATGCAGAAGTAGGCAAAAGGGTATGCAAAATGGGCAGTTTACAGGTAATGCGGGCTGGAGATTTGCAAAGGCCTGTGGGTATGCAAAGGATGAGGGTCTTCAAAGGGCTGGAGGCTCAGGTTTCTGCAACAAGTTGTTAATCTTTCCATGATAATAGGCAGCTCCTTAAGGGGGAGCCATAGTTCCAGGTGAGCTACCAGGTCCCCCGTGCAACTCCCAGCCAGGTTAGAATGTGCCTCCTTTAATCAGAACAAAACTGTCACGATTAACCGATCATGATTAATATTTCCTACGATTATAGCTGGTCCCCAATTTTCTATTTTTGCGCTTATCATAACTAATTCTTGATTAACTTGTGGTGTTAGATAGGGCAGCTGTCATTATTTCCATCTTATAGATAAGTGAATTAAAGCTCAAAAAAGAATAAAAAATCTGTTTAATATAGGTTCTCTTACTATCCCTTTTTATCAGTGAGGAATTTGCATTTCAGGAAGATTCATTACAGTAGTAGCCAATGTCACACAGCTTGTTGAAGAGTCTCTGATCCTTGTGCTTGTCCTCCATTTACTGCCTTTCTTCCTCTTAGGCATTTGGATGAAATATTCAGGTTCTCTTCCACTGTGCTACATCAAGCAGCAACCAATTATGGAAAGAAAAAGATAGCAAATCAATTGGTTGTTTTGTCTGCAAGTTTGTCAAATATTGGTTTGATTTGTGGCTTTCACTCAATTGATACATCAAGTTCAAATTCATTTTATCTAGAGTACTATTGATTCTGTAGACTTAATTATATCCTTTCTCAGACAGTATCCTAGACCCCAAGTAACTTAGCTAAATTTCAGTTTGCAGACACAGAATACAAGGGCCCTAGAAAGTATGGGGAGTAGTCCCAAACTTTCACGCGAGCACCAAGCAAGATAACAGTATGTTTTTCTCTCCACACTTGTTAGATGCAAAACATTGATGTGGGTGATCTTAGTCTGGCTAAGATTGGCAGTTTATTTACTTGTGATGGATTTATGTTCTGGTGAGTTGTGTACAGAATCAGAATTGATAGGCCCATCCCCCTCCCTCCTTGGGGCTCCCCTAGCACTGAGCACACATCATTCACAGAGCCTTAATCAAACAGCGGGCTGGTAAGCTGAGAATGTGCAGTGTCTGGTCTGCCCTTTTCCCAAAAGATTAGGGGCTTCTTATGGACAGGGAACACATCAAATTCATCACTACGACCCAAGCTTGAGATCCTTTTTTGAGCTCAGTATGTGTTGAATGCGTGAGTAGATTTGGCATTGGCAGGACAAATCAGCCTGGAAAGATCTTTCTCTTGCCATGGCATTTCCCATTTCTACTTTAATTATGTGGAGTGGGCAGGGTTTGCAAATGTTCTTTCTCCAGCCTGAAGCACCCTACCACTTTTAGATGGTAGCATTTCTTTTTATGGCATCTTAGATGGTATTCTAAGACTATAACTACTGTGAAATCAGAGCCCTGTCTTTAAATGATGGAGTGGCATTTCTTGAGGCTGTCCCCACTTCTTTGAAAGATCACTAGCAGGTGAGCATGATGGCTTCTTATTGCTTGCATGATCAGGTGCCCTACTTTCTGCATAAGCTGTATTTTTTTTAAACAGGTTTGTTGAGGTATAATTAATATACCATAAACCATGCTTATATAAAGCATACAGTTTGGTAAGGTTTGAATTATGTTTAAAACTGTTAAACTACCACCACAACCAAAATAGTCAACAGGTCTGTCACCCTCAAAAGTTTCTTATGCCCTTTATAGCCTCTACCTCTCAGCTTTCCCTGCCCTCATCCCCTATTGCCAGGCAAACACAGATCTGCCTCCTGTCACAAAATTATGCCTTTTCTTCACTTTAGGTAAATGGAAACACAAAAGGTATATTTCTCTTTGCCTGGTTTCTGTCACTCAGCATAATTATTTTGGGATTTTTTTTCTGTAATTGTATGGGGCAATAATTCATTTTTATTGCAGAATAGTATCCTACTATACAGATATACCACAATTTGTCATTCATTCAATAATTGACACTTGGTTTGTTCCCAGTTTTTGGCTATCCTATATAATAAAAGGGCAATATGCAAATTGATCCTAATGGCAGAACAACCAGTAGCTATGATGTGCACTGACCACCGGGGGTAGACTCTCAATGCAGGAGCTGCCCCCTGGTGGTCAGTGTACTCCACTCAGCCACAAGCTGGGCTGTCGGCTGCGAGCGCAGTGGTGGTGGCAGGAGCCTCTCCCGCCTCCTCCATAGCCTAAGCCGCAGTCGGACATCCCCCAAGGGCTCCCGGGCTACCAGAGGGATGTCTGACTGCCAGCTTAGGCTTGATCCCCCAGGGAGTCACAGACTGCGAGAGGGTGCAGGCCAGACTGAGGGACCCTCCTTCCCCCTGCCCCCTGAGTGTACGAATTTTTGTGCACCGGGCCTCTAGTTATGAATAAAGTTGCTGTAAACACATGGATGTATGGTTTATTGCTTTGGAGTAAATACCTAGAAATGAAATGGCTGGATCATATAGTAAGTGTAAGGGGTTGAAATTTATCCCCTAATAAAGATCTGCCAGTGTTTTGACCCTTACTACCTCAGAATGTGACCTTATTGGAGGTAATCAAGTTAAAATGAGGTCATTAAGGGCACCCTCATCCAGTACAACTAGTGTCCTTAGAAAAGGGGAAATTTGGACACAGAGACATGCACACAGGACGGATGCCACATGGAGAAGAAGGCAAACTTGGGTGATGCTTGTCTAAGCCAGTGAATGCTAAAGACTACCAGCACCCACCAGAAGTGAGGGGAGAGGCAGGCTACAGATTACCCCTCACAGCCCCAGGGAAATAACCCTGCCTACACCTTGATCTCAGACCTCTAGCCTCCAGAACTGTGAGGCAATACATTCTGTTGCTTCAGATACTCGATTTGTGGTACTTTGGTATGGCAGCCCTAACAAGTTAATACGGTAAGAAAAGGTTTTAACTGTTAAACAAATGGCCCACCTGTTTTCCAAAGAGATTATACAGTGTTACACTTCCAGTGTGAGTGTGTAAGAGTTCTAGTTCCTGCACATGCTCACCAGCACTTGGTGTGGTGAGTCTTTCAAGTTTGGCCATTCTAGTAGGAAGGTAGGTGGTATTTCAGTGTGGTTTTAACCTGCTTTCCTAGGAACCAATGATGTTGAGAATCTTTCCAAATGCTTATTTTCCATCCATATGTTCTCTTTGATGAGGTATCTTTCAAATTCTTCACCAATCTGAGTTGTTCTCTTATTATTGCCTTTAATAGGTCTTTTTATTTTCTACATATAAGTTCTTTATCTGATATGTAATTTCAAACTATTTTCCTCCCAGTCTGTGTCTTTTGTTTTTCTAACAGTTCATGTTGAGAAATTGAGATTTTTAATTTTGAGTACATTCAATTTGTCAATTTATTTTTTTGTAGATCCAGTTTTTAGTGCCATAACTAAAATATCATTGCCTAATCTAAATTTATAGTTTCATCTATATTTTCTTCTAGAAGTTTTCTAAAATCTGGAAGTTTTATATCACATTTAGGTATAGAATTCATTTTAAATTCATTTTTATATATGGTATGAGGTATAAATTGCATTTCCTTTTCTCCTCTTTTTTCTTGTTTGTCTGTTGATAGTTAATTGTTTCAGTGCTATTTGTTGAAAAGATTATCTTTTCTCCATTAAGTTGTTTTTGGATCTTTGTAAAAAATCAATTGATCCTATATATGTGTGGTTCTATTTCTTGGCTCTCTATTGTGTTCTGTTGCTTTATTTATTTATCTCTATACCAATACCTCACTATATTGATTACTATACTCAGTGGATCTCAATTGGAGTGATTTTGTTCCCTAGGGGCATTTGGCGATGTATGAAAACACTTTTGGTTGTCAGAACTGGGAAACGGGTACTAATTGTATAATTAGTGTAAATCTTCTAATTTTGTTCTTGTTTTTAAAAGTTGGCTTGACTACTCTGGGTCCTTTGCATTTCAAGATAAATTTTAGGATCAGCATATCAGTTTCCCCAAAAATCCTACTGAGCTTTTGTTTGAGACTGTGTTAAAATCTGTATACCAAGATGAGAAGAATTGATAAAGTAATAACTTTGAATGTTCCCATCCATAAATACTGTATGTTTCTCCATTTATTTAGGTCTTGCTTTCTCTTAGCACGGTTTTATAGTTTTTCAATATACAGGTTGTTATATATTTATCAAGTTTATCTCTAGGTAGTTTATTTATTTTTGTTGCTATTGTAATGGGTATTGTTTTATAATGAGTGAAGTTTTAAAGAAGAGACATCTATTTTTTTTTCATGACCTTGGATTCCAGTTAGCACATAATCTATTCTATTGAGTTTTGTAATCTCAGGCCACAATATTGGGATTCATGGGATTTCAAGTGACATGTGATAGAAACCCAAGTTCCTTTTAATTAACGGAAGGCTCAGACCTCATTGAACGAAGGAAAAGCTGCAGACCAGGGCCTGGAGCTCAGGACCTGGTTGCAGTTAGGTTCACTTTCTCTTTGCATCTCTAATTTTCTCCAAGGCACTGGCTTCATTTCCTCATGACCTTCCATGCTGTGTGGCCATGTGCAGTTGCAGGGCCACATGCTCACAGCTTCATGAGGAGAGCAACAAGGAGATTCTTCTCTGCCAGTCCCTTTAGACATTCCTGGCAAACACCCTGATTTTAGGTAGGGTCACAAATCTAACCCTTGCCCAAGGCATGCCACACAGTAACCAGCTTTCTCAGGGTTATATCCCATGTTTGTGGGTCTCCTGCTCGAACAAGATAGTATGAGGGGAACCGAAACGCAAGTTCTGGGCCAAGGCAGCTGCCATCATAACTGGAAACTTAAACCCACCATATCTCAGTGTGCTCAAGAATGAAAAAGAAACACCCTAGCAGGTGCCATTTTCTCTGGGAAGATGTTTATATTGACCTTCTCAGTGTCTTTCTCTGTGTGTTGTTTCTGCTCTCATGGACTGAGGGTCTGTTTGGAAAACATGTCTTCATCTGTCTTTCCCTTCCTCCATCCAAACCACCCACATTTCGTTCTATCCCCTTGCCTTCCAAACTCAGCACAATTAAAAATGAGGTTAGGAGGATCACATCCAAAAAGGATAAAGAAGAGTTACTGCAAGGAGACAGCCTTTAGAACAGGGAGAAGTGGTGAGGGGACCATCTTTTAGTTTATCATGAACACTAGTCCTGAAAAGTATATTTCACTTCTCTCAGCCTTACATTCCCTTCTGCCATTTGAGAATAATATATATTTGTTGGCAATTTTTTCTCTGGAGGCTTCTGCCTTTATTAGGCTTCAAGTTTAAACTAGGACTAAATTCTGGCAATGGCATTAGATGTCACCTTCCCTTTTCTTCCTCCCATCCCTCCTCCCCCCACCCCCAGTGGCAGCAAATTAACTTTAGGTTAGAAAGATCTCTAGGGATGGATCAAGGAGGTGTTTTCTGACAAACCCAGCTTTTGCAGCCCTGAGTGAGCATGTGAGGGCTAGTGTGTGGGAGTTTCACTTCTTTTCCTTGTGGGAATAGCTATTTCTATACTTACGTAAGGGTTCAGGCTGCCATTCGCTGTGTCCTAAGCTACAGAATTGTTCCTGGAATAGTGATTATGATGCATAAAAATTTCTCTTTTGGAGAGGAAAGAATAAATATCTGCTACTCTGTAATCTCTTTCCATTTGTCAGTCTCTCATACCTTCTCCAGGTCCTAGTAGTAGCAAAGGTGAAGGAGAGGAAGAAAGTCATAGAACAATCATCACCAATACCATATATTAAGCACCTAGCATGTGCCAGATCTGTTCTGAGGATTCCGCCCTGTTGCTTCATTTAATCCTCACAGAAAATTGTCTCCATTTTCCAGATGAGGAAAACCCGAAGGTTGTTTTTTTTTATTTTTTTAAAATTTCTTTATTGATTAAGGTATTATATATGTGTCCTTAATTCCCCTATTACCCTCCACCTCCCATTCATGCCCCCACGCCTCTGTTGTCTGTGTCCATTGATTAGGCTTACATGCATGCATATAAGTCCTTTGGTTGATCTCTCCCCTTTACCCCCACCCTCCCCTACCTTCCCTGAGGTTTGACGTTCTGATTGATGTTTCTCTGTCTCTGGATCTATTTTTGTTCATCAGTTTATGTTGTTCATTATATTCCACAAATGAGTGAGATAATGTGATATTTATCTTTTTCTGTCTGGCTTATTTCACTTAGCATAATGTTCTCCATCTCCATCCATGTTGTTGCAAATGGTAAGAACTCCTTTTTTACTGTAGCATAGTATTCCATTGTGTAGATGTACCACAGTTTTTTAACCCACTCATCTGCTGATGGGCACTTAGGCTGTTTCCAAATCTTAGCTATGGTGAATTGTGATGCTATGAGCATAGGGGTGCTAATATCCTTTCTGATTCGTGTTTCTAGTTTCTTGGGATATATTCCTAGAAGTGAGATCACTGGGTCAAATGGGAGTTCCATTTTTAGTTTTTTGAGGAAACTCCATGCTGTTCTCCACAGTGGCTGCACCAGTCTACATTCCCACCAGCAGTGCACGAGGGTTCCTCTTTCTCCACATCCTCGCCAGCACTTGTCATTTGTTTATTTGTTGATAATAGCCATTCTGACAGTATGAGATGGTACGGCATTGTTGTTTTGATTTGCATCTCTCTGGTGATTAGTGACTTTCAGCATGTTTTCAAATGTCTCTTGGCCTTCCTTCTGTCTTCTTTCAAAATGTGTCTATTTAGATCAGTTGCCCATTTTTTTGATTGGGTTGTTTATCTTCTTTTTGTTAAGCTGCATGAGTTCCCTGTAAATGATGCAGATTAAACCCTTATCGTTGATATCATTGGCAAATATGTTCTCCAAAGGTTTTTTTTTTTTAACATTTTTTATTTACTTTAAAAAGAGAGGGAGGGAGGGGGGGGGAGAGAGAGAGAGAGACATTGATTTGTTGTTCCACTTACTTATGCATTCATTGATTGATTCATGTATGTGCCATGACTGGGGATTGAACCCACAACCTTGGCATATTGGGACAAAGCTCTAACCAACTGAGCTATCAGGCTGGGGCCAGGGAACCTAAGGTTTAAAGAGATTAGGTAACTTGCTATGGTCATTTAGCTTGTTATTATTGGAGCAAGCATTTGAAGCTAGATCTGGTTCATCCCAAAACCTTTTAGCTATTATGACACGCTGCCTCTTGTTGAATCTCTAGTGAAGGAAGGGCTTTTAGAAGTCACGTTATAGTCCCCTCCAGTTGGAGAAATGAGCAGACACTTAAATTGTGTGGTTTACTTTTAATTGAATCAATCAATTTTTACTGGTGAGAACACTGAACCAAAAGTCCCTAGTTAATACGTGGAAAATAAAGATTCCTGGGTTCACCCTAGAGATTTAGATTTTGAAAGTCCTAGGGTCAGGGGAGGAGTTGGACACACAGAAATCTGGACATTTGTTTAGTCTGCAGTGCTCCTGATATAGATACAGGTGATCCTTAGATTCACCTTGAGAAATGTTAGCCTTTTCAAGCTATGAGGTCATGGTTCTGAATTCCTTCTTTGTAGGGCCCAATTTGCTCTTGTTTTGCTTTAAAAGTTTGTGTGTGTGTGTAAGGTGAAGGGATGGAAAGAGAAGGAATACCATGGAAATGTCTTACTGGGATGGATTGAGTAAGCAGCCATCTATTTTTCTTTTAGCCCAAGGGCTATAGTCAACATGCCGTCTGCGTGTTCATACCTCTTGCTTCGAAGAGTCTCAAAGATGCTGCCTAGCACTGGTCATTTCTGGGCCATAGACTACCATTCAGCTTTAGCCAGCCCTCTCAACGTCTTGCTATGAGCACTGGGTAGATGAAATAAGGGAGCAACACAAAGTTATTACCATTCTAGCTAAAAAGCAGCACAAAATGCCTTCCTAAGGGGCATTGGGAGTGCTGCCCTGAAGTGTGTGGCACAGGAAGCCTTGATGCTTCTCTGTCCCTCCTGCAGAAACCATGCAACAGCTGCCTGGCCTCTCCTCTTCCATTCTGCATAGAGAACCAAAGTGATCTTTTTACAAATGTGGAACAAAGAAAACCTCTCTGTGTTAGAGTCCCATCTAGAATGCAAGCTCCAGGAAGACAGGGTTTTTTTTTTTTTTTTTATGATGATGTATTCTCCATGCCTAGAATAGTGCTCAATACATGGTAGATATTCAGTAAACCTGATAGATGTTGACTGGCATAATGAGTGAAGGAATGAACTCCCCAATGACTTTTGTCACGCTTAGAATAAAATCTAGATATCTTAAGATGGCCTTCAAGGCCCTTCCTACCCTTCATCTTCAGCTTTGTCTTCCTTTCAGTCCTCTGAACCCATCAATAGCCTTCCTGTCTCTGGGTTTCTCTGCTGCTGTTCCTTCTGTGAGGAATTCCCTGCTCTTCACTCTTACCTGAAAGGTACCTTCTCATCATTCAGGTCTCAGCTTGATTATCTCTTCTTCAGGGAGGCCTTTCTTGCCTTTTCCCTTACATCTAAATTAGGTTCTCCTGTTTTTTTCCTCATAGCATTTTTTCTTCTCCCTTTCTGGCCCTGAACACAACCTATTTTTATTTGATTTTTCACTAGGTCATTGTCCATTTCTCCCACTGGCAGACTGGCTCGGGGAGGGCAAGACCTTGTTTGTTGAACTCTCTTCTGTATGCTCAGCGCTTAGCAGAGGTCCAGGCACAGAGAAGACCCTGCATAAATATATATCGAGTGAACAGATACATTTAAGCTGCAGAAAATTCAACTAAATAATTTAAGTCACAGGTAGGAATACTGGGTATCCTGCATTCATGAAAATGCAGCCAAACACCAGCTAACCCAGATTTGCTAAAAGGAAAAGGGCGAGTGAGCCTGTCACTGTCTGAGGATGTCAAAAATGATGGAGTTGGTGCAGACATGACAGCTGACCTGTCCTGCTGGTAATTAGTAGCCTGAGGCTAAGCTAGTAGCGAGAGTGTGTGGGAAATAGCACTTAACCACCCAATTAAAGGCAGTGCAAGCTTAAATTTAGAAACTGTCTGTGGCCATGCATAGAAACCACACTGAGGAGGCAGGCGGATGCACAGCTCTTGCTCTGAGGGCCATCCTTGCATGTTGGAGAGATAATTAAAAGCACTGTGACTCTGCACATTTGGAAATGATGTCCAGTGGCTCTCCTGTCCTGAGCAGTGAAGGACACAATGAATTAGGGTCTGGGCCACTGCATAGGTGATTCCAGGTCAGAAAGTACGCAATGAAAGTTATTATCTATTGGAACAAAGTAGGTCCTCTGAAATATATGGTAAAGTGTGAATGACTGATAGTCCTTCCATAGTTATCCAGAAGCATCTATCTTAAATCCAATACATTTCAAAATGACAATGTTTTTGATGGCATGAGAGAAGCTATTTCTGATGGGGGTTGTTATTGGGGAACTTGATGTTAAATTGGAATATTCAGCTGACTCCAGTCTAGATTGATTGTGGGAGGAACAAGGATTTGTGGCCAATAAATGATTACTGAGTGTCAGAGATGACCAATCTCTGGGTCTCTGTATTCTGAGGCCATGTGTGTGGTTACGTCACTGCTGAGGCTGTATCTGTGGATTTTTTTTCTTAATTAAAAAGGAAATGAGCTCCTTCTCCCCTGGATGATGAGAAGTCAGGCTACCATGGAGACAGATGTATATGGTTCATGGGATGTCCTAGAGTTTCTCTAGCCATAGATATTGTGAATGACTCCAGGCAAAAAAGCTGAATTATGAAATCACCCAGCAGTAGACACAATGTTTAAGCTGCCAGGAGAGAAAAAGTGTTTTCTAAACATATGGCATGTGTTGGTGGAAGCCAGAAATGGAGCCTTCTTCCTCCTTACCTCTTTGGTGGTGCCATATCACCTCCCTATTCAGGCTCAGAAGCACTCTGTACTTGATTCTAAGCTGGCCTCTGAGTTCAGCAACTTTTAATGGAATGAATGGGCAGGAACACCAGTTAAAGCAGGTTTTTGGCTATGCTGGCTTGCCAGCCTGCATATTTTTATAGGCACCCAAATTAAGAGCTTATTTATGTCCTCAATTTGCTATAAATGGAATTAACAACAGACCATTTGGGGACCTGGAGTTCCACAGATGCCAACAGAAGCAGCCACATCATTCATAGGTGACGTTTATTTGAGTCACTGAGTGTGGGCACTGATAAAGAGTTCGCTGTAGGTTGATTTTCCATCATCATCGTCATTGTTGTTACTATAATTGCCAGCCATCAAAGTCTGAGAGGTTTGAAAAGAAATTATGAAATGTGGTCATACTCTGAGGTGCAGTACCTTCTCCCCTCTCTGAGGAAAAGATTTGGAAACCCAAGCTCACTTCTGAATAAAAATAAATCAGATTTTTAATGTCCTCCCAAGAAATGGAAAAAGGAAATATTTTTTGGAATGAATGGCTTTTGAGTCTTCTTTCCCCACTGGCTAAACCACATTCAAATAAGTAGGCTTCCAGTGTCTTTCATCACAAGATGCATCAGTTGGGAATAGTTATGTAATGGAAGATATTTATAACGAACACGAATGAATGTTTCACGTTACAATGTTATTGAGAATAGTCCTGGAACATTTTTTAAAATTATTGCTTTTGTTGCTGAAAAATGGTTTTGAAATGCCCCTTTGACGCTTATTAGAGCAACGAGAAGGCTTGATCCCGAGTGGGAGCCTGGCTCTGATCATTAGCCTCTTCCTTTTACCTGGGACAAGACACCCTTCTTCTCTGGCTCTGATGTTTCTCTTCTCAAGCATGGAGACTTCATAATTCCCAAGATGCCTTTGAACTTTAGAATTCTTTGATTCCACTAATTGCTTTTAGAGTCAGTTTAAAGGCACAAAGAAAACATGTGCTGGTGTCTTTAGAGCGGTGATGTGGGTAATTTATAGCAGTGATTTGCAGACTTTAGTACACTTGACCTCATTTAAGGTGCTTGCAAAAAAGACACATTATAAGGCCTCATCCCTAGAGATCCTAGTCTGGAAGGTTGATGACCAAAATCTTCACTTAAACTGACCCTTTGGGGATCGGTGGTACGTGTGCATGTGAGTTTCAAATGAGGGGAAGCAGGTGAGACTATGAGAAGCTTTAGAAGGATAGCACCATTGGAAAAACTCCCCTTTCCGTGATAGCTTTTTTTCTTAAGTAAACTCACCTGCCTGATCTCAGGAAAAGACTTGGAACCATGTTAAGCAGATGTTTCTTGATGTGTGTGGGCTCAGAGGCAGACAGTTGCTGGCACAAAAGACAAATGCCAAATGATTCTGAAGAGTCCTGGCTTCTGAAGAGGACAGGATCAGGGTCAATGGACTTCATGTTCATTCCCAGCACTGCTGTTTACTGACTTGGCTTCAGACAGGTCCCCGAGGGCCCCTAAAGCAATCCTCTCACTTACTAATGGGGGTCAGCTCTATGCTCGCACCCAGCTACCCCTTCAGGAATGAACAACTTACATCATCACTTCTGAACGTGCTCCCCATAGGGGGCCCTCAGCGGGGACCCCTCTTTAGAGCTGGCCTCAGCTGAGGAAGACTTCAGGCCTTGTCCAAAGCCTGCCTCCTTCTAGGGCAGCCTGCAATGATGACTTGTCACTGTGGGGGTATAAAGGCCCAGCCTCCTTGGCCCAGTCAGTGACAATTCTGAGGAGCCAGCCTGGTCCGGAGCTCTCTGTGGGGCTGACTGAGGCCTCTGTTGGGACTAGTGACATTTTTACCTTCTCTCTCTGTCAACCCTATTTCCCTCTCCTCCCTTCCACAGGTGTAGATCATGAGAGTGCTAATCTCTGTCCCAGGAAGCCCAGTCTGGGACAGCAGTAGTAATGGTACTAGCCATGATAACAGCAGTTACCATTTATGGCATGCTTACTGTAGGTCAGGCAAAATGTCAAGTCTTGTACAAAGATTATTCTGCTTTTTCTTCAAAACTGTCCTCCTGTAAGGTAGGTATTCATATCTCATTTTATAGATGAAGAATAGCTTTCTTTATGAACATAGAAAACAATATATGTAGACATGCTTTGAATGTTACAAAAGAGTGTTACTTCTTTGTCTAAATTTCAACTGAATAGACCTTTGTAAAGCCCTCGAGATGCAAGCCTTCTAACTGGTTCCCAGTGGGAGAGAGGGACAGCTCTCCTCTCTTGTCCTCTGTCACCTGCCCTATTCATCCAACTCAAAGGGAGCCCAAGAGGCCACTTCTGCCCTGTAACCTATCTATGGCTCCTTAAAAATGCTCTGTGGATTGTTACATCACTGTCTATTCTTTTACTAATGCGCATTGCATATAGTTTTGGTGGTACTTTTCAAAACCCAGAAAGTACCTTTGCAAAGGAAGAAAACCACCACCAACTCCAACTCCCTCTTCCCTTCCCTTCCCTTCCCTTCCCTTCCCTTCCCTTCCCTTCCCTTCCCTTCCCTTCCCTTCCCTTCCCTTCCCTTCCCTTCCCTTCCCTTCCCTTTCCCTGGGACAAGACACCCTTCTTCTCTGGCTCTGATGATTCTCTTCTCAAGCATGGAGACTTCATAATTCCCAAGATGCCTTTGAACTTGAGAATTCTTTGATTCTACTAATTGCTTTTAGAGTCAATTTAAAGGCACAAAGAAAACATGTGCTGGTATCTTTAGAGCGGTGATGCAGGTAATATAGCTCTTCTCTCTCTGAGTGCTCAGGTTTCATGTTCCACATCACAGCACTTTTATACCCACCCATTGCACATTCTCTGGTGTCTACCATGTTAGGAAATGAGCATCACACAGGGATGACTAAAGGGAAGTCATTGCTCACAAAACATTGCTTCCAGTGTCTGTCCCAGACCTTGGGGCAACATGGATTCCAGATTCTGTGTTGGGGATCAGTGGCTTGGGCTGCAGTGGATTCCTGTGTCATAAGACTTCATGCCCCAGTTCCATTGGTGCATTCAGAGGTGGCAACAGATTCCTCTTCCCTATGGCCTAAAGTCTGAAGTTCTTTATACACATGTTCAAAGACTAACCTAACTATACAAAGATAGAGAACCCTAAGCTTAAGCTAAACATACTTCTTGACCAAGAGAATCCATCTTGGTATAGGCTTAAACCTCCATTAAGTTTTCTATCATTTTCCACCAAATTCAGTCACATCCAACCTAAGAAAGTAGAGTTCTTGGTTAAAAATAATTTTGTAAAATTACTTTTCAAATCCACCACCTGCAAGCTCTCTGCCAATAACTTTATTTTTTTTCCAAAAATCAATTGCAATCTGAACAAAATACTTTGTCCATTTCAATCAATATACCATTCATTGCACACAGATAATGTTTATTGTAGCGACTTAAGGGACCAGAGTCACTTTCTCTCATGGGGTTACCTAGAGTCCATCCAAATAGCAGGAGTTTGGAGCATCATCTCCCAGATGGGATTTTCTGCATTCCCACAGTCCTAAGATAAAGGTGAGTACTCTGGGTGACATTTGCTGACTCAGCCTCGGGCTCCCAGTCAATTCTGCCCAGCAATTCCCACAGGGAATAATCTTTGGTGTGCATAGTGAAGTTATTATTCTCAGGACAAAGGAAAGCCTGGGAAAGTTTGGATACTGGGAAAGTAATTATATTGTGAAAGAACCATGGAAGGTGTGAGGACTTAAAAATCATCATCATATCAATCCCCTGAATTTGAACATTCATTGATTCATTCAACAGATATCTATTCAGTCCCTGCTGTGTTACAATCACCGTTCTAGGCATAGAGAGGGATGCTGCCCTTCTGAGGCCTGTAGTCCAATGTGGGAATCAGAGGAGTAATAAACTAACAAAGCAATATATACTAGTAATTCTGGGATGGATATTATAGAACAAATGGGAAAGCGTTCAGTAGTAATGGTGAGTGCAGACTGGGTTGTCATCCAAGGCTGTTCAGAGGAGATGGTATTTTTGCAATAACCTGGGAGGAGGGAGAGGTGGGAGCCCATTGAAGAGCAGGAGTGCTCTCTGGGCAGAGTGTCCTGCATGTGTGAAACATGAAAGCCCCAGAGTGGGCCAATGTTGATGGAGTCCAGGAGATGGCATGAAGATGAAGTTGGAGATGTAGGTGGGCAGGTGCTACAGAGCATATGGTAGGCCACCACGGAGAATTTGAATTTATTCTAGGAAGTAGAGGAGAGAGGCATAATTTGATATGGCCTGCACCATATCTCAATTCACAAATTAAGGCTGTGTTTCAAGGGTGCTCTGTAGCTTTCTTGCACACACTCTCAAGGAGGTGACACTGGTATAAATTACCTGTGTATTGTTTTGAGCTTCCTGGAAAAAAACTTGTCTGTGGTACATCATATGGTGAAAGGTCACCTCCTAAATACGCCCCAAAGACACATTTTGATCTGAATACTATTGCTTCTCAAGCCACATCTCTTTGTACATCCCAGTCTCCTATTTCTTGCCCTACTGAGACTGAACTACTTGTTGTTTCCCAATGTACTAAGCTATGCCTTCCCCTGGGCCTTTGCGCATGCCATTCCCTTAGTCTGTAAAACTCTTCTCTGTCATCATTTCTTGGTCAGTTCCTTCCTAACCTTCAGGTGTTTTTTTGTTTTTGTGTTTTTTTTTTGGTTATTGTTCAGAGTCCACATCCGTTGGGAAGCCTTTCCTGCCTTCCCAAACCTGAGTTAGGCATGCTTCTCTATGCTCTTAATCCTCTTTGGGTTTACTTCTCTCATTCTCTTCATCACTGCTTTTTGAGTTGCCTGTTAAAATATTTACCTTTCTCTCCCACCTTGGTGTATGAGCCCTATGAGGTATATGGACTTCAGCTGGTAACTGTTGAAGTCACCAGTGCATTTCCATGTATCATACTTGCCTGGTACATTAGAAATCTCTAACTCCATGTGGAATGAGCAAATGAGTGAATGAGACAATAATTCCATCCCAATCACACACACACACACACACACACACACACACGCGCGCGTGCGCGCGCATTTCAAGTGAAGAGAAGCAGCATCTTTAGCATAAAACATGATACCACCCTCCTTAACAGGAAGAATCTCAGAGCCACTGCCAGGAAATCTCTGAGTGTATAAGAAATGGATCTACATCATTTGTGAAACTGGAGTTATCTGAGGCAGGTTAAAGGTTTGGTCTATAGGGCTCAAGCAGTAATAAATCTATATTTCTTGGAGGCTTAAGATAGGATGTTTATTAAGCTACTTGCTATTAGATAAGGCAAGATTGGATTGGGGGGTTGGGTCTTACTGGAAGAACCCTCATTGTAAGCTCCTGGGGACAGGGTTTATTTGCCCAAGGAACACGTAACACTGTGTTAATCTCCGATGGTTCTAGAAAGGTGAAAGCTATAGACAGGTGTTCGATCCACTAATCCACCTCCTGGTTTACTATTGATTGAGTTTGGATTGTAGTGGAAACTTTACTGCCCTTCCACACAAAAAATGTTTTTGTAAGTCCTGGAGAGTATTGTGCCTCTTCGCAGTCACTTTGCCAGAGCAGCAGTTGCTCTGGCCTCAGTGCATCTTCTACCTTTTTTTGTGTGTGAGGAAAAAGGGAGACCCAAAGTCTGAATCTAGAAACCCAGAGAAAGAGTCTGAAATGAATAAGGGTTTATTGTAAACAATGGCTCTTTGGACTCTTCACAATGGCTTTTGTTTCTCAGGGAGTGCTATTATTTATGTTAGGATTACTAGAAAGAAATACATTCTTTTTACTTGTGAGTTCTGTAGAATACTCCTGGGTTCCAGGATTGATGTGTGGGAATTAGAATTGAGAATACATTGTATTTAAAAGGCACCAGCTTGAGCCCCGCAGGTGTGGCTCAGTATTTGAGCAGTGACCCAGGAACCAAGAGGTCCCCGGTCAGGGCACATACCTAGATTGTGGGCTTGATCCCTATAAAGGAGTGTGCAGGAGGCAGCCAATTGATGATGTTTATCTCTCATAGGTGTTTCTATCTCTCTATATCTCTTTCTCTCTCTCAAAAAATATTAAAAAAAGGCATCAATTGATTTTATGTGAAAGCAGCTACCTTATTACAATGATGAAGACTCACTTTCCAGGTAATTTGGACCTTGAGTGTGCCAGGGTTACTTAAAAGAAGGTAGAGACCAGTGAACACCAGCCGTTTTGTTATTTAGCAAGGAAATTGGGCAATATTCAGTTATAAGGCCGACTCAGGGAGAAGTACTTAAACACTTTACACATCACTAATTTATATTATTTTCACCAATCTCCTTCAAGAGCACCACTCCCATCTCCATGACAACGCACATAATAAACAAAATGAGTGGAGAGGTTGCTGATGCCATCTTCACTTGAAGTCTTGTCTGTGCTTGTTTTGGGATGTTACCAATAGGCCAGCATCCTCAGAGTCCCATGTTTATCTTTTTCCCCTTTTAGGCTCTTTCTGAGGACACCAGAAGTGTCTCTATTCCAAGAGAACTCTAGACTTCAGCCAAATGTTTAGAAGTCTTCTAATATACTTGGTTTGGAATAACAAGGACATCATCACGTGCCCCCGGTGCCTTTTAGCTTTGGGGGGAAATGGTCCGAAGTCTCACGGAATGTGATTGTGGACAGATTAAAACATTTTGTGCTCATCTCAGTTTACTCCATGCTAGACTGTTATGCAGCATATGATTAATATTAGGCCTCAACTGTTTCAGGTTTTTGTAACCTTAATTAACCATTATTTCTCAACAGAATCATTAAAAACTTAGAACTCTCAGGAAAGAACCTCTGACTTAGTCCCTCTAGCGGAGGAAATGTGAGGCCCAGAGAGTGTGAAAAGAACTCTCTCACTCTATGTATCCTATAGTCTTGTCAGAGGAAATGCATGATGCTTAATTTGAAGGTTTCTGTCTTGTCGGAAGACAGTGCATTTCTTAAAAATTAACAACAACAACAAAAAAGTAAGCCCCAATCAGATACTCATTGTCTTGGTTAATGAGTGTCTTCTTTCCAAGTCAAGATGTTTATTTACATGGTGTTTATGCTTTTCTTTCACTGTATTCACCAGATACAGTGACATCTACTGTTAGGAATATCCTGACACATAAGTTAGTGAATGTTTGGCTAGACTCATGGTTTTAGAAACTCTCTGACAAACCGCTCTGACCCATTCTGCCAGGCAGAATCTAATTTACCCTTTATCCACAAATGCTGTACCAGCAAATAGGGAAGAGATGTCTCCAAGAATCCTGAGATTTGATTAATAGAAATTGTGTTATAAATTGTGATTAGATTCCTGGGCTAGGTCACAAAAGCTTATTTAATTTACAATTTTTGGTGCTGTTAGGGTTCTTCATGTGCAATAAAAAGAAAACATTAATCAGATTTGCTTTAAAGAAGGGGACTATTTATTGGCATAGATCTAACTTCAGTGATAGCGTGATCTAGGGGTTAACTTAACAGATCAGAACCTAATCTTCCTCTCTTCTTCTCCTGGCTCTGCTTCATCTTTTTGGACTTCGTTCTTACACACACTCTCTCTCCTCCAAAGGAGGCAGCTTGACTGCAGCAGATCTAGCCTACATTCTTGTTCAAATGGAAGAGCAATTTCTCTTTTGTTTTTATTTTATTTTTAAAAAATTTATCTTTATTGTTGAAAGTATTATAGATGTTCTTTCCCCCCAACCCCGCATTGGACCCTTCTAGCCTGCACCTGTCCCCTGCTTTAGGCCTTCACCATACTATTATCTGTGTCCATGGGTTATGCATATCCTATCTAATAAAAGAATAATATGCAAATTGACCATCACTCCAACACACAAGATGGCCGCCCCCATGTGGTCAAAGATGGCCACCACAAGATGGCCAGCAGGGGAGGGCAGTTAGGGTGACTGGGCCAGCAGAGGAGGGCAGTTGGGGGCGACCAGGCCTGCAGGGGAGGGCAGTTGGGGGCAACCAGGCCTGCAGGGGAGGGCAGTTGGGGGTGACCAGGCCATCAGGGGAGAGCAGTTAGGGGTGACCAGGCTGGCAAGGGAGGGCAGTTAGGGGTGATCATGCCAGCAGGGGAGGGCAGTTAGGGGCAATCAGGCTGGCAGGGGAGTAGTTAGGCATTGATCAGGCTGGCAGGCAGAAGTGGTTAGGGGCAATCAGGCAGGCAGGCAGGTGAGCGGTTGGGAGCCAGCAGTCCTGGATTGTGAGAGGGCAGTTGGACATCCCTTGAGGGGTCTCAGATTGGAGAGATCGCAGGCTGGGCTGAAGGACCCCCCCACCCCCCAAGCACAAATTTCATCACTGGGCAGTATGCATATAAGTTCTTTGGTTAATCTCTTCCCACCCATCTACCCACTGTGCCTTCCCTCTGAGATTCAACAGTGTGTTCCATGTTTCTCTATCACACCACAGAGTACTATATAGCAGTAAAAAAGAAGGATATCTTACCCTTTAAGACAGCATGGGAGGGACCTGGAAACTATTATGCTAAGTGAAATAAGCCAGGCAGAAAAAGACAAATGTCACATGATCTCTCTCATATATGGAATCGAAGGAACAAAATAAAACTTAGGAACAAAAAAGATCCAGAAGCAATCTCTCTTTTGAAATATAATGAGTTGACTGGCTGGGTGGATTATAGTTTTTGTCCTTGGAGTTTGGAGGGAATACATACTCAATGCACATAACATGGGAGTAAAATCTATAATAATAAAATGATAATATGCTAATTAGACTGGACATTATTCTGCACATCTTTCCAAATGAAGCCGGGCCCAGAGGGAAGCCAGCCCAGGTCCCAGGTGCCAGAGGGAAGCCGGTGCTGGCAGCCTGGAGAAGGAAGGCCTACTCTTGCCCAAATTTCATGCATCAGGCCTCTAGTAAGGAGATAAAGTTTCAAAAGGAAATCAAAGTAAAATCACTGAATAAAAAGGAATGGCTAATAGCCAAAAAATATCTACTCTACTTGGCCAAAAGAATTTCAAAGTTATTTTTGTTTTGTTTGTTTCAAGACTAAGTTCCTGTGTAGCTTTCTATTGATGTATACCTAGTATGAAATTGACTGGAAACCAAACACTGTGATGCTTCTCTGTATCTGTCCTGTCTCTTTCAATTGTGAGTCTTTGAGTATCTTGAATTGACATAGAAAAACAAAACAGTTTGACCATTAGAATCTTAGGAATTGTCTTCTCTAAGTGTGTTTATCACACACACACACTAGCAGCATTACAACCACCTGAGAACTTAGAAATGCAGAATTTCAGGGCCGACCCAGACCTACTGAGTCAGAACCTGTATTGTAATTCATATTTATACTGAAGCTTTTTCATGACTCTTCTAAGATTTTTTCCTTTATTTCTGATTTTAAGCAATTAGATTATGTTGTGATGTACCGTAATGTAGTTATTTTCCTATTTCTTGAGCTTGGAGTTTATAGACCTTCTTAGATAAGCATATTTGAAAAAATTTTAGCTATTATTTCTTCAAATATTTTTTCAATGTTCCTCTTCCTCCTTTATCAAGAACACATATCTCTATATATAAAACCCTAATATGCAAAGTGTTCCCTCAGAGTTTGATGGCTCATTATGATGTGTGCTGACCACCAGGAAGCAGTGCAGAATGAAGAAAGGCCCCGGCCAGCAGCCGGTAGCTAGGGAAGGGAGGCCCCAGCTGGCAGCCAGCAGCTGCTAGGGACCCTACCTGTGCATGAATTTCAGGCATTGGGCCTCTATATATGTATAAAGTTGTTCTACAATTCACTAATGCAAAGTTCTTTTTTTAAAAATTTTTTCTGTTTCATTTTTGATACTTTTTATTTCTATGTCTTCAAATTCACACATCTTTTCTTTTTTAAAATATATTTTTATTGATTTCAGAGAGGAAGGGAGAGGGAGAGAGAGATAGAAACTCAATGATGAGAGAGAATCATTGATTGGTGCCTCATGCATGATCTAGGATCAAGCCAGCAACCTGGCCATATTCCTTGACTGGGAATTAAACTGTAATCTTCTGGTTCTTAGGTCGACGCTCAACCACTGAGCCACCATGGCTGTATCTGAATGTTTTCTTCAACAGTGTCTCTAAACCAACACTGTTAATCCTATCAAGTATATTTTTTTTATATGAGTCATTGCATTTTTCACTTCTAGAGGTTTAATTTGGATTAATTTTAATGTATTTTTCCACATCTGACTTTAACATGCTATTGCTTTCCTCTACCTTCTTCAGTATATGGAATATATTTATAATAAGTGATTTAATTTTCTTAAATGCTAATTCTATCATCTGTGCTATTTCTGAGTCTATTTTCATTGGTTGATTTTTAAAAATCCTCATCATGGGTGCTATTTTTCTGCACATTTACCTATCTGGAATTTTTGATTAGATGTTAGACATTGTAGACTTTGCCTTGTTTGTAGAATTTTTATATTCCTTTAAATATTTATGTACTTTGTTCTGGGATATGACATAATTTATTTTGAAACAGATTGATTCTTTCAAGACTTGCTTTTAATAAACTTTGCAAGATGGGACCAGAATAGAAGCCTTTAATCTAGGGCTAATTTTGTTCTATGTCCTCAGAATCAATGCCTTTCTGAGAACTCTATCTGATGTCACATGTATTATAAGAATTTTCCCTCTCTGGCTGGTGGAAACATAAACTACGACCAGCATGTGTGAACTCCAGGGATTATCCCACTTCCTTTCTCTGGGTTCTGGTAGTTTTCTTGCACATATGCACTCATCAGCACTCAGCTGAGGATTTG